>CM076575.1:1914489565-1915154611 GCA_034641835.2 Pinus albicaulis
AATTTTTTTCAATATCAATTCAATTTTGATTTAACGGATATAATTATGAACATCGCCCAGTGGACCCTTCAGTATTATGGACATATCGGTCAATATTACGGATCATGTTCAACATGTTGACAAGGTGCTCAAACAATTGGAGGAGAAACAATTATATGCAAAAGCATCTGAATGTTTCTTCTGAGTACAAGAGGTGGAATATCTGGGTCATATTGTATCTCACGATGGTGTTAAGGTAGACCCTAAAAAAATTAAATCCATTAAGAAATGGAAAGTCCCCACAACCATAAAGTAATTGCAAGGATTTCTCAGGTTAAGAGGGTATTATCGCAAGTTTGTTAAGAATTATTGGAGAATCGCAACACCTCTAACACCATTATTAAAGAAAGATGTATTTTCATGGACTCCTGAAGAAACTAAAGCCTTTAAACATCTTAAAGAGGCAATGTACCTAGCACTCACCTTAGATATGCCAGACTTCACTAAAAAATTCATTATGGAATGTGATGCCTCAGGAAATGGAATTGGTCATGTTTTAATGCAAGAAGGAAGACTCATTGCTTTTGAAAGTCCTCCAATAAAAGTAAATTATTTAGAGAAATATATTTAGGAGAAGGAAACGTGGGAAATACTACATGCACTAAACAAATGTCGACCTTACCTAATTTGAAGGCACTTCACGGTAACGACTGATCATGATAGTCTTAAACACTTTTTGGAAAAAAGACTATCTTTGGAAGAGCAGCAAAAATGGGTCACAAAGATGTTGGGTTATGAATTTGAGATCATCTACAAAAAATAGAAGCTAAATGTTGTTGCAGATGCACTCTCAAGAAAGGATGAAGAGTTGGAATCATTTCTTTGTGCCATTTTTATTATCTAACTAGATTGGATAACTGAAGTGAGGGATGAATGGAAGAAGGACGAAGAAATTTGGTCACTTATTCAAAATTTGCAACAACATCCTATCACATTTGAGACATTTATTTGGAAAAATGATTCCTTAAGGTACAAAGATCGCTTATATATTTGTAAGAATTCCCAAAAAAAAAAAAAAATCTTTTGGAATTGTACACTTCTCCTTTAGGAGGACACTCAGGATTTTTGAAAACTTACCACAGGGTGAAGAAATATTTTTTTGGGGATAGACTTAAATCTGATATTCAAAATTTTGTGGCAGAGTGTTTGGTTTGCTAGCAAAATAAAGTTGAGACAATTGAGACCCCGATTCTTCTACAATGTTTATCCATTCGAAGTCAACGTTGGGAGGAGATTTCAATGGATTTTATCATAGGTGTACCTAATTCCGAAGGAAATAGTGTCATCATAGTGGTAGTTGATAGAATTACCAAGTATGCACACTTTTGTGCATTATCTCATCCATTTAAAGAAAGTACAATTGCTACTGCATTTATGGAAACAATTCAAAATCTACATGGAAACCCAAAGATTAATGTAATTGACAGAGATCCCATTTTTACTGAAAATTTTTTGACGGAATTATTTTCTTGTTTGGGTACTCAACTAGTCATAGCTCATCTTATCATCCTCAATCCGATGGTCAAACTGAGATAGTGAATAAATGTTTGGAAGGATATCTTCGTTTTTTTGTATCTGATAAGAAAACACAATGGGTCAAGTGGTTAACTCTTGATGAATGGTGGTATAATACTTCCTTCCATACTACAGGAAAAATAACCCCATTTATGGAACTTTATGGATATCATCAACCATCCATCAGATCATCTTTAAGGGAAAATTATAAGGTTCAACCAGTGGAAGATCACATCGAGCATCAACAAGAATTTCTCCAACTCTTAAAGGATAACATAAATTTGGCACAAAATAGAATGAAACAATAGGCAAATCAACATTGCAACGAGAGAAGTTTTGAATTAGGAGACTCTGTATTTTTACGGTTACAACCATACAAAAAAATTTTCCTCAAGAAAGCTAAGAAGGATAATAAATTATCACCGAAGTAATATGGTCCTTACAAGGTGTTGCAAAATATTGGTACCATGGCATACAAATTGAAGCTTCCTGCTTCTTCACAAGTGCATCCAGTTTTCCTTGTTTCATGCTTAAAAAAGGTTATAGGTGACAAACTTCCAATTCAAACAATATTTCCAGAACTTGATGAGGAAGGAAAAATCATATTGGAACCTGAAGTAGTAATGGAAACAAGAACTCGACAACTACAAAATCGATCAATTTCAGAGTATCTCATCAACTGGAAGAACTTATCCACTGAAGATTCTATGTGGGGGGATGAAAATTTTATACAGAAACATGTGGAGCAACTCAAGCGTTTGGGACAACACTTTTTTGAAGGAGAGGGGCATGTTATGTCCCTATATTACTAGTATAGTCCCTTATTTCATTAGTAAAAAATGATGAACTTAATGACTAGGTGACTAAAAATGTTAGTCACTGCAATTATTTCAAGTGAATTACTACTAAATTTGAGCAATTTTAAGTGACCAAACTAAAAATGACTAACTTAAATGACTAATTTAGTCTAGGAATAGAGTATATGACTAGATCATAAGTGACTAAACTCAAAATTATTAACTTAAATGACTAATTTAGTATAGGGATAAAATATATGACTAGATAATAAGTGACTAAACTAAAAGCGACTAACTTAAATGACTAATTTATTCAAGATTAAAAAATATGTCTATATAATAAGTGACAAAATTAATAATGATTAATGTAAATGAGTATTATAGTCCAAGAATAAAAATATTACCAAATAAAAAATACACCAAGTATATGAATTAATCATTTATGTCAGTAATTTTTAATTGCGTCATTTCATAAATGGAGAATTGCGATTTTAATACCGAAGTGTAACATTTCACTACAGGAGTCTCTGAATCCATCTGCAGTGTTAAAACTGAGAGACAAAGTGGTCTCTAAATCCATCTACAATGTTAAGATCATGAATAACCTTTTGTCTCAAAAGTTTAACACTGCAAATGGATTCATCTACAATTAACATAATTGCATGTATAATCTTTCTGCTTTACACTAATTCCTTTATTATAAGTTTAGTAAAGGTAGTATTTAGATAGTAAAATTAATATTTATATTTATATTTATTTGGCCATAAAATTTACTTTTTAAAATTCATTTATTTATGTTAAAAGTGTTAGTTGTTTTAAATATAAGGTTATGTATTCATATTTACATTTGATAAATATTAAATAGATAAACCTATATATATGTATATAGGCATGAACCTTTATTAATTTCAGTATGAACCCTAATTAAATTTTTAATGGTGTATGAACTTTTATTAATTGTTTGATATCAACCTTGGCTAATTTTTAATGTTATTATGAACTTTTGTTATTTGTTTAGGTATGGTTTTTTTTTTTTTTAATAATATATAAATGTTTATTTATAATGATTATAAATATGCAATTCAAATATTTAAGTATCGGTTATTGTGTAATAATGGATAAAATGTGTTTAGTTTTATTAATTTATATGGGAATTATACCAATGAATATATTTATTTTATTTAATGCATAATTTACATGATTATATGAAATTAAGATTTAGATAAAACAATATATTCAGTTTTTATATTTGATTAATAATCAAAATAGTGTGATCTTGATTAAAGCTTCATAAAGTATTCATGTTTATATTTTAATTATTTTTAATAGTGGATAGATTATTTTAAATGCGCATTTCATTAAAATTTAAAGCAAGCTATGAAAGTGAAAACTAAAACTGGGTATGAAATCCCCAAGAAAAAAAACCAAATATTCTTACTTGCGAAAACTTGTTATTCTGACTCCACTAAATTCAAACCGGTTATTCTTACTGTGATGAATAAGTCCACTCTAGGTTTACGTTGGTCCTAAATTCTCCATGAAAAATGGATGTTATGTCCATAAAGATGGCTCTTTCGCACCAAATTATGTTGTTGATAGGACGGTTTTGGTATATTTTCAGAGATTTCAAAGAAATTGGTGATCTGGTTAAATATTTTTAGGGCTTGCAAAAGTTTCTATATAATTACAACTTTTTTCATGGATAGAAAAGCATTTGATAGAACTTGTAGGATTTTGAAGAGGCAAGAAACAACAAATTCACAATTGAAGTCTGCAATTTTCAAGTTTGAATCACAAGATGCTTGGATTTATAGGTTTATATTTTTCTATGTTCATGCATTTTTACTAGTTGTTATTTCCTATGTTCGTTCTACGATTTTTGGTGTTCGTTTTAAGGATTTTTATTTTCTTTTACTAGGGGATTAACCGACAATGAATGTAGAGTAGAGTGGGAAAAGGGACACCTCTACTCAATGAATTTTTACTTCTCAGTCTATGGTGGTAAAAGACAACAACAAAGTGAAAAAACAGATAATGGAAGATAGATGGGTGGGGACGTATTTACTCATATTGCTTTTTTAAGGGCCCTAATGTTGCAATTGAGGATAAAGGAGGGAAGAACGAGTTTCCAGGTCATGGTATTGATTTTACATTGATCTAGCTAACATATCGGTTGTTCAAGTGTGCACAATATGTTTGGTGTGATGTAAGGCTTCATGGGGCAGATGGAAATGTGGAATTTAATTTATGACAAATGATTTTGAAATAGTGAGTGCCTCACCCAATTCTCATCAGGGATATTGAAAGGAAATTTTAAATGTCTATTAGAGCTTTATTTTCCTTGGCACCCTATTAGAACCCTTTTTTAACCCAGTATGACATTGCACCAGGTCCTTGCCTTTGGATATATTGTCCTTCGTACAAAATGAAAGCTCATAGGTTTTAGCTAGGTGTGAAACCTATGGCACTGCCTACACTTGAAAGACATTCATTCATAATCAAGTATATAAATACACTCCACCCCAATCTTGAAATCGATGTCTTCTAGAAACACTTCCCTGAGGTCCATATTAACGAAAGTGCGAGAGTATGTCTCAATTCCCATATCCAAATAGAAAAATTCATGGTCAAGATAAATTCATGGTCTAGATAGGATCCCATTGAGTTACCTCTATCTTTGAAAATTATGGCATCCCAATAGTTAGGAGGGAGACCTGGAAGATGAACCTATATTGGGGACATATGTAGCCTCTCCTACTTTTCATCGAAGAGGGACATCCAAAAATTAAAAATGATAGGATATGAATCAATTTTCCAAACCATATGATGTACCTTTTGGGCGTCAGCCGCATCTTTGAAGCATAAATAAATCCAACCTTGGGCTAGTAGTGAAACCTTTGGAGGAAATTTAACAATAGGCGATGTTTCCTTGTCCACCCATGATTCTAGGGTTGAGGACTTGAATTTTAGACCCCTTATTCGTCCCACTAGATATTTTGGGGAAATTTCCTCAATCTTCTGATTGGCGATGTCGACTCCCAACAACAGAGAAAGATGAAATTTGTTCTTATTATTGACACTACAATTGCTTTTCCCCTTCCTTGATTTCTAAAATTCCTTCTAAATCACAATTAATTTTTATTCACAAGAGTGTTTCTCCTAAAAAACCATAACACCATTAGCAATGTTTGTTCAACCTTCCTCTATTGCCAAGGCAATGATCTCCTTCACTAGTTCACCCAAGGAGAGCAAGGCCATTGTCACTTCATGAGATTTAGGACAGACAATAAAACAAACCAGAGATGCTTATGAGAGGGAAGAATTCCCAATGTGTTCAAAAATTTATGAAAACCCTAAGGATGTCATAACACATTGTATGTGTTCCTTTTGTTCTCTAGGATGGTAGGGAAAATAAACTCATACCAAAATAACCCCAAGAAGATTTCTCCAACCCATGGAAATTTTCCTTGGGCCCTAGGTTTACCAAAACTAAAGGACCCGAATAGTGTGTGGCTGGAGCAAGGGTTAGGTCCTCTGAATTTCTAGATGGTCTCCTATTGAATTCTTATCTTTTCTTTCTAAAGACCTGATAGGCCTAGAAATCATAGTATGGTGACCTTCTAACATGACTTCCAAATGTGAATGTATAAAATCCTTGGGACTTGCATGTAGTCTAAGAGTTGCATGACATGGTTAATTTTTCACAAAAGTAAGGGAACTCATGAAGGGCCGATCAAAATAGGCATGTATGGTCGATTACGATTATCATAGGTATGTTAGTTTGGTTTTCCCAATCCACAAATTGCACACATTTTTACTATTGTTAAAGGTATGTCAGGATGGGTTACTTGTTCAACATCATGCACATTTGGTTGTGTTCATTAAAGGCATGTTAGTTCAAGGAAAAATCCAATAATTTGTCAAGTTGCTCAACTTAGTGAGTTGTGTGTCATGTCAATCATCTTAATGAACAACATGTCATGTCAATTATTTATTTATTGACATGCACATTCCATTGTCATTGTTAGTGATGTGTTAGATTGGTTATTAACATCTATTTTTTATTAACACTATCTTGGATATTAACCCTATCAACATGAATGCTTAACTACAATTGTGAGAGGTATGTTAGGCTGGTCAACCCCATCAACAGCATTTATGTTCAATTACGAATGTTGAGGCATACCAGACTGGTCCCCTGATTACCAACATGTACCTTTTGGTTATCATTGGTAGAAGCGTGTTAGGTTAGTCAAATTGATCAACTACATGTATGGTTGGTTACAAGTAGTAAAGCCTCATTTTATTGTTCAATAAAATAAATAGCATGCAAGTATTGTTACCATTATTAAAGACACGTTTTGTTGGTTAACTTAGTTAATATCACATAAAATCAATACAATTGTTTGAGGCATCCAAAGACACTCAACCCATTTAAAGTAGTGCATAACATTGGTCGGTGCTTTACTATTGCTTGGTGGGTGAAAATAGTGTGTTATTATTCCCCCACATGTGTTCAATATTGTCATGTGACATGTGAACACCTCATAGGCTGAATTGCCTTCTTAAGGGGGTTGTTTATTTAAGATAGGGTTAGGTCCAAGTCTAAAGTGACTTTAGTAGAATAGATACCACTTATTTGTGAGTGTTGAGTTAAAGTGGTGCTTTCATAGCTTTTTATATGCTTCTACCACATTGCAATGTCTAAAATAAATTAATTGCCACTTGTTTATGTTCATAAAAAAATTTCAATCCAAAAAGAAAATGTATGTGAAAGCAAGTTAAATAGCCCAATGCTCATTGACCGACACCACCAAAGTTACTAGATTGATCTCCTTTCTTGCACTTGCTCGGATTCAACCTCATCCCTCCTAACATAAGTCATTTACTCCACCATTACACACACATCCATACTTCTAAAAAACATGTCATACTTGACCATTGTCATGCCTTACAAATAATTTCACAAGCATTGTTACATTTGCACCACAACATATACAAATGTGTAATTTGTATCAATATTTCTTAAATTGCTATCTAAATTACAATATGGTTCTCTTAATTGCAATATTCTACCACCTTGACACCCCTTAACCTTATGAAGATCCTTGTATTGATTTCATGGCCCTCTCCATTTTTCAACTTCCTTAAATTGATCTTATAACACTCTCTAAAATCATTTCCTACACTTATATGTATTCATTAACTCTATAACTCAACAAAGATTAAAACTAAAACAATAATATAGTTAGAATACTATATAAATGAGATATCTTCACATCTAAAATTAATGATATATTAAGGCGTATAGGTCTCATTTCTTCCTTGAGAATCTTTTCCCTACTAGAGTCCAACTATGACTAAGAGCTCGAGTGAACCCTCAATGAGAGGAAATCGTGGAAATAAAAGGCAGGAACTTCAAAACCTTTGGAAATTTTCCAAGAGCTCGAGTGAACCCTCATTGTGAGGAAATCGTGGAAATCATGGAAACAAAAGGCGGGAACTTCAAATCCTTTGGAAAATTTCCCAGTCGAATTGAAGGCTAAAAAATAAATAAATTAATAAAAATGGACAGGGAAAAAATTTTTACGCATTTTTCCTGAAATCCACTCCTACCCGCTTCACTCAAATGACAGCAAAAGCTAATACCATTTTTCATCTCACACAACCTTTTTTTCATCATCGAGTATGCTATTGTATCCATGGGTTTTTATCTCACACCTACCCTGGATCAGTGCTTCTCAGATCGAAATATACCAGCATTTATTCACTTAGGCATTGCTTTTCATCATGACAAGATATGTTAGTGCCAATCACTACTATCATATCTACAAGTCTTGGCTTTCTTCCACTTTGCCTTGGCTAGGCGATTGATATACCTAGCTGAAGCGTTCAGACGAGAAATCCACTCCTCCCAGCCTCACTCGAACGATAGAAAAAGTTATCAAAGGATAGTTTTATTTGTTCGTCAAATTTTAAAACCCTCACTAGTTCAAGGGTTTTGAATTTTCTCTGACTGGTTAATGGGGTGGTATGTCCCTGGTTCATTTTGTTTCTGGTCCTGTGTTAGTCGGCTATCGCTCTCTCTATTTTTTCAAGTTTTCTTAAACTTTAGTTAGAGAAGATGGCTTCAGTAGATGTTGAGTTTTGACAGTTCTTTGGAGGGCTCGCATGGTCCACTGATGACATAAGCTTGCAGGAGGCTTTCGGTCCCTATGGCTAAGTCATGAAATCCAATATTATTAGTGATGGGGAAACTTGTATGTCGGGCCTTTGTGACCTTCAACGATGAGCAATCAATGGATGCCATCAATGAAATGAATGGAAATTTTCTTGACGGGAGGAGCACAATTGTTAACCCAACCCAATCTAGAGGATAAGGGGACGGTGGTGGAGGCGGCGGCTCGTGTGGCTACCTGGCTTCCTCCGAGGAAGAACGGCCATAGAATGAAGAATAGAGCCCCTATGAAGAAGAGGAGTACTAGGAAGAGGTCGAAGCCGTAACTCAGTTGATGCAGGCAATAATGAAGATGATGAAGACAATGAGCCGACAGATGTGTCCAGCCGAGACGACGATCAAGATGCTTCTGGTAGCAACGAGGCCGAAACTGATGACCACATAATTTTTTCAAACTCTATTTCTTTTTCACTCCATTTATTTGATGAAATCAACATCTTTCTTATTATGTTTCACATTGTCATGCCACTTGTTCTAGGCATGATCTTAGTGCATTCAGGTTTTAATCTTCAGCCTTTTCTGATTATATCTCAAGTTAGTTAATTTATAGCCTTCCAAAGTTTGCTAGGTTTAAAATGATATATTTTATTTTTATTTATTTTTAGTTTTTTTATATACTCGTGTGTTGTAACAAGAAACAATTTCAATTAATCTTTGTTCAAATACTTTGTATTCTACATTTTTAATCTTTATTCTTGTTTTCATTATGACCTAGATTTCTTCATAACCCTAAAAATCCTTGAATGAAGCTTACAATGAACTCGGGTACTTTGAAAGAAGACTTTTTTCTATCATGAACGATCTTCTTGTTGATTCTTGTGTAATGACATCCATGTCGATGTCGTTATTTTCTACTTTTACCTTTCGTAGAAATGATCTTCTTGTTAGTTTTACCTTATGTATGTTACTTGTGCGATATTTGCATTACTTTGATATACTGTTTCAATTGGAAAATTTTATCTTATCCTGACTTGAAGCTTAAGCTCTTTGGGCTGAAATCATTTTTTACTTAAAACGTTCGAGACAACAATTAAAGGAGAAAGCATTTTTGTTAGCAATAATTTTTTCTAACACTTTTTTCTTGATCTTGTGAATTCAAAACTTTTAGTCTTGTTTATTGTTCTCTTCTAACTAGATATGTAACATTGCATTGAATATGGGGCATTCTGAAAGGGGCTAAAGTTATTTGATCGAAATATTTTACCTCGCATAAAAGGATAAAATATCTTATGAGAACCTGGGTTTGATTGGAACTTTGTTAATGCATTTTACCGAAGTCTTGTTTTCAATTATTATATTACATTGGTTTTTGTTAAATTGTCCTCAAACTTCCTCTACTAAAATATTATTTTATTATTTAGGCATTGAAATGCACCTAAGCCCCTAAGCGAGAATTAAGTACGCTTTATTTTTTTGTTAAAAAACCAAAAATGGAAAACTTCATATCATAAAAGTTCTACCAAAAGTGAAAAATACTACCGCCAATAGTATTCAAACGAAATAAGTAGGTCTGATATGCTGCAAAGAAAAAACTGTAGAGATTCAAAGTTATACATCCCATAATTCCTTGGGTATACAACTTATAACCACCTCATATTAAAATTACTTTACTAAACATATATATTAGCAAAAACCCTTATGATTGTTGACTTCTTCTTGCCCATTATTAGAAGGAAAGAAGCTTGGCTTTCCAAAATCAAATTCTTCCATCATTTGGTGAACTATTTCTTCCTCCTTGTAATTTGTTTGCACTGAATTTTTTCACATCCTATGGTTAGAAGCTACAAAGTGAGAGCCTTTACTAAGACTGATAACCATATTCTTCAAGAATCAAGATATTACATTATTTCTCAAAGACATTGATTTTTTGTGTTTTCTCATTCACAATATTCATAATTATAATATTTTGTGTAGTGCGTTGGTATTCATTATCATTTACTTTAGAAGTCACTAAAAAAATAGAATATTTCTTGAATTATATGGAATTTTCATGTGTTTGAGGAATCCTTTAAACTCCTGGGCTTCAGTATAATCCATTAGTGTGACAGTCAATAAAAAAACTTTGATGCCAGTTGCTCACATTGGTTTTTGCGGCTCAAGTTGTTACACCCAAATTGTCCAGATGTAACCTTGATTCAAACACACAAAATAGAGCTGCCTTCTTTGCAAATCACACAACAGAACACTTAAGGTGTCAGGAGAACAAAGCTTTCTGAAGCCAAAATTGAGAATATGAGAGTGAGAAATGTTCAATAAGAAGTGGAGAACCATACCCCTAGTGGAGAGAGTACAGGACACCAAGAGTTAACAACTGGTTAGAAGTAAGACATAGAGAACCAAAAGGGAATGTGTGAAATATGAATCGAGGAGTGGAAAGGTATTGAAAATAAATGAACAACCAAAACAGGTGAAACACACACTATGAATCTTGGGTTTTGGGGGAAAAATAAAGGATTTCACATTGAACATGCCTTTTTAGTAAGCCCAACAACGAATTTTAGGATACGAGCTAGACACTGAGAGGGCTCTTACTAGGATAATTAATAATTGACTAACCTTTTCTCCATATGATATTGCTAGCTTCTCCCACTCAGTGACTCATTATCACACCTTGCCGATGAAGACCATTGTTGAGAAATTCAAGAGACAAACTAGAGTTAATTTCAAGCATGTGAGAGAGGGGTGAGCTAGTCCTATCATGTTTGAGCTCCTTTCTTGATAGTGGCTATGTGATAAATGGTGATTACTTGTCTTTATGTTACTACATGTTTTTATACCCATAACCTAAGAGGATTAAGGTATTACATGAAATTGGCATTCCCTATTTTTTCAAACTGCACTTATTTCAAGTGTGATGGTCTGACTAACGAGAGAATCAACCTCATAATTTTGTTCTTTCTAGACCTGGTGTAGGGTGTAGACCTCCTTTGGGATTTTGGCTACAAAGAAAGTTTTCTTTTGAGTGGGGTTGATTTCAAGACCATAAATTTGATAATTATACTTGAGCCTCCTATGACCATCGACTATCAAAGAATTCGTTTTGATGTTCTTTTCCAAGAGAAGATTTTGATACAGAGCATAAGCATTATTTTGATTGTTTGTGGAGCTTTTATAGCCCATGGAAATGATAGTTCAAGCTCCCCATTGGGATTCAGTATGATCTCCCCACACCTTCCACCCCTAATTTACTGTAAGTACATTATTGTTACAAGATGTTCAATTTCAAATGCAAGCTGACCTAGAATGTTAGCTTCATCTGAAACTTAAGCTTGATTAGCTGGAGTGATACACTTTACATCAAATATGCTATAAATAATAAATTATTAAGCCATGACCATTGTCATCACACTATCCTTTTTATCTCGTATTTACCTTGCTGTGTGAGTTCCTTTTAAACAATTTTGATAAAAGAGGTTTTACTGTTATGTGAATTTGATATTACTTGTGAAATGGTAAACCTCGGTTAATTATTAAATTCATAAATATCTTTCCAAAAAGATAATTTCCCATTTGAAAAGTAGGACCACTATTTAAAAATACATATTTCCTTTTATATCCGATTTATACTCTGATTCAGACCTAGTTCAAGTGTGGCTAGACCCCAAACCTTTCAGAGGAGGAAAACCAATCAAAACAAACCTCTAAAATTTTATGGGAAAGCACAAAGAAGAATTTTTGACAATAAACATAAAAGTAAAAAATGTTTATCTCAGATATTTGCAGGTATTTCATACCATTCCTCATTATTCAAGCATGTTTTGATGTTGTTGTTGTTAAATTCTCATTTTTTATTTGAGATTGGTATGTATACAATGGATAATGCGGTTATGTATTATGGGTTTTTTTGTGTAATTTTTTTATTTTAGTTATTTTTTGTTAAATTGCAATAAGTTTATCCTTTTGTTTTATCTTGTTATATTTGTTATTCTTTTTTCCTCATTTTATAAGCATGTTTTGATTTTTTTGTTGTTAAATTCTCATTTTTTCTTTGAGATTGGTATCTATACAATGGATAATGTTGTTAAGTATTAGGGTTTTTCATGTTATTTTTTATTATTGTTTGTTAAATTGTTATAAATTCATCCTTTTGTTTTATCCTCTTATATTTGTTATTCATTTTTTTTATGCTTTATTCCCATATATATAGATATGTTGGTATGTATTAGGGTTTTTTTTTGTGTAATTTATTTATTTTAGTTTTTTTTTGTTAAATTTCTATAAGTTTATCGTTTTGTTTTATCTTCTTTTATTTGTTATTCATTTTTTTTAATGCTTTATTCCCATATATATATATATATATATATATATATAAACAAGATTTTGTCTATTTATGGATGTCAAATGTGGAAATAAGTTTGACCAACCCTAACATATTTAAGTGGAGAATAAGGTTTCTTGGCACCTTGCCTAGCACCATACAATAATCCATATGAAAGCTACCTCAAAAATATCAATATAATTAATAGCCACATTTGTAAAACTCCATTTAGGGGAGTAGCATTGCTTGACACGATCTTAATTTGGGTCAATGTCATATCTATTTTCTAGAGAGAGAGAGAGAGAGAGAGAGAGAGAGAGCATATGTTGAGGCAGAGAGAGGGAGAGAGCATATGTTTAGGCCTCTCTCTCTCTCTCCTTATATGCACATAGGTTGGGATCTTTTTTCCTCTCTCTTTAGATAATTTTATTAATGTCCAATAAGTGACCACAAAAATAGGTCAATGAGATCAAAGATTACAATAGTATTAGTACAATGTGGGAGTGCAAATGCATTTATAGAAAATGTGAAAAATAAAATAAAGAAGGAAGCCTACATTAGTGTCTGTTTTCCTTATTGAAATATATTTATATTATTTTGGGGGAATATATATTGTTTGGAATAATCAAGCAATGCTTGAAGCGGTTACAACAATATACTCAACAAGAGCTCAACATGTCATTTATGAGAATTGAGCCTTGACGGAGAGGATACAAAATATGTTTTCATCTCTCTCTCTCTCTCTCCATCTCTACACCTCACCCTCTAAATTGTAGGAAAAGTTAATATTTCCTCAAGACACAAGGTGCTGATTTTAGTTAACCATGGTATGTTCTATGCTTAGAGGAATTTACTTCAATCTTTCTTATTAGCCCAATTCAATTTCTAGTTATGCAATCACATTAAAATTGACAGTAAATGTTGATAGAACATAAATAAATTGACATAATGCAATCCAAGACAAGAGACAATAATTTAGACGATTTCAGGGAAAAAACCCAATGTGGGAAAAACACTTTGATCAGATCTTCTTATTATTCTTCAAAATCAATAGAGAGAGAAAGTAAAATTTACAATAGTCAACACGATGCCCTAGCCAACAAAGTCAACGTTGGTCAACCCAAAAGAATACCTCCCAATGGAGCTCGATCAAAGCTAGTCAAACTCGACCTCTTCTCATAGTCAAAGTGAGCCTAAAATAGTCTGAAATAATCTAGTCAAACTCAGTCAAGGCAATAGTCAAACTTCAAAAATCTGTGGAAGCATCCATGGAAGCACCCCATTTTGTGAAATTTTGCACCTTTGGAATAGAAACATCACACATGTTTCGCCAGTGGAGTGAATTATCCATCTTCCATTATATAGAAATAGATAAGCATAACCAAATAATCCTTGGCCATTGATGTCGGTACTCATTTGATGTTGTATGATATCACAATCATTGGTGACAAGCTTGTTTAATGGTTTTATTTGACCGCTCTGAATCTATTGATCCATTTGTAGTTTTCTCTTCACCCAAAAAATATGCATTGATGCTTCCAACTGTGATGTAGAATAGTATTTTGGTGTAACAACGTATGTTAAATAATGGACTAGAGTATTTCCTTTTGTTGATTGTTTTTCGACTTCTACGCAAATTCAGTCATAGAAGTTCACATCTCTATGATCAACAATGTCCATAATTTCTCCTAGTACGGTGTCCTTTTTCTCATGAAATTCCTCAGTCACTCACCAATCTCAATCAACAAATCAAGTCATGCTAGATTTGATGAATTGCAAAAAATATTAATCTATGACAAAAAACTAGGATTAAAAATGATATTTTACACTACAAAAGCGTTATCTCTATTTTTTGTATTATGTATCCTCAAGTTCTCCCATAAATCACTCACCATTATATTAGCCAATTCCCATCTTATCTTCAACATGCACTTAAAGGTGAGCTAAAGGATACCAAATATAGTCCTTGCAAGCTTAAGTAATTGTAACTTAGAGTGAATCCTCATTATGAACTTCTACAAGGCATTGATTTGATCATGCTCTATGTCCTTGACAATTTTATGTATTAAAAACTTCAACATGTGCGGAAAACAATCATAGTGAAAATGTGAGGATGTACATGCTCAATGGTTTTCTTGATACTTTACAATTAGACACATTATCTTTAATGACTTGTGTTATATTGGATGTCCCTATATCATTATTACTTTACGGTAAGAGGTATGCAATGCTCCTAGAATATGGTACAAATGATGAGGAGTCTTGGGTTGCAAGGAAGATTGCCTCACTAACCAACACACCAAGAACATTTATTAAATGTTGGTTTTTAACATTTGCTGAGACGTCAAAGACAATGGAAACCCCAATTTTTGGCCACTCATCTGTAAGCTATCCTAGAGAGCTCTAGACATCAATTTTTTTCATTTCTTGTAATACAATTCTCGCTTTGTCATATAAAGGGATTTTTTATCCATTAGGGGCGATTATTGATGGATTGAACCATAAAATACCAGTAGGGGGAGTGAAAAACATTAAATGGTATATGCATAAAGAATCGTTCTTCTATACTTCCTAGGTATAATGTTTTCACATCTTACTGTGTTTAGACAAAATGACTCGAGTATGTTATCATATGTGGTTTTATCAAACTTTACTAGGGTTTATAAGAGTACACTGGTTTCAGGGAAACAACTTTTATTTCAGAATTGGTTTTACTTTCCTTCATATATTAGCTTTCTTGCTATTTCTTGAATAACTTGCAGAGCATTGTGAATTGATTAACAGTATAATAATCAAATGAGGAGGTTGGGACCAAGATTTGGTTACCATGTTTTCACCTCCATATTTGTTTGTTGCCATTTTTGACATTAATTTATTTTAAAATGTCATGCATGATGTAAGATTTTATTTCTCCCATATGGCCACAAAGTCTCATGAAATGTTAAATAAAATATATCTATGTAATGACTTGCTGCTTAAATCCTTTTAAGAGCTTAAACGTGAAAATGGTGCTTCTTAGCTTTTTAATGCACCCATTACTCTAGTTAGAATGATTTTTCTTTTCAATGAATTTTGTTTGGATTACAGAATTGCATATTAAGATGCAATTGAGATAGAGAAGAATGTTAAATTAACTCATCAAATCAAAATGTAATACCTTAGAAAAATAATTAATGTAAATATGTCTATGGAAAATACTATCATTTGGAATATTTGTGAAGTTAATGTGCTTTACAGTACAAAGTTTACATTCATGATATCATATTACTTTACAGAGTTACTATTAGAATGTCGAGAGGTTTATAAAGGAATATCTAATTTACAATTTGTATGTCCATGTTACATGAATCAGGGGAAAGGAGATGCCTTAGATCAAAGCTTTGGCATGCCTGCGCCAAATCGCTTGTGTCCTTATCTATTGTTGGGAGCAAGGTTGTGTATTTTACAAAGTGTCACAGTGAGCAGGTGAGGTGGTTGATCACTAATTTTTAATTTGAAATCTTCTTTTCGATACAAGTAACTAAAAATAATGAATTCCTATCTTCTTTTCATCATAAAATGCGACCCCATTATTCTGAAATTTTAATGTTACATAATGAAACAGATCATAATCAATGTGATTTCACGTAGCTGCTTCAATAAACAAGGAGGTTAATGCTCATATATCCAATTATCTGAATCTTCCAACTCAATTAATCTACCAACTTCACACTATTACAATGCATGTCGGTTATTTTCATTTCATCCTTTCTTTGGTTGTGAATAAAAACCTTATTGAATCCCAGGAATATGTGGAAACAGATGACGTATATGCTCAAATGGTATTGCAACCTCTTAATGCTGTAAGAAATTTTTAGTTTCATTATTTTTTCGTTTCCATAATTTCCAATTATAGTGAGAAATTCTTTGGTACTAGTTCCATTTATGCAGGGAACTAAATATTGATGATAGTGTGAAACAACATAAAAATATTGTTATCTTGGTTTTCACCGCGACACACCAAGGAAGCAACCAAATAATTACTTTTGTAAAACATTCACTACAAGTAACACTAGCACTGATGACGGGTTTTATTTGCCTCTTTTTGTTATGGAAAAACTTTGACCTCCACTTGTGTTTTTCTTATTTTCCCATAGTTGTTGTTCTATTTGTAATTTAATAGATAATGCTTAGAATTTTATACTTTTTTTAAGAGAATACTATATTATTTAAAGGAGCAAAAGGTAACGGTATTTGTCATATCTGTCTCCTACTAAGTTTTTTTTTGTTTTGGGGACGATTTCACTTAGCAACCACCTTTCGAGGAACTGAGAGCCATGGATATTCATGACAATGAATGGATATTTTGACATATTTTTCGGGGTAAGTCATAACAGTTATTTGAATGTGTTTTTGGAATTAAAGTATATAGTGAATATTTATATATGTGCAGTTTATTTTGGTAATCTTATATCATGAAATGCATTTTGAAATGTATACATGTAGTGCATATATCTAACTTGTTGCCACATTTGAGTTCGTACATGGTAGATCTATTTCAAAATTCTTATTAATGGTGTTAGTAGCCACCCGTACACTCTAAAAAAGTATGTGATATAGCTAGTCCCCAGTTACTTTACCTTTGAATGTGGAGCCAACATGTTTATTTTTTCTCAGGATATAATTTCTTGGCTTTTCCGAATTAGATTATTTTTCCCCTGGAATAATATGATGACAATTAAAGATTGTTATATTGAATATATATTCCTAGTTAGTATCACAATTTACAAAGTATTATGTTATTCTTCTCTAGTTTCTTGTTGTAATCTTATGACTTCAATACTTTACTCCACCCATTAGATTTCTACTGACAAATTTTATTGTTGAAGTGTCAATGCTTCTTAAAGGTAACTAGAGGAAATGATACAACTACAAAAGTGGAGCATGAGACATTCTTTGTAGAAATTTCTAGCTCTGTTATGTTTGATTATGTTAGATAAAACCGAAATTGCAATGTACCATAAGCATGGGAATTCAAAATATTAGGATAGAAATGTGTGCTTCTATTTGCATTTATTACCTAAGTTGAAGATGATTTTTCTTCATCAAATATTGTACATTGAGAACACAGTAGGTGCACAATTTATTTTGTGGTGACGTTTTATTTGCTCTGTTTATACTTGCGATCTGGTAGATAGTGGCCACTATTTCCCAATTGAAAAAAACTTGTTCGAGTTTCTTGCTTTTATGGGGAAAAATGACATTAACAATATTGCTTATGTTGAGGTATATACCGTATAAATAATTTATAGTCTACTTTAGTTTATATTCCAGTGTTCATCAACGTTCATATTTTATACTCTGCATTGTATTATTTATTTATTTTATTTTTTTTGCAAAAAATGAACTCGGTATTGATGGTAAGAAGCAGGAATTGAAGAAAGAGGAGAACAATAACACTAGAGCAACAAAATGCAAATTAGAAAGAGAGAAGAGAATTGGTATAGTGGTACCTATAGAGCCAATATCTCGCATAAGGCACACACATAGATAATGATCAAGTCTTCAGAGTTGGTGAATTCACTTGCAATGTCTTGGCAACAAAATGATAATGTTTTGAAGTGATGACACAAATTTCATCTGTAATTTTACTCTAACAAATATTAAGTTGGAAAATCATATTATAATACTTGACATTTTATAAATATAATTTATGTGGTTGGAATTATTTAGAGTTTCACTTGATATTACTTAGTATTTTAATTAACATGTGTAACTTTTTTTCATATTAGATGAGCATTTACATTGTATGATTTTTTTTTTTTAAATTTAGTTGCAAGCTCCTACTAATTAATTAATGTTGATTAATAATAAACACACAAAATTAATCTAAAACTATTAAATAAGTACTTTATGTTTGTTAATGATGAACAAAAATAAAATGAATATACGACTAAATTAGTTGCTTATGACGATTGTTAATGAACGTGAATAAAATGAATATAAGCTAATAGAGTAGTCATTTATATAATGAATATGAAATTACCAAAAAAAGATAAATGACTACTGCAAACAATAAATTCGTGATTACAAATAATGACTAAATTTTGCATATATACAACTATTAGTAGCTAATTTACAGTATCTTATAACACGACTAAACTTTAGTCATATTTCTTTGGTCATTAATTGGTTTCAAACGAGGACTAAAATTTGCATATATATGACTATTAGTAGTTAATTTATAGTATCTTATAACACAACCAACATTTTGGTCATATTTCTTTGCTCATTAATTTGTTTTCTTGGGTGATCATTTAGTAATATATTTTGATGTATATTTGGTTATTAATTGTGACCATTAATGACCAAGTCAATGGTTGAATTAATGACTAAATCAATGACCAAATTAATGACCAAATATACTACTAGACAACAAAATTGAGATAACTAATTAATGACCAAGCTAAAAATGACTAAAAGTTGGTCATGTTATAAGATACTGTAAATTAGCTACTATTGGTCACCGACCGAAAAATAGTCGTTTATATGGAAATTTTAGTCACTTTTTTTGTAACTAATTAGCCATTTTATACTAGTGTTTGTGTTAGTGTAACCCCCTTATTTTTATTGTTGTACCCCTATAACCCCAATATTGTTATTATTGTGCTCTTACGTTATTATTGCTAGGTCGGCTAGGATTATATTGTGACCCCATGGACCCCTATATATAGAAGGAGGTTTTGTATTTTGTATCATTCAATAATTGTTCATTTATGTAATGTAAAGGATGTTTTCCCCTCCAAGTGGCTTATTTCTAAGGTGTTGATATCCCTTTTCTTCTATTTTGGGAGTTGGTTTCATAACATAGCATGCTTTCTACACACTATTCTACCCAATTGATTGTGAATATAAAGGAATTACAATACCTTGGTGGATTTAAATCTGGGTTTTACCTTTGATATATCCTTTCGATTCTGGGTTGTGTATGCCCTTCACCCATGGAAGGCTGGGTTATGCACTGCACATTTGATGACTTTATGTATTTTTTAATCTGTAGTTATTCTCCCTAATTATAATTTATTGGCTTGATTTTGGAATATTGGATAGGTAAATTGAGTACTAGAACCTCTGTTCTATTAGGTGTAACATCGTATTGAAATGTTCTACTATGTAACCTAGATTACGCATTAACATAATTTTTGTTCTTCAATTAAATCTCTGGTTTTCTTAGATTTACCAATTAGCTTCTTGGTATCGTTGTTTTATTCAATTTCTTGTATTCCTAAGGGAAATGTGATTCCTCTGTTTAATTAAATCTTGGGTTTCACAGTTTGGATTTTCATTTTGTTCATAGTAGTATTTGAACTCGATTCATTCCTGAGAGCTATCAGAAAATCTCTGCTTGCCCATATGATTTTTTGGTTTAAAATTAATCTTTCTCGGTTGTACATTTATGTCATGTTCACAATTTTATTTGCATTTGGGTATATTTTTTAGAGTGTTGGTTAATCACTATGTAACCCATACCATTATGGGTTTAATACTCTTGGGAATTGAATAAGGGTATATACTACTCTTTTCCCCGTTTACTTCTTAGTATTTTTTTTTGTATTTATTCATTAAATTTTATTACAACTAGGGTTTTCCCTCCTTGTATTATTGATGCCATTCGTGTAAGAAAATCTGGGTTTTCTTTCCCTTCTCACTACTCAGGAAAAATGAATAACCTATCCGGGTGTTCTACCCCTTAAGGTTTTCATGCAAATATCGTAAGGCATGCTTAATTCCTCATTTGAGGTTTGTAATAGTCCTTCTTACTCGAGTTGTAATTCTCGTTTTGGAAATGTTGTATATTTAATTTTGATTGTAATTTTCCCTTCTGCGTAGTATTTCATTTTTTTTAATCCAAATTTATAATGTGGTTTTTTGCTGCCCAGGTTCAATATTTTGCTCAGACAAGAATTTTTTTGAAGGAGATGAGGATGACATCCTATCCTCACATCCTTTCGCCTTCAACTTCATTCGATACTTTATGTATTTTTTTTTATTTCTCATTTATTTATTTCCATGTCTATATTTGGAGGATCCCTTCACTCACAACATTGTTTGATGTGTATGCATAGGTGGAGCAAGCAACATCACAACAACATGCTCAGGTAAGGCATCTCTCTGTCCCTTACACAGTAATAATATGGATTTATTATTCTATTTGGCTTTCTATTATTTTCACATATCTATCATTTTATAGGTATGATTCTAAATTATGTTGGTCTACATCAAACTCAAGGTTCCCGTACTACCCATACTTACCAACTATATTCTTCCTCACGTTCGTAACATGTTGTTTCGCGATGGCTCTCCTTCTAGCACTCGGCTTAGACATGTGTTGTTGTAGTTCATATGTTTAGGTGTCAGTGCCATACTTGGACTTCGAGAGTTAATAGTTATGTAGTATGTGTTCTCCTTTTTAATTGAGTCATATACATATGACTATATAATCCTAAGGATGTACACAGATTATTATATCTAGACAGTTTATATATATTTATATTTGGAAATGTGG
This sequence comes from Pinus albicaulis, assembly GCA_034641835.2. Taxonomy (NCBI): domain Eukaryota; kingdom Viridiplantae; phylum Streptophyta; class Pinopsida; order Pinales; family Pinaceae; genus Pinus; species Pinus albicaulis. The sequence goes on from CM076575.1 coordinate 1,914,510,958, forward strand.
ACTACATTTCCTCATCATATTAGTGATGGATGCATATGTACTTATATCATAATTTCATATTTTATAATCAATTCATCAGTTTTTGAATCCTTTCATATGTTATGTGCTTCCAGAATTCTCTTGGGTAATTATAGATTACTTGTTTGGATTTCTAGAAACTATTACACGTATCTTTAATTTATTCATAAATGCACTTATAGGTTCTTCTATACCTTATCACGAATCCACTTCTTTTTATTTTTCCTCAGTGGCTAGATTTGTAGATTCAGTATTATTTATTTCTTCCAGCAACTTTAAAGAATAATACTTTTCCAAAGCTATATTTTTCTTCGCTAAATCTCTAATTTTTCATTTTCTGCTCATCGTTCTAGAACTTTTTTAGCCTAATTTTTGAAGGATGTCCTATTTATTTTACTTATGCACATATATGAGTAGGTAGACAAAGTTTACTCTCTGATCATAACCCTTCGTGGGTTTATAATTAAAAAAAAAAATGTAATTGTACCTACCTACAATACCTTATTTTATTGTACATAACACAATATCGACATTGTATTTAAAAGAGTATTGACATTGTATAATACACAGTATTCACATTGTACAATACACATCTCTAACACTGTATATAATATTAACCAAGCATATGCAACTAGCATATACCATGATTCCAACACATTGTATTGACACTGTATATAATATTAACAAAGCATATGCGACTAGCCTATACCATGATTCCAAATGGGTTTAACATAACATTAATCCCTTATTTACAAAGTAGAATTTTTTCTATTAACTTAGACAAGTTGATGCCTCTATCCATTTCTAAAACACAAGAACTTAAATATAAAATTTCTACATATTGCATGCCAACTTGTAAAGATGAATTTTTGTCCCAACCATGAGCTTCTCCTCATAGCTCTCCTCCGAGTAAAGGTAAATCTTCCCCAGTGGTGAAAAACTCTTGTCACATTAGTGATGGCACTTTTAAGCCCACATTCCCCAACAAGTTTCCATAACACCATCATGGTATTCTAGGTTGTTGTTTCCCATAGCCTAGGCTTTAATTTTTCTTTTTTTCACAAATTTTTTTATTTAAAACTCACTTTTCCTTAGCGTAGTTTTGTTTACCTCTTCCTAGTAACTTTCCTCTTTACTGGGGATTTCTTAGAGAATATTATTCTATCTAATTTAATATTTTTATTTATTTTTTTTCTCCAAAGGATTTTTTTGGAGAAATTGGGAAAGTATGAAATTGTTTCCTATCCTCATCAATAAGAAGTTCCATATCTCTATTGCTCTATCTTTACAAGATTTCCATATTTTTCATAAATAATTATTAATTAAAATAATTTTTTCGACAACTTAACTGTTCCATAGGTCCACGCATGCCTTTGTCCTATTTACATAAACATACAAGTTGTAAATCTAGGGCAATACATAGTCCTCCCCTAAAACAAAAAAACCGTCCTCAATGTTAACAGATAACTCTTGTTATTATTTGAACAATGTTGGGAATGCTTTGTTCATGTTTTTTTCTCACTCCCATTTAGCTTCTTCAAGTGTAAAGTTCTTCCACTACACTTTCACCTGAGCTATTGTTCTATTTTGAAGTACAGTTTCTTCCCATCCCATAATATGAAGTGGTTCTGGAAGACAGTCCCGTTGTGTTTCCACCCATATCAAAGTCCATTCAACCACGTGATAAGGATCATGAACATATTTTTTCAATAATGACAGATGGAAAACATTATGAACTCTAACATGACTAAGTAGAGCCCATTTATATGATATTAGTCCCGCTCGTTCCAAAACCTCAAAGGGACCATAGTATCATGGCACTAAGTTAACATAAATGTCGATGTGAAGGGTACTCTTGTTAGGCTTGATCCTTAATTACACATGATCCCGAATCTCAAATTATTTGTATATTATTTTCTTATCTGGATAGCTCTTCTAGCGGTCTTGAGATATTTTGATGTTCTATTGAATTTTTCACACTGCCTATTCCATTTTATGTAATTATGGAGGTCCAAGTACCAGTTTGTCCTCTGGTTAACTCCAAATAAGTAGAGTATGCAATTTCCTACCATATAAAGCCTCGAATCGACTCACCTTAATAAATGTTTGATAAAAAAAATTTGTATGCAAATTCTGCCAAATGCAAAAATTCCTCCGACCTGGTAGGTCTCTCCATTACATACATGTGAATTATCTCCTCTAGTATTTTATTTTTCCTTTCTGTTTCCGCGACTGTCTGGGATGATAAGCTGTGTTGAAATTCAGTTTTTTTCTCATCCCCCCAAACAATTTCTTCTAGAATGTTCATGTGAACTTTGCATCCCTCTTAGAGATGATCAAATTTGGTTTTCCATGAAGTTTAAAAATTTCCTTCATAAACACATTGGCCACTTGTGCTACCCCAAAATTATTTTGTATTGAAATATAATGTGTAGCCTTGGTTAGTGTGTCTACTAATACAATAATGGAGTCATGCAAGTGCTTAGTAAGAGGTAGTCCTGTGATGAAATCCATGGACATCACTTTCCACTTACATTTTTGAATCGGAAGGGGGTTTAGAAACCCTGTGAGATATTTTTTCTCTACTTTGACCTCTTGGTACTCCAAACATCTTTCCATGTAATCAAGTGTTTCTTTCTTCGTTCCAGGCCAAAATAATTTTTTCTGTAATGTTGTCACCATATTTTGGTAACCCGGATGACTTCAATAAGGTCTCTTATGGTATTCATCCAAAATACTTCTTCAAGGTAGGTATGTTAGGAGTATACAACCTCTTTCTATAGATTATTAATCCTTTTAGATTCATGGTATATCCGAGGACTTCAGATCACTATAATTTTCCTTGCAATTCCAAATACTAAGGGTCTTGTGATAGAACTTCTTGAATGTGTTCTTCAATATTGAATTTTACATTCACTACATGAAAAAATGACATTGGTGAGGGGAAAAAATGGTCACCATAGGCTCATTGGTGAGGGTCAAAAGATCTTTCGTCACCAAAAATTGAACGTCACCAAAGGTGGCATCGCTGAAAGTATAGGTGTTGTGGTGACATTCAAGGTCTGTCACCAATAATGATTTATAGTGACAGATAGTGATCGTCACCATTTCATATGAGCAATGGTGACGGACAATAGCCTCCGTCACCAAAAAAATTAACGCCACCAAAGGTGGCATCGACGAAAGTATGTGTTGTGGTTACATTGAAGGTCCATCACAAATAGTGATTATAATAATGGATAGTGACCATCACCATTTCATATGAACATCAATGATTTTTTGTGATGAACCTTTCATGGCCGTCACTACTAGTGCATATATATGGCGACGTTCATTGACCATCACCATAAAGTTGTCAGTGACATCAAGGTCCGTCACGAATAATTACTATAATGAAAAACATTGACCCTCACCATTTCATATAAAAAACAAAGATTTATGGTGACGAACCTTTAATGGTCATCACTATTGATGCATATATATGGTGGTGTTCGTTGACCATCACCATTTCATATTTTGGTGAAGGTATAAAAATGTCACCATAAGCTCATTAGTGATGGTCAAAAGAGCATTCGTCACCAAAACCTAATCGTCGCCATTCCCTATGAATATCAGGGCACGATGGAATCGAACCACCAATCTCCTGCTTGTAAAGAAAGTGCTCTTCCATTGAGCTAGCACCCTTCAAAGAATTAGAATTTAAACTAGAAATTTCCCCTAAAGATGCAACGATGCACCAAAAGAATAGAAAATCTAGGAAAATCAAAAGTTTCTAGAAGTATTATGTTCAATATACATAATAAAAAGACAATAAGAATAAATTTTTATATAATCTAACAAAACATGTACTACGTAGGAGAGTAACTGGAAAGCACAAGTAGAAATTTGAATCTAAACATAAAAATATAAAATTACATGCAACAGGAAAGGAACAACTCCATAGTTTGAGAAATATGAACAGTCCATGGGCCTGTTCTTATATTTTGATATGGATAATGAGATAGAAATCTAGATTGATGAAATTCAAGTATCACACAAGAATGTCTTGAACAAATATCAATATGTAAAATAGTAGTTTTTTTCATTTGGATTTACCTTGCAGAACCTTAGTAAAATGTTTCCACATAAACAACCAATAAACATAACAACATGGACCTAAAGAGCAATTGTGCAAGGGATAAAATATGAAGGTAAAGCACTAGAGAAGTATTCAAAGCAAATGATGAAAATCTTATCCAGAAAGAACTAAGAACCCTCTGAAGTAAACCACACATTTATCATCATGAATAGTACACTTGCAAAAAAGGATCACAATAAATTATGAACTATTCCACCAAAAAACAGTGAATTTTTCCACTAAAATATAGTTTCAAATTAATCACTAGCATGACGCTAACTTCTTTGCAAAAATAGGGATGTTTCAAGACAATGTATAATAGCTTGCATGGCAATCGTGTTGATAAAACCATCCAAGAAATAATACCACAACAGTCAAAAAGAGTGTCATCATACTTAATACTATCAAAGAGTGGTCAATAGCAAAAGTGAATTGATGAACCTTCATAACTTGCATTGGTTCCTTATCCTTCATCCAACAATAAAATTTTAGACCAAGGTTAAAATTTTGAAGGGAAATTAAGAAAAGTCACATGATCATGTGAAATAATATTTTTATCACTACGATTAACTATAATGCAACAATTTTGCACAAACAAAGCATCATTGTCTAAAGTGAAGTAGTCAGTGATGATTAAGACTAATTGTGGGCTTAGAATTGTTTTTCCAATTTTTTTTGAATTGTTATAATTACTATACTTAGTAGCAGAGGCATTTCCACCATGGATTGGGAAGTCCACAACAACCACTTATCTAAGTGGGATTTTCGACTATAATCATTTTAACCTTCTCCTTCCTTTTGCTCAGCCACTGAAATATGTGTTGAGAACTCTTTGCTTAAGACATCCATCATTAGAATGGGTAGACCATTAGTGATAATAAAAATATTCTCGTAACATTTCCACTATCATTACAATTGCTTTTGGGCTAAAATTTAGGCTTATGGGCATATTTTCATGCCTTGTAAATAAATGAAGCTGACAATGGGAAGGAGTAGAAGAAAAGGGATTAGAAAACATCTACTGGGAGGAGCTTGAATTATTGTCAATGATGCTCCATCTTTAGGGATCACTTCTATAAATTGCTTTCAATATTCAAGGCAAGCCAGAAAGCCTTGCTCGAATGAAATAAGTGCATGAAAATTCCATCTTGTGTTTAATATGAAACAAAAGCCACTTGATAAAATTGAAACATCAATCCCCGACGATGAATTTTTCAATATACTAATGAACAACCAATACCAGCAATTGTCAGAGAGGCAGCCACCGCTAAGTAGCTCTTTCCTAAGAGGTTAGAAACATTGTCTAATAACTAGTTTGTAGAAGCCATCAAAATCACCCAATAGGAACCACATTGCACACAACATGTTCAGTTGTGGGAGATAGAATCTTAAATTAGAATGCACCCTTTCGTGAGACTAATGGCATTTTGGAGAAACAAAAATGCCTATGATAAGTGATACACCTACTGGAGGTATAGTAATGATGCGAGCAGATCAAGAGGCTGGTCCAGACCCCAAGAGATATCTAGGGAACAACTCCAAACCCGAGTAGCTCTGAGGTTATGGCAAAAACATTGAGAAGGAATGTTAAGGCAAAAGTCTTGCAATGAGACTAAACTCACAGGATTACTACGAACCAAGAGTGACAAAGTTCTCGAAATTTCCTTAGTCTAAAGAGACTAGAAGCTCATGCAACACTCGAAGGTTATTTTATTGGGCAAAGAGAATGATATGTGCATCTTACAGATGAAAACTGCTCTTGCACGTGATGGGAAAAAGTTCTTGCCAAAATATGCCCTCTGTGCAGCATCAACCCACACAACATTCTCTTTTTCCCAATGCACTAACCTTCTAGTTGTGGCCAAATAGCACTTAGGTCACAGTTTCAAGGCTTTCAGTACTAGGCACTTACCAAATATTCCATAATTTGTGCTATTGTACCAGAACTAGATCTTAGACCTATGCTAAGATGTGAGGTGTTTCCACTACAAGACATCAAGCAATGTGTTTAGCATTCAGAGATGACAAACTTGAGAAACACCTTGACTAGGAGAAAACAACCAGAAAGAAACAAACAAATAATAATAATAATAACTCTAGAATATTATAAATAGGAAACCCTGTTATCACTGCACTAGAGGTGCAAGTCTTCACTTTTTTATTTTTCATTATAATTTGCACAAAATCCCTCAAATCATAGCCTGGCACATTTTTTCATTTTCTCACGTATGAATCCCAATGGAAAACTGGTATTATATATGCCATACATAACAATTAGGAAGCCAAAACAACAGTCAAATGAAGAAAGCGTCTATTTGACGGAAGAAAGTATCTTTATTAAGCTTGCTCGGAAAAAAGGGAAGCACTGGATGCAGGAATCAAATTGTGAGGTATTCAGTCACATAGGATATCTTTAACCAAAGTTAAATTTTCTTTTCTTCCAACTTGAGAAATAATTGCATAAGGGTCAATAGCCAGCTTATAATAATCATACCCAGAAATGTAGATTTTTGCTGAGGACCGACTTAATGCATCAGAATTGATACAACTTTCAGCATTTAGCTTTTGTTTGACTATTAGCCATAAATTTTGTTGGTTAAACTGCACTTGGTAATTTCCTTCTTACTTCCAGAATTCAAGCTGAACATTAACACCATCTACAAGGTAAATTTTAAATTTCTGGTTTGGTATTCAGATGTAGAAATATTTTATTTATCCACTTGTAATGTTAGGATGCCTTTCTGCTTGAAAGAAAATGAAGAACTGCACTTATCTTTGAAAAAATTCCATATCAGGTTTTTCAGAAGCTTTTAGGGTTTAATAGGTTACCGAATTAGGGTCTTTTTCTTCTAGGGTTTTAGATGGATATGCCAATACGAGATTAGGACACATATCATGTATAATGTGAGTTTCTGCTCTGTGAGTTTGTTTGTGGACGAGTGATAAACAAGCGTGAGTTTACTACAACTGGTAGAGGTTTGATTTTCAATGCCTTTTTGTTTGCTCTCTACTTGTTAATCCCCAAAGCTACACCTCTCAGGAGTTTTTATATCCCTCTAGTAAAAACACTTTGTAGAAATGGGTGCTCTGTGATTTAGCATTGTTTGTTAGGGGAAAATTTTTTACATTATTACTTGAATTTTGTCATGCGATGCATTTTGTAGACTTCTGGCAGCATACATTCAACGTATCATCTTTAATAATAAAATTTAGAGGAACAACCGATAACATATTTAAATTATACCTTTGCATGTACAGAAAATTGGTTTGGTACATTTCTGTCCCGGCGGTGGGCAATGTCAAAAGCAGGTATGCACATTGAGGGAAATGACGAATTGCTCTACCTCAAGGAGAAGAGACAAAAGTTGGTGGAGCGCATTGAGGATAGGCATATTGTCCAGGATGAGCTTATATACACACTTGAAAAGCTTGTACCTAACCTTGGGAGCTCTCTAGACCTTTCTCTGAGGGTAGTTTTTGCATTTAATGGAGGAGATCCGAATAGAAGGGTAAGGCCACATAAGCGCCAACATGGTGGTTCTGATTCGTTCACAAGGGATTCTTTGAGTGCCAAAGCTTCGGGCATTGGTGTGGGTGCAATAGGTGGTGTCTTGAATTCCAAAGACATAAATGGTGTTTCAAGATTGGACTATGTAAATGGTAGTGAAGAAGCAGATATTAGGTCTCGTCTGCTTCATTTGGATGACAAACAAGAGTATGAGAATGGGGGTGATTCATTGAGAGAAGGAAGCAATGATGCCAGTGGACCTCATCCTAAGGCTCTTAGTACTATCAAAGTTATGATTGTTTTTGTTTTGTTCGATTGCTTCCCTGATCGCACGTCACCTTCGCCCATTGATTCTATTGTGATTCTTAGGAAATTGGAAAATGGTTACTACGCACCTGCAAATAAGAACACTCTCGTTGAACTTGGGGGAGAAGTAGAGGCCATTGCAGCTATAAAAATGGCATTGAAATCATTCATAGATGAAAATGTAGGTGTAGATTTCGAAGAATTTGTAGTGAGTGGTAAAAATAGGATAATGGTATTGAATATTAACCGAACCTGATTGGAAAAGGTGCTTCCTGAAACAACAGAACAACTAAATACTAAAAATACAGATAATTTAAATGGAATGGGTGTTGTTCCAACAATGGGAACTGTTGGTGGAATGGATTTAAGTAGAGCCCCAGCCGATATGAACTCCAGCATTCCAAGGCCAGATATGTGGGCTGGATCTAGTGAACCTCATCCACAAGGTGTTCTTGGCATGCCAGTGGTAGGGACTCTAATGTTTCTAGGAAGCAACCCTCCACAAATGATGGGCCCGAGAAGTGTCCATAGACCCATGGGTCTTATGGGAATGCCTGGACCTCGTGGTGTTCATGGACAGGGGATGGGATTTAATGGTCATCCTACTATGCAAAGGCCACCGATAAGACCATCTCCTAGTCTAGTTCCACCTCCTCTATCTTCCAAACCGAGGACAGAGGAAGATGACATTAAGGATATTGAAGCATTTCTTAAGAAAAAATAATTTAGGGAGTTTCAGAAGTCCAAGATAGGTGAAGAACTTTATGTTCTAATTAATTGTCGTACTGCAAGAGAAACTGCTCTTGCTACAAAGGTGAGCATTTTATTTTTCCTTTTACCATTTCAAGAGGTACGAGTTTGTGTTTTCATCTACTATTGATTTTTTGGATCCATGTGCTTTTACGTTTCCATGCTGTGATGCTTCATTCTATCTGGCCTACTTTCTAGGTTGTGGAATTAATTGACATCTGTTTGAAATGTTTGACAGTTTAAAACGAAAGGAGGTACCTAGTTAAAAGTGTATCATAAAGCTTTAACAAAAGAAAATTGTCGACGCCAAAGATGCAACTATCTTGCATGTGAGAAGGTTTGCACTCATTCATGACTTATCCTTGATTGTTTGTTTACTATAATTGAACATGATACACTTTGTTATTGTGTGAGCTTCTAAGAGCCTATTTTTTTCTTTCCGGTTCACTTCAGGCGAATAATTTCTTTACATACTGCCATTAGCCTGGGTGATTTTTCTTTTCTGGACAGTTGCCGGCATATTAAGGTAAGGGTTTTCATAAGATCAATAATTATTGTTATACATGCTTGTTTATTTTCATTGTTTAATAATAACTTGGTATTCTTTACCCTTTTCCAGACATGCAAATATGTGCGCTATGAGCTGGATCCAACTCCTGATCTACTACCTATCCCAGGGATGGTTGGCCTACCACCACAAAAACCTTTACGTGCAGAATATTGCTTAGAAATTGAGCTTGGGGAGCCACAATGGATCAATTGTGATATATGCAATTTCAGAATGGATATTTTGGGTTATTTTGGTGTTATTATGGTAGACCCACCCTGGGATATTCACATGGAATTGTCATATGGAACAATGGCTGATGATGAGATGAGGAATTTGAATGTGTGAACTCTGCAGACTAATGGTGTCATTTTCCTTTGGGTTACTGGACATGCAATGGAACTTGGATTAGAATGGTATGTCCTCGTGTCATGTTAGCTGATTTTTTTACATACTAATTGATTTATGTTTTTTCAATTTTGACTACAAAGGGATGAATTAGGAGTATTTTTTCTAACCAACGTAACCAATTTTCGCTATAGCTAATTGTAGTGGTGGTTACTGTTTTTGTGACTAGTGACCTTTGTTCTTATATGTCATTTGTGAAGTCAATTTGAGATTACGTAGGTTACTATAATGTTTCATTTTGGAACTATGGGGTTATTGTCGCATTGAAGAGCTTATCTGGGTGAAGAATAATCAGCTTCAATGAATTATTAGAACAGGGAGAACAGGCCACCGGTTGAATCACAGTAAAGAACATTGTCCCCTTGGTATTAAGGGTGATCCAGAAGTGAACCATAAAATTCACACAAATGTGCTTGTTTCTGAAGTTCGAGAGACAAGCCAGAAACCAGATGAGGTAAGTATTAAAATTTAATTTTAATGTAGTCTCCTTTAATATTGCCAAATTAAATTTTTTCTTCAATATTTGATCAATAACTATTATTATAAGTGAACTGATATGGGGACATGAGATGAGTGTCTGACATGAGACATGGTATGCAAAATAGACCATGAGCAACAACAATGGTATGCCAATTGCATAAGCCATATGTATCTCCCGTAGAAAGGCTGATTCTAATCGCCGTGTGAGCCAAAATCTCAATAAATAGCAACATAAATAACTAATATGCAGCAGAATTGTTGTAGAAACTATTTTATAAATGGGAAAGGTAGTGAATTATGGAATAGCATATCATGAGTACTACCTATTTAGTTTCTTACTCTACAATATCTACTATCATTTCTAGTTTCTTTATTATTTTGGTACATTGCTCATTTTATTTAGAATTACAGAGAGATAGTTGTCTCATAGTTGGTCATATTACAGTAGGAACATCATCAATATAGGAAATCTAGTTTTTTGACTAAAAATGAAGGCAGGGCATAAGGAAAATCATTGCCACAAGGTAAAACTATGATTGACAACTTATTATTGGAATGCATTTTATTTGGAGTTAAATACAAACTATGATTATTTGTGGTAATGCTATGGATGTTGGAGAATATACATTGAAGAAATTATTGTCACTGTAACACGTCTACAATGTAGTTGTAGATCCTTTTTCACCCTAGTTTCTATTTTCTGCAATGGCTTGTAGTGGTAGCATGATGTGTGCATTAGATATTTGCTTCCAATGTTCTAGTGAACCTGGTATTTTCAAGAGGGTCATAACCTGTTAGGAAAGAACTCATTTTTTCATAAGAGGCATTCATAGAAATAATTGGTCAAGAGGCCAATCTACAAGAAAAAATTATGATATATGTTGTGACTTCTCCAAAGCTTGAAACTTATTCACTGGTTGATACTTCACTAGTCAGTCAATAATGCAATAGCCTTCAAAAACCAAAACACAGTGGTGACTTGCAAGTCATGTTTCCATTATGCTAGTACAAGCTTAGTCTATTCAAAGGCCTACCATATGCAACAAGAGAGATTTGCAGAGAAGCTTTCCATGTGCACTATTGAAATTGTAGGACAAATGAAATATTTAGTTTATATATCTTCATCGATTTTGAATTAGGAAAGAAGCCCTTAAAATGTACATCCATCTTAAGACTAGGCCGAGTTCAATCTAGTCATGTGTGTTGTTGCTTGCACATATTTGTTATTTGTTTTGATCATCATAGGCCTTAGAAAAATGACATAGTAAATGTATAAGAGTTCCAAAAATAATTTCCTAAGTGAGATGGAATACATGTGAGAAAATTCAAGCTCGCCTATCCATGTTCACCCATTATTGGGCTTCTTTAGGATTAATAGTTCAAGAAACTTTTTCAGCACTATGGGGCTAAGAAAGTATGCCAACTTGTAAGATTAAATAACATTGCAACACCATGAGAGTTATCTAGAATTACTGAACTGATGCTGACCAATTTAGCATAATCGTAGGAGACAACTTAGCAACTTCTTAGTATCATGTTGCATGAAAAATTGACTCGAACCTAAGTTTTTGGGGCAACCGATATACTGCCCAAATCATGTCCTTTAGGAGACAAAGTTTGCACATTTAGTGTGTGAGAGGGCGAATGGGTATCACTTTCATATGGATTAATACACTAGTCCAATTTTTATTTTCTTATCTTTTCCTAAAGGTTAATATCAGTAAATGTGAACATGAAAGTGGGTGCGCTCACATTTGAAGAGACAAATCTATAGGGATTGTGTTAAAGACCATTTAAGTTAATCATTCTACCCTCATGCTTAATGGAAATAAACATTCCATATGATTCATTTCATGTGTGCCCAAGGTTTGAAAACACTAAAGTTTAAACTCCCAACATGTCCTTTATGAGAGTGTGTGACCTCACATTTGAAGAGACAAATCTAGAGGGATTGTGTTAAAGACCATTTAAGTTAATAATTCTACCCTCATGCTTAATGGAAATAAACATTTCATATGACTCATGTCATATGTTCCCAACATTTGAAAACACTAAAGTTTAAACTCCTACGATCTCATCACTATCTTTATTTATGAATTTTACAAAAATTGGAGGTCATTGGTGAGAAAAAATCTCAAAAACCCTAAAAAATTTATCAAAATGATTAGAAAAAGGGGTGTTGCTTGTACAATGCAATTTTTCTAATAAACCCATGAGTTAGTGAATAAAAAATCTAAAAATACCAACCACCACCAGGATTAGGAGCTGGACTAAGAAAGTTTGCTGGTAGGGAACATAAAGGATCTCATGAGAAACAGAAATGGAATTTGCACTTTCTGATTTAAGAAATAGATGCAGAAAAAAACACACAAACACCACCAATTTCATCCATTTGAATCTTTTGATTTTCTTCCTTTTTTTTCTTTTGCAGCTTTAATACCATATAAACTATATGCATCTATAGGCACACTTGGGAATTATCTTACATTTTTTCCTATATTTGAGCCAAAAGGTATTTTGAAGAGAGTATGCCCCCACTAACAGATTTGTTGCAAAAATTTCATTGTGCATCTCCCTCCTCCAGTGGTGCTCTTGCTAGCATTAAAAAAAAATCTTTCAGCAGAAAACTCTGCAAATCTCAATTGCAGGAGTTCCACAGACTTGCCAATAACTTGGAAGCATATATTGTCCAAAATGAGGAATTTTATTTCCCATTTTGGCATTTATATTTGACACCTAAGATTTCTCCATCCACCTATGAGTTGGACTCTCAAGTAGGTAAAATTTTGGCATTTATATAATATATTTGACACCTAACATTTCTCCATCCACTTGTGAGTTGGAATCTCATGAAAGTAAAATTTTGGCATTTATATAATATATTTGACACCTAAAATTTCTCCATCCACCTGTGAGTTGGACTCTCAGGAAGGTAAATTTCCCACAATTTATTCCGGGGTCAGGGTTTGACCTACAAGTACTTGCAGAACTCACTTGCTACCAACAAGTATGGCATGCCGGAAGAGAGTTGGAATCATGACTTAGTTAACTCATCTTAGCAGTAAGGCCAAACAAAATTTAATTCCACCACTGTCCTTAACAATTTATTGTTTCAAAATTTTGTGCTTTTTATATGACTTAGCACATAAGTCTTGGGCAAGAAACATTTTCTCTTTTGGATGAAGATTGTTGCTAGACCACTGCTATTTTGGCATCAAATTTCTTCATAATATTATAAATACTTATGTTTAGTGGAAAGGTGAATGTTGAGAATCAAATTTTCATGTAAATATCATTTCTATATTTTTTTTTGAATGAAATAGCATTATGGAAGACAAAAAATAATGAGAAATAAAGAAACAATAAGGAGATTGGACAGAGAAGAAAGAAAGGAGTGATGAGGAAAGATCTGACTCGAAAGGTGCTATTGCAGGATTAAAAAGATTGTAAACAAAGACGGGAGAAACATAGAAGAATAAACTTGCCAGAAATCAATACGTGCCTTCCCTAAAAAATAATTAACAAGATTATACCATATTTATCATTGAAATATATATGTATATGAATAAAAAATAGTACATGGTCAACGAATTTACATGAGGCAGTACAAATAAATAGATATAACCGTGCCTCTTTCAAATAAGTATAACACATCATAGCAACTATAAATAATTGTTAGTCATCTATACTACATATGTTGGTTGCATCGAGAGGTGCTCTATAGCATCAGAACCTATTATGGGGCAGATTTCATAGTGCATTACATAAATGAGGCATTAGATTTAAAATTAAATTAAAAAAAAAATGTTGACTCTATTCCGAGGAAGTACTCTAGGGTTTGCCCCAGGCTTTGTAACCTGGAAAAATAAAAATAAATATAATTTTCTAAATTAATTTAGTTTCCAAATCACTTCATTCTATCTACTTTCTGAGCTAGGTGAGAGCATCCCTTGCAAAGATGCTAGCTTTTATGTTTTTGATGAAGCACCTCTGCTTTCCCTCCCAACTTGATAGTGGTGGATAGGTAAAGGGAGGGGTGTGGAAGGCATTTATGCCTAAAACCTATGTCGCGAGTTTCAGTGAATCTCTTCAAAAAATAATTACAATTTACAAAAATGTGAAAGAAACCAATTAAATTCAACATATTCATCATTCAACAACCCGAATCAAATTTCTGCATATTTGGTGAATTTTTTTGGTTTAAACGAAAAGTTTATATAAACAAAAAAGTATACTAGGAAAACTTAGTTCAAATATTTGGTAATTTTTTACACGTTAAAACATTTGAAGCTATAAAAAAAGTGTGTCAGCAGATTCAACACTCAGCTCTTAATGATAAGCCCAACTAGTGACTCAAAATGTTGAGGCGAAAATTATTTACACGCACTGTTCTAGATGCTAATTAAAAAGGTGTGTTTTTTTTTGCTTGGGATATGTAAAAATAAAAACTTAGTTATTTCTTGTGTGATATTTTTAACTCACTGACATTTTTATGGGTTTTGTTCTGAAGATATTTTCTTTACCTTTTTACTTTCACCAAATTTGACAATGTGACTTAGCCTACAAGAGGAAACTTTCAATTCACTTAGGATGTATTAAAACTTTTTCATGTAGGATCAGCACAAGTTAGAATTTCTATATGCCATTTTCTAACCCTTTTTAATTTTTATTTCTTCACACAAACTGAATATTGATCTTCAGTCTTTTTTATTCTGTCATTACACTTTTCCAAATGCCTAATATATCTATAATGCCCCAGATGATGTTTTTGTCTAAAATGCTTAAATTATATAAAATCCAATCTGTTGATATCGTTAACACTAATTTCTAGTTGAACCCTAAAAAATGAACAGAAGGACTCAAAAATTAGGGAAATACCATAGAAACAAGTTAACCCTAACTTTTATACCTCAATTACATGAAGAACGCCCAGATGCTGATTACCACTAGAACTACCATTCAAAACAATGAAAATATAAAAATGATTGAATATAGCCACTATAAGAGGCTAAGTGGGCATATGTTCTATAAATAATATTAGAAATTGTAATTACTTCATGGAATTAGAAGTGCTAAACATGAAAATGGACAAAGGTGTAATCGGAAATAACAAAACATTTTGCGCAAATATGGTAACCTAATCTGGTTGAGCATACATGTGAGTAACCTGATGGGGCGACATAGAACATCGTGGAGGAGGAGGGTAATGTTGTTGCCCTTGATGTTGTGTGTACATGTCATGAATGGGATTGTACCCATGTCCTGGAGCATACTGTTGTTGTTGCTATTGTTTCCATTGCATCGATTGATCCATATAAGGACTATGATGATGAGAAAGAACCCACTGCTACGGTGGTGCCCTTGAGGTCTGATACTGTAACTGCGCAGGATACTAGGGGACACCAGGTGGGTGCTGGTTTTTATTCTGGTCCTGGTGTTGGTGCAGATGCATCATGGGTTTAAGGGGCATGTGACTCTGCTGTTGGAACGTGTCCATTCCTGTTTGCCTCTCCTCGATAATTATCTCTTTAAACCCTCTTCACCTATTTACAAAAAATAAAAACCCCATTCAATTTCATTCGTTCATACATTCAGACTCAAATCCATTTGATTTTAATCGTGACCATCACCACTAATGAGAAGCTGAAAAACAAAGGGAATTGATTATTGATATTTCTCAATCAGATATAAAGCCTTGTTTGTTACACGTGAAATACAGAAATTGGGAACTCTTAGGTCGGTTGTAGTCGCCTTATGTTTTCTTTTTTGATGGAGTGTAATGTTATTTTTATTCAAATTTGATGGGTTTAATCGAAGAAAAATAATTCATTAATTTTAAAATATTTTTATTTTTTCGCGGTTTAGAATGGAATTGGGAGTAAGGAATTTTGATTTTTCAATAAATGAATGGACAAGGTTTGATTTCAATGAATATTTTTTATCTTATATATGATCAAATGAATTATATGAAAAGTATTTGAAATGATTTTTAAATTAAAAATAAAGAAAAGTAGATTTAATTTAAATATTATTTATGTCACCACGTGTTAACTGAATTAGAATCAAATCATTTTGTTTGGTTACTAGGTTTTTTTTGGTTGAATTTTAATTCAAATTAGCATCCACCTTGATCGTCATGTTACTCTCCTGCAAGTGGCAGATAACAGTAACATTGCACTACAAATTTCGTGAATGGTGTTTCTGATGGTGACTCGATTTCTAAAAAAGTTGGTAATGGTGACGCGATTCTTTGTGACGAGTTAGAAATTTTGCTTGATAAATATTAGTGAATGATCACTAAATCAGAGGGCATTATTGTACATGAAATATCGTATATTTTGCTCAATGTTGGCATATAAATCAAATTTTATCGATCCTTTAAGCGTGTGGATTCATCTACCAAGTGACATTATTCTATTAGGGTTTACTTGTTAGGTTTAGGGTTTTGGTTGCATAACATTTTTAGGATTTGTGTTTATATCTATTAGTGAAAAAATAAAATATTAATGTTTACCTATATGCCTATCGATGCATATAACCACATTTACCAATGTGGTTGTGCTAGTAATAATTTAATTTTAAATTTATAGTTAAGTTGAAGAAAAAAAAAATTTATTCATAGAATAAATTATTTTTTTTCCCTAAATGGGGTGATAAATGAGGCAGAGGTGGGAGGATGTCATCACTCAACTTGGAAAATGAGTTGGGGGTTGTAGCAACCTACCCCCAATTAAGATTAATGCATCTATCGTATGAGAATTATAGACAGAGAGTGAGGGTTATTAACTACAATGGGAAGGCAAACATAGCAGGTTGTGGCTGGCAAGAGGAGGCAGTTTATTCGTGTGATGGCAAGAGTGGTAATTATTCTAACCACGTTTTTAAATATGTAGTAATGGAATGTTGGATTCCTAGTTGTAGTTAGAGGGAAGCAAGTGGTGGAGGTCATGTCCATCCCACTAGTGATATGGGTGATTAAGTTGGGAGTAAGACATGAAGGTTCCTGCAATGTAGTGTTGCCAACCCCCAACTGGTTTACATGTAGCATGTTACTAGTGTCCTTCTCCAATCAGTGTGGCTTCGGCGGCTACTTGGTAATTCTATTTTCATCCTCTTCTTCTTTTTTGTTTCAGTTAATTTATCATTGCTACAGGGAGCTTTGTATGGTCTCCAAGCGAGATTGGTGGTCATTGTTTTTTCCTTCCTCCCTCTGTCTTACCCATTATCCAAAGCAGAGCATTACATATTTGTTGTTTAATAAATCTCTCGTTAAGGTTCTACATCCCTTCCTTCAGTTCTTGTCTAAGCTTTTCATCTCAATATTCCACCATGTCAAAGAAATGGTGTTTTCTTTTTGCCTATAGGTTATCTCATTTTGGAGAAGTGCTCGCTTATTTGTCTTTCAATATTGGTGCCAGGGTGTGTTTGGTGAGGAAATCACATTAAGTAGGTCATTATATTGTATATCATTTTCTGGTTATTTTGTTTTTATTTTCAGGCAATTATTTGGGTAGTGTTTCTAGCACCCAATCTCATTTCTAGTCTACTTTTGGTGCTTTTGATCTGCCCTCTTTGAGAACGAAGCTGGAGACCTATTTTCCTGCAAGATTTTTGTTTCTAAGGTGGGGTTATTTAGGCAATTTACTGTTTCTGATAGTGATTTACGTTGGACTAGAATTTCACAGGTGGTGAAATTGAATGTTTCCTTTCTCATCCCACGACAATTTAGAAGTTTGATTCAAGGTGGAGATTTCTTGGGGAAACACCTTTGTACTTCACATATTGGGTCGAGGCTAGTCTTTTTCTTAATTCCATTTTCTAGCAGGATTTTTTCCCATGCCACACCAATGGGCTTGAGTCAGAAGAGGGGTTGCTTATTACCAAGAGTGGGCCCACAAAGGTCACAATCATGCATCACAAGCTAGAAGGATTTTCATTTCAATATTAGGAGCTTACACTGGCCAATGTTCAGGAAGAAATCTCTTGGTATAAGGGAGAAATGATCCTCTCATGGACTACTCTCTCGAACACGAAGGTTTGGACGAAATGGGATGAGTGAATCCAGAATATAGGACACACAAAGGGAAATTTAAATCAATACATGCAGGCTAGAGACCTTTATTGGTAGATGAAATTTTTATTGGGTCAAACTATCTTGGATCAGGATGAGAATTGTATGGATATCATGCACTCTCTTGAACAATTGCACAAGCATATGAGGGATATAAATAAAAAAATAAGGGTAAAACATGTGTTCCTCCTTTTAAGATATTGAGGCACATGCCTATAACCCAAGGATTCAAAAGCTCTCTCGCTGCAAATAATTAGCTATGCTGCAGGGATGACATGCCTCACATAGAAGTGAGTTGGGACTTATGCGAATCCCAATAGATTCAATATCCATGAAGCAAATAGAGGATACATGGCCCGAAAAATTCAAGGATGAAGTACGAAATCTAGGAATCAACATAGCCATGGATGGCGTCAAACCATGTTCCCTCCAGAACACCAACTATTATGTTTGGCCTATAGTAGTGATCAATAACAATATCCCCCCATGGTTTTTCGTGAAGAATGAATATCTTATGTTGCCTCTCATAGTCCCTGGTAGAAGACAAGTGAAGAATATGGATGTCTACTTTCAACCACTGATAGATGAATTGAAGGAATTATGGGATGGGATAAATGTATACGATGTATCAAGACCCATTACAATAGAGAGGAGTTTTATGTTGTATGGCATATGTGCTTACACGACACATGATTATCTAGGCTTAGGGGTTTTCTATGGTAAATTAAATGGTTATTGTTTTGCTTATATACGTAGCAATATTCTTTCACATATTAGTTATTTAATTCATTTTAGTTGTTTTGATCTTCATGATATTCTTTAACGTGCCATGCATATTGTATACAATAATTTTGCAGGTCTTGTAACAAAAGGGTATTATGGATGTAGATGTTTTGGACCTTCTCTGAAAGCTAGATGGCCCAACGACCTACGAAAGCCAGTGTATGACTACTCCAGGGCATTCCTCCCATAGGAACACCCTTACAGAAGAGCAACATCTGCTTTAAATGGTAAACGAGAGAGAACCCAAATGCCTTCAATAACGACACCAGTTGAATGGCTTAGAGCATATGAGAGAGATAATGAGAAGGAGTTAATAGAAATGTTTGATTCCAATGGAGAGCCTATGTTCGATGATCCAGAATTTTTCGACACCTATGTTGATAAATTTCCCATTGGGATGAAAAGGAAATCTATCTTTTATAACCTCCCATATTGGGAGTATCTTAAGATTACGCACTTATTAGATCCCATGCATATATCTAAAAATGTTTCATCTTCTTTATGGAGGCACAAATCATCAAAACAAAGTGACACATTGGCTGTTAGGAAAGATATTATTAATTCAAAAAATAAAAAGAAACATTGGCCAAGACAATTAGAAAGTATAAGATTAGAGGCAATTGGTCCATCTGTTGGTATTTCAAAGAAGGTGATGTCCCATGGATTTAAAAAAAATAGACAATGGTAATTCAACAATACGGTGATGTACATGATTGTGGTTTTGAACAATATCATCGCAATCAAGCAACAAATAATCATTCAGGCTAATTCATCAATACATGGAAAAAATGGATTTACAATTTTGTCCAGTAGATAAAAACATATATTTTCTAGAATGATGTGACAGGAGCCTAGAATAGAAAGAACACCAACAAAAATATCACTGAAACCTATATGGATCATATTTCATAACTCAATACGTTAGCTCCCAATAAATTATTTTTCTTTTGGTAGAAAAAAATTTATTCAATTCCCGTTGTACAATGTCCAGTTGGTGCAAATGATATTTTTCTGGAACAATTTAAGAGAAGCCTAGAAGAATAAATATACAAACAACAATATCATTACAGAAATGCAACATATTGCAGAATGCATTCTGTTAGAGCCCAATAAATTCTTTGTCCCTTATGAACACAAAAACATACTCATATGACCACCCTACATAAAAATGCAGATCAAATTGCAAATTCACAACCAATGGTATATTTGAAACATGGCAATGAAACCAAACCCCGAATCTTACAATTTGAAACATGACAATCAAATCAAACACCAAACACAATATGACTGTTAGGCAACCACCACTCTCATGGAAGGGAGGAATGCTCAATATCTGGTGGTTTCAAAATTAATTCAAAATAAGATACTTATGCACAAGTTGAGGAACCATATCCATATGCGCTAACAATGATTTGATTCAATGGTAGTTCCATCCATATGCAAAAATAATGGCTGCTCTCAACATTGAATTTTGTCTACAACCACAACCAACTTAGTTTTGAAAATCCATTAGACTCCACTTGAATGAATTCAAAAAAACTTCCAAATAAGATGCAAATCATAGCCTACAAAGGGAAAATTCAAAGACAAAATAAATCATATTTTGATGACCTCATACAGTAACAAAATGGAAACAGAAACTCACAAAATGAAGAAAACCCAAACAACAACCAAGAAAGAAGCGTAAAAAAAAAATGGAATATTATTATTACCTAGTGAAATAGATACACAAAATGGGCATTCTTCTTTTATGAGAAGATATACCCAATTCAACCAAACTAGCAAACACTATCACTGATGGAGATACAAATTATGCCTTTATTGGATCCTCCTCTGCTAAATATCATAGAAAATTTTAACATATTTGAAGGTTTCCAAAACTCACAATTCCAGTCTGTCTTTCCTTATAACTACAATTTCAAATGACCAAAACTTCAGATAAGGTGAACACATCGTACTAGCAGGGCTGGGGCTAATTATGTTGTTGTTTCTCTCACGGAAGACCTTAAAATGGCCAAGAAAAACCCAAGAGCATGCATCCCAACCCTATGTATGCATGAAGTGCTCCTTGTACAAATCCATCATAGTTCTAAGGCCCACCTGAGGAGAAGTAATGCACTTTATCTATAAGTGTCATCTACAATAATCCTATTCAAGTCATGCTTATATGCTAAGAGGTAATGGAATAGGACAATGTTCCAGGGACTAATAATGGAATAATACAACCATGGTAACTAGTACAAAGGAAGTTTCAAGATTATAAATCATAATATTCATTTTGTCAAAAAAAGGAATTTGTCAAGAAAGGAATGTGTCTCAGAATGGCACTAGGGTTTAAAATGTGCAGCAATTATTTCATTGGTCGATCATTGTTATCCTACAGTTCCTGCAAATAGCTAAATTGTTTTGGAAAATTCTCCTGACATAGACAGATTTGGTGTAGAGATGTTATTTCATTTTTTATATGTCATTGTGGCATGAAACTAATTGAGGTTCAAAGGGTTTAACTCTGTATATAAATAGGATGGATAAATTATTACTCCCTTTTAAGTTACTGCCTGATTTGTTGTTGAGGTTGTATTTTTTGTGTACTAAACATTACCACCAAGGATTTTGAATCAGAGTGAAACTTGCTTGGACCAACCAGGCCATAGTGAGACCACACGTAGCTAAACATACATAGCTAAGCAACATGGAATTACATTTTAGCCCTTATCTTTGCCTACAAATGTCTAAAAAACATAGGCACGGAAATATTCTTTGTTGTTTGAAAACTCCTTACAACACAAATAGTTGAATTTTAGGCCTGTCTTTATAGAAATGACTATATCTTAATGTTAGACCCGACTATATAATCTTCAAGGGTGATTTGAAGCCATTTTTGGTATAGATTAACTTCTTGGGATTGAAGTCAGCAGGACAAGCTGGCAACTGGTAGTAGAAAAGAATTAGACCAAAAGCCATTGGCTGGAGGGAGCTATAAGCTATTTCCTGGGATTGTTTGTTGGGCCCCTGTTGTGAAGTGTTCGCTTGGGGTATTGATTTTGAGATTGACTTGTGAATAGTATTCATGGAGTTAAATTTTGTTTATTTGCTAAAATGGAACTCTTGGAAAAGATAATAGCTAATAACTTGAACAAATCCATCTTTGAATGTAGGCCTAGCCATGAAATCTGTCACCCTAACATTCTTAAATATCCACAAGGGACGTTTTGATGCTAGCAGTGCAATGTATTTTCTTCAATAATGATCCAGTAATTTGTCTGCTACAAATTTCTTTATGTGCCTATATCCATGACAATATTTCAATGCATCAAAAATGACATTCTAGCTGCCTAGAAGAATATAAAAGGGATTAGAACTTGTAGTAAAAAATGTTACCATGCTATCATAAATATTTAATTTATTATTTAATCAATTTCTTCATTCAAAATGGTCCCCTCAATCCCATGCCAATAGAATGGGGTACCTCATATGATATATCAAGCCTTGCAAATTTGGGAAAATAGTAAATCTTTCCAGTGAAAGTGGTTTAGAAATAAAAATTCTTCAAGCTTATTTCTAGTCAAGGGTTTTCACTCTAATATGCAATGGGGAGGAAGAAATATGAGCCTGCTCCTTATGAAATTTTCTCCATCCCAAGAACTCATTTTTAGAGTTTCAATTCCATGACAAGTTGAAGTGAATATCTCCATAAGTGATTTCTATTTTTATTTGTTTTTAAATTGTGACAAATAAATGATTAACTATGTTCATTCTTGGTAGTTCTAAATGTTGTTTCTCATGAAACACAGATTGCATTAACCATGCTCAGTGCAGAATCTTCATTATTATCATGAACAAATATCTATCCGATTTTATACATAAACATAATTACTTCAAGATGAATATTATCTAGCTGCTCTTTCACAACATCTACCTTCTCAGGTGGCAAAGGCAGTATTATTATTGTGTTTGGAAGCTCACAACCATATACTTCTTGGAGGTTTTTAATTCTCGACTTTTCATCTATCCACTCTTGAAAAATATATTCAATTTTGGTTCCAGGTGGAGGTATCTAATTAAACCTTATGTTATATCCATTGTTGCATATGTAAGGTTGTTTTTCTATCAAGAAAACACTCTTAAACCCAATCCCTAAACATATAGAAACGTATAAAACATATCATCTCAATAGCCATGGCCCAGAGCTCTTAAACCCAATCTCTACATATTTTGGAAATATGAAACGAATTTTATCAATAACAAGGCTAGAAAACGTTCCCAATCATCGCAATTTTATTTTGTTTTCATAACATACTTAAGCTATACAACTATGACTCAAAGTTTTCATAGTCAATCTCTGCAAATTTAGAAATGTATAGTGAAGTTTATCTAAACATTCAGGACTAGAAATTACTCCCCCTCATCCCAATTCTATTTTATTTTGTACATATTTCATCTAAACAACCGTGACCAAAAGCTCTTAAACCCAAAGTACGCAAATTGGAAAATACATTACAAATTTTATTTAAATAGCCAGGGCTAGGAAGAGATCCCAATCACATGAGTTATAGTATATTCTCATTAAATATTTTATTTAAATGGCCATAGCCCAAAGCTGTTAAAGAGAAAATTCAAAACTGAGAGATGCTCTACAAATTCTACCTAAAAAAGTTGGTTCTAGAAAAAAGGTTCCCAATTGCCCCCATTCCATCTTGTTTTCAAAAAGTATTTCATCTAAACACCATGACCAAAGCTCCTAAACCCAAATTCCATAAATTTAAAAACGCACACGAAATTCTATCTAAAAATATAGGGCTACAAAAATCTCCCAACCACCGCAATTCTATTATGTTTTTATACCTTATTTCATCTAAACATTCATAAGCCAAAGAAGTTAAAGAAAAACTCTTGAAATTCAGATACCTAGTGAAAATTTTAACTTAACATACAGGGCTATAAAAAGCTCCCAATCACCCCAATTTATATTGTTTTTATAACATGTTGCATATGAGTAGCCATTCCCCGAATTTTTTAAACTCGATCTCTGCAAATTTAGAAATAGAGCAGCCTCCCATTAGCAATGCTTACTCAGACCTCTAACTAGACCTACCTTAGGAATACATCTCTCCTAGCCTCCTTGATAAAATGAGTGCCTTCTAACTTGATGTTCTTGCCTTCATATTAAGGCCTCCTTAAATCACTTTTCCTAGCTAGGCCTCTTAAGAATGCTCTAAAGCTTATGAATTTTATCCACTTAGACCTTATGAATTTTTATTTTTATTTTATTTTTTATTTTATTTTTTTCTATTTAATTTTCTTTTAGATTTTAAACCTCATCTCGGGTCCAAAGCCACTTCGCTTGGGTTATTTTCCCACAAAACATTTTGTGGTGATCAAAATCACAGAAACCCATCTCACTAAGCTTTTCGTGTACCTCCCAAGCTACACAATTTAACAACATAGTCTAGTTGTAGTAATTGTAACTGGGTCAAGCTCCTATAGTCAAGCGAGGACTTGGTTGGGTTCCCAGGTTGAAAATTAAGTAAGGGTAGTTGTGAGGGCATGATAACTAGGAAGGGTTAGGGAATGCCAAGGGATGAAAAGGTGTGCTAACACATGCTGGACAATGTCAATGCATGTTGAGGAGTGTTAAGGAGCATCGAGGTATCACAAGGAAGAACTAGGTCAAAATGCATGGAAATGAACAAATAAGAGTGTGTTCGAGGGAGTCTGAGTGAATTCAAGTGTGCCAAGGATGAAGTGTGTTAGAAAAAGCTCATAATAGGATTTGTAAGAGGCTAGCCTATGATTGCGATAAGGGGCTCTATTAGACTCATGTATTTCACAGTATCACAACATGAATGATCATTGATTAGATTGTTCATGTACTAAAAATAATATTCTATGGCTATCATTTATTTTCAGAGAAGAAAGGGAGACCTTGACTGTCAAAGAGCATCAAATGAATCAATTTTCCTTATAGTTCAGTGGAAAGGAGAAAAATTGTTGCTGACAAGGTGTGATTGGGATCAAACTTCATTTTTGCCCTCTTTCGATTTCATTTCATTCACCCTCTTTTCCCACCTCATTTCCTCCATATTATCGCATGCTCTGAAACCCATTCCCTGCCATGCTTCTCTTCCATTTCATCTTCCATTTTGAAATATAAGTTACCTTACCTTTCTTCCACCTTTCCGCTTTACCCTTCCACCTTTACTGTTTCATTTATTTTTATACCCCGATCACGATCAAAGTGGGGCCCTCATCTCTTTTCGCAGACTTTACATATTTGGCATTGGAACTAAACTTTAAATAATGCGATCGCCAATTTACTATATCACATCACATTGTTTTACCTTGTGAGTGCCTACAAACTATTCTATTTAGTTTGTGATGCGGTAAGTCGGCCCCACCTCAGCATCTCTGCCCCATTACACAGTCGCTACAATACATTGTTATATCATATAAAACTTCATAACATTCATTGCTTAAAAACCTTTAGCTAATTCATAACACTCCTCCAATTCCTAGTGGGCCCCTCTTCTCTGCACTTCGCAAATTTTAGGAGTTAACCCTACATATTATAAATAAAACTTAAGAATTGCGATGTGCCCCTGCGATCCGGTCCCACTTCTTCCCTGCCACGTCACTCATCTCCTCCCCCACGCATCTCACTTCACAGATTTTAGAGTTTACATATTCCGCGCTTATAACTAAATGCTATGAATTGCGATGTGCGCTGTGATCCGGTCCCACTTACCCTCCACGTAATTTACCCGTCATGTCACCTCCCCATCGCATCGCATCACTGATCGTATTATTTATAAACTAAAATTTAATGTTTGTGAAGTGTACGGATGTGATGCCACTTCATAACTAAATTCTAAAGAATTTTAGGTCCGGGTGAACGAGTTGTCACTATGTTTTGTGTGTGTAACGGGTCAATTCGGGACTACGAGGTTTATATCTCATTTCATGAATAAAGAGGCCAAAATACCCGACAAGAAGCAAAGGCTTTCCACCTCATCACGCCACTGTCATATTTAAATCCGATGTGCTACGTTTCATTCCGACCCCCCCTTTACCATCCTTTATCCTTGCAGGGGGGGTTTAGAACGAATGGTTTTCAAGAAAGGGACCCCCTTATGTGTCACTCTCTCATGAATTCACACCCACCCCCCCCCATTTCTTTTACCACTTGCCACTTTAGAATGGTATGAAATACCACTTTTCTCCTGCAAAACATTTTTCTCCAAATGAAAAACCATTTTTTAGCCATTTTTACCAGTCTGTTTTTGAGGGATATTCTAGGCATATGGGAACAAATTTTGACAAATGGAGCGAGGTTTTTATTCAGCACAGGATAAAGAACACAAACCTCTCTCATATGTTTTACAGGTGTCTTCATTTGGGATAATCAAAAGCCATCTCTCAGCCCTATTTTTCGGATTTCCATTTTTTCTGTGTTGGTCATGATTTTGCGGCGACTATTGTGGAGAGCTGGAGATGAATTTTGAAAATCCGAGAAATGTTTTTGACCAAAACAGGGCAAGGAACAATAACCACTCTCATATTGTGCATAGGTGTCACCATTGGGGAGAAAACATGTCTAATTTGACCCCTATTTTCAGCAGTTTCGCCCATTTTTCACGACATGACAAACATCCCAAAATTTTCTGGAATTTTTTTTTTGATGATGGTTCTTATATGTGAACAAGGATAATATATTCCAGCAAGCGTTTTCCATCAAAATTGTGTTGAAAAGTATCATAGTAGGACAATAAAGCAATTGGTGCCGCACTCGAGTTAATGATCCAGCAAAGGCGGTGCAAGAAATGTTGGGCCAGACATCAATTTTGTCTCACCTTGTCTTTTTAGAATTTTAAAAGCCCAATTGATTTCACCTTATAATTCATGAAGGGTCATCAAAGTTAATACATCCAACGGTGGATGACATATTCACCTCATCATAGCCTTGCATGGGCATACTTGTCCATTCTCTTCTTAAATTGTAATCAATGAAAGTTTGCCAGGGTAGATTAGGGGAAACCGACTTAGTTGTTAGTTAAATAACACTATAATTCTCATTACGAAAGGTTGGATATTTTATCACCTGTATTGTAAGAACTACTATTGAAGCACTTTAATTTTTGGAGCTGGACATCAATAATTAAAGACCGTTTACAGGAATCTTGAGTTGTGTGAAAATGGTGATGTGTTTCATCTTTTTTTAAATGTTTCCATTGTTTTCTCTGTTGTGTATCTACTCATCTAATTGTAAATCAGAAATTTTAGATTAAGATTAGCTGTCGGAGTGCCTTAATTCTATCTGCATTTACAATCTAAATTTTTTCTACTGAAGTCTGATTAAATAATTCTTAATTTCTCTTTAGTCACTACCGAACCTTACTGTTTCTTTCACCTCATAATTCATACATCTCTTAAAATCCATTTAGCACAGTTAGCTTGCCCCGTGATTTTCTCTTGATTTTTATATGCCATTCTAGCCTTTGACTCCATCCCAATGGAATATCTTATGCAACCCTATCTATCCAACCACACAATCAATCAAAAAAAGAACCCCCATCACTGTAACTAGCCTAATATCAGTACGTATAACCAGCAAGTTAAATCGATTTAAATCATAAAATAGAGAGAGCCCTCTCTGAGTCTAGGAAGGGTAGGTCCTGGAATCCAAAGTGGTTTGATTTTGTGCTTTATAGTTTAGTTTTTCCAATCTTATAAATTATAGAGTGAAAATAGGCTCGACAAAGCAATTTTATACAAAGGGAGACTTTATGTTGGGCATAACACTATTTTAACTTTATCTATTATTTTTATATGACATGTGGCACACTTTGGCCGAACGCTCATGTTTTAAACTATTTTAGACAATTCAATATTATACATTGTTATGTATAAGTTTTGGGGAACTCGACTTGTGCCGAACTATATCTTGCGTGTCTTGTGTAGCCTATCATTCTTCCAAACTCTCAGTTAATGCTCTACTATTTATATGAACTAGACATACATGTGAAATATTGCCTATGTAAGCTATGTTTCTTAGTTGTTTTATGGCCATGGCTATATTTGATCCTTGTCTTGGTAAATTCTTAAGTGGGAAAATTTCAGCTTGGACATGACTGGCCTAAGATGAGGTATATGAAGTTCTTAGGTGAACAAGGCACAATCTACTTGTAGTAGGTGCAATTGATGAAGTTGTTATGGCTGAAGCAGACCAATGTCCCATGAACTGTAGTAGCTAAGGCATTGATTGGGTTCCCAAGTCATGAAAAAATGTAAGGATATTTGTGAGGGAAGAGTGCCAAGGCATGCTAGGGAATGCTAACATGTGCCAGATAGTTCTAAGGCATGTAAAATATGCTAAGATGTGTCAAGTGCTAAGGCATGCCAATATCTGCAATGGAGTGACAATACATGCCATGGACTATCAAGGAAACAAAAAGGAGAAACAAGTTAAAATACAAGGAAATGAACACATCATAGGGTTAATAAGTCATCAATTTACATTTTCTAATAGGGGCATTCTATGCACGCAAACACTAGGTGGAAATGAGTGTTAAGTACCAAGTGTTAGTGCATTCTAAGTGCCAAATCATCCTCTGTTACTTCTCTTCTACTTTCGAATAACTGAGCTCAGATCATTTTAATATTAAACCATGCCAAAGCATATTGAGGCATCTCAATGAATGTTATACATGATAATGATCATGGCTTCTTTATGACTATATGTCTCTTCGCCCCCTTATCAAATGAGCTCCTTCTCACTTGATGTTATTTCCTTCATCCTAAGGACTCTTTAAATAGTTTTTCCTAGACCTCTTAGGAACCCTCTAGAACTTACGGGTTTTATCCACTTAGACCTTATGAAATATTAATTTTCCTTTTTAATTTTCTTTTAGATTTTAATCCCTTTGCTTTGCTTCTATTCCTACAAAGCCTTTTGTGACCAAACTCACACAAAGCTATCTCATTAGGCTTGTGGAGTACCTCCCAAGCTACACAATTCAACAATATAGTCTAGTTGTAGTAACTATAACTTGGTCAAGCTCTTATAGTCAAGTGAGGGCTTGGTTGGGTTCCCAAGTCAAAAATTAAGGGTAGTTGTGAGGGCATGATAGCTACGGAGGGTCAGGGCATGCAAATGAATGAAAAGGAATGCTAACACATGTTTGACAATGTCAACACATGCTGAACTAGAGTGTTAGGAAGTGTTGGGGCATACCAAGGGATAACTAGGTCAAAATTCATGGAAAGGAACAAATAAGAGTGTGTGCAAGGGAGTATTAGTGAATTCAAATGTGCCAAGGATGAAGTGTGTTAGGAAAATTTTAGAATAGGATTTACAAGAGGCAAGCCTACGGTTGTTATAAGGGGATCGACATAGCAGTTTTAGACAAAGGGAGATCACTTTGTGCTAGGCACAACATTGTTTTTCCTTTAGTTATTTTTTTTTATATGAGATGTGGCACACTTTGGCTACATGCTCATGTTTTAAACTATTCTAGATAATTTCATGTTGTACATTGGTGTGTATAATTTTTTGGGCACACAACTTGTGTCAGCTTATATCTTGTGTGCCTTGTGAATATTGTGGTTCTCGCAAACTCTCATATAATTTTCTATTGTTTATATGAACTGAACATAGATGTGAAATATTTCCTGTGTAAGCTATGTTGCTTAGTTGTTTTATGGCCATGGCTAGATCATGTGATCCTTGTCTTCATAAATAGTTAGGTGGGACAAGTTGAGACTGGACATGAGTGGCATAAGATGAGTTATAGGCAGTTCTTAGGTGAACAAGGCACAATCTACTTGTAGTAGGTGCAATTGGTCAAGTTGTTGGGGTTGAAGCAGACCAATGTTTTCACATGAACTACAGTAGCCAAGGACTTGATTAGGTTCCTAAGTCGTGAAAAAATGTAAAGTCTAGTTGTGAGGACATGACGGCTAAGGCGTGTTAGGGAATGCTAATATGCTCCAGATAGTGTGAAGGAATTCCAAACATGATAATATGTGCCATGTGATAAGGCATACCAAGATGCGCAAGGGCATGTCAATGCGTGCCAAGGACTGTCAAGGCAACAAAAGGGAGAAACAAGTTAAACTAAAAGGAAATGAACACATAAGAGGGTTAATTAGTAATAAATTTACCTTTTCTAAGAGGGGCATGCTAGGCACACCAACACTAGGTGCCAATAGGTGCCAAGTGCAAAGTTTTAATGCATTCTAAGTGCCAAGTTTTCCTTTGTTGCTTCTCATCTACTTTCCAAAAATTGATCTAAAATAAATTTAATATTAAACCATGCCAAATCATACCAAGGCATCTCAATGTGTTCCATACATGCTAAGACTTTCCAAGCACCAACACGTGCCAAGCGGCAATATGTGTCAGAGACTGTTATGCATGCTATGAAGTGGAATGGCATGTGGACCATTGCTAAGGTGTGCTAGAGAGTGCTAATGCATGTTTAGGAGTGTTAAGGAGTAACAACACAAAAAATTAAGGGATCACTAGGTCAAAATTCATGGAAGATAATGAATATGAGGAATGTGTGGCATGGACTAGTGTTAATGAGTTCTAGCTATCATGCCAAGGAGGGAGTGAAAAGGTATGCTAAGAATTGGTAAGGCATGCTAGGGAATATCAAGGCATGTAAAGAAGTGCCAAAGTGTGCTAGGGAGTTCCAAGGTGTGCTAATTATATGTTCCAAATATTGGCAAGATATGCCAATACATGCCAGGTGCTAAGGATGTGCAAGGTTCCAAGGTATGTCAATATGTGTCGAGAAGTGTCAAGGAAAATTTAGGAAGAAACAAGCTAAAATGTAAGGAAATGAACACATAAGTGGGTTAATAAGTCAAGAATTTATCTTTTTCAAAAGGGGCATGCTAGTCACACTAAAATAGGTCCCAATACATGCCAACTAGCATTGTGTGCCAAGTGCTAATGTATGTCAATGCATTCAACCAAGCTGTTCCAGGGCATGCTAGGGACTACATGCATGCTAACACATGCTAGGATAGTTCCATGTTGTGCTAGATTATGCCACCATGTTCTTGGGGCTGAGCGTCATGACAAGATGTTCTAGGTACAAATATGTTCCAAGACATGCGAGGTGCTAAGAAATGTTAGTGTGTGACAAAGCATTTATTTAAGGTGTGCCTAAATTGTTGAGGAGTGTTAGGTATTTCTCATTAATAAAATTGTCAGAGCTTTATTATGTATTAAATAATATATTTCCTATACACACTAGTGGAACTTTATCTAAAGGGAATTTGATGGATAATAAACTTAATAGATATGAATCATGTGTTGAATCATAGGAAAACTCTATTCGACTAGTGATTACTTAAGGGAAACGATACACACTAATTACTTCGTAAAAAATTGACTGATTATAACCACTATGGCCTTGGAAATATCATAAACAATACTCCACAATAATGGTGTGAAATCATTATCTTTTGAAAAAAAAAATTCAACAGGCATATAGCGTCATCAAAAAATCATTGGAATGATCAATTGTGATGAACATTTTTTGACCATCACCAAAAGTAACAAAAAGAGCATTGGGGAGGGTCATTAAAATTTCATCACTAGAAGTGTCACGAAAGAGAGGATTAGTGATGGGCCTTTAACGACCCTCACCAAAAGTGTCATTGAAAATAGCCTTGGTGACAAACCTTAAAGGACCATCACTATATACACTTACATTGACACTTTTTTAAGGACCATCACCATATGTGACATTAGCGACGGACCTTAAAGGTCCGTCATAAGCATGACCCTCACCAATGTCCTTTTTTCTTGTACTGACTGGTACCTGTGTAAGACAAAATATGATGAGAGTGTCTCCTTAGGGAATAAACAATTTGGTCTTCCTTTCCCTTAATTTGTTTGATCTATATGTCAATTTATCTAAGGAAAGTTAACCATATTACTTACCTTGCATTCAAATATGGTTGACTAAAGAAATATTTCAGACTAATATGGTCAGTCACCAGTACAATTTTCTGACACAACAGATAATGTTGCCACATTTTTAATGCATGTATGAAAAAAAATAATTCCAAGTCATAGACTTCATAATGTCTCTCTTGTTTCTTCTAATATTCCTAATTTAGCTTTTAGCTAATTAGAATATTAAATTTTGTCTTTCTTAATTAATAGATGAATAAGAGGGTAGAGGGACCCATAAATCCATTTAGTAGGAATAAAAACCACTTCTAATGTGAATGTAGAACATTATATCAGCTGAATAAAGCACTCTTGGGTCTAAATAGTGGTTAAAGCATGTGGATGGGGTCAAGGTTGACCAAATCAACAACGCTGCCATGGAGGGAGTGGAGATAGTGGAGGACAACACAATTATGATGGAGGAGTGTATGCATGAATGTATCAACTTTAATGAGTGGGACCAAGGGTGATGAAGCTCACAATGCATATAATAGAGGGGATGGAAGCCATAGAAGGCATTCTAAATATTGTCTATGTTTGGTCTTTTATGAATTTTTCCACGCTTCAACTGTTTAGCAGAGTCTCTTGTGCTAATTAGCACAGGGGTGTTTCCAAGAGGAAATCCCAACTTTATCCTTGTGGGACTTCAAGTGCCCACTCAGGAGAGGTTCATTGAGTTTCATTTCCACCATCTGGCATTAGGCAAGCTTCAGCCATCTTTAGCAGCGCAATCTCCTTCAGGAACTGTGTTATTTTTTAGGGTAGTTGCAGTGGAGGGTCAAGTACCCATGTTGTTGAGCTTGCTTTCCAATGAGGGGAGCAACACTTCATGTAAAGGATCAGTGGGGAGGAGTATCAGCCATTTTTACATTAGATCAACCACCTCCTAGCAGTTATTTAGTTGCAGAGCATAGTTCAGCCTTAGGGTTGCAACTTTCATATTGTGTATTTACGAAAACTCCTTCTTGGTTGCCTTGTAATTGTGTTAGAGAGACTAGATCTGTGATCTTATCATTTTATAAGTAATATATTAGGAGTTCTATGTATTTTTATATTTATCTTGTAGTTGTTCTCCATAGGACTGCGGAGTCATGGCCTTCTGGCATTATGTGTAGCAGCAATATTTCATATTTTATGTACTAGGTTATTTGAGGCTTGTTTTTCCTAGCTTGAATGACTTTTTCCTCAAGGTCTTGTACTCATTTTTCTACTATAATATCTAATAAAGTGGCCCTATGATTTTTTGATGTTGATGTATTGATATTTTACTCAATTTTCAAGTTTTATGTTCTATATTCCTATTTTTCCTAATTTAGAATATTCGAGTGGTATCAGAGCATAATCTTGGCCCAGCATATGAAGCAACCGGTTTATGACATCCCAAGATAGAGAATACATTATAGACTGGACAAGGAGATACAAAAGCTAAGAACGTAGAAATCTACTAAAATAAAAAGCGACTATTTTGTGTTAGATGTTTAAGGAAAATTAAGATGAATCTTGAAAATCTGAGACATGGGTTTTGTGCAGAACGGACCAATTTTTTTCCCATGGGAAGTTTTTACAAATTCGGTCTAGATTGAGAGAAACGAAAGGTTCTATGAGAGATGAAAAAACATAAAACACATAAATTCGTTGGGATAAAAAGTGACGATTTTGCACGAGCTATTTCAGGCAAATGAAGATGAATCTCGAAAATCTGAAGGTTATCTAAATATGATTTTCTGATATTTTCTCTCATGGTCGTTTTTCAAATTCTTTTAGTAGAAATACTAGATTCAACTTGGTTCAAAGTTCATATTCGACAAATAAATCTATGTTCCAATGGAGGAGGATAAAGGGAATCTCCAATGGCAGAAGAAAGTTATGGGAAGGATGTTTGAAATATCCTCCTCGGAACTCTGTAGGATCTCACTAGAGAGATCAAGGAGATTATAGTAGATAAATGAAGGGAACCCCCAAGGGGGTTGCAAAATGGAGAAAGTTCCAGTACTTCACATCATTGGTATGAGAAACCAATATTGCAACAAGCTTCACAACTCTCCACTATGCCTACCTTCCTAGGAGTAGGAAATGGGGTTGGAGGAACATAAGAGCAAGAGGCTCTCAATGATTATTTTCTGGAAGATGAATCTCAGTCTCAAATATTCAAAGAACGTCTGACTTTCCAGGAATTTTTCTATATTAAGGAAAACTGAAGACCTTGCAACTACAACAGAGGAAGAGGGTACACACACGACAATGACCTGCAGCATACCGTGGGTAGAATTTTTCTACCTACTTTTGATGGGTCATCAAAGAGTACGAGAAAGACTTGGGAGGACACAACTCAGAATACGCTCGTTGATGAGAAACCACCCATTGTTGAGGTATCCATTTATGGGATATCTGGGGTTGTGACTGAGCTCTTTGATGATAGAAGTGCATCACAGGTTGATAAGGTGTTGGAAGACAACTCCACCATTGTTGAGGAGCCGATAGGTATAGAGTACTATGGGTTTATGGAAGAATTATCGGATGAAAATCACATGCAACTGACTAGTGAGCATGCCTTGTGTATTGGAGTATCTATGGAGGAGGGTGTGCTGCCATCCTTTGGGCTAGAACTGAGGCACTAGATGATACAGAGGTATTGGACGATGATCACACATAGCAGCGCCATTAGTTTTATGTCAACCTTCTACCTTTGAATATGAAGGCCACATTTGTACAAGAAGCTATCCTATGGCAGAATGGGGAGCTGGAGGACATGAGAGTGGTTTGTGCTGAGCCAACGACAAAGTTGGTCCACATTGGGGAATGGTTGGATTCCCTAATGGTGAAGCTAGAGGGGACATTGGAGCATCATAGAACCCCCCTTCAGGCATACATTGATATGGTGCAACACTCGCACGATGGAGGGACTATTTTATGTTTAGGGTTTCTTACATTCGATTCTTTTCTTGAGGTCATATGGCGAGAGGTATTGAGTCAGTACCCGATGGAGCAGGCTAGGTAGCTTGATACATCCATGGCCACATTTCAATATATTTCGTGGATTACCATAGGGGAATAAGGGCTAGATTACTATTGGGTTCCATGCGGGATTTACCATCACATGATAGTGTCAGTAGGTGATGGTAGTAATTGTGCGATGGGTTTGATGTTTGGGCGCACACACAGTTTCATATCTCAATCAGAGCCCCTGACATCCCTAGTGCTAGGATGGTTTGATAGGAGGTTACACCCTTTTCTGGAGCTATCTCAACATAATGACCATGCATGGGGTCACATGGTGTTTAGCCTACATTGGCAGGAGTTAGTCGAAGGAGGCAACATTGGCAGGCCACCAAACATGACAGTTCGTAGAGACGATGGTCTCTCATGGGTATATGGTAAGCTTGAGTTATGGAGGATAGGATAATTGGTGTTATTCTCATTGGAATATGAGGATTCGGGCCGCTCTGATCCTTTAGAGCAGATGGGGAGATGCATCCCACCTCATGGGGGGTTTACTAGCATAGTGGTGGATCTTTTGACCCATGCAGGATACATGATGGTATAGCCGTAACCAGCAGTATCTGGTGGTGTACAGGGGAAGGTCGCAACATACAGTGGCATTATGAGGAGTGAAGAGACACTTGGTGGTATGCAATGACCCATGATAGGGCACATAAGGCACTTGGAGTGTTACCTCTAAGGGGATTTATGGGCAGGGGCATTATGTCTAGCTTGGCATGAAGCTCACCTAGGATTGATAAGGATAGTGTTGAGAATCTAGAGGCAACACATTTAGCAGGGGTAGGGCCACGAGGGTGTTATCACAGGATCTGGGGCTACAAGGGAGGCTTGATCACTCACACTTCAGTGATGTAGGGTATGTGGTGAAGGTAGAGCAGGGGGATATTCCTTCTCTATTCCAGGATGAGGAATCTTCTTGATATGAGTCCATGGGGTGAAATAAGGACGCTTATAGGGAGAATGAGCAGTTATGTGGAGTTGATGATAGTAGGTCGGATTTGTCTTCCAAAATGCAGGGTGAGGATTCTGAGGACTTGATGAGAGATATTCAGGATGATGAATCACTTGTGATGATTCATCCTAAGCAACATTTGGTGGAGCATGGGGAAGCTGAGGAGGATATTATGCATATCATGCGTGAGAGTCCTTTGGGGGAGATCCAGATGGAGGCTCATAGGAAGCCAATGCTAGATATGCGGCTAACATTGGGGTCAACCATGGAGGATAATTTGTTGGAGATGGTGGTGCATCCATCTTTGGGCCGACCCATTGATGAGCTACTGGTAGATGCATATATAGTTACGAGGATTGTAGTAATTTTAGGGAGAAGCACTCTCCAGGAGTACATCGATGGGGCTTGCAGTACACCTTGCCCACATTAGCCTATAATAGAGAGAGGGGCCTGCCCTTTGAGGGAGTTCCCATTGATAGGCGGCACAGAGCAGCATGAGTTGAGTGTGAGTTGGCGACCACACTCCAAATATGTTCCATATGCTGATATCACCACATTGGATTCTTCAACTCAGATATACTGGTGGGAGATCATGAGTTGGTTTCCTATGGATAGGATGATCTTATTAGTCAGGTGCATAGCATTGTAGGGACCCATAGAGATCACAAGTACTATGGTTTACAGTTGGAAGTGGGGCACATGTCAAAAACACTTTAGCATTCCATCCCAACTTCGGGAGAGGAGAACTAGCATTGGATTAAGTCAGGAGAGAGAGATGATGAGTTGGTATGAATTTGGTGGGGCAGCTTATACAGTCATATCTATGATGAAATAGGGGCCATGTAGCATTGATTCATGTCGGTGGTCTTCACCTCATGAGGAAGTACCTATAGCCAGATGCAGTACACAATCGAGCTAGGGGACTTGGGAAATTATTGGCCATGGTAGCATTGGAATCTGGGAGATTGATTGATGACAGGTATGGTGAGAGATCCATTTAATATCTCAGCATTGAGGGGTCTTCTCTAGGTAGCCTAACACAGGGGCATAGCCACACTAAGGGGTTTGTATGGGATCTGGGCACTGGTCTCAGTTGCATCGGGTCAACACGGTGGCCCCCATATTTGCAGTCGCTTAAGGACAAGCAACATTTTCACGGGGAGAACTGTAGTATTCCTATTTTATCTTTTAGCTAATTAGAATATTAAATTTTACCTTCCTTAATTAATATATGAATAAGAGGGTAGAGGCACCCATAAATCCCTTTAGTAGGAAAAAAACCACTTCTAATGTGAATGTGGAACATTATATCACCTGAATGAAGCACTCTTGGGTGGGAATAGGTGTTAAAGAATGGATATGGGGTCAAGGTTGACCAAATCAACAGTGTTTTCATGGAGGGAGTGGAGATAGTGGAGGACAACACAGTTATGATGAAGGAGTGTATGCATGATAGTGGCATCTTTAATGAGTGGGACGAAGGGTGAGGAGGCTCACAAAGCATATAAGGAAGGGGATGGTAGCCATACAAGGCATTCTAAATATTTTTTATGTTTGGTCTTTTATGACTTTTTGCATGCTTCAGCTATTTAGCAGAGTCTGATGTGCTGTTTAGTGCAAGGGTGTTTCCGAGTGGAAATCCCACCCTCGTCCTTGGGGGAATTCGAGTGGCCACTTAGGAGAGGTTCATTGAGCTTCATTTCCATGATCTGACATCACACCAAGCTTTAGAAATCTTCAAAAATGCAGTCTCCTTCAGGAACTGTGTTATTTTGGAGGGCAGTTGCAGCGGAGGGTCAAGTACCCAAGCTGTTGAACTTGTTTTTCAGTGAGGGGAGCAAGCTTTCATTTGGAGGATCAATGGGGAGGAGTATCAGCCATTTTTACATCATATCAGCCACCTCCTGGCATTTATTTAGTTGTACTACGTATTTCAGCCTTAGGGCTCCAAATTTCATATTGTGTATTTCCAGAAACCCCTTCTGGGTTGTCTTGGAATTGTGCTAGAGAGACTAGATCTTTGATCTCGACATTATCGAAGCACTATTTCAGTGTATATATATGTTTAGTTTTACCCTTTAGTTTTTCTCCATAGGACTGCGTAGTCATGGCCTTCTAGCATTATGTGTAGCAGAAATATTTCATATTTTATGTACTACGTCATTTGAGGGTTATTTTGCCTAGCTTGAGTGACTTTTTCCTCAAGTTGTTGTACTCCTTTTTCTGCTATAATATCTAATAAAGTGGCCCTATAATATTCTTATTTTGATGTATTGATATTTTACTGCATTTTCTAGTTTTATGTTCTATATTCCTATTTTTCCTAATTTGGAATATTACATTTCTTCAGTTTTCTAGACTGATGGGCTATCACTGCATTGTCTTGTAGAAATACTCCTCCTATTCCTTCTATGCAAGCATCAGTGCACAAAGTAAAGTACTTTGCTCGATCAACAATTTTTAGGATGGGAGCAGTAGTTAGTTTCTGTTCCAGCCTCTCAAAGCTTTGTTGACACTTGGATATCCAGTGAAACTTCACACCTCTTTTCTTCCCCCTCGAGATTACTTGTGGTTTTGAGAGGGGTGTATCATAATGAACCACAACCGTCAATTTGAAGGTCGACGGTTTAGGTTAACTACTAATTTTGTGACCCCCCTGGCGATTAAAATTCAAGTGGTGTAACCTGTGTAATTCTTCCAATACATCAATGGGGACTTATTGTGTGCGATCAACCTCAGAAAATGTACATTTTTTAACGTGTCAGGTAGGGGAATCTCACTCCAAAAAATTCGTGTCATCCACTGCGACACTGCCTCCACCACATCCGCTTAGTTGAAATTATATTTTCCATGGGACTGATATATTTCCATGTATTCCTAACCCACGTCATTCCTCCAATTTCGTTAGTGCTTCTTAAGGTTTTACAGAGCTACACATATCGGGAATAATTTTCATGTGGGATCTACCTTATTTTAATCACATTGGTTTCTGTTGTATTTTTTGCTCCATGTCAACCCAAAGCTCTGGATAAAATCTATTCCAACAACTTTGTTGTATTTGAATATGCACCAAAAATATCAGCTGCTCCAAGGGGCCTCCAACTAATTTTAAGTCTACATAATTTGACGTTGGGGGTTCTAATCATTGACTAGATCTAACTTTTGATCCAAGTAACCATTTATAGACTTTCAAATACCATTGGAAAGTTTCTTTAGATATCTATCAATATAATTGGGTTCCACCATTGTTTGAAGTTATTTTTTGTACAATAAATAGCTCCAAAATTTCTTTCCTCATCAATCTCCTCGCAACACCTTCACCATCAACTTTGACATATTTTCTATCCTTTTCCTTTGCCAAAAATGATGAAACCATCTTGAATTCTTTAAAATTTACATTCTTTGTCGTTCCAATCAATGACAACAAATTTCCAACACTTTATGAGCTACGTGGCCAACATTATGGTTTTGAAAAGGTGTTGGGTCAACTCTACGAAGTTGCATGGTAAAAATTTTGATCGGTACTATTTGTGACCTTGATTGACTTGATTGAACTTAAATTGGTTAAGGAATGCTTGAAGGAGGAATGACTTGGTTCTTTTAGAAGGTCATGGTCTTGGATTTTTTTCTTATATTTCTAATTTTTATCTGATTCTCTAAGAAGAGAATATTTTTTTTGGTTTTTCCCCTTTTGGGGTTTTGCCGTGACTTTGAGTCTACATCTTTTATTCAATGTATTTTTTGATCTTCATGGTTTATTTTGGTAATTTTTTATGAAGAAAAACATAAGATAATAATAGTAAGTCAAAATATATTCACAAACAATTAGCAAAGAATAATCGATCCCTAATTATTTTCCTTGGATATTTTTCAATAGAATATGCCTAAAAAAATGAAATTTTATTATATACATATTAATTCATATGGGGTTTTCTTTGGGAGGACCCATGTATGTATTGGATATTATAGTAGGCAACTATTTAAAAAATTCTCCTTAACCTTCATAAAATATTTTGAAATTATATTAGCTTCTTCTTATTATTTGTTAGATAATTTTCATCAAACAACTATCAAGAGAAAAAAGAATAAAGATAATAGAAAGAAAAAGTGGGTTCCAAGCTAGGTAAAAACCCCTCCAAGGGGAAACACTAGAAATAATATCTTCTCTTCTTATAGGATTAATTCAAAGGAGAAATACAATACCGTTAGACCAAAGGCAAGACCTCCTCCAAGCACTGTGTTAGTCCTCCAAGTAATGCTTCGTCATATAAGATCAACTCAAAAAAGTAATGAAAGTAAAACTTGGTAAAACAAGAGTTTTGAGCCTCTATTTCATACCTACAATCTTGAGCCTACAATTTTCAGCCTCCTGCAACTTGGACCTACAATTCTTCGCCTCCTAAAACTATTTAGAAACCAAAATTTCACATATGTTGGCAGAAAAGAACATTTTTTTCTCTTCTTCCTTCTCTTTGACTTTCCCCTTTACTTCTAGACTTCTTTGCTCTTCGTTTTATTGCTTCATTGTTGCAAAGTCAATGTTTCTTCAAGTGAGTCCAAGTATCCTTATATATAAACGTCTCATGAGGTCAAATTAGGCCTCTCTAGGCTGACTTGTCACTGGTAGAGAAACATTGTGCTTGCAGGCGTGTTTTAACTTTTTAGATTAAAAAAAATATTCTTTTACATGATACAAATTTCCCAGATGGGTATTATATAGATGAAATTGAATCTCTTTACCCATGAAATTTATTCTTATGACATGAGAGTCCATAGAAGCATGATGAACACACTTAACCTATATGACCAATCAAAAGAAGCATGAAGCCCATGCTTGAAAATAATATTTTTTATTTCTTCTTTTGCTTGTTACATATGATAACTACGAAGACAGGAACACTCCCTCTTAACTATGGAGGTATTCATAATTGTATGACTGATACAAGGAATTTTCTCAAACTGAATAGTTCTGATAAGAAGAGACATATTGGTAAGCCATCTTTAAGCATCATCATCATAACCACCATTTTCAACATAATAATCCCTTAACTTGGTAGACACTATTTATATTGGACCATAATGCTGAGAGGATTTACATGAGACAACACACTACCTCTTAAGGTACATACCCCATCTAGATGTTCAATAGTTTTGTCCTTTTATGACTATTATTATCTTGGATTAAAAATCCTCAAATAATAATATTCCCCTTCGACTACTCCTTTCCTGGATACCCTTCCTCTTGTCTTGGATACCTATCCTATCCTCAAAGAGTGTTGATCAACATGACTACTTCTTATCTTGGGTTGTATATCCTTAATGAGTATCAATATTAGATGTTTATCCAATCCTCCACTTTCGTTCCTAGTTCCTTCACTAAGACTTATAGTTCTTAGCCCAAGTGTATCGCATGACACATGACAAATATCATGTCTTTGACATCACCCAATCTCAACCTAGAGAGGAGATCCTGATTTCCTTTTGATTGGGTAATATATCCTTGCTCCTTCTTAAGTAATTAGGGCGACTTCTTACTCCATCTATAGCATAAAGGAGATTCTTTTAGTTCCTCTCAATTGGGAAGCTTTCTGGTGTGTCTTCACAACTATATAAACTACTACACCTGTACGGATAGATTCAAGTAGCTACATGGTGGCTCCTCTTCTTAATATCTTAATGAAATAGAGATTTTGTCATTTATTTAAAAAATATATATTTTAATTTATTACTTATATTTGAAATATAGTCCAAATAAATATATTATATTTTGAAATATTTTAAAATGCAAAAACAATTCTATTATTTTATTCACATCCTGGAATTGAAAATTTCTGAGATTATTACATTTCTAACATTATGTTGTAAAATAATTTTCTCAGTATAAATATTTATAAATATTTATAATGAATTGAGCATCACTCGTCAGGAATATTTGAAAAAAAGTATAAAAAACTCGTTAATTTCACTAATAATCGTTGAACGTGGACATTGAGGTCTTATGATTGCCGATATGAGTAATTTTTTTAGATGTATAAAAATATTGTTAAACTAAATTGAAGTTAATAATATTTTTTTTTTTTATCGTCTCACTTTGGTTTTCTCTTTTATATTGTGGGAGTCACATTGTTAGTAAAACTTTTTGTGTTAAGGGGGTGAATTTCCTTTCTTTTGAGAGCTTGGAGATTCTTTGTGCTGAGGGGGTGAGTTTCCTTTCTTTTGAGAGCTTGGCAACTATTTGTGTTAAGGGACTAAATTTCCTTTATTTTGAGAGCTTGGCTAATGGAATTCATAACTGGGTTTGGCTTTGGGATTCCTAATTCTATTTCTTTAAGTTATCTTGATTTAGGCCTCTCTCGCATTTGGCCCCCTATTGTGATGTGGGGGCATGATCTGTTGGTTTTTCGATCAAGAGAAAGTGATATTGTTATATATTCATCTTTTTCTTTTGTCGGGCATGGTCTAAGTATTTGTTTGGCTTGCTCTCATGCCTCACTCATCATGCCTACACGTCAGTGAAATATGAGTAGGAGGGGAGGAGTAGGAGGGGAGGTTTGGGGACAATTATTCTTAAACGATCTTGGCTACTTGCATTTGATTGAGTGGGTTCCTTATTTTGATGTGGTTCATCTAGAATTGAGGAGAGAAATACTCCTTTTGGAAAAAAAATAAACTGAGGATCACCCCTATCACTCTTACTCTGAGCTTCAAAATATGAGCTTGGGCCTATGAAGGGGTCTAGATCCATGTAAGTTTCGTAAAAAATATTTACATTTTTTTGTATTCCATTGCATTGCATCAACAACTCAATACAATGCTTTGTTTAATCTTTAAAGACAAATAAGTTGAGACCCATAATTTGTTTTCTGGATTAGAGGATATTAAATGTATGTTGTAGAGCCAATGTTTTTGTCATGATAGGTTGAGTCTCATTTGGCCTAAGTGGAAATTTACATGATCTCACATTCTACCTCCTGTGATCTAACTAACACTCTTAGACACCATAGGGTATACATTGTCGTTCTTGTTGATAACGTGCAGGACCTTACCATAATCTCTTCCATGCCCTTTTGTTATAGAGTCGGTGTCAAGATTTTTCATTTTTCACTTTGACGTTTGATGGGGATATCATGGCTTTTCTGCTTATGTGACATGGGTATTTTGATGCAATCTCGCTAAGGTGTTTTTCTTTGCAATATGGGCTTACTTGTTTCAATGTTGAGGCATTGGTCTTGGTCTTCTATGTGGATCCAATTAGTACTTTGTTTTGGTATGGACGCGCATAGGCCCAGATGGTGGGAGACACTATTATCTAGAGGATTTTATGCCTTGTGTGATTGTCCTCCAGCCGTTTGTTCTAGTATGGACGCACATGGGCCCAGATGGTGGGACGCTCTATTATATATGAGCATTTCAGCCTTTTGTGATTGTCCTATGGACTTTTAACTATTGGAGAGGTTGATGTTTTGGTTATGGGAACAATATTGCTATGGCTCAAGGTCTTCATCTTATGTATATTTTTTATGCCCATCTTCACTAGTTTCAACTTGATGTAATGTCGTCTTATGGTTTTTGGGTTGTCATGAAACTTCTTCTGGTCATTCTGGCCTGTTGTTCCTTGTTACAAATTGAGTGTTATGTATAAGACTGTTCAGATACATCTAGATGCAAAACAACATCTCTTTGATTTGATTAATAAAAATTTTGAAGGAGCTTAACAAAAAATTTTATTTAAAAAATAAGCATGTAACATATTAATCTATAAAACTTAAAACATAAAATTATAAAAATAAAATAACATTTCTAAAAATTAAAACATAAAATTATAAAATTAATATAACATTTCTCTTAATTTCTCTAGTACAATGAAAATGATATCATTTCTATTATTTACTCTAGTTCAATGAAAATGAATTTATTCAGATGAATTCATTTATTATTGGATATTGCAATTGCTAACAGATTTAGAAAGCAACCGGACATAAACGATCTCGTCCTAAATGTTCATTAGACGGACGGTTCCACGAACTGACATTCGTAATTATATCCGTTAAGCGAAGTGATATTGATGGACTATTTGGATACATGCATCTTGGTATAAATTCATGGATCAGTGAAACCAATTCTTCAAATTTTCCCCAACATTTGGTGTACCACAACAAAT
The DNA here is from genome assembly GCA_034641835.2 of Pinus albicaulis. NCBI lineage: Eukaryota > Viridiplantae > Streptophyta > Pinopsida > Pinales > Pinaceae > Pinus > Pinus albicaulis. The sequence continues at coordinate 1,914,555,026 of CM076575.1, forward strand.
TCGTTGGCTGAAAATAATGGAGACAAACTTGCATAACATTATTAGCTTTTCCACTCTGGCCTAGATTTCTTTATAAAAGGGAAAATCGCTTTATCCATCCGCAGATCATGGGATATAATTGGATCTGAGACCTGATTCTATAGTAATAACGGACATAACTGCTTTGATAAGATATTACAAAGAATATGAATGGAATTTTATAACTTCTCTTTAATAATATATTGCAAATAATTTAATTGAACTTTATTTTTCTGATCAGTAAGGCTTGTCATGATTAATGTCAAAATTACTGATTTAATTGAGTGCGGCACAAAAAAATATGGAGAAAAAACTTCTGGTTTGATACTTTTGTTCACAGAAATGGCCGAGAAAAGCTCACATCTATTTCTTAACTTATTGTGTTCGTATAAAAGGAAGCGAATTCACATTGACCCATACATTATTAGTTCTTGCCGGCCTGTGGCATGGTAGGGACTATAGTAATCGAAATGGATATATTGTATCAGTCCTTGCACATAAATTGATATACTTTAAAACTTATATAGTATGCTTTGTTATATATGATGTGCAACAACATTTTCTTCAACCAATCAAATACATAAATTTTTTTTATTGACCAATCAGCACAATTATCATCATATTTGGCCTGATACTTAGACAAATATGAGGCTAAACTTACGATAAGTAAGAGGAAACAATGAAATTTTTGAAATTTTCACTTTAACCTGAACTAGTGTTAACATTATTTTTAAATATTAAATGCTATGATAAAATATGATAAAATGTTTGAAAACTATACTTCGTCTTACACTCAAGCATGTTTCAAGGTGATGCATGTTATTGTCCTGGCATGCAGGGATGTATTACGGAACAGAGCTGGATGCATGTTGTTGTCGTGGTGTGCAGGTACGCATTACGTAAGAGAGCCTTGTGGCCCTTACAGTGTGTTTATGCAAGCTTCTATTTCTTCTTCTCCTCAGAACCACTTCTGTTTCTTTTTGCAGTCTCTACATCAATTAGTTTCCGAACTTCATCCTCCTCCTTGTTCAGTTTGGAAGCACTTGCAGTCTCTACATCAGCACCAGCATCAGCTGATCCAGTAGCACCCACAGGGAAAGCAGTAGAGACAAGAACATAAGAGCCAGGAGCAGGAAAATATATTTTTTTTTTTTCTGGGCTTTGTCCTCCTCTTTAGAAGTGCTCGCATCTCCTGTGACGAGGATTTCTTGGCTATGTTGCACTGTCATTTTACCTCATCACCTAGCATTGGAAAATTGAGCTCGTCGTATCTCATCGTTAGGTTGGCGAGGTCAGCTTCTTGGTATTTGGTCAGATAAGGTTATTTTTAAGTATTCTGTTAGGGAATTTTTATATAATGGGAAATTTAAGTGACATCTTTGAAGTTTTGTCCTGCATTTGCCAACTGCGCTCAAATAGGAGCACTTGTGCTCTTCATTCAACGCATTTGAGGTTTTTATTTTCATCGTGTAATGTGGATGCAATGTGCTCCAAGAATGTTGAGGAAATCCGTTTTACCCTAGGGATTTTAGAGCTCTTCATATGAAGTGCTTCATCTCTCTGTATGATAACTAAAAGTGCTTTACTGGGGTTTTGACAAGGGAATTATCTACTATATTATTTTCTATTCAATTGGCCATAGACGATGGCCCATTGACAGACCAATTTCCACCAGTCTTGAAGCTTACCTTAAATATGTGGGCCAATGCAGAGTGCCACTTCTTTCCACGTACGCTAATTTGGCCTTCTAGTCATTGTTTTATTTTAAACCTTCAGCCTTTCTGTTCAGCCGTAAATGGCCATAAAAATACTGGATGGTTGTTTGGTAGAGTAAATTCAGAATTCATGATTCTGATTTTTAGCTTATGTGCATAAAAAAATATAATACTTGATAGAAGTTCTATTTCGTTGGGGTGTAATTCCCAAAGAATCCTATAAACCGCTGTATAAACCATTGTCAACTGATGAGCCTCTCACGCAGCCGTTGATGACTTTTATTCTGTGATTAATCTCGGGCTTCCCTAAATTTTTTTTGATAAATCCTCTGATAATAGAATTAGATTCTAGGCACATTGGAATAACAATATAGATGTAAAGCATAGAGCTTATAGAGAGTTCAAAAAATGATAACAGAATTCAAGTCTATGCACACTGGTATAACATAGATATTTAGAAGCGGAGAGCTTCTAGAGATTCTCAATATTCCAACATGGTATCAGAGCTAGTTTAGGCTCTTTGAAGGTTTCAAAGAAGCTGAGGAAGAAGAAGACTTGTTGCAGCGTTTTCTCCAGCGGAGTGAAAGCTCAACTGAGGTCAAAAGTTCAAGTATTTCTCAAAAATAATAGAGCTGTTGGTTTTGTTTTAAAAAAGGGTTTTTTCTTTCAAAGAAAGGAAAGACAGATTGTATAAGTTCAGTGTTCAGTTTAAGAGCAATGGCTGGACCAAGCACAGGAATGAGCATTGGAAATGTTCAGCTTCCACAATTTAATGGAAAGAATTATGATTATTGGGCCATTACCATGAGAGCCCTGTTTGTCTCACAAGACTTATGGGAGTTTGTAGAAGATGGTTTTGTTGAACCAGCTGATGAGCAGGCTTATAATGCCTTAAGTCAAGCAGAGAAGGATTTATTGAAGAACAATAGAAAGAAGAATGCTAAGGCCCTCTTCTATTTGTATCAAGCAGTAAGTGAGAGTGTGTTTCCAAGGATAGCAGCAAATAAAAGATCCAAGGAGACATGGGAAACTCTGAAAGTAGCCTATCAAGGCATGGAGAAAGTTAAGACAACAAAACTTCAGTTGCTGAGAAGAGATTTTGAAACTCTTTGCATGAAACAGTCAGATAATGTAGACACATTTTTTACAGATGTGATTGGGATTGTCAATCAGATAAGATCCCATGGAGAAACTCTTGAAGAAAGAAGAATTGTGGAGAAACTTTTGAGAAGCTTACCCTCAAAGTTTGATGTTATTGTTACCACCATAGAAGAGACCAAAGATCTCTCACAGTTCACGGTAGATGAACTTCATGCTTCGCTGATAACTCATGAATAGAGATTGAGCAGAGATGAAAACTCATCTCTTGAGCACGCCTTCAAAACCTAGATGCCTTCAGGAAGAGGAAGAGGTCAAGGTAGAGGAAAAGGAAGAGGCAGAAGCCAAAACAGAGGTGGAAGGAACAGTTCTTCACATTCACATGGAAGGAGCAACAGTCAAAATCAGACCCACAGCCAATGCAACAGCCAGCAAGGTGGACATGAATACCAACATGCTCATGGACAAAGGTATGACAAATCCAATGTCCAATGTCATTATTGCAAGAAATATGGGAACTATGCCAATGAATGTAGAAAGAAGCAAAGTGACATGAAAAATAAGCAAAATGCTAATGTAGCAAAAGAGGAAAAGAACCCAAGTAATGTGCTGTTAGCCTATAATGTAGCACAAGATAGAGAATATGATGTTTGGTTCTTAGATTCAGGATGTAGTAATCACATGACTGGAAACAGAGCAATGTTTTCCAATCTAGATGAAGAGATTAAATCATAGGTAACCATAGGGACTGATACTAAGATCTCTGTAAAAGGAAAAGGCAGAGTTAGTATTCGAGCAAGAAATGGGGAGCAAAAATTTTTCCCTGATGTGTATTATGTTCCAGGATTGAAGTGTAATCTTTTGAGCGTTGGGCAGCTCATAAATAAAGGTTACAATGTAATTTTCAAAGATGATGTGTGCACAATAAAAGATATACCTCCAAGCAAGAAAATCATTGCTGAAATTCAAATGACCAGCAATATAATGTTTCCTCTCAAGCTCATCACTAACTTGAAGGGAAAAGGAAAGAGTATAGCAGCTGTAACACAAGAAGCCTTCCAGAAGGAAGAAAAAGATGAAAATTGGTTATGGCACCTGAGATTTGGACATCTCAATTTCGGAGGATTGAATTTGTTGCACAGAAAAGGAATTGTAAGAGGTTTACCATTGATTGAGAAGCCTAACAGCCTATGTGAAGGTTGCATCTTGGGAAAGCAGCACAGAGAAAATTTTACATCAGGGAAAAACATAAGGGCGAAAGCACCCTTAGAAATCATCCACTCAGATTTGTGTGGGCCGATGCAAACAACATCAGTTTCAGGTAGCAATTACATGCTGACTTTCATAGATGATTTCACAAGAAAAGTATGGGTCTATTTCTTAAAATATAAGAGTGAGGTCTTTCAAAAATTTCGCCATTTTAAAGCTCTTGTGGAGAAACAGAGTGGGCGGCATATTAAAGTTCTCAAAACCGATAAAGGAGGAGAATACATATCAAAGGAGTTTCTACGTTTTTGCAGAGAGAACGACATACACAAGCAATTTACCACAAGGTACACACTGCAATAGAATGGAGTTGCTGAAAGGAGGAATCGAACCATAATGGAAATGGTGAGAAGCATGCTAAAGGCCAAACACTTGCCGAATGAGTATTGGGCAGAAGCAGCAAACTGTGCTACGTATATTTTAAATAGATGTCCCACAAAAGCTGTGATGAACAAAGTTCCAGAAGAAGCGTGGAGTGGCAGAAAACAAGGAGTCACCCACATGAGAGTTTTTGGATGTATTGCATATGCACACATTCCAGACAAGTTGAGAAAGAAGTTGGATAGTAAGGGGGAGAAGTGCATTTTCCTTGGATATTGTGAAGATTCCAAAGGATACATATTGTATAACCCATCCATAAAGAAGTTTGTAATAAGCAGAGGTGTGCAATTTATTGAAGAGGAAGCATGGGATGGAAGTATTGAGAAAAAAATCAATGTTAAAAACTGTTTGTCTCATGATGAAGATGAAGGAGATGTGGTTGAAATTAACAACCCATCCATAGCACAACCTCCACCAGCACAAGGACAGCAAGGGACACCTCAAACGGTAGCGAGAACACCCTTGAGAAGAAGCGTGAGTGGTTCACCGAGTACACCACACGGAGCAGAATTCGGTGCTTCTTCAAGCACGACTACACCAAGTGAAAGTGGAACAAGGTTCAGAAGCATTAGAGAAATCTATGAGCAAGGAGCAGCAAATGAAGGTATGAATTCCTTATTTGCTTTGTATTTTCATGTTGATGATCCTATTCATTTTTAAGATTCTACTAAAGATAGAAAATGGATAGAAGCTATGGATGAAGAAATTAATGCCATAGAGAAGAAAAAAACATGGGAGTTGGTTGATCTCCCGGAAGGTAAAGAAGTCATTGGAGTTAAATGGGTCTATAAGACCAAAAGCAATGCTGAGGAAAAAATAGAAAGACACAAGGCTAGACTTGTTGTCAAAGGATACAAGCAGAAGCAAGGGATTGATTATGAAGAAAATTTTGCACCTGTTGTAAGAATGGAGACAGTAAGAGCAGTGTTTTCCATAACAGCACAAAATAAATGGAAAGTTTATTAGATGGATGTAAAATCCGCATTTTTAAATGAAGTTTTAATGGAAGAGGTATATGTGGAACAATCTCTCAGATATGAGAAGAAAGGCCAATAGCATAAGGTCTGCAAATTGAAGAAAGCTCTTTATGGGCTGAAACAAGCACCAAGAGCGTGGTACAACAGAATAGACTCCTATCTATTGGAGAATGGATTTGAAAAGTGTGAGGGAGAACCCACTCTCTACATCAAAGAAAAGGATGGTAAGATGCTCATCGTTGTTTTATATGTTGATGATCTAATTTTTACAGGTAATGATGATTACCTTGTTGAGAATTTTAAAACAGTCATGAAAGATGAATTTGAAATGACTGATATGGGTTTTTTAAGATACTTCTTGGGAATAGAAGTAGAGAAAGGTGAGAAAGGGATTTTTATATCTCAAGCAAAGTATGTGAATCAAGTTTTAGAAAGATTTAATATGCAGGATTTCAAAGTTGCAATTACTCCCACAGTAATGGGATTGAAGTTGAGTAAAGATGACAGCAGCAAGGATTTTTATCCAAGTCTGTATAAAAGCATAGTTGCAGCCTCATGTATTTGACTGCAACTAGGATGGATATTATCCATGCTGTTAGCTTAATTTCGAAATTTATGGAGCAGCCAAAAGAAACACATTGGCAGGCAACAAAGAGAATTCTGAGGTATGTTAAAGGAACTAAAAGATTTGGTATTTTATATACTACTTTAAAAAATTCAGAGTTAGTTGGATACACTGACAGTGATTGGGCTGGAAGTGTAGAAGATCGGAACAGCACTTCCGGTTATGTTTTTCATATGGGATCAGGAGCCATTTCATGGGCTTCTAAGAAACAGTCGATTGTAGCATTATCTACAGCAGAGGCAGAGTATGTGGCAGCTACTGCAGCAGCGTGTCAAGAAATTTGGATGAGAAGAATGTTGAGAAGTTTATGCCAAGAACAGGTAAAAGGGACAGTGATTTATTGTGACAATAGCTCAGCTGTTGCATTTTCAAAGAATTCTGTGTTTCATAAAAGAACAAAACACATAGATACAAAATTTCATTATATCAGAAAATTGGTAAACAATGGAGAAATTATTTTACAGCATTGTAAAACAGAGGAGTAATATGCAGATATTTTAACAAAGCCATTGGGACAAAAGACCTTAGAATTTTTAAAAAAATGCTTGGGTATGATGGATAACCCAGCAGCTGACTTTAAGGGGGAGTGTTGAAAATATTAAAGTCACCTACCAGCAGAAGTAGAGCGTGGAGTGCACACCACTCTGTATTTAAGCAAAATGATGGAGAACCGTAGAGAAATAATTAAATTGTGATGGGCGTAGCCGTTTATTACAGAGGAATGGAGATTTCCCGTAGATCTGAACTATGGAGGAGCATAGTTAATTAAAAACATTCATTTTGGGCGTTTAAAGCCCTCAACAACCAGAATGAAGAAATTGTTTAAACAAGCAGAATTCCTTTGTTTTTTATTAGCAGGAAAAGTGGTCCCCACCACTTGATCATTAATCGCAATCGCAAGTTTTCTTTTGAAGCAGTGTCTTGTTGATGAAGAGTTTGCGATACGATGCGATTTAATCGCAATCGCAAATCGCAACGTAAACATGTTACATAACCCAAGTGTCTTGTTGATATGGCAGAGTTCCACAGTGGAACGGTTGTATATAATATACAACCAAAACATATATATAAAATTTCCCCCACCACAGCAGCGAAGGCCCGTGGGTCTACTTGACCACGTGGCGAAGACTCAATTGTATCGCAAGTTCAAAATTGCAAGGTTCAATCGGAGGCTTCTGTAATATGATCTAATCGAAGGCCGGACCCGATCCAGTTATATGCTGGAGTTAATAAGTGCCAATCGCATCCGTGTCCTGATCGCAATCGAAACTTTTCTATTGTGTGCCCCGATTGCACTTGTTTAAAGTTCGGACCCGATTGTTCTATGAGCCATGTTTTATATGGTCATCGCATCTGGTTGATCAATCGCAATCGGACCTTTTGTTTGTGGTTCGTTTGTTGTAAAGTGCGGACCCGATGGAGGTGTTACATTATATTTAATAGTTGGATCGCGCCCGAAATCCAATCGAAATCGCAAGTTTTTGTTTGACACCGCCGATCCGCCGACTGCGATGTGGTCCCCACTCGTACGTCATGCATTTGATTTTTAAAGTTCAGCAAAGGTTTTTCTTGTATTTGGTTTGTTTTCATTGTTTTAAGTTTTTATAAAGTCTTCATGTAATATATGCGCGGCATATATAAAAGAAATAGGCCCGTGAGCTGGTGCAGAGTTGTATTGTAATTGTTTTGTTTTGGTTTGCAAAGCAGCGCGAAAGAAATACACAACAGTGTAGTTTTGAGAGACAGAGAGTGTTTTTATTTCCACAGTGAATGTTTTCTGTGCACTGCGTCTGTAGAAGTCACTCTTTATGTTATCCCTCTAGTAAGAGGAAGACTTGTAATAGTTCCTTTCTAAAGAAATAGAAGTTTTTTAACTGTGAAAACTCTGTCTGCTGTCAACATTTTAATTTCTTTGTGTTTAGAGGAGAGGATATTACTCTCTCCATTTGAAATTCTCAATATTCCAACAAGTTTTACACATTAGCAGTAACGCCTTCTATGAGAAGAACACCTCCCTTTTTCAATTTTGAACTGACTCGTTGACCAAGCAAAAGAATAATACAAACCATAAGCAAGCAGGCATGGAAAAAATTTCAGAACCATCTCAGCTCAAATTATGATATATTAGACAGACAAGAGACCCTCGATACCTTGATTTTATCTTAATTTACAATGAGAGCTCAAATGGTATACCTTAGAGAGCATTGACCAGTTGCTTCAGGGATTCTTCACCAAGCACTAACGGCTTTAGTTTATGGATTTCAGCCAGGTCGACAGTGCGTTGATACCTTCATTTCGTTTTCCAGCGCTGGATAACTTCATACCGTGTTTCATATTATTTGATGTTGGTTCAAAGACGTAAATTCATCTCCTTTTCCAGCGCTTGATAACTTCATACTGTGTTTCATCTTTCATCTTATTTGATGTTGGTTCAAAGACGTAAATTCATCTCTAGCACAATTGTTTCAAAAGACCAGACATTTAGTGTGGAGGGGATACGTGGGCAGTATGCAACCTCCCGTGCTCACACGCAAGTTTAATTTTTTTATTTTTAACATTATATTAATTATTATATTAATTTTTCATTTTTATTAATTTTTATTTTTTTTTGTCAAAGATCCACTGTTTAGTTTGATGCAATCAAGAATCAGAGTCTTTCAGTTGTATTTATAATGACAGCTGATGACTAGTCTTCAAAGTGATTTTAATTATGGACTCTGCTACGATGTGTTTGTAGAATTGGAGCTGTAAGGAACACAACAGACATCGAACCAGAATCAACAATTGATATCTTTGGCCTTGGCACTATGGGCCTTGCAGTAAGTGATTTAGTTATCCATGCTATTTGACAGAATTGTTGTGCTAGCCATCTTTCTTCAGTTGGTTTCTTAAGTTTTTAACTGAAAGTAGGTTATAGAGGGTGCCAGGATAAGAAAAGCATCCAAGATAATTGGTATTGACACAAATCCAAACAAGTTTACTAAAAGTAGATTCTCTTTTTCTCAGAGTGATTGATAAAATTAACATCAAATTTAATAGCCAGGTTCTTAGCCTTTTAAGCTGGGTTTTTGTAACATTTTCATAGAATTGTTGAGTTTCTTATGTTTTACTCTAGTGCCAGTTTGGTCTTGAAAAGTCTTACCATTGCAAATGTAAGGTGCTGGTCCTGAAAGGTCTTACCTTTGCCAAGGTAAGGTACTGGTCCTGAGTCAAAGGTGGTTCTTGAGCTCCCTCGTAAAGATTTTCAGCAGCCTCTGCATTCACCTCATCACTGTGGAGATAATTTTCAAGTCGATGGAATGAAACAACAGCTTGTGCTGCTGCGATGATTAATCCAGCAAAGGATGTCAGAGGATCTTGGAGAATGCGAAAAGTTAAAATTGCAGCAAAAACTCGGCCTGGTGTAAGTTGTATCTGCTTGAGTATGCACGAGTCAAAGGATATAACAGAAATTGTAAGAGGCGATAACCACAGCAAAAAAATACTTATAGCAGTACTATACATAATCCTCATTATCCAAATACTTTAGCGCGAGTAGCCTCAACTTTCCTATGAAACCATTCTTGCCAGGCCTGCAATTTAATAACCTTCATGTTGCTTACTACTTCATTAGTGACCTCCATATGGTTATCTTTGGAAGATAATGCCTGTGTCATATATTTTTGTTGTTTAAAGGCTATAAATAGACAAAAACACATCAAAATTACCATAGTAACCATACCAACCAGCACAGCAAAGCGAATAACGATAAAGAGATTAAGAAATACAATGAATAACTTAACCGACATTGACCAAAGGTCATGGACACTTCTAACCATCCTAGTCACTATATCCACATCAACTGAAATATAGTTCACAATTTTCCCCATTTCATGGCTTTGCCGAGAAGAATTTGAAAGGCGTATACCCTTTTGATAAACTGTAGAAATTAGTGATGAGTACACTGACAATGTCAGTTTTCCACAAAGAAAATTGTATTGATGATCTATAATCACTTCAGAAAACTTAGCTATAAATAGTACAAATGCAAGTGCCCACATATATCAAAAACAATTTTGCAAGGGCCAAAGTAGCAGTGAAACTAAATTGCTTCCAGAAAGACCGTAACAGAGCTAATACAGGAGAACATAGCCTTGATTGCAACTTTGATTGAAGTATACCAAAAACACTTTCTGCCATATATTGATGTCTAAGCATAGGTATATACTGAACATTAATGGCATAATTCTGCCCAGCGGCCAGCAGAGAATTCAACCAGAAGAAAGTCAACCTGCTTATAAATCTTGAACCAGCATAACCTGTTAGGGTTCCAGAGTTCTTCTTCTGAGGGAAAGATAAACCCAAATCTTGAATTTGTTAGACCTGAGCTGATGCGTGTACATCTTTCCAGTATTACTTCTATGAAAAAACTAATGAATACATATAGCATTAGGATCCATCAAATGCCATAGATCCTCCAGAAATAGACAAAGAAAACTTCAGATTCCTCTCCACAATAGCTTTCTAGTCACATGAAGATCAAATACAGAGGACCCTACAAGCTTTACTGTCAACACAATACAGATAATAGGTGGTTAACACTGCACATTTGATTAAATATAGTAAATTTGGAACCCATGAGAAAAATGAGGTTTCATTTCTGTAGAAAGCATATTTTTTTAACCGTCTTTGTTGCAGGATCCCCATTCTGCACAAGGCTGACTTTACCCACTATCAACTCCTCCATTTCCTGCACAGTGGATGTAGCTGTAGACCCAAATTCCCAATTCAGACAAATATATTGATTACTCTCTGTGTACATGGGCATATGAAGAGCAATGAATACCATTCTGCACAAATTTATCAACACAGGCACATGAACAATAATGAATCCCATACTTGAAATTGCTTCTTCTTGTTCATTTTTCTACTTCCTCCAAACAGATCTGAGAAATATTCCAAGGCACCCATGGCACGCCCCATGTATTCTGACAGCAAAATTATTTACTAGATAGTTAAAGAAGGGGAGTCTAACTGATCCAAGGCAGAGGCCAATGATTCTCTAGATCTGGCTATTTTCTCTAAAACTACTCTTATGCATTGGTAACAAAATATTGCTAGATGCCAAACAAAGTTGAGTTATAATTGTTTGTTCAAAAATATAATAAGTCAGTATAATAACAACGTGGCCTTGCAAATCTAAAATCGTTGCTTCCATTATACTGATATTTATGGCCGAAGGCAAGGACTAACTGCCTTGCATCCATCCTTGTTGAAAATGGAAAATGGCCTACCCATATGTGGATCATGCGATGCAATTGGAACCAGTTAAATAGTAATAACATACATAATTTTGCTCTGTAATAAGATATTAAAGTTAAATTACTTTTTTCATTGACAATCAAGGAAAGGATAATATGATTTGGCTATGTTAAAATGGAAATAAGGAGAAAATATAGAGTGGAAATGGTGACTTGGAAAACTGCTACAGGAAGTTTCTAAAGGATCTTTGTACTGCTACAGGAAGTCCTGAAGTGCTACAAGAAATAGGATGAGAAGGATCTAAGGGCGGAAAGGATTAAAGGAAGGTGTGAAATGGTGGGAGATGGTGGAAATAAGTGAACGAGGGGTGAACAACACCTCCATCCAAGATCAGAACCCTTGGAAGGCATGTTTTCCACTTGGAGGGCTACTGTGGTGATGAAGATGATTTCAAAAAACATAGTTTTCGTGGAAGAATTGGAGGTTGGAGAGAAGAAGAATGAAGTCCAAAATGATAGTGATGAAAGGTTTCCCTTTCCTTCAGTTGTAGATAGTCCTGCAACCACTACACACATCCATGCATTGATCATTGACAAACTAACATGTCTAAGAGTGGAAAATATGAGTTGAATAGAAAACCCTACTTAACCTATGCTAAAATATGATTTAATCACAAATCAAACTTCTAACTTATAGTAAGCATATGATGAACATGATAATCACACTATTTATCTTTCCATGAAATCATAAACAGACTATTTTTTCTTTTTGGTTGGATATCTGTCTCCTCATGCTCCCATGGGAGAGGTGTGAGAGAGAGAGGTTGCAAGCACAATTTTGATATATCTTTTTTTCTACTCGAATGCAAGGAAACTAAACAAAGCTCTAGAACATAAAAAGAGAATATAAATACAAAATGTGGACTTAGTGAATGGATTGGGTCTTATCTCAAAGCATCAGCCCTCCAAGACTAAATTTGTAATGGAGTGAACAACTTCTCATTATCTTTGCATAAAAAATTGTAATATGTCATATGAAAGTAACAAATAATACTGAATCAGAGCTCAATAGCTACCTATCCAAATACAAAGTTTGAATCCTAATGAGATTTTGTACATGCTTATTTTTACAAATGGGTAGCTACCAACATCTCCCTAAAAAGTAGGAATATTGTCTCGTTGATCTCGAGAATAGTGGATCTTGGCTCCTCAGAATTGTCACTTTCTTGTCTGACTTTGCCTTCAAGTTGTTGGGAGAGATCTTGCTATAATCTTGGTTTATTGAGGGAGTTAAGAAGGGGGAAAGCCCTCCTACAATCTCTCCTTGTTGTCTACTCTCCGCCCTTAGGTGGAAATATCTAAAAAATGGCTTAATTTCCTATAGTTAAATCATATTATGCAACAAGGCATGAAAAACATCTTTCACCCTTCTCATTAAGCATAATATGAAAAAACCATAGATAAATGTGAGAGAGGTGTAACTTAACAGGCTGAAGGATGGAAATTTAACCCCTTAAATATACCTAATGATGGGCCTCATCACATACTTCATCTCTGACACATGTCACTCTATGATCAGTCCACATGTCATATGGAAATAACCCACTTGGGTACTTGGAAACCCCAAAAACACTTGCCATGTGTCCACCTCCCATTAGGCCATGTCACTATTGATAGTTTCATCCACCTATTATCGTTCGTCATCCATATTATCTAATCATATTACGCCACACGTCTACTAGATAGGAGAGAGAAAGAAGTCTTGAGCCTTGGATTTTCACCATTTTCCTGTATAAAAATTTCTTAGGGTCCAAGAATTTTTCAATGTTGCACTACGTCTCTCCATTCACCATGTCTCCCAACCTATTCCACTATCATAAAACCACTTGTGTTTTGTGTGCCCCCTTGTGGTTGTTTGTGGTTTTGAGTGGGGGGTATATTAATGATCCAAAACCGTCAATTTGAAAATCGATGGTTTAGGCTAACTACTCATTGTGTGACCCCCCTACCCATTAACATTCAAGCGGTGGATCCCGCATAATTCCTCCAATGTATCGGTGGGGACTTATGGCCCCTGATCAACCTCAGGAAATGTACATTGTTTAGCCTATTAGGTGGGGGCCTCTCACTCTAAAAGCTTCATGTCAGCCTCTACTACACAGTCTCTACCACATCCACTCGGTTGAAATTAGATTGGCCGCTACGCTATTAAACTATCATTTCTTCCCGACCCACATACTTCTGCCAATTCCCTTAAGTGACCGTGAAGGTTTTAAGGAGTTATATCGGTCGAGATTAACTATCATGTGGGCTCCACCTTGAGCCAATGACATTAATTTTTTTGTTGTGTTGTCTTATCTATCCCGACCCAGAGCTCTGCATAAAATCTCTTCCGGAAGCTTCATTGTTTTTTACTGTACACCAAAACTATCAAGTGCCCCAAAGCACCTTCAACTAATTTTAAGTCTACACAATTTGACTTTGGGGGTTATAATATTTGACTTGATGTAACTTTTCATCCAATTGGCCATTTACATACTTTCACATAACACTGGCAAGTTTCTTTAGATATATATCAATATAATTGTGTTCCACCATTGTTTGAAGTTATTTTTTGTACAATAAATAGCTCCAAAATCTCTGTACCATTATTTCTTTCCTCATGAATCCCCTTGTAACACCTTAGACATCAAATTTGACATCTTTTCTATCCTTTTCATTTTCCAACAATGACAAAACCATCATCAATGCTTTAAATTTTCCATGCTTTGGTATTTCAATCAATGACAATATATTTACAACACTCTAGGAGCTACAAGGCCAACATTATGTTTTGGAAAAGGTGTTGTGGCAACTCCGCGAAGTTGCATGGACACAATTTTGATTGGTAGTAGTTGCAACCTTCATTGACTGGATTGGAATTAAATTTGTTAATGAAGGCTTAAAGGAGGGATGTCTTGGGTCTTGTAGAAGGTCTTGTTCTTTTTTTTTTGGTCTTATATTTCTCACTTTGATATGATTCGATAATAATAGAAGAGTTATTTAGGTTTCCCCCTTTTGAGGTTTTTCCCTCACTTGGAGTCTATATCTTGTATTTATTGTGTTTTGTGATATTCATGGTTTATTTTTTGGTAATTTTTTGATAAGAACAACATAATATAATAATAAAAAGTAAACATATATTCAGAAACAATTATGAAGGAATCCTTCAAACTCAATTTTTTTCCCTAGTGATTTCCCAACAGACTATGGGTAAAAAAAGAATTTTTATCATATATATATATATACTAATGCATATGGGGTTTTCTTTGGGAGGAGCCATGTATATCTTGGATAATATAGTAGGGAAAATATTTAAATAATTCTCCTTAAACTTGTTAAAATATTGTGAACTTATATTAGATTTTTATTATTCTCTGCTAGATTCTTTACATCAAACAATTATCAAGAGAAAAAACAATAAAGACAATAGACACAAGAAACATGCTACAAGCCCGGTACAAACCCCTCCAAGGGGAAAACCTAGAAAAAATTTCTTCTCTTCTTATAGAATCATTTCAAAGGAGAAATCCAATACCCTCACACCGAAGACAAGACCTCCTCCAAGCACCAAGTTACTCCTCCAATTAATTCTTCCTCAATCAACATCAACTCAATAAGGTTGGTGAAACTAAAACTTCGTAAAATCAACTTTTGGGCCTCTATTTCAAACCTGCAATCGTTCTGCTATAAATTGGACCTATAATTTTCATCCTACTATAAAATGGACCTACAATTATTGGCCTCGTAAAACTCTTTAGAAACCCAAATTTCACATGTTTTGGTAGAAAAGAATAATTTTTTTTCTTCTTCCTTCTCTTTGAATTTCCGCTTTGCTTCTAGACTTATTCGCTCTTCTTTTTCTTGCTTCCTTGTTGCAAATTGAATGTTTCTTGAAATGAGTAACATGTTCTTATATATGACCTTCTCATGAGGTTGAATTAGGCCTATGTAGGCTGACTTGTCATTGGTAAAGTGAACTTGTGCTTGGAGGGTTGTTTTGACTTTTTATACTCAAAACAAATTATTTTACATGATACAAATTTCTGAAATGTGTCTCATATACATGCCATTGACTCTCTGTACCCATGAAAATTATTCTTATAACATGAAAAACCATATAAGCATGATTAAAATGATTAACCTATATGACCAATCAAAACAAGAATGAAGCCCATGCTTTAAAATAATATTTTGTATTTCTTCTTTTGCTTATTACATATGATATACACAAGGACATGAGTAAAATTATAATTAAGAAGACTGAAACTAGTTACATTTTCCAACACTCCCTCTTACTTATGGAGGTATTCATAATTTTATAATAGATACAAGGAATTTTCTCAAACTGAATAGTTCTCATAAGAAGAGTCAAATTGGTAAGCCATCCTTAAGAATCATCATCATAACCACCATTGTCAACATAGTAATCCATTAACTTGACATGATCTATTTATATTAGAGCATAATGCTAGGAGGATTTATGTGAGAAAACACACTAACTATTAAGGTACATACCCCATTTTGGTGTTCAATAGTTATTCCCTTTATGGACTATTCTTATCTTAGATTACCAATCCTCAAAGAATATTAGTCCTTTTCTACTACTCTTGTCTTAGATACCTGTCCTCTTTCCTTGTGCACTTGTCCTATCCTCAAAGATTGTTGATCAATAAGAATAATTTCTATCTTGTGTTATATATCCTTAATGAGTATCAATACTAGATGTTTATCCAGGTCTCCAATCTCCTTCCTAGTTCCTTCACTAAGACTTACAATTTTTAGTGTTGGTGTAGTGCATGACACATGGAGAATATGATGTCTTTAACATCACCCCATCTAAACCTAGAGAGGAGATCCTCATTTCATTTTTATTGGGTAATAGATCCTTGCTTCTTCTTAAGACTTCTTACTCCATATGAAGCTTAAGGAAGATTATTTTACTTCCTTTCAATTAGGAAGCTTTCTAGTGTATCTCCATTACTACATGAAGTAATATACTTGTATGGATATATTCAAGTAGCTACATGGTTGCTCCTCTTCTTCATATCTTCATCAAATAGACATTTAATCATCTTAAATATAATCATTATTTATCTATATAGTACAATATAATTTAATTTATTACTGATATTTTATATATATTCGAGATAAAAATATTATATTTTGAAATATTTTAAAATGCAAAAACAATTTTATTATTTTATTCACATCCTAGAATTAAAATCTATGAGGTTATTATCTTTATAACATTATGTTGTAAAATAATTTTCTGAATATAAATCTTTATAAATCTTAATAATGAATTGAGCATCGTTGGTCATGAAAATTTCAAATAATTATAAAAAGCTCATTAATTTCACTAATAATTAGTGGAATGTGGAGATTAAGGTCTGAGGATTGCAGATATGAGTAATTTTTTTTTATGTATAAAAATATTGTTAAACTAAATTGAAGTTAATAAGGTTTTTGTTTCACTTTGGTTTTCTCTCTTATATTGTTGGAGTGACATTTTTGATAAAAATCATTGTCTTAAGGGGGGTAAATTTCCTTTCTTTTCAGAGCTTGCGAACTTTGTGTGTTAAGGGAGTGAATTTCTTTTATTTTCTTTTGACAGATTGGCTCTTGGTATTCATAACTGGGTATGGCTTCGGGTATTACTAGTCCTATGTCTTTAATTTGTCCTAAATTAGGCCACCCTCTCGAATTTGGCCCCATATTGTGATGTAGGGGCATAATCTATTGGTGTTTTCATGAGGAGAAATTGATATTGTTATAAATTTGTCTTCCTCATTTGTCAGGAATGGTCTTGTTTGGATTGCTCTCTCACCTCACTCATCATGCCTCCACGTCACTGAATTGCGAGTAGGAGGATAGGTTTGGGGAATGTTATTGTTAAACGATCTCAACTATTTGAATTTGATTCAGTGGGTTACTTCTTTTGATGTGGTTCCTCTAGAAGTAAGGAGAGAAATAATCCTCTTGGAAGCAAAATAAAGTGAGGATCACCCCTATCACTTTGCCTCTAAGCTTTAAAAGATGACCTTGGGCCTATGAAGGTTTGTAGATCCATGTAGGTTTTGTAAATAACCTTTACATTTTTTGTATTCTCGTTCTTTGCATCAATAGCTACATACACCAGATTTTTTAATATTTAAGGACAAATAAGTTGAGACCCATAATTTTTTTTCTAGATTAGAGGATATTAAATGTATTTTGTGGAGCCAACATTTTTGTCTTGATATGTTCAGTCCCATTTAGCTCGAGTGAAAATTTACATTGTCTCACGTTCTGACTCTTGTGATCTAAATAACCCTTCAATACACCATGGGGATTACATTGTCCCTCCTATTGATAGCGTGCTTGAACTTACCATAAGTTCTTCTATTCCATTTTATTATAGAGTTTGCATTGGGATTTTCTGATTTTCACTGCGACGTTCGATGGGGGTATCATCAATTTTCTTCATGTTATGTGACATAGGTATTTTGATTCAATCTCGCTATGGTGTTTTTGTTTGGTAGATGGACTTACTTGTTTCAATGTGGAGGCACATGTATTGGTCTTTTATGTGGGTCGAGTTTGTGCTTTGTTTTGGTATGGATGCACATGGGCCTAGAGGGTGGGATGATTTACTACCCAGAGGCTTCTAGGCCTTGTATGATTGTCCTCTGGAAATTTGTTTTAGTATGGATGCACATGGGCCCATATGGTGGGGTGCTCTATTATCTAGAGGCTTGTATGCTTTTTTTGATTGTCCTCTGGATGTTCAAATGTTGGACAGGTTGATGTTTTGTTTATGGGAATAATATTGCTATGGCTTTAGGTCTTCATCTTTTGTATATTTTTTACTCTCCAATGCCCATCCTCACTAGTTTCGTCTTGATGTAATGTCGTTCTCATGGTTTTTGGGTTGTCATGAATCTTCTTTTTCTCATTGTGGCCTTCCTTGTTGTTTCCAGGTACAGATTGTAGTGTTATGTTGAACATTGTTACGATACATTTATATGCAAAATGATATCTCTTTCATAGTCTTCTGGAAATAATGACAACTTGCAGTTCATATTTTCATTTTTTTCCTCCAACGCTACAAATGTGATAGAATTCTCCCATTGAGTCATTTTGTACCTCCCTATGTAGCCTCCAACACTCAAATGATGTTTAAGCTTGTGAAATTTTGGAATGAACTAATGACAAACCATGCAATGCACTAGGTATAGTGGGAACTACAACCTCTTCTCATATGAGATGGCATCAGATCAAGGTCACTACACCTAGATTGCTCATTTATTTTAATTTAGATTCAACTTTTAAGATTTGTTACAAACAAATTTCTTATATTTTCAAATTTTCATATTTTCATATATATATATATATAGACACACACACACACACACACACACATTATTTCCTTATATTGATTTGTAATTATTGCATTTTTCTTTTATTTTTTTACATTTTTTAAATTCTAGTGACTTTTTTTTGTCCAAGTTCCCGCAAATCAATTCTACCTACCCATCATTCTATTCGGAATTTTTTTTTTCATTTGGGTGCATTTATACTAGAAAACCCTTGACATCATTTTTCTTTTGAAAACAACAACTATCTATTTCTACCTTTCTATCATCCAAAGGCTTAGATTAGATTGGTGAACTCTTTTATTTTGTACCTAATCTACTTATATGTCAAGATTAAATAGTTTGACAGATTTTCATTCTCTAACTATCAACAAAAATTCAAAAAATTTTCAATCATGATTAGGCTGTATGATTGAACAAGACTTCCTTTTCAAAAAGTAGTGGCATTTGGACTTGCACACTTTCGGAAATATTCTTTTTTGGTATAAGGCTTTACCTTTTATTTTTTTTTATCTTCCTTCTTCTCTTCTTTTCTTTCTTTCTTTTTGTAACCATTTTTTCTGAAATTTTTGTTTAAGCAAAGTTATGTACAATGAATAAAATTTTAAACTAAGAAAAATGTTTAGCTTAAGTAAAGATTGAGCAAACTGCCATTGACAGGACCTCCAAATAATTTCGTTCCATATATTTCTTGTAGAAAAAAAGCATTGCTACCTCTTCCAGAATGGATGATGTATGGATCTTTTCATAAGTTGTCAAATTTTCCATTATTTTCTTTGTCCTCTCTTCTTGAATCCCACTTCAACACTTTATCTCCAATGCTGCAGTCATTTTCCTTAGTCCTTTTTTCAAGGAGCTTCTTGACATGTTTTTCTACTTGTTGTGTCCTGTTGTACACTTCTTCTCTGGTTTGCTACAACTGGACAATTTGGTTTCTTCTCCTTTGCATAGCATTTTCTTTAGATTGTACCTCTTGAATGATCTTCATTAGTGGAACTCCGAAAATTGTTGGAAAAGCTACATCTTATCCATATACTAGCTGATAGGGAGACATACCAATTGACTTCTTATGCTGATTTCTTGTTCTCTTCCAACAAATTTTTAATGATGTTCACCAAAATTTTGTTTAAGGATTTAGCCAACCCATTACCTTGAGGGTAATAACCTGTAGAATTTCCCAAGGTGATGCTACATTTATGGTAAAAATCCACCATTTTCTTATATCTAAAATAAACGGCATTGCCAGTTACGATTTTCCTAGGACAACCAAATCTAGATAGGATGTGGTTTTCAAGGAATTTGATAATTACTAAGTCTATGGTAGTTCTATAAGGAATGGCTTCTATCCACTTTGTAAAATAGTCAGTTGTATTGAGGATCCATTTTTGCTGGGCAGAGGAAGAAGGGTGAATTTCCCCAATGAAATCAAGACCCCATTGTTGAAAAGGAGCTTCAACAGAGATAGGTTGTAATGGAAATGGTAGCAGTTTTATTTTACCCTCAAATATTTGGCATTTATGAGACACAACTACCATTTTATGGATGTCTTGAAAGAGGGTGGGCCAATAGTAACCAGCTCTGAGGATTTTATTCACAACGGGTTTCCCATAGAGGTGGCCTCTACATTCCCCTTCATGAAACTCATGCACAATCCTATCTGCGTCTTCTTCAGGAAAAAATTCAAGAAATATACCACAAGAGTTTTTCCAATATAAAACTTTATCCAAAATGCAGAAATTCACAACTTTTAAGTTCAAGAATCTGGCCTTTGTTTTGGACAAGCGAGGAGGAACATTGAGATTAAAAGGCACATATAATATGTCAGCATACCAAGATGATTTTAGAAATGGTTCCTCAATAGGTGGAGTTGTCAGCTCCTCTTGTTCATCCAATCCATTAATAATATTGATATCGAGTGCTTGAATGTTTTCTTCAGCCATCAATTTAGCCAGTCCTTGCCCTTTGATTAGCTTGTTGGGCTTGATTTCTAGATCATATTCTAGGATAACAACAATACACTTACCTCTTTTACCATCAAGATCTTGTGTCAAGATGTCTTTGACCACTATGTGAGGCACAAATGAAATGATGTTTTAGTGGAGAATGTATACTCTGAAATCCTGCAATGCTTTGATTAAAGCAAAACCCTATTTTTCCATTATATTATATTTCAGAGGTGGATCTCTGAGTGCCTTGCTGAAAAATACTATGGGTTGCTCCTGCCAGTTTATATTTTCCTGTAATAAGACAACAACAACAACTGTGTGTTCTAATGCAAAGGAGAAAATGAAGAAATCTTTGGTGAAGTCAGGGCTAATTAAAACTGGCATTTGAGTAAGAGACCACTTAACCAAATGAAAATATATCTTTGCTTCTATGGTCCCTTTGACTCCTGTTTCTCTTTTTAGCATATTAGTGATGCTTCTTAGGAGTTCTACAAGGTTTGGTATGAATCTTCTTAAGAAATGTATCTTTACAATGAAAGATTGCAACTCTTTGATGTTTCTTGGAGGCTTGGTTTGCAATATTACTTCAATCATTTTTGGGTCAATCTTGATCCCTTATTCAGATATGATGTGGCCTAAAATTTTCCATTCTTGAAGGCCAATTTTTTTTTTCTTGGGATTTAAATACAGGCTGTACTTTCTGCACTTTTCAAAGACTTTTCTTAAGTGATCTAGGTGTTCTTCATCAATTTTTGAATAGAATGTGATGTCATCAATATATATCAAAATGAAGTAACCTATTTCTCCTGAGAAATAAATATCCATTGCTCTTTGTAAAGTAGCTCCAACATTTATTAATCCAAAAGGCATTTTAACATACATGAAGGTGCCCTAGGGTGTGGTGAAATTTGTCTTATGTTGATCATATAGATGTACCAGCATTTGATTGTACCCTGAAAAACCATCAAGCAGGGATATTATTTTGGAGCCTACTACCCTTTGTAGTATACGATCCATTTTTGGTAAAGGGTGGCTTTCTTTTAGGGAGGCTTTGTTTAAATTTCTGAAGTTTATGCATAGCCTAATTTCTCATGTTTTCTTCCTTACCGATACAAGATTTGAAACCCATTATGAATATCTAAGAGGGACTATTATTCCAGCATCATACATTTTCTTTATTTCTTTCTCAACCAGTGGCAGTTATACGAGATTTGTTCTGCGTAATTTTTGTTTGAAGGGCTTCTAGTTTTCTTTGAGAGGAATCTTGTGCTAAATGATATTTGTATCAAAGGACTTCAAGTCTTCATATCTCCATGAAAAAAAAATGCTAAAAGTAATGTTACCGATGAAATAGGTTACCTCATTGTTACCTACTTTTTGAAGCATCAAGAAAAACACCTGATTTTGAAAAAGTGGCAATGCAGAATCAAGAAAAAAAAATTTGAGCATGTTTTTGGCACTTTAAGTTTTTTTCATTTTGTTTTTGTTTTTTTTTTAAATTGATGTTTTTTATGTCGATTTTGAATAGTGGTGGTGTATCATCACCAACGTTTTTTTATAGGATTGATTTTGACACTATATATTTTCTAATGTCTTCTTCTTCTGTGAGATGTTTATTTTTAAGTGCATTTATGTACTTGTGTTTTAAAAATTAAAAAGATAATTTTTTTAAAAATAAAAACTTGTAATGATATCTTCACTTTTTCACATACATAAAAGATGGAAAAAGGGTCAATATTCTAAAGTTTATATTTTCTACATGTTTATGTATTCTTAAATAATTTTTCAATGCACATCAAAAACATTGTCGCTAAAAAACCAATATTTTGAACCATATGACAAAAAAATACAATTTTCAATATAAATACAATGCAAAAAATACACTTTTACGGAGTTTTTGTTGGAAAAAGCAAGTTAAATAAACTATTTTTTTGGGAGAATCTTAACAAAAAAACTTAAGAAAACAACATTTTTATTGAATTTTATGTCAAAAAATAATAGCAATGACATGTTTTTTGCGAAAAAAAAGGGTTGTTCTCATAAAATATCAAAGTCTAAACATTACAAGTAAAACTGATTAATAGTTCTAAAAACTAAGCTTTGTTTGCAAGCATAACTTAAACATCATCAACAATATCAACTAATACATCTTCAACATCATCTAGAACAGCATTGATGGCTTCTTCCGCAGCGTTTTCTTCTTCATTTTGATCATTGCCGTCTTCTAATGGATCTTTCATGTCAGAAAATCTTCGAAAGTGTCCCTTTCCAATCATTCCATATAATGGTGGTTGAGGTTCCTTTGCTTTTTTTGCCACACGTGATTCATTAAAATATCCTTTCCTCAAACCAACTTCTTGCTTCGCATCTGGAAGGAATTTAAGAGCGTTAATTCTTTGTTGAATAAATTTTCATTGAATCGGGTCTTTCTCAATGGAAATGCAATTTTTTCCTTTTAGTAGGCAACATGCTAGTGTTGTACCTAATCATCAAGCACAAAAAAAAGAAGTAAGAAAATTAGTATGGACACATAAAAAGTAAAAAAGACAATATTTAAATTTAAATTTGTATAATAAAACTTACCTAAACCTAAGAATAAATCCAAAACCCATTCTCCTTCATTTGAACATAGATCTATAAGATAGTTAATCAATGCTTGTGGTTTTTGATAAATGTTAACTATATCTCCTTTTGCATCTTTATCCTCATATGTTAGTTTTCTTACAACTGCATCATAAAGAAATGCTTGACTATGACTCTTCACATCTACTCGATTCATAATAATATGCTTATAGCTATCGTATTTTGTCCAACATTCAACATGGATGAACTCACAATCATTTATAATAGGCTGATCTTCGGAAGAAACAATATTTGACTTTTTCCTGTAACATAACATAGTAAAATTTCAATTAAATTTTACATGAATAAAAAAAATTAGGAGGAATCAAACATACAATTTCAAAATCTTACCATTTAAGTTGCATCCTTGAGCTTGCTTTACCCTTGAAGCTTGTTAATAACATTGGAAACTGTGTGTCTGAATGAAATGTCACAAATCGCCAAAGTGGTGATGTTGTCACTTCTTGAAAAATCGTAACCACTTTACTAAAAGCTTGATAAGAATATGGTTCTCTGTCATATTCAATGTCTGGGAAATTGAAACCATGAGGAATATCTGCAATAACTAGGCCATATTCCCTTTTAGGTATTAGTGATGCAATGTCTTCACAATCACCTTGTATTATTTGATATTGGACACTGTCGAGCCCATTCCAAATGTAATGATTAAGAGTAGGATCTAGTTCAACATTCATAAGACGCTTCCTTCTCATGTTCTCCATCTTAATTTTTTCAATAAAGATTTTGAAAGTATCTGGTACTCCATTTCCATCCTTCTTCGACATATTTAATGACATATGTGTGTGTGTGTGTGTGTGTGTGTGTGTGTGTGTGTGTGTGTGTGTGTAAGTAATAAAATAAAAATAGTTTAAATATGAATAAAATGAATTTATAAATCAACATACCTTATTGAATGCAATATAAAAATCTTTTAGTGTTGATGTAGAACTTGCTTCTGGGTAGTTGCGTACAACATCATCCCAACTGTCTTCATTCAACATTTTAACCATGTGTTCTTGTATTTTCATAAAATTTTTCTGACTGAATAAATCAAGTTAAAAGCGTTAATATATTGACATGTATAACAAATTCTACCAACATCATTATGTTTTATTTAAAAGAAAATTATAATGAAAGAAATAATTCAAGAAACTTACTTTTGAAATTCTGCACACATTTCTTCCATTGATAATTCACCCGACTTCACACGGGCTAATACTGATTTGACTAATTTATCATCCTTCACACCTTTCATTGTTCTCCAAGGTGTAATAGTCATATCCTCTGGAAGCTGCTTCATTTCAGGACCCCCCTTACTGTTGGTAAATATTATGGGTTTACTCTTTCTAACCTTCTGATTTTTTATGGAAATATTCTCCCACCGATCAAAAATATCATCAATCAAATCCCATACCTCCCCAGTTCTAAATGCCAACTGAAAAATGTTATCTGTGCCTCTAAAAAGATTTGTATTCAATTTTCCATCTTTTGTTTTTTTTTCATCAATTTGATAACCTGTTTCCATTAAACATTCCTTTCGAAATGCTACACTAACTTGTGTCTTATCCCCACGACATTTTTCTATGAATTCATTATGAATAAATCTGACCCTTTGGATGAAAGTCATTTTCATTCTGCACTCATTATCTGCATTATGATCCCATGCCAATAACTTTGATTCCATTTCTGTTAAGCCAGCGTAAATGATGCATTTCACTGTTTGAAAAATATAGTTATTGGGATATTCTGCAATCAATTGTCTTTTAGCCTCTATTGAATGGTTTCCTCCAATTACATAATATTTATAATCAAAACATTTTTCCTTGTCAAATGCTTGTTTGTTGGGAACCTGACATGGATCGACAAGAACCACATAATCCACCACATGCACATATGGATTGAACCTGAACAATGTTTTCAGATTATGTACATGTAGGTGATGGGCCTTTCTAATTTGATATTGAGATTGTCCTTCATTCGGGCCATAAAATTGGTTAACATTAAGCTCAAATTTTTGGCCACCAAGAATTAATTTATTCCTCCTCAACTCTTGTCGAATAGCATTTTGTTTTGTTTTAATAATTCCATCCTCTAACTTAGCACCTGGTGTTATGATTTCTATGCTTCCGTGAGAGCTTTCAATTTGTTCTTCACTGCTGCTCACGACCTTTAAAAGTTCACCAATATTTGATTTCCTAGTCTTATTGGATAACATATCAGTTTTTTTATAAACAAGCTCTCCTTCATGAGGTAAAAGAGAGACATCTTTGGCAATTTTTCTTTTTGGTGTCTGATCTGTTTTCTCCTTTTGCACAATAGTTCTCATCTCCTCCTCACTAATTCAATCATAATTTTCTGTTTCATGTTCGACACCTTCAAAAGAAACATGTTTAAGTTTACTAGATTGACCCACCTTAGTGACTCTTGGTTGATCCCCTCTTTGTACTGTTGCAGTGTCTCGAGCTATTGCTCTTTGCTTCAATCTCCTTTCCTCTGCTTTGTCTTTGTGGAAAGTTTTGATCACATCCATAACATTTGGCACCAACATATAAATACCTTCAAACATGTTTGAAAGACTCGGAACAAAATCCTATGAAACAAAATAAAACATGTCAATGATCAATAATTTATAAAAAATTAAATCATCCTTACAATAATGCATAGAGGAAATAAAAATAAGCATACTTACAATGTTATTTACAATGTTGCTTGATATTTCTTCAGAAAATTTTGAAGATATTTCATCTGTGTCATACTTGACGATTGATAGACGATATCTAACCTTTTCACGTTTCTGAGCCTTCCTTGCAAGAACATAAATAGTGTTTGTATTCGGGACCATACATATGTCTCGTACTCTGCCCATCACATCATATGGCTCATTTAATTCAATCATACCACAAATCAGATAGATGTGTATATCAGCCTCCATTTCACTGTCTTCAAGATACCATGAGAAATCAGTTTTATCTATTTCCTCGGCGTTCTTCCAATCAGAAATAAGCTTTAATGAACCTAGTGCCCCACTTGCTTGACTTTTATTAGTGTGTGCAACAATGTCCTTATTGCGTCCAATAGTGTCCATAGTGCGTCCAACTGCAACTTTAGATTTGGGAGTTGTATCCATAGTGCGTCGAGCTGCAGCTGTAGATTTGGGAGCTGCTGCCCTAGGTGCAGAAACATTCACAAAAATATTTTTTGATGCCATTTTCCTGATATATATATATATATATATATATATATTAGTTAATGGAAAAATATTGCGGATAAAATAAATTTAATAAAAAAAATTTATTTCTAAAACTAAATAGTTTGAAATTAAAGCAGTAAAATTAACTATAAAAATTTTCATTTAAAAACAAAATATTATAAATCATATGTATATATATCTATATAATATGTTTTGAATACATTTTATAAAAAATTTAAAAATGTGTTTAAATTATATAAAATAATTTTAAAAAAATAAACTAGTATTTTCAAACTTCAGTTTTTGTTTAATATTTAAAAAAAAACAAAAAAATTACTAACTATTTATAACAAATGTTATAATATTATATATTTTTTTATTTTTTTAATCGTATTGTTATATAGTTTTTTTAATTATTAATTTATTATATTGTTATATTAAAACAAGTTTTTTTTTTAAATTTATTATATTGTATTTTTTTTAAATTATATAATGTTTAAAAACAAAACATAATTGTTGTTTAATATATATATATATATATATATATATATATATATATATATATATGTTATATTTTCAGATTTTTAACAATTATTATTTAACAATATTTTTATTATATTATATAACAAATTTTTTTTTTTATATAGCAATTTTTTTATTATTTTTATATATAACAATGTTTCTATGAACTTTTAATTGTTTTATTAAATAAAATTATTAAAAAAAAAATTTAAATAAAATTTTTAAAAAATTAAAAATTAAAAAACAAAATTAAATAAAAAAATGTTTTATTAAAACAAATTATTAAAAAAACTAATTTAAAAAAAATTTAAAAAACAAAATAAAAATAAATAAATAAATAAAACAAAAATTAAAAAATGTTTTATTAAAACAAATTAAAAAAAAAATTTAAAAATAAAAATAAAAAGAAATTAAAAAAATTAAAAAAATGAATACCCTGCCCACGGTCGCTGGAGGCCGGCCGGGCGGCGCCACGGGGGCAGCCCAATCGGCCTCACGGCCCCAATCGGCCCTCCGCCCAGCGGGGGCCGTGAGGCCGGCTCGCGCACAGCCCGCTCGCTGGGCACTGGGGGCCGACCGGGCGGCGCCACGGGGGCGGCCCAGCCAGCCTCACGGCTCCCGCTAGGCAGAGGGCCAATTCTCCGGCGCCCACAGGCAGGGTCAACGACATTTTTTTTTTAATATAATTATTAAAACATTATTTAATAATAAAAAAAATGTTAAAAATATCAAAATATAACAAATATTAAAAAAAAAACAATTTATTAAATCACAATTATGTTTTGTTTCTAAACATTATATAATTAAAAAAAAAATTATATATATATATAACATTTGTTTTAATATAACAATATAATAAATTTTTAAAAAAAAACTATATTACAATACAATTAAAATATATATATATATATATAAACAATAAAGAAAAAAAAATTAAAAAGAATAAAACTAAGATTTAAAATTAAAAAAAATAAAATAAAATAGAATATAAAAATAAAAAATTTAAAATTTAAAAAATAATAATGAAATCACTGATATATTTATGATAAAAAAAAACAAATAAAAAATGTTATAATATTTTGTTTTTATGTGTATGGTCGTTTTATGGATTTTTCTGTCTAGATGAACCTATAAGTCTTTAAAAAGAAAAAATATATATAAATTTTTGTCCTTAAAACCCTAAAAAAATTAGTTTTTTTTTCATTTTCTTCACTAAAAAAATATTAAAAAATTAAGGTTTTTGAACCTAAAAACCTTAAAAAAGTAGTTTTTGGACACAAAAAAACTATAGAAAAACAGATTTTCCCCAAAATCATCTTTAAATTGACAGAATAGAAGGAAAACTAACCTTTGAAATGCAAAAAGCTGTTGTCACCAATGCCAACACAACGCCTCCACAAAATTATGAATAGCAACACAATGCCTCCAATGCCAATGCAATGCCTTCACGAAGTTACCAATGCCAATGCAACACCTCCACAAAATTACCAATAGCGACACAACGCTTCCAATGCCAATGCAATGCCTCCACAAAGTTACCAATGCCAACGCAACACCTCCAGAAATTTGCTCTAACAAATACCAGAAAACTTGATGTGATGTGATGAATAGAAACAATCATTCCTTTTAAATAGCGTATATTGTCTGATTGGTTTACTGTTTAACGAATGTGGGATTAAAATTTCAAATTTAAAATATTTACATTTAGTTTATTATAATTCATACTATAGTTAAAATACTTAATATTTGCATGTAGTTATCATAGTTAATATTTTATTTAATATTTACATGTACTGAATGTTGAATAATTCAAATATAATCTCAGATTAAAAATTAAAATATGAAATACTTACATGTAGTTAATTATATTTCATATTATAGATAAAATAGTTAATATTTGCATTTAGTTATCATAGTTAATATTTACATGTAATCAATGTTTAAAATCATGGGATTAAATTTTAAAATCTAAAATATGTACATGTAGTCAATTATAGTTAATATTATAGTTTAAATAGTTAATATTTACATGTTGTTATTTTTGTAAATATTTATATGTAGTCAATCTTAAACCATTCAAATAAGAAAATTATTTTAGTTTCGAAGACATGCATGAAAGGAATATTTTGTAGATATTTTGAATAAAATGTATGATGAAATATTTAAAGACCAATAGTTTATTAATAAATTTTCAAATATATTTTAGATGAATACAACGTAAGTTTAAAATTTAAAATTTAAAATATTTACATGTAGTCATTATAGTTAAAATAGTTAATATTTGCATGTAGGTATTATAGTAATATTATAGTTAATACTTACATCTAGTCAATGTTAAATCATTTAAATAAAAACATTATTTTAGTTTGGAAGGCATCCATGATAGAAATATTTTGTGGATATTTTGAATATAAATATCGGTAAAATATTTCAACATAAACAGTTTATTAAAAAAATGTTAAATACATTTTTTGACTAATATTTGTACCTAATATTTGAAATGAAAATTTTGGAGGGAAAGTTTTTCGCGAAATTTTTTGGGGGGGAATTTTGGAGGGAAATTTTTTCGCGAATTTTTTTGGAGGGAAAATTTGGATGGAAATTTTCAGTATTTAAGCTATATATTGTAAGTGGGAGAGGGATTTGTATCATTCAACCTATTCTTGTTGAAATCCATGGTTTCTTCTAATAGCGAAGTTTTTCTTTCTACAACATCAACATCTTCGTCACGCAACAACTCTATTCAGAGTGATGAATATAACGGGAGTTCGTTCACCATGAATAGAGAGTCAAAAAATCAACTTAGTCGTTATCCAAAAGATGATGAGAACAAAATTGATGAGGTGCAACAAAATGAAATTTCTGTAAATCGAGCTCCAGTTATACCACTTACTCTTAATCCTAAGGATTATGAAAGCAACAGTGATGAAGGGCATGATGAAGAATTTATAGAGTCAAAAGTTTCACTTCGTTCTAATCCCAAGGATTATGAGGACACCATTGATGAAGAGGGAGATGAAGAATATCCACTTCAGCTTAATACTAAGGATTATGCGAGAACAACAAATGAAGAGGGGAATGAAGAATTTGTAGAGTCAAAATATCCAGTCTGTCCTAATCTTGAGAAGTATTCCAGCACCACTGATGAAAAGCTAGATATAAAATTTCCAGAGTCAAAATATTAAATTCGTCCTAATCGTAAGGATTATGCAAGCACCATTGAGGAAGAGGAGAATGATAATGTTTCAGAGTCAAAACATCCACTTCGTCACAATCCTAAGGATTATGCTAGCACCACTGATGAAGAGGGAAATGAAAAATTTACAGCGTCAAAATTTCCACTCCGTCCTATTCCTAAGGATTATGCAAGCACCACTGATGAAGAGGGCGACGAAAAAAATTCCAGAGTCAAAATTTCCACTTTTTCTTAATCCTAAGGATTATGTCAGCACCACAGATGAAGAGGGGAATGAAGAATTTGCAAAGTCAAAATATTGACTTCGTCCTAATCCTAAGGATTATGTCAGCACCACTGAGGAAGAGGGGAATGAAGAATTTGCAGCGTCAAAATATCCACTTTGTCCTAATCCTAAGGATTATGCCAACACCACTGATGAAGACGGGGATGAATTTCCGAAGCTAAAGTTTTCACTTCATCCTAATCATAACGATTATAATTTAACCACTGATGAAGGGGGGGATGAATAATTTCCAATAAATATAGATTCAAGGCATTCACTTATTCCTAATCCTAAGGATTATGAGAGCTTCAGTGAGGAAGGGGAGGGGTAGGATGAAGAAATTCTAGTGAATACAAATTCAAAACTTCCACTTATGCCTAATCCGAAGGATTATGAGAGCACCACTGAAGAAGGGGAGGATGAAGAGTTTCTTGCAAATGATAATTTTAGAGGCACAAATCTGAATATTTCATTTTCTCCAAGAGACCATTTCAAAGACACTCATGGTGATGAAGAATTGAATCCTCCCAGGGAAGAATTTGAAAGTGTGGGTCAAGATGGTGAAGAATTTCTTTTGAGTCAGGGTTACAAAAGTTCCGATGATTCTTGTGAAATGTTTGCTTCAACTATGATGGTAAATAAATTTTTTCACGTAATGATGTTGATGAATTTCTTAACTATGTTGAGGATGATGATAGTGGGAATAATATTCCTCCTAATGGTGATGAAACTACTTTTACAAAGGATGATGGAATGATGAAGCCGTTGCAAGCAAATATTGCAACTAGGAGTAGGAGTAGACCTTTTCATATCAATCCAAAGCGTTCCAGTTATACAAGGGTGAGGAAAAAATATCTCACGACAAGAAGTTATGTCGTTCATTTGATTTCAAGTGAATGTTGTCGAAGGGATTGCTTGAAAAATATGGATTTCAACTTTGCTTCGGAGAAAATGAAAACATATATGTCAATGAATAAAAGCATGCAAAATTCATATTTACTAGGTTGCATGCAATCTACACTAGCAGGTTATGATTATCATATTGGGAATGTATTGATTTGCAGAAAGATGTTCAAAATGTTGTATTCAATTGGTAATTGTCGTTTGTCAAGAATCCAGGATAGATTGGAAATGGATCCCACATATTATTCAGAAGCACGTTATAAACGGGAGGTGGGGCTGTTTGCAAATACTGCTAAGACATGGATGAAAGACTTCTTTTCAAATCCTGGAGAGTGTATGCCAAATAAAGACATAATACATATTCCAGATAATTTCTCGAGACGAGAAATATTCATGTTATACAAAGATTATGCAGAAGCTGTTGAAGGATTTGGTAATTTTATTACATATTCTTATTTTACAAGGATATGGAAAAATGAATTCAACAATGTTCGTATTCCAAAGAAGACAAGGATGGGGATTTGCAGCACATGTGCTTCTCTTAAAGAAAAAAGAGATAAATGTCAAGGGGCGGAAAGAGGTATGTGTTCAAAACATTGTTTTTTAAAATTTGATACTTATCAACTATGAAAATATATGTATTCATATGTTTCTTTTATTTTATGTACAGATTCCGTTGTCAAAGAACTTCAAGACCATCACAATCAGCAAACAAGTGAAAGGAAAAAGTTGTATAAACATCTAAAGAAGTGTTATGATCATCCAAATAAATATCTGGGATTGATAATTGATGGTATGGACCAAAAGAAAACACTTCTTCCACATTTTGTCCGCACGCCAAAAAAATTACAGGAGGAAAATTTCATTCAGTTTCACTTGGTTGGTTGTATGGTATTTAATAAGAAGATGTTTCCAAGAGTTTTTTTCACAACTCCAAATATTCACAATGATGCAAATCTGACCATAAATATAATCCATGATGTGGTTACTTATTGGTATGAGATTCTTCTTGAAGTTTTGTATTTACAATTAGACAACACAAGTCGTGAAAACAAAAATCAAGTTATTTTTGGGTATCTAAACATACTCGTTGAATTGGGGATTTTTAAAAAGATAAAGGTTGGTTTCCTTCTTTTTGGGCATACTCATGATCATATTGATCAAATGTTCAATCGTTTTTCAGTAACATTGAGGAGGAAAGGTGTTGGGAGCCTGCCATCATTAATTGAATGTTTCAAGAAATTGTACATTGCAGAGCCTGTTTTTCATGTGTTGGAAGAAACTATTGACATGCAAAGGTTTATTTTTGGATCTCATGGTGAGGATAAATGCATTGAACAACTTAACGACATTAGCTTCCAGCATCAATTTCGTATCAAAAAAATTGATGGGATAACACTTATATGGGGCAAGAAGTATTCAACTATTTAAGAATGGGGACCATCATTAGGTTTAGCATTTTTGAAGTTCATTCTAGAGCGTCCAATGTTTTCATCAAAGATATTGTTATTACAGTCAGTTTCTAAACTCCATAATGCACGAAGGTAGAAGAGAGACATAAATTATTCTGAACATCTAGAGGAAATTAAAAGATGTATTAGAGATACATATGAATACTTCGATGTTACTGATTCAGTTTAGTGGGATTCTTTTTTCAGTAATCAAAGTGATATGATTTCAAGATCAATAAATGGGGATACACTTTTGAAAACTCCTTTTTTTTTGCCACAAAATATGCCAAATGAACATGAACATCAAGAAACACACAATGTTTAACAACAACAACCTCAAGCTATTATTAATTCCCCATAGGTAGAGGAAAGAGAAATCTATATTGGTTCTAGAAGAGCACGTGCACAACGTGAAGCCATGGAATAATTTTACAGGGGTTCTGTGCAGGATCTTAAGGAGGGTTTCATAATAGTAGTGTTAGCAGATGAAGATCCACTTGGCTATCCATTCTGGATTGCCAAGGTTATAAAGGTCATTAATGAAAATGAAGATATTACAGCTGTTGATGTACATTGGTATGCCACAAGTACCCACCCTTTCAATGGTGTGTACAAACCAAAGATGGTAGTGGAAAAAAGAATTAGCAGAAAGAGAAAAAGAAAGGGCACAAATATAAATCGTCACCGCACAGACGTCTTAAAATTGGAGGATGTTGATATACTTGTGTATGACTTCAATTTGACAAAGAGAGGAACTCTTCAGTTGCAGACCATAAATATTTTGAAGAAATTTCTACCAGAACAATTACTGTTGAGATGGGACTCTACAGAATGTAGACGTAGATCTACAAGACTTTTGAACTCTGAAATGGTGGGCATGCATGTTGACTCAAATGGAGCACTAGTTGATGAAAGAGAAGAATATGGATCATCTTCATCTGCATCAAGCCATTCATCTGAAGATGTAGATTATGATGGTGCACCAGAACCT
This sequence comes from Pinus albicaulis, assembly GCA_034641835.2. NCBI lineage: Eukaryota > Viridiplantae > Streptophyta > Pinopsida > Pinales > Pinaceae > Pinus > Pinus albicaulis. The sequence goes on from CM076575.1 coordinate 1,914,588,829, forward strand.
ATGGCTGATTTTGAATAACTATCTAAGACACTTTTATGTAATTAATGTTTGCATGGTAACTTGAAATAAAAATTTTGACTTCCATCTCATTTTTCATGAAGTTATGAGACATTTCTATGTTTGCTGGATTATATGTTTTAATTATGAAGAATTCATCTCTTTAGAATATCGACAATGCAACAATGAATTACAAAAATAATTTATGTTATATTCAATGTACCAATGTTGATATTTTAATTATACGTAAAATAGTAAATAGAAACTAATGTTGAATTTTTAGATTATGCAGTGATATTACCATGATATTATGTATTGTTACAATTTGGTATAAGATACTTTTAAAATTTTTAATAATTATATGCGTCATTGAAATAGAACACTTTGTTTTGATGCTTGATTTTTAGGTTTTGGTTGAAATTATATTTAAATTTGTCTTATGCTAAGATTTGAAAAAAGATAAGTTTTTATTCTTTAAAATTAAAATTACTCTTACTTGTTTCTATTCAATGATAATTTTTTCATCTACTTGTTCATTTTTTTAAATTGTTAAGTCTTATAATTTCTCCATAATTTCATTGTTCAAGTATGTTGAACACTTAAGATTGAAAAACTTTAGATTTACAATTTGTCATTAAGGTTTTTATGCGCTACCAAATTTTATCTTTAAGGTTATGGTTGACAATAATTACAATTTTGGGGTTGTTTAAAGTCAAGATATTTTATGTTTAACAACATGGATGAAAATTGTTCGAAATGATAAGCCCTTCAGATATGTATTTGTTTATCTTTAACATCTTCTATCAAAAATTTTAGAAATTTACGATTTTAAAAAATATCCTAATATGTGGTCTTTAATTCCATTGTTACAAGTGTCAAAATTATGACACAATTTTTTTTTTGTTATTCCAGCAGCAACTGGTTTTGTTTTGAGGGTGTTCTTTCAATCCTTTTTTCAACAAACAATTTTGTTTTTAGCATAATTTTATAAAATGTTGAAATTTGACCTTAAAAAAAAACCAAGTGCGTTTTGGAAGACAGACCTTTTGTTTTTGGGGTGTTTTTTCATGTTTTTTGAGACTTTTTGGGCTCGATTTCACGTTTTGAGGTCATGTTACCTATTTCATCGGTAACAGTGTTTCAATTCTCTGAACAACTCAAGATGTTTCCGTTTCATAGGAGTTGGTAGCATTTTTGACAGTTTTATTATTTTGGGTTCTTGTTGATTGCCTATATTGCATTCTTCTACCTCTGCTTCAGTAGATTCCATCTTTTCCTTCTTAGCAACATCATTGAAATCAAAAATTTCCTCTAGAGGAACCACCCCTTTTGGCAAGGTATTATCTCTGGACTGCAGCACTTCAAAACTTTCTTTTTCTGGGTCTGCACACTGTTTTGTCTCATGTGGGTATTCTTCCTCTAACATATTTACATTATTTTGATTAGGAGGTTCTTATTTGTAAGTTTTTTCCTCAGCAGAGCAGTCTTCTTCATGATCTCAGTCTGAATTTATCATTTCAAACTCATTGTTGGACTACAGGAATTCTTCAATCTATTTGTCTCCTTCAAAAAATTGGCAATATTTTATATTATCGGGGACTATTGGTCTGTATTTGATTTGTACTTTGTATTGTTTTTTATGGTAAGGTTTTTGACAAGTACTGGATATAAATGGTAGACCATTGGCAGAGATGTTTTGATTTCTTGGGACAAAGGTAAGATCATATTATTTGAATGTTTTTAAGAGTTCAAGGGCATCATTCCTATATGCTCTTAATCTAGGATGCTTAGCTTAATATTCTCCCTTGATCTTCCTAATGACTAGCTCAGAATCCCCATGAACATATATCCTTTTGGCTCCTAATTTCTTAAGTAATTGTATCCCTATAAGGAGTTCCTCATATTCTGCTATGTTATTTGTACATTTAAATTTCAACTTATATGAGTGGCCCTCTTCATGGTTATTCTCAGTGTTGTGCACCCAAACACCTGCCCCTGAACCAATTTTACCACAAGAGCCATCAAAGCTCATCCTCCATAGAGGTTCAATTTCAGATTTATCATTATGTTGGTCATTGTGGTTACCAGCATGTCTACTTTTATATTTTTAATTTTCTATTTGGGCTAATTGTTCTAACTGTTCCTCCTCCTTTTCTTCTTCTTTTTAGATGTTTTCTCATTCACTACTACTTGTTCATTAATGTTTTCATAATTGTAAAGGATAAATGAATCAATCTGTGTGAATAGAATAGAGAGGGGGGTTATAAGGCTTTTCTTTACTACTGACCATGTATTTCATGTGAGTCTCCCTATATATTCTTCTTGGTTGACTAAAAACATCTATAGTAGCATAGGTCATGTCCATTTGGAGGGTGCCTTGGAGTTTATCTCCCCATGCATACCATATTTTGGGGGAATGTCGGCCACTGCAATACCCTTTACTAGGCTCTTGGCTGGTATTTGTGCTATATTAACACAGAGATCTTTGATTAGGCCTAGACATTTAACTCTACTGGAATCAAAAGAATACAAGTCTTTGTATGGAATAGTTATCTCAAGGCCTAGTCTCTCCATTACTACCTTTGGCATGAGCTTATGTGAAGCTCCTGAATATAACATGACATTATGGAGGATTTTATCATGGATGTTCAGATTGACATAAAATGGAGGAACACCTCATTCTTGGAATTTTCCTTCTACTTCTAGTCCAAAAAAAAATTCAAGTCTGTCATCATTTAAATTTACAAAATCAGCATTTTCCCCTATATTTAAAGCTTTCAAAACTTGGGGTCTATATACATCTTGAGTAACTAATTGAATAAGAGGTATGGATATTTTTATCTTAGCAATTTCATTCTCAATACTAAAAGTTGTCTGTGTTTTTAGCTGATTTGAATCAGTTTTATTAGACATTGTTCTTACAACAATTTCATCTTGCTGATTTTTATTTGGAGTCTTAGTTAGAATAGTTTTGTTAGGGCTACTAGCTGGATTACTAGTGTTGCTTTGGTCACCACTATGTTGGATGTTTTTGTCTCTATTTTTATCAGAACTTTTAACCAAACCTTTCGAAGTTTATGTTGTCTTTTTAGGATTAGTTTCAAGGGTCTTCCTAGCAGAAATTTCTAGATTGTTTCTGTTGGGAGTGTCTTGGGTTTTCTTGCTTCTGAGGTGATACTGTCTATGTACTTCCATTATGGAAATTTCGAAGACTTGTTATAGTCTTCAGATTCTAGGATTTCTTCTTCATTTCAGGAAAATATGCCTTGTTCTTCCTGAGTGAGGAAACAAATATCCTCATTATTGACTCCCATTAGATTGATATGACTTTCCTCTGGTTCTTCAATCACCCCCTCATCCTCATCAGCATATTTTTCTTGGAAAGGTGGTCTGATTTGTTGGTCAGGACCTCTTTGTCTTATTTGAGGGGGATTTATCCTAAATTTTTGGTTTTGGTTTTGGTTTTGATTTTTATTTTGAGGATTTGTTTGGTTTTCTCTAGAGGAAGCTCTCTAATTTATGTTTTTTCTCTCCATCATCCTTTCCATGGTTCTAACTAGGTTATCAATTTTTGTATCAGATGTAGAGGCCACAGGTTCTTCCTTGTATGCGAACCTCTTTTTAGTTCTCATTCTATACCTTTTGGCAATTAGATTGGCCTCTACACTTACTTATCCCCTCTGCATGTCTTCTAATGTAATGGCGTATCTTTCTCTTAATTGATAAGCCATCTCTGGATCAAAACCATCTGCAAATTCCACTAGGGAGAAACCTTGTGGGGGTTTCATGTGAGAAGGAAGTGAATTGTGTACACTGTTGAACCTACTGCAGTAACCTTGAACACTTTCTCCTACATTCCTTTGGAGGTTTTCATACTCTAACAGGATTTGAAGATGATTTTTCATTATTTCCCACTTATTTATGAATACTTGATGAAGAGCGGGGAGGTCATGGATGCCATTAGGGGCTATGTTTTTGAACCATTTCTTGGCTTCTCCTCCTAAAATTTGGGAAAACATTCTCATTTTGATGGTCTCATCTTCTATTTCTTGGTAATTCAAAGAACCATTCATCTTATCTACATGTTGTTGGGTCGTTGTTGGATGAGTTCCATCGAAGTGTGGGATCTTAGATTGGTAGTCCTGTGGTATAGGCCATAGAGGTTGTGGTAACACTAGTGGGGCATACCATGCTGCCATGATTTTTCATTGGGGAAACAAAGGAGGGTTAACAAGTGGAGGATTGACAAAAGGAGGTGGAGGGTTGAATGGACAAAGGTGAACAATGGGTATATGAATGAAGGTTGAGGTTAGTACAACAGGATTGCGCTGTAAGGTGGATGACTCCAAAACTATCTGGGTTATCCAACTTTGAGATCTAGTCCTAGAAATGACTTATTCTAGTGGTGAGTTAGAGATGATATTCTACAAGTCTTTAAGCTTTTTATGTAGGGAACTTGCTTTGTGGATAGGTCTGCTAAAAGTTGGGTTTTTAGGTCTAAGATATTTCCTAAGGAGATTTCTAGGATTTTAAACTATAGTAGGAGGGTTTGGATCAGGATGGGATCTGGTACAAATTCTTCTAGGAGTCATAACTTAGACCCGAGGTTTACAAAGGTTAAAATTTCTATATCAGTTTGAAAAGCAAATCAATCTGTAAAAGAAATTCTCAATCCAAAAAGTATTCTTCACTGGGTTCTTTTCAAGGTTTGATGATTTCATGATTTCTCAATAATTTTCCCAATGGAGTCTGTAGAAAACTAGTGGAGTCAGCAGGTGTCCTGAAAACCAGTGGAGTCACCAGGTGAATGATTTTTAACAGTCTATAGGTTGTCTGTTGTTCACCATCAGCAGCCAGATACCAGCCTTGGCTAACACTTGTGCCATTTAACTTTGAATGAGATTTCTAAGTTCCTTAGAAAATATTAATTTTTATAACAACTCAGGATGTTCCCCAGTATGGTCACCACGATGTCGGCTCCCACTGATTTGCAAGATTGGCAAGAATAAATTTTCTCGGAATCACATCAGAGTGTTTTGGAGTCCAAGTAACTATCCTTCCTAGACTTAGAGAGGGCTCTCTCTATTTTTGTGTTTGTAAATGATTTATATTTATTCTTATGTTTTTTTTATTTTAAGCTAGTTATGATGTTCCGAGACTGTTTGTTTTGTTTTGATTGGTTGATAGATTTTTTTATTAATTTATTGATTGTTCCAGTTGAATAGATAGATTGTGAGAAACATTAATCCATTGGGATATGGAGTCATAAAAGGATTTAATTGTTCATCAACTCTGCAAGGGTTTTCATAGGGAAAGCTAACTATATCAAGTGGATCTTTTAGATTAGATGAAATATGAAATGATAGTAAGTTGTGAAATCAGTAAAAATAAAGGGTAATTAGGAATCCATTAACTATACTTCAAAAAGAAAATCCGTTTAGGTAACTTTTTAAGAAAAACCAAAGGATAGGGAAAAAAATAGACTTCTCTAGCCAAACTCTATGATGTAAACCTTAAGAAAACTATCTAGCAATCCTAGAGAGCGGGAAACCCCTGAATTCTCTAGTTATTAATTTCAGACAAATAAAACATTCAAGATAATAGTCAGTGAAACTAAAGAGCATGACGCCCTTGAATTCTTTAATCAAACTTCAAAGAAGGTCTTTGGAAGCAACAATTTAAGAAATACCAAAGGACAGGGAAAGCCATAAACTTCTTTGGCCAGACTCTACTAAGTAAACCTCAAAGAATTCCTTGAAAATAACATTTCAAGAAAAACCAAAAGACAAGGCAAACTAGAAAGTTCTTTAGGTTTACTCTACTGAGTAAACTTCAAGGAAACAAGCTAGGTGGAACTAAAGAGCAAGACACCCTATATTCTGTAATCAGACCTTGCAGAAGAAAACATTAAAATGAAAAGAAGAAGACATAGTTAAGGTGCCAAGACAACATATATTAATCTAAAATTTATGTTCTTTTATCAAAGAAATGATTGACAATATGGAAAATAGAAGAGAAACATTCGACAAAGAAGGATAACATCACCATTAACATAGCTCAAGAATCATGTGAACGTGCTTGTATTACTGATGTCCAAAATAGTTACATTACTCTAGTGCAACAATCTCTACAACTCAGAGTCTGGTCAAAGTCCAACTTTAGCATTGAGCCAACTAACCAGAAACAATAAACAAACCAACACTAGAAATGAACAATATATGCAGTATTTATCTGCAAAATGAGGAGGTTGCCCTAACCTAGGGTGATAGATTTGTATTTATTACAGATTTTATTTAATCTTGACCTTTGAGACCATGCAAGGCCCAAGAAAAAATAACATTGACTGACTCACTATAATAATAACTTTTAACTTAACTGCTGAACTAGGTTTTGAGATATTTTTGACTTTTATGGCTCTTTATTAAATTTTACAATAATTGTTAAGCTGCTTAAAATATCTCTAACTTATTTATTAGTTGTAGCTAATTTTTTGAGGCTGTAGGTGGCAAAATGTGTTTTGAAAGAAGTAATTTTTGTTTTTCCTTGTCATTTGGATATGTATTCCTTGCTGATTTGCTTTTGATTTGTCATTTAAACCTTGATTTTATTTAAACCTATATTTATCTCTTCCTTAACTCTGATTCTTTTATTTAATTTCTTTAGTCTACCTTTTCTCTTTGATCTCTCTTTTAATCCTTCTTTAACTGTGGTTTGTCTTTTATCCTTGTTTTATATTTTATTACTTTGACCTCTAACTGTCACAGTGAACTCTTCGACCGCATTTTTTAACTGTGTTTTTACTTGTCCTTTGTGTCTGTGCATCCACTGTACCATCCTTTCGTTTTCTTTATTCTGTCCCCTGATGAAATATTATTTTCATTAGATTAACTATGCGTTTCTGGTCCTTTTTGATGAATAAGGTTTATGGATTGTCACCCAGAGAAACTGATTTAATAGTTCTTGGAAGTCATAATGAAAATTATGCATTTAAATATTGATCACCTGCACATCAAAATAAATTTTTTAATTAAAATTTACGTTTGTGGATGGATTTTGAAAAATGGAGGCTTGTTGGTTTTCTGCGTGTGTTTTATGAACTTTCGGGCCTTTTGGACTGCTTGTAAGGGCTTTGGTGATGAATTGGGGCTTTTTCGTAGAGACTCAGGGCTGTCGGCATCCTTGAATGGGTTGATGGTGTTAGGTTTATGGCTGGAGGTGGTTTTAAGTTTATAGTGCGGGAGAGATGGGCAGTTTATCACATGGGATGAGAGTGGTGAGGTGGTTTTAGGTGGGAGGACACGATACCATAGAGGGGGCCACACATGGAGGGCAGGACAAGCAGTAATATCGTCGATATCACATGGTAAATGGTTTTTAATCCCCATGCATTTGGTGGTGCGATATCATGCATGGGCCACTGGATCGGCGGGGGTTTGATACAACATTTATCAGGGTTTTATGAAACGATAGGATTAGATAAGATGTAGGGCCTGGAAGTACAATGGAGCGAGGGTTTAAAGTAGTGTGGGGCCAGGGGTATGGTTAGAGCGGACTTGCTTAATGCATTGTGGGGCCAAGGCTATATGGGTGCAAGGTTGTAAACATAAGGGGGTTGGGTAGAATAGGCAGACTCCATCCCTAAAGACTGGGACCCAAATAATATAAAAATTTATTGAAAAATAATGAAAAAGTGTTTTTTCATTGTTTTGAAGGGGAATGGGGAATTGAGTGAAAACAAGGGCTTAAATGTGGTTTTAGGTAATGGGAAAAGGAAAAAATGGGGAATTTAGGGTAAAAACCATGGAATTTCAAAGTGAGAGGTTGTTTGAGAGAGGAAAAATGAAAGATAGTGAATTAGGAAAAATAAAGATAATGAAGTCAATGAGATTTCTGAAAATAGATGAAGTCAAAGAATGCTATTTTCAGAAGACTGTAGAAAACCCATAGTCACCTAGTGATACTGTGAATACAAGAGACTAGTAGGGAAGACAATTTCACCTTTTACCTGATCGAATACATCATCTATCTGTGGTAACCAGTATTTGTTCTTAAGAGTTAGTTTTTTAAGTCGTCTATAATCCATACACATTCGCGTAGTACCCTCGTTTTTCTTCACGAACAACACTGGTGCCCCTCAAGGAGACATAGTAGGAAGGATATATCCCTTATCTAGCAACTTATGTAATTTCATTTTCAACTCACTCAATTCAAGTACACTCATTCGATATGGTGCACATGATATCGGTGTTGCCCTTGGCATTAACTAGATGGTGAAATCGATGTCCCTTTTCAGAGGTAATCCCATTATATTCTCCAAAAATACATCCACAAATTCTTGTACCACTGGTATATTCTCCATCATAGGGGTATTACATTTAGAATTGGTGAATCCCACCTAAATAAAATAAATATGACAACCTTCCGTGATGAACTTTCCCAAGTAAGATGCAGTAATAGGATACAAATCAAGTGGTTTGTTAATCCATTTCAATTCTTGGTGTGTTCCATCTTCTGACTTGTAATAAATGATTTTATCTTTGTAGTCTATGAGTGACCAGTGCACTTCCAACCAATCCATTCCTAGTAAAATGTCGTAAAAGCCTAAAGGTAAGATGTTGAATTCAAAATTTATGTGCTGGTCTCCAACTTCTAAGGGACAGTTGGAAAATTTAGCATTAACTCTCCACTTGGCCCCTCTAGCCAATTGTACAAGACGTGGGATTTTAATTTTTTGGCTCTAAAAATCACACCTTTCCACTATCCAGAGATTTACATAACTTAAACTAGCACCAGAATCAACCAAAATTGAAACAATTTAGGAATACAACTCACCTTCTAGCTCAAACATCATTGGCTGATAATATTCTTGTAGATCCTCAAGCGCTATGTTAATTATTGGTATATTTTGTGCCACGTCCCCTAATGTAGATGCCTCTTGTAAGTTAGCTGCAATCTCATTCTTCCGACGGGGAGGGAAGTTCTTATAGTAAAGCACTTCACTGCATCCCTAGAACTGTAATAGCGGTCTTTGGATCTGTCCATGATTGGGTCTACTAGAATCTTCTCTAGTCACTCTTCTGCTGGCCACCTGGTCTCTTACTAGTTTCTTCCCTACTATCTATTTGGTTTATTTCTGGCAACCTTTTTATAGCTTGTAGATCTACTGCTTTTGAAATTGGAATTATTTTTATGTACGTTCTTTGGCAGCCAATTCCTACTAGCTTCTCCTTTCACCTTGGACTACTGATGGCACATACGTGCTTTTCATATCACCTCATCCATGGTCTTCAGATTTACAAACTTTATTCTTTCCTTCATGTGGGCAGGTAACTACTAAAGAATCATTGTAATTTTTATTTTTCATCTCTCAGGTACGACACATATTTTAATAGGGAGGTATATTTTGTAATGAATTCATCCATTGTAGCTGCTCCAATTTCAAATCATGAAATTCTCGAGGCTTTTCATCATAAAATTTCTTGATTAATTATTTGTTGTTAAAATACTACTGGAATTCGTCCCAAGTCGCATTCTTGTCATCGATTCCTTGCACGTTTTTTACTTCCTCCCACCATAGTGTGGCTTTTTCATGGAGTTGATAAATAGCCAAGCGAGATTTCAATTTAATATTATATTCATAGACTTGAAAATATTTATTTATGTTAATTATCCATGCCTCTACTACCTCTTCTGTCTCTCCATCGAATGTAGGAGGTTTAATTTTTTGAAATTCACCTTGCAGCTCCACATTCTATTTTTTCATCTCTTGTTGATCTAAGACATTTCCTGACTCGGCTTCATTATAGGTCTAGTTATTATTGCTATGTTGGGGATGGCTAATCTCTGGCTTATCATTAGTTTGTTATCTCTGTTCACACTTTTCTTGAGTTCTTCTTTCAAGGATGGACTACGTTCTTCCTTGATTTTGTCTATCTAAGAGGGTTTTAAGAATCCTTTCTTATTCCTACGTCAACGTCTCGTTATGACTTCTCACTTGAACCATCTCTTCTTGTAATTATTGAAGAGTATTCAATAGTATACTACTATAATATTGTTATTCTTTGAGTAGTCCGCTGGTTTGTTGATGTTGGTCCACGCTCAACTGCACCCACATTTCTGGATTTATTTCTGGGTTCGACAGGGAGTGTGCTTCCCCTATAGTCTTGGGAGCCTGATGTACCGAACCTCTCCTCATTGTACGCTATCAAATTATTCTTCTTATTTTTGTGCATAGTTTACACATCAATTTCTTATTTAGGTTACCCAACTGGGTCCCAGCGTGTGAACGCTGCTCTGATATCATGTGTAACGTCTATCGATAAAAACGTTAACAATATTTACCATCGTAAAAAAAAACCTTTTTCCGCCTAATATATAACTCTATTAATGTGATTCCTATTTACCATAAATTTCCCAATCATAAAATTCTAATAATTAGATACAAGGTCAAGCATTACAATTACTACAATTAAACATTAGAACCTTTGGTTCCGTAAGTTCTCAACCCGCATATACATGGAGTATTAACACTCACAACATAACCTATTTATTATTCCAACATAATCTACTTATTCCACACATTATAGAACTACTATGCGGAAGGGAAATATTTCAATTCATATCTATTACTATAAAAAATATTAGTTGATTGGTTATAACACTTTGATTAATAGTATGGATGTCAAGTCAACTGGTCACAACTATGATTTCCGAGGCGATGATTTGGTTGTACATTTGTATTGATTTTTAATGATTGTTTTACTCCTGCATCACCTGGTTGGTGTACACGAGGTCATATCTTAACTCAGTATATGACAATAATTAGCCCTCATATCTTTGACAATCCAATGGATGAAAAGGGTTAGGGGCTGTTAGGGTGTAATCCTAACCCCCAAACCGTAACAACTTTAATTTCTCTTCCGCGCTCTGCCAGCTTTGTAACTCTCACCTAGTTCATGGCTCATTCTATTTTTATTCCACACAATGGTGAGGTATTGGCCTTCACACTTATCTTTTTCCTTCCAGCAATGTCATCTCTCACTTACTACTATTTAATGTGCTCGTTCAATGCTTTCTTCTTGGTGTTGAAGGTGTTTCACTAGTTCGTTACAGTCGTGGTGACTTGGTTGTGCCTGCACAATGACTGTGACGTTGTTCCCGTGAATTCTTTCCTGTTCAAAACCTTGCATCTACTGGAAATGTTTGTTAGACTCTGACCAAGCTGACCCAGGTAAGGCCTCACTATTATGCTGAGTTTAATGAAAAAAATAATATTTTTTTTTAATGTAAATTCTCATACAATATTTGAAATTTTTTCTTACACCTCATTGTATATCATTCCAGAGTTGTCCTTTCTTGAGAGGTAATTTTTCATGTAGTTCTGGTTCCTGCACATTTTTTTTATCTTATTGATCTTTTTAGTAACCCTTGAAATGATATTTAAATTTTTTTTATTGTATCTAAACTGTACCTCTTAGAACATTGCTAAAATCGGTCTCAGCCAGTATGTGATGTGCCTTCTATGTATTTCTCTAGTACCTGACTCCTCTCGTTGTCTCTGTCGAGACGTTCTCAGACCTTTTCGTAATTAATATGATTCTATTATGAGGACTCTATAATTTGAGTTTTTGTTGAATTTGTTTTAGATTTTGGTGACGGTTCTAGCCTGGAGAGGCTTTCTAAAGAGAAAATATTGTGTTATATATTTTCTTATGTTTTGGAAAAGGAGGGCTTCAAACCCCATTGTGCTCCTCAGAGGAAAATTTATCTTTTGTTTATAACTTGGAACAATTATTTAGTTCTATTTCGGCCCTCTGTAATGTAACAATATTAATCCAACCATATAGACTCTCTCTACAATTTTTGTAAATTATTAATCTTGGTCTGTGTCACAAATTGGCATTTTGCGCCTTGCATGTGGAATCTATATTGTTTATATTACATTGTAACTGCAATTGAATTTTAAAACCAGCCCATCGAGGGAAATGTATGGTCTTCATCTTCACATCTGGAATTACAACATGGTTCACACTAATTTGGGGTTTTTATGTGTAATTTGTTTTAATTCTTATATACTTATATGTGATTTTAGCTTAAAAATTTTCCTGTGATTACGTTACAGTTGTCATAATTTTATTTTCTTTCCAGACTATTATTTCACGAAATTTGTTCAGTTTTTACTACGTATTACTCTCCAGATAGTTCTATTATTTTACTATAATGGTAATATCTGACACTGTGAATTTAAGCTATTCTTTCTTATTTCGTCTTGTACTATAAATAACACTTCTACAATTCCACTTTTACATTCAGTAATTTCCTCTTTTCTATATTTTAAATAATTTTCTCCCCTGAATGTCTAAACCTTTTGTAAATGACAAAGGGTTTTCTCCCCAACCCTTAGTCTGTGTACATTTGTCCCTCTTCAGGGTAGACTATCATGTTTGGAGTTTTACTTTAGATGGAATAATTGTTTTGTTGGTCATTTCCTTTATTAAAAAATTTTCAACTAATTCACTAAATTATTCAATTTCAATCATATAAGACCTTCCTCTGCAAATAGGGGTTCAATTTTCTGAACTGGAGAAACTCAATCTAGTGCTAGAGAAGTTTAAAGTTATCAATAATTAAATATTCCACTCTAAACTTGCATGGTGCTATTAATCAATTCATAATAGAATTATTATGCTCTATCCTTACAACATACATAGATTCTTTCCAGAGTTGAATTACTTATAAAATGATGGAACTCTTAATTCTATTCCTTTCGGGTTTATAGTACCTATTTCAAACGAACAGGGTTGATGGTATCCTCCCAATAATGAGAGAGGCTATTATGTCCTTTGCTACCCCTGTGCTCCTCACCAAAGTAAGATTATTTAGAAGTTTCTCTCTCGAGAGACTTCAAGATCATCTTCCAGTCTCTCGTCCAATTATCAAGATTTTATCAAAGTTTTACTGGCTCCAACTAGCTCTAGACACTCCCACCTTCCAGCCTTCTTGCTATATTTTTCCTTTTGCACATAACCCCTTTTCCTCATCAGGGTTTTCTTTTTATTCCCAGAGGAAAGGTAACTATCAAATGACTTCTTTTAATCCAACCACTTTGGTATCTTGCACACTTAACCATCAGTTTATGGAAACCACTCCTTAATTAATCTTTATATAAAAAAAGAATTAAATTTATTTTCATAATTTTCCTAACATACATATTAAATTGGCTTAACTTAAACAAGTCAAATGTATCAATTAAAGTAACATAACAAATCAAATCGAGGTGTTACAAATACTATTGGTGACCCATTTAGGATTCCCTCATATCTTTATCAATTGGTCCATGTGTTGTATCACCTCAACCTCTTATATCATATTAATCATTGGAGCATGATATGATTTCTTTCATGTACAAAGAGGCCCTAGACAGGAGTGTCCATTATCTCTGTTTCCTTTTCTCTTGATCATGGAAGGACTGAGTAGATTAATCTCTCAAGCAAGAAATTATAGTAGTATCAAATGGGTCAAGCTAGTTGACTTCACTACCCTATCTCATATTATGTTTATTAATGACATACTCATATTTATAGATGAGTCCATTTATGATTCTTAAATTTTTTAGCACATCTTATCCACCATTCCCAATTATCATACTTAGTCTGAGGTAGTCTTATGATGAAATCCATAGACAACACTTCCCACTTCCATTCTTGATTCAAAAGGGGGTTCAAAAAACATACGGGATATTGATGTTCTACATTCACCTGTTGGTACTCCAAAAATCTTTCCAAGTAATCAACTATTTCTTTCCTCATTCCAGAATAAAAAAAATATTCTGCAATGTTTTCACCATCTTTCGGTAACCTAGATGACCTGAATAAGGTCTCTTATGGTATTCATCCAAAATCATATTCTTCAAGGTGGGTATGATAGGGATATAAAACATTTGTTTGTAGATTACTAATCCTTTTAGGTCCATGGTGTATCCTACGATTTCAACTTGCTGTAATTTTTTCTGCAATTCCAAATATTAGTAATTTTATGACGAAACTTCTTGGATTTGCTCCTCAATATTTAATTTTACACTTCTACTTGTGTAAGAAAAAAATTGATGATAGTGTCTACTTAAGGCATCACCGATTCAATTTTCCTTTCCTTTAATGTGTTTTATCTCCATATAAAATTCGCTAAGGAAAGATAACCATCTCATTTTCCTTGCATTCAAATGTGGTTGGCTAAAGAAACATTTCAGAATGATATGATCAGTCATCAGCACACATTTCTTACCTAATAGATAATGTCGCCACATTTTTAATGCATGTATGGAAACAACTAACTCTAAGTCATAAAGTGCATAATTTTTCTCATGCTTATTCAGTTTTCTATGCTCATAGGCAATCACTACATTGTCTTGTAGCAATACTCCTCCGATTCCTTCTATGCAAGCATTTGTGCACACAACAATGTCCTTTGTTGGATCAACAATTTTTAGGATGGGAGCAAAAGTTAGTTTTTGTTTCAACTTCTCAAAGCTTTCTTGGCACTTGGCTGTCCACTCAAATTTCAGACATTATTTTCTTCAAAGAGGTAATAGGATAAGCCAATGTGGGAAATCCCTCCACAAATCTACGAATATATCTGGCAATACCTGTTGGAACGGGGTCTCCTAACAAGCTACGAAACTGGTCCATTTTCATTATTTTTTATTATATTTAGTATAGCGCAGGGGTTTTGAGGCGGGTCAAAGCCTTGAATGCATTGTAATGGTAAAAGGGTAAATTAGGGGTCCGAAATCCATGGGTTGCGAACCATAGGAATGTTAAAGCTAGATTTTTATAAATAGAGAGGCATTTCGGATTGTAAGAGGTAGGATTTGAGGAGCTATTGATGTGATTTGTTGTGTAAGCAATTTTTTTGGGTTTTTGGGGAATAGAATCCTACTGGATGTGTGCACGAAGATCCTAGTCAAGTTTTGTGCGGACCCTGCTACTGTGTGCGCAGGTTGGGAAGGGAATTGTAAGGAAAGGTTGATGAATGAATGAATATGTAGGATTATTAGATCTGAATCTGTGAGTACTGTTGAATGAATTGCTGGTAATTACTGTGTTATGCATTTTCTGTCTTTGAGCTATGAAGGTCTATATATTGAATGATTGGATCTGTTATGTTTTGGTTATATCATGCTGCGAAAGTTTGTGTATTGAATTGGATCTAGATCTGTTCTGTTTTGGTTATGTAACGTTATATTGATGTTATGAGAAGCATATAATTGTAGATCTAGTGCATGTGGATGCAATTGGATACATATTTAACCCTGCACAGAGACAAGGTAATCTGAGTAGAACACAGCCCTGCTTGCCTTACCCTTCCTTTCTTAGGGTGTGGAAACCTAGTTCCAGCACCCACCCAGACTACTTCGGGTGAGACTGTGACCTACGCAAGTAGGTCACTGCTGAAAGGGCCAGTAGTATAGGGGTTTGTTGGCAAACCTTGCACACCGAACCTGGGTCAGGACCCGTCAAGCCAACAAATGGTTCCATTGCTGGGACAAGAAGATATCTAAGAAACAGGATCGGGTAGTGGCATTAGAGATCTAGCATAGGGCTGAATGAGCCAAGGTAGAGCGCGGAACAGTGAGTACTATCAGAATAGGCGAGAGGAAGATCGCCTTGCCCATAGTCCGTCGAGACCTACACGAAATTTGTCAGCCACCCCGACGCTAGTGCCTCAGGAAGATAAACCAAAGGAGCCCATGGCGGCACACTTAAAATTACGCACCTTTAAAGGAGCAGTCGGTGAGGACCTAGAACGATTCTGGTTCATGGCTGATTCGGTATGGACAGTGCAAGGGGTGGTAAGTGATACTGTAAAAAGAGTGCAGCTATCCTTGGCTTTTGAGGAAAGGGAATTGGACTGGTATATGCAGTACATATCTCAAAACGGGAGCAAAACACTTCAAAATATTAAGGATGCCCTAAAACAACAATTGCGGAAACCGAAATCTTATTCCCAACTGGTATCGAAAGTAAAAGACTTCAAGTAGGGAGCATCTAAGTCAGTCTGGGAGGTTGATCAGCAGTTAAAGAAAACAATCTAGGAAGGCGAGTTCAAGTACGATGACAAACAACACACTGAATGGTTTATTGCTATGCTCCTACCTCACTTGCGTATGCCCTTGGGCCATCAGACTTTTGAATCACAAGAAAAAGCCTTGGAAGGTGCCATGAAACTTGAAGCTACACCTAAGGATGACACAAGGGAAAGAGTACAGCAAATTTAGGAGTACCTTGGGGCCATGCACATGGAAATACAGAGCTTACGGATGGAACGAGGGAAGGAAGTAAGCACAGACCTTTGGTGCGAGGATTTCTGGGTGGCAGAACTGCATGATACAACCTAGTGTCCGCGGATAAATAGAGGTGAATTGAAGCAAAAATGGTGCAGGTTCTGTCAATATATAGGACACGATGAGAAAAATTGCCACGCATATGACTTACTAGTATATCGGGGAACCCTCTATAGCGTACAATCTGAGCCTGCCTCTCCGAGATCCCCCACGAGCTTTGGTGGCTACCCTGCACAGGGCAGGGGGGTGTGGAGGAAGTGCTCGACGAGGATGGGGCCAACTGATCTGCTACAACTGTGGAGAGGTAGGGCACTTCGCCCGGGACTGCTCAAATCCCACTAGGTAGACCAATAAGTACTACCGACAGTTGGACCATAAAATTGAAGACTGCCCGATTTTGCTAACAAAGATGAAGGACAAATAGTTTACTCCCACACGAAATATACAAAAAGTCAAAATGGAGCTAAGGAGCATAACGCGTAACATGGTCACCCAGAAAGCAAGAGAGGAGCTTGTTGCTCAAAAGGAACTAGGTCCCAGAAAGAAGGAATCACTTGGAGCCCCTGTGCAGCTACCAGAAGAAGAAGTTGAAACCTTTTTAAGGACATGCTTGAAGCTCCTACGCAGCCTGTAGGTGGGAGAAAATCTTCAAGTATTACTGCAGGACTGCGCATCTTAGCCCAGCATGACAACTGAGGTTAAGGAAGTACACAAAATAAATAGCTATAAAAGGCACACTGGGAGAGAGATGTGCGTGACTACATAGATTGGTTACTATGAGATAGATCAGGTTATTCTTGATCTTGGATCTGATGTGAATGTCTTACCAAAACAAACCTGGAAACGAATGGGAGAGCCTAAACTAGACTGGTCCACCATCCAGATGTGAATGGTGAATCAACAGAAGATCATCCCTCTGGGATAGTTGCCGAGGGTTATGGTTGATGTTGCAGGAGTAAAGGTCCTGGCTGACTTTGAGGTCATAAAAATTGTGGAAGATACAGACCCCTATCCTACACTCTTGGGAATAGACTAGGATATCGACATAGGAAGTGTCACTAATGCAGCATGGTGTTTGAGAAGAATGGGAGACATGTAATAGTACCATTGGATCCCAATGTGGGTGCACGGTATATCGAACCAACATATGAGGACGCAGAGCTCGATCACATCTACAGGATGACAACACAGGACGAGGACCAGGATGATCCTGCAGCAGGTGGAGTATTCAACAGGGACAAGAACAGGGAGTACTTTTCTGACCTAGATGAATAACTTGAGAAGTGGCAGACCCAGCTACACGATGTTTCAACCCTACGGTGCCCTCGGATTGCAAGGACTCTCTACTACATCACTTCGGAGGTAAGGGACCTTCCCCACTTTGATGGGTCTAGTACTTTCCAGGACTTCGTAAGAACATTAGAGGCTAGGGTGCCCAAGGATCTATGACTCTAGGTGCTCAATCTGGCGCTACGTAGCACACCTTTTCGATGGTGTGATACTCACAAGAAAGCATTTTTGGACTAGGAGACGTGTTGGGAGAGGATGGTGTTGTGATTCACACCCCCTGCCGATGTGTGCACGAAGATATTCCTAGGGCCTGGAGATCCCCGTCTGCATCTGCGTATATGGACAACCAAGTGGGCTGACTGAAGCCTGGACGAGTGGATCCATCTGTTTATACATTTCGTGGGCCCTATCCCCACTATTCGGTACTTAGATGTCGAATTACATCAATGGACCCGCCATTGGGAGACATTAAAAGAGGACTTCCTCAGAACATTCAGACTCATTGGGGGAACAAAAATGCTTGATGAAGCCCTGCAAGACATTGATGAATTCGTCTTTAAGAAGCCTCACCCTCAAGCCCCACCAGCCGTTTTGACATGGGAGGCCTAAATGCAAGACATAGTCAACTGCCAGAGCTTGGCGATTAATGAAGAGGAAGATAACCTGCGGAATATCTCTGTTCCAGAATCTGAAGGGGAACATACCATTATTGGACCATCGCTCTTAAATTTTGATGTAATGAAACCTCTCCAGCTATGCGAGGTTAATATTGGGATAGATGAACACCCTAAACTGGCAAAAATTGCGTACTATTGGGATGAAGGCACTGTGGGAAAATCGCTAAGCTACTAACGGAGTACCAGGACTTATTCCCTACAAATTTTTATGAGCTCAAGGGAATCATGGGGGACTTTGACATTATGCACATCACTCTAAAGATGAAGGCACGACCCATCGAGAAGCGGCCCTACCGGTTGAATCCTAAGTATAAACAAAATTTCAAAGAAGAGTTGGATAAAATGTTGACCGCAGGTATCATTGAACCAGTTGAATAGTCAGATTGGATCAGCCCGATGGTCATTCAGGAGAAAAAAATAAAAGGATAAATATGTATCTGTGTGGACCTCTAAAAACTAAATGATGCCTGCATTCATGACCCCTTCCCTACTCCCTTCTCCGATGAAATATTGGATAGAGTGGGTGGCCAGGAGGCCTATTCCTTCACAAATGGATTCTCGGGATACCATCAGATCAGAATTACACCAGAGGATTGAAGTAAGACCACCTTTTCCACCAAATGGGGCTCCTTCTAGTACATGGTCATGCCCTTCGGTCTTAAGAACGCACTTGCTATCTTTTCAAGGGTCGCAGTGGTCATGTTCAAAGAATTTATCCATAAGTTTCTGGAGGTTTACTTCGATGACTGGACGGTGTTTGGCCTAGTAAAAGATTATGTCTTGAACCTGCAATTAATGTTGGATGCATGTCAAAAGCACCAGATCTCCCTGAATGTCAAGAAGTGCGTCTTCTACGTGTCGTTCAGAATCTTGCTGGGTCATATAGTCAGTCGGAAGGGTTTGACGATTGATCCTACGAAGATAGCTGTAATTATCAACCTGACAGCCCCTACAACGGAGAAACAGTCGCGCTCCATTCTTGATCACATAGGCTATTACAGGAAATTCATTCAAGGATATGCCCTAATCACAGCACCCATGGAACAGCTGCTAAAGAAAGATGTCTCTTTTTTTGGAATGACGAATGTGAGAAGAGCTTTGAAATTCTCAAGGAAAAGATGATTTCTGCACCCAAACTAATATTCCCTAACTGGTCAAAATAATTCCATGTACATATTGATGCGTCAGGCATTGCCTTGGGTGTGGTCCTTACACAGCCTGACGAAGGGGATATTGATCATCTGGTTGCCTTTTCCAGTCGAAAACTCTCAGGTGCCAAACAGAATTACTCTACCACGAACGCGAAGGACTGGCTATGGTGTATGCGCTGCAAAAATATCGACACTATCTGCTAGGGGGACACTTTAAGATGTTTACAGACCATTCAGTTTTGAAATACCTGGTCAACAAGCCTATGTTGGGGGGGAATATTTGCTGTTGGTTATTGTTGCTTCAAGAATATGATTTTGAGATCATCGTGAAGCCTGGAAGGTTGAATGCAAGCCCAGATCATCTATCTCATATTGATACAGGGGAAGAACCCACTAACTTGGATGAAGGCTTACCTAATGCGTAGCTGTTTACCATTAAAATGGTGGATGACCACTTTGCTGATATCATTGACTTCCTTACTATGAGTATTGCCCCTGCTGCGTATTCAGTGCAACAAAAAAAGGAGTTGGTTACCTGAGCGGTAGACTTTACTATCATCGCAGGACAGATATACAAGCTAGGTGCAGATGAAATACTCCGCAAATATGTATCGGAAGATGAACGACCCACCGTCCTCGCAGAATCCCATGAGGGAGTCACTGGCGACCAATACGCAGGTAGGGCTTCAACGCAAAAGATTTTGAGGGATGGCTTATGGTGGCCTACCCTGCATCAGGATTCTTACACCTATTCTAGAATGTGTGATACTTTCCAACGAACTAACTTCCCCTCACGACACGATGATATGCTGTTACAGCCCCAAATGGCCCTACAGGATTTCAATAAATGGGCCATTGACTTTATAGGACCCATTAATCCACCAGGCAAGAGAACTGGCACGCACTACATTATCACTGCCACTGACTACATCACACGATGGGTTGAGGCATAGGCCGTGAAGGATTGTACCGCTGATACTGTTGTACACTTCATCTTTGAGCAGATTCTGACCAGATTTGGCTGCCTGAAAATTCTAATGAGCGACAAAGGTACGCATTTTGTTAACCAAACGATTCAAGCTTTGAACGACGAATTCCAGATCCACTATGCGAAGAGTACACCGTACCATCCCCAAGCTAATGGGATGGTGGAAGCTTTCAACAAAATTTTGGAGCAGGCATTAACGAACGTTTGTAATGTCGATTGTAGTGACTGGGATATTTGCATCCCGTCGGTCCTATGGGCTTACCAGACGACCTGCAAAAATATGACCGCTAGGACACCTTTCCAAATGGTCTATGGCAAGGAGGCCATCATGCCCATAGAATACATTGTTCCTAGCCTACGGATTGTAGCATTCACAAATATGGCAGACTCCGATATCATAGAAGAATGCCTGGCACAACTGTTAGCATTGGAAGAAGATTGGTTTATTGCTTAGTTTCAACAACAGGTACAAAAATATAGAGATAAATCCTGACATGATCGACACATTCTCTAGAAGACATTTGTCGCAAGTGATCTTGTCTTGTTATAGGACAACCAATTTGCAAAATATCTTGGAAAATTCTGGCAGCACTGGCTTGGTCCCTACATAGTTCAGAAGGTTACGAATGGCGGAGCAGTCGAGTTAGCTACCGTGCATGGTGACCTCCTCCCTGGCTTTGTCAATGGAGATCGACTCAAACCATACTGGGCTATGAATCATGGGGTCGCAATAGTGCAGTGACTCGGGACGAGTCACAAGATTGTGTTGGGGGACTGTTGGAACGGGGTCTCCTAACAAGGTACGAAACTGGTCCATTTTGGTTATTTTTTATTATATTTAGTATAGTGCAGGGGTTTTGGGGCGGGTAAAAGCCCCCAACGCATTGTAATGGGTTAAATGGTAAACTAGGGGTTCGAAAACCATGGGTTGCGGACTATAGGAATGTTAAAGCTAGATTGTTATAAATAGAGAGGCATTTCCGATTGTAAGAGGTAGGATTTGAGGAGCTATTTATGCGATCTGTTTTGTAAGTGATCTATTTGGCTTTTGGGGGAATAGACTCCTGTTGGCCGTGTGCGCGGAGATCCTAGTCCAGCTGTGTGTGGACCCTGCTGTTGTGTGCGGAGGTTCAGAAGGGAATTGTAAGGAAAGATTGATGAATGAATGAATACGTAGGATTATTAGATCTGAATCTGTGAGTACTATTGAATAAATTGCTGGTAATTACTCTGTTATGCATTTTTTGTCTTTGCACTGTAAAGGTCTTTATATTGAATGATTGGGTCTGTTTCATTCTGGTTAAATCATGCTGCGAAAGTCTATGTATTGAATTGGATCTAGATCTATTCTGTTCTGGTTATGTAACATTATGTTGATGTTATGAAAAGCATATAATTGTAGATCTAGTGCACGTGGATGCAATTGGATACATATTTAACCCTACACAAAGATAAGGTAATCTGAGCAAAATGCAGCCCTACTTTCCTTACCCTTCCTTTCTCAGAGTGCGGAAACTTGGTTCCAGCACCCACCCATACTACTTCGGGTGAGACTGTGACCTGCGCAAGTAGGTCACTGCCGAAAGGGCCAGTAGTATAGGGGTTTTTTGGAAAACCTTACACACCGAACCTGGGTCAGGACCCCTCAATCGAACAATAGCCATTAATTAACATATTGCTAGTACATCTGTGGGTATAGGCTAATTTAAAATTTATTCTACTTTTTCTGGATCTACTAGAAACCCTTCTTTGTAAATAACATGTCCCAAGTATTGAATCTTCAGTTTGCAAAACTCACAATTGCTAAGTTTTTCATACTATTAGTGTTCTCTTAGCATTTTCAACACTATTCGAAGATGTTCTTGGTGTTCCTCTTTTTTCTTAGAGTACACTAGAATATCATCTGTCAAGACTCGAACAAGCTTATCCAAATGTTTGTGTAGAACATTATTCATGAGAAACATGAAGGTAGCAAGGGTGTTTTTAAGTCTGAAATATAGGACTATGAACTTTTAATGTCATTACTGAGTTTTGAAAGTTGTTTTGAGGATGTCTTCATCTTTTATGTGAAGCGGGTGATAACCAGTTCTCAAGTCAATTATTAAAAATATGGTTTCCCCCCTAGATTGATCAAATACGTTGTCTATTTGTGGTAGGGTTATCTATTTTTTATGGTTAACTTGTTTAGTATTCTTTAGTCTATGCACATCCTGAGGGTACAATCTTTTTTCTTGACAAATAAAACTAGCGCTCCCCATGGTGACACACTTGGTCTTATATACCCCTTCTTTAACAATTCCTATAACTAAAGTTTTAGTGATAACAGTTCAGCGGTACTCACCCTATATGGGGGTCAGCGAATTGGGGTGCCTCTTGGTACCATCTCAATAGAGAAATCAATATCTCTCTGAGGAGGACTTGAGGAATTTCTTCAGGAAATACATCGTGGAAGTACCTAATCACAAGTAAATTTTCTACAGGTTCATTTTGGCTTGTTGTCCGAAATATTCAATTTGTAAATCATACAGTGGGCAACCCTTCCTTATTCTCTGCTTCAACTGTAATGCAACAATTCTTCTAATATAAACATTTTTTGGTTTCCCTCTCACTACAATTGAATATCCTAGTGCATTAGTACAATTTACTGTTTTTTCCAAACACTTTACTACTGCTTTCTCTTGTTCCATCCAATCCATACTTTCGATTTTAAGTCATAGCATCCTAAGGGGATAATATTCAGATTCATATCAGTGATGTATCCATTCATATTTACAAGGTACTTGTGTTGTAATATCTCTATTTTTATGCTTTTATTTAGACAGTTGAAATCATAAATGTTAAGTGGACCTAAAAGAAAAACTATATGTGGACATATTATTTTTAAATTTAATAAATGTGGAAATTTAATTATTGTGCAAAGAATAGAGTAAATTGGAGACGAGGATTTGAAGTCCATGAGGATTGAATTAAATCCAAATACTTTCCCAAAGTCTCCAAAAATCCTTGGAGAAAACAAAACAAAATAAATATAATTAGATTGGAGATAAAAATCTAAAATATACCTCAGTAAAGTGGAAATCTATTGGCAAGAGTCAAATAAAACTAGAAAGAGGAAAAAGCTAGTTTTAAAGAGCTTTTGTGGAAAAAACAAAAGTAAATCCTAGGCTAAAGGAAAACAACATCCTGATTTAACTAGTCGCAGTTATGGAAATATGCTAAGGGAAATCAAGCTTAAATAATCCATTCCTAGGTAGAGAAGAGGTTGTCTACACTTTGGAGGAAATGGGTCTCTACTCGGGCTGGGATGTTGATGAAATCTCAAGTTTTGGTGGAAAATAGTCTTTACTAGAATTGGTATGCACACTGATTTAATTTTATCTTATGACTATGTTATTATGATGAAGATTTAGCAAGATTTAATGTGCTTTAGTTATGAATTTAAGATAGAAACTCTGTATGCTTAATTATAAATTTGTGTGATAGTTATTTTATTCTTTGGGAATAAAGCGTCATATGTATTTAACAGAAAAATAACTATAACAAGTATAGTTAAATTCCCTATATATTTACACATAGTAGCTTAATTAAATAACCAACAAACAAAATTTATAAACCCAATTGGAAGGGTTTAAATCAGTTGTTAGTTTTATGTTAATTACTGTGTTATAGATATAAAAATACATCCTTAGGATTCAATAATATTCTAAATATGTTAACTAAGACATAGTAATTAACATTAAAAATACCTACTTGTTTATGTAAACAAAGAAGAATTAGAGGTGTATAAAAAGGAAGTGATTTATTCTATTAAATCAAGGAAATACTATTCGATACAATTAACTTACTTTATACAAAAACTATACAAGTTCCTAAATTAGAAAAGATAAATACATCTACTTACAACTTGTGTTTGAAAAATACCATGAAACCATTTTACATAGAGAGGTACTATTTATGTTGAAAAGAGAACGATGAAATAATTAGACATATGCGAGCCTTATGTAAATTAAAGGGAGATTACAAAACTGTCTAGAATATGTATAACTCCTCAGATAGAGGAAATCAAATAATATATGAAGAGCGAAATACAATAATAGTACAAAAATCCCATGTACATGACTATAAGTAATCTTCTACTAACTTTAATTACATATAAAATGAATAGTTAACATGATAACACTCATCATATATTGAAGGCTGAGATCTATGCATGATGATGACTGACCAGTAGTTAATGGAAATATGTACCCAAGTCTTTAAAGTGAGAAGATGAAGTAATTGATGTAGAATTTGTGAAGTTAAGTACATGTACAAATTTCACATATATATGTGTTTTAGATACAGATTAAATACAAAAATTATGAAAAGTAACTACTGTGATAATAATTGATCAAAGAGTGAAGGCAAGGAGAGTGAAATGGACTGTCTTAGGGTTTCACACTTCTTTGTTGTTGTTGTCACCGCCAACGCTGAGATTGCTGCTCCTCACTTCATCTCCATTTCCGTGGATGAACCCGTGGGTACACTGGTTGAAGCTCCTCTTCGAGAGGTGGCCCTGACCTAGCTGAAAGCTCCACAAAATTTTACTGCCACCACCATTGTTGAGGGAGCACTTTTCTTTGCTACCATTGCCTTGGAAGAACACACTACCACAAACAGATATGCTGCTATAAACATGGAAAACTACATTGATATAATGCTCATATGAGTGGCTACCCCCCTCAACAATAGGGATGTGAATCTGGTCAGGTTTAGTAATGTAAATTTCCACATCACAACTGGAGCATGCATTATCAAATCCAAAGACTCCCCCATCGCCTATGCCTCATTACAGCCCTAGCTTATAGACCTTCATTCCGGATGCGCAAAGGAGTCTCTTCTACTTGGAAAATCCCAGTTTCATGGTGGCTATTCTTATATTTTAACCTCCTTCAAGCTCCAGCAAGGCCTGGAGGAGAAATAATACTAGAGATCTAACTCATTCCCATCAAATATCTGCACTGGCAGGAAGCCGTTTTCATATCTCTCATCCCTTTATTTTCAAAACTAGATCTCACTTCTCTTAGGCGAGACCATGCTGCATTGGGTGCGCTCAATGGATCTAGCGGAGAACCTCTGTCATGACCCTGAACAGAGGCTAGGGATACCCTCTTCCCTTCATAGAATTCTCTATGAAGGTAAATATCTAGAAGACCATCTTCCTCTTTATTTTTATAGTATTGAAAGAGATGCTTCTATTGTTTTAACCCTTCATCTGCGAGGGGGAGCATCTAGGAAACCATCATTGGCTCTTGATTTCTCCTATAAAGATGTTTTCCATGAAAAACCAACCAAGAAATCAATGCCTCCTGCTAAGGCTCCCAAGCATTTTTTAGTGGATAAACTGGATGAAATTCCCTCCATAGAAATCTCCCATCCATCGTTGGATGATAAATTCAAAAAGGATGCAGAATATGGCATTCTTTGTAGATTTAATGGACTATGGCCACGCATTGCAGATCTATACGCATGGATCCACTACAACTGGACCAACAATAGCAGGGTTCTAATTTTCTCGAAGGGTTTCTGCATAGTTGTGTTTGCTTTAAACAAATATTATCAAAAAGCCTTAACAGAAGGCACATAGTTTTGGGGAACAACAAGGCTATTCCTCACCCCCTATTTCCCAAACTTCGACGCCTCTACAACAGTAATAACCAAGCTTCCCATTTGGGTCAGAATTCTAAACCTCCCAACTCATCTATGGCACTTTGCTATCTTCTAAGGGATAGGAATTACTTTGGGTCACTTTCTGGCAAGGGACTCCTCCAGAGTGGAGAAGGGCATATACACCTACTATAGAATCTGCGTAGAGATATACATGAGTAGAGGTATTCCCGATCAAATAAATCTCAAAATTGGGGACTTCCTATGGAAATAGACCCTGGATTATGGGAACATAACCTTCTGATTCCACCACTGCCATCAAGTAGGGCACCTTTAGAACATCTGCGTCACGTTCCTCACTAAAAAGAAAAAAAAATTGCAATTCAAAATCCAAAAGTTGGAAACCATGTGATTCACCCCCCATGGATGACATTGATTCCTTTAGCTCGGATGAACAGGAGGATTTCGCAAAAGGGGAGGAAGTAAAGAAAATGTATGATACGCCCTCGGCAAACCCTGAGGAACCCACTGATCCATTGATCTCACATAAACTTACCTATGAGTCTTCCACCTCCGATTCAGATAAGGAGACTTCTCCTTCAACCGATAATAATTTACAAGTGGTTCCTGCCTAGCTACATCACAATGGCTGGGTCAAAGTTAGTAAAAAGAAAGGGAAAAAATGTCATATGGAAGATTCGACCCATTCTGGGTAGAATCCTATGTATAACCAACTAATTCCATGCTACCCCTTGTGATCATTTTTTTCTTATTTCATGGTTACACTTCGGGACAGAGGTTGATAGTTTATGATTTGTGGTTTCCTCGCTATCTAGCTTCTCTTGATTGTAACTTCATATTGTACCATATTCTTTCTTAATAGAATTAGTTGTATTAAGAAAAAAAAAGCACTGTGATAATAATTGATAACCAAAAATTTACCTCTTTAAACAAATTATGAGGTTGTAAGGTCCTCTTGTGTAGAATAGAGTAAAACAATCAATTCAGGAAATTGACTAGAGGGAAGAAGGTGAATTCTAAACTCAAAGTAAAAAGTTGACTTATTAAGTGTGGAATTGAATAAATAAGTTTAATTACATGAGATGAGGATGAAACTAGATACTTGATATCTGCTGAAAGTTATGAATCCGAACAAATCTGGAAAAGAGGGGTTTTCCTGTACAAGTGAAGATTGGGTTATGCAGAGGAAAAGCTCACAATTAAATTTTAATTTCAAAATGGAAATTATTACAATACCTTTAAACTTTAATGGTATACTGGAATGTTTTACGAGTAATAAATTTTTAAAACATGAAAGAGGTAGAGTGGATAATTAAAGAAAAAGTGAACATAATATTTTAATTACTCATATAAAATTTTATATCTCAGGCTTTATACAATTCCCAAGAGTATTTAGTCACCAAACTCACTATATCAAAACCTGAAGAGTATTAAGGAAATATAAAAATAAATAATGCAATAAATACATTCAATCAAAATGCTGGAATCGATTTCATAAGCGAATAATCCAAAAATTTCATCTGTTGGATTGAAACATATGGAGTAATGTTAGGCTTCACAAGTTGGAGTGCAGACAAACATAAAATAAGGAAATCCAATTTTAGCATATACAGAAAATCAAAAATTTAAAAAGGAAATCGAATTATGTTTTTGTACCTCTGTATGAGGTTAATTAAAAATGGATCGAGGAATATATCTCAGATTTTGATAATGATATGAAATCAAAATGGAAAAGACTCGGAACCCAAGTTATCTAAGAGGGTAAAAAATGGAAAGAATAGTTTATAAAACATTAAGGAGGTTAGAAAAAAGGCTATAGAAATGGTTGAAAATAATTCTATCAAGTTCTGGAGATCATACAAAGAAAGAAAAAAATATGAAATTCTCAGAAGGGAAACAACTGAGTAACAATTATAAATTAGAACAAGAAGGTTGAATTCGAAATCGAAGGGGACATGAGAGCCATTCAAAATTCTCTATACATTAAACCTATAACACAATGAAATATAAACATAGATGTAAAGGGGTTGGGAAAAATCACTTAAGGAATTTTATAGAGTAGTCATCCACCAAATATGGAACCCTTTCTGCTATGAAAAACACAAAGAACTCCAAACTACCAAGCATGACGTTTTGTATAATCTAAACGCTATTAGTTGAGAGACTGACTATGGAGAAAATGTATTGTAACCAAGAATGTGTTACTGGTATACTAAGGTATAACTTACCTATATATATAAAGCATAATACCTCTGTGTAATTGTGTTGTAGGCTTGAAAACAAAAACATTACACAGTGATGAACCATGTGCATAAGAAAAATAAACAAAATTAGTAACTTCGAATGCAAAATATTAAACGATAAATAAACTAACAGAGAAAAGTATAAAAAAATTCTGGAGAACATCAAAATGTCAAACAATTCTCAGAGTAAGGGAACTATTGACATCATCTCACCTGCGTTGATAATGAGGAAAGTATCATGGCATCATTGAGAGTTATGTAAAAAACCACCTTTCTTGGTTGCAGAGAAATGGATTAAGAGAAGGAATGAAAATCCATAAAGAAAATTACCAAATGAAAAGGGCGGAAAGAAAAGAAAAACCTAGTTGTAGTCATCGAGTTTGAGGTAATACAGATGAAAATATTCATCATTAATCACAGTTCGAATCGACCATACAACTGCCTAAGAAAATTAATATGCCCATGTGAACCCACAGGGTCAGACGTACCACTATTAAATGCGTTACGGTAAATACAATTGTAAATTAAGTGTAGGGAGATAGTATATCTATTTAAATTATATAAAATACATTATGTCAAAATGAAGGATAAAAATTTGAACCTTAGAGTATGAGTTTCTCGTGCGGAAAAATTGACATAGCTCTACATGTCACATCTGGTGTTAAATATAATTTGAATAGAAGATAAGGATAACCATAAGAGTAAATGGATAAGTTAATAAAACTTTGATATATATGGGAGAAACATTAGTACTGGATGTAACTATTGAATATCGAGTATGAAATTAAACATACAAAGGATAAGTACAATACAATTAAAAAAAAATCATTTGAACTCTAGTAAGACCAAAATATTTGTGAAAGAATATGAAAAAGAGCTAAATGAAAAAACGTAATTAAACTCTCAATAAAGTTATTACATATAGGTGCAACTTCAAAATATCATCATATAAATTCATCTAGAATGATATGGATATATGCGGTAGAATATATAGTCATAACATATGTTAAGAATCATATAGAGATTTCCTATATAGTGATACATATTTATATGAGGGAGACTTGAATGTTAAATAAAGTTAAGAGGGACAAGGCATATGTTAGTAAATGAACAAATACAAGGATCTCTCATTGTAAGAATTATAATACTATGGGAAACTATGAGTTATATATATAGTAATAGATATGTATTGTAACAACTCCACTTACCACAATTTTTTTTCTATTTATAGTATAACTGCTTTATTTGTGGTCCACTAATTTCTATAAGTTCATCACTATTTGGTGACTTCATATATTTATTGAACCACTTATACTTGAACGGATTCTATATTATCACTACTTCATTTTGGAATCATTTCATAATATATGTTATGTCCATCTTACCCTCTTTATAACCTTAATTATGAATTAATATCGTAATCGTCTCTCCTAACTATTACACTTATTCTACCTTAATTGTCTTATGCTATTTTACTCTCATGTATTCATTTATTACCATACTTACTTCATAATTATAGAGGGTCTTCTAATATATACAAAGGATTTCTCCTCCTTATCCTAATAGACTCCACTCTTAATAGAATATTAGTTATTACCCTCTCTTAACATTATTTTTTATTGTATATGAAATAATTCGAATTTCAATTATCCATAGTTAGGAATACAACGTAAATGTTTCTGTGCTACATCTCTTGTTTACATAGTTACACATTATATTAACCCACAAATATGGTTAATGGATTAATATTCGAGTTATATTTTATGAAATTGATTTGGATTTGGTGACTCAACGCTTATCAAATTCACATTTAATGATATTCCTATCATGTATTCATGTTTGAGGAAATCGTATACAAGATTTTTGGTTTTGAATTTACATTTTCTATTTCATAATGGGATTTTCATTTATAACCTTGGGATTTCTCTATTGTCTGTACATTTACATTTATTGCCTTCACATGGCTCATCGTTTTTTTCTCCCCTTCGATGAAATCCACGTGGACAGTTTGGATCAATTTGTATTTTATGACTGAAGCTACGACTATCGAACCCTAATTTTCTTTGTCATTTTTCATTTGGTAATTTCTGTCTTTGGCTCTGCAACTCGGCTTGCTCAACATAGCCATGGCTTGCACACACGTAGGTCTGATAGAGGAATGAAATAAACTCTGCCGTGATACCTCTTGTTTCATTCATGATACTCTGTCTCCCATCAAGGCAAGCGTATTTTTCATTCATTTACCAAACACCATTTCATTGTTGGGTTTTGAACTGTCATTCATCTAAACTCTACATTTTTGTTATTTCATTTTTAATTTACACTCCTCTCTCATTAATGTAATTGAGCTTTCTTGCAGATTTAATGGAGCCCGAGTTGGGTTTTTTCTCCATTGGTTGCCAAAGTTCTCCAGGTAAGAAGATTCTATTTATGAAATCATTCTACACCCAAATTTTGCTTTCATATTTGGTTTACGCATCCCAATCTATTCTGTCATTTTCTAAATTTCATAGCAGATATTTATTTCATAGGGTCTTCAGTCTTTAATAATGAATTTTGGTTGTAATTGCATTTGTGTCGTAATTGCTATGATGATGTTTCTTTACAATTACTCTTTCTTGTTTTTCCATTTCATTTTTGAGACTCTTACTATTCAATACGGCTCTGCGCTTTCTGTTAATATGTATGGTATTCATTTTTCATAAAAGGGGAATATTCTGAGTTGGAGAGTGTATAAATCTACTATTTATTATTTCTCGGTTTCAGATTTCATTTCTGGCAATTTGAGTTATGCGTTTTAATGATTCTCATTCATTGAGAATTTCATATGTACTGCTTCTTAACCATTCGATTTGTATCCTCAATATTTGTAATATAACTCGGTATTAATTTAGTATTGTTCTCATTGGATTCCTTTTCCAATTCTGAGAATATATACAGGTTCTATTATACAACTACGTTAAAAAATTGTATTATCTCCTTTATAGGGAATTCGATTTCAAATAGATTTCAAATTCAAATTCATAATAAACTCCTGTATTGAAATTACCTTGAAATTTTCTTGTTTTACATATGAAGTATGAATGACTCATAACTTTATCATCCCTCCATTTATGTTTATCAAGCTTCACTTTTTAAATACAGTTATTTAAAATTATTCTCGTTTTTTTTAAACGATGTGTAAATGGAAACCCTAGTTTTTCCATACGCCTCTAAAATGAATGATACTGAAGATTAAGTTATGTGGTTTCATCAAGAGAGGTCATTTTTATTACTTTGTCTTTAATTACAAAAGTCTATTTGTAAAATTTAATGCACGACTTCTGCATTTATCTTCTACTTATTCTCAATTTCTATAATTTCCTTCGTAATTGTTGAGAATCATTGAGAATAAATTTGTAAAATATATTCCAATTATTTCTTCCAAAGGTACTTATCATTTTATTAGGTTTTCTTGATTAAAAAAATGATTTCTTGTGTAGGATTTTTTCTTCCTATTTTAAGACAGCCATGGCTTCTCATGAAATACTTACTCTTCCATAATATATGTAAATTCATTTTTATTATTTCAATTTTGGTATTCATTTATAGTATGTTTATTTGTATCTTCCTGTCCTTGTAAATTAATTTATTTTCCTATTTGTACACAAAAAGGACTTCGGAAATTTACCTTGTGTCATGAGGTAAATTGATGTTGAAATTTTGGTTGTTCCTTTCTCAGATTTAATGTAATTAATTCAATTATACTACTAATAAAATTATAACCCTTTGTCATATGGTTTTGTTGTACAGGTATTGCACCTTTCACAACTTACTTCTCATCAATTTGTGCATTCTTCTCACAAGCCTTGACAATTTCTTTTACTCATATGTAGAATTTGGTCGATAACATGCTAGAATTCAATCCACTGAATTCAAGGATAATTATTCCTGTATAATTTTTTGTAATTAATAGATGGAACATTTGACTTCAGTCGATCTAATTATGACAGTGTATAATGATATATTTTATCACTTTTTACTACCAAAATTTGTTCTTATTATGATGATAAGAATTCATCTTTATAAGAAGTTTGCATATATCTTTTTCCACTCATTTATAGTAATTCAAATGGCTATTAATTTTAAACATGAATTCTACTTACAGTTATTGTACTATACTCTAGTACTTCAATATATACTATATTTAATTTCTTATTAGTCCATAAGAATGAATAGATATATTCAATGTTTGTATTTCAAGTACTATAGAGATATTTAGATTTTGTTTGTAGAATCATGTTTCTTTCTAGATTGACCATTATCTCTCTATACCTAGATTTATGTTTCATTTTGATTTGCAGAATAATTACGTTAAATATTTCTTTTAACATATTTTCCACTTCATATGATGTATTTTCTGAATTTAACATATAAATTCTTACAACCTAAAAACATATTTAAACCCTCCTAATTGGGTTCAGACATTTTTTTTGTTGGTTCACTAATCCAAATTGTCTATGTAACTATAAAGAGCTAAACTATGTTTACTATAGTTATGTTCTATTAAATACATCACACTCTACAATTTAAAACTAGCATAATTCCATTATATTAATTAAACTCAGAAAATATAATTTCCCACTTATCTTTCTACATAAACCATCCTTTCTCTAAACTATCATTCTAATCTTAAAAACAGAATCATAATCTAGAATTAAATTAATTATGCATACCACTTCTGGTAAGACTATTTTTCACCCAACCTTGAGATTTATATTCAGAGCTCCCCCCCAAGCAGAGACCAATTCCTTCAAAGTGTAGACAACCTCTTGTCTACCCAGGAATGACTTATTAAAGCTTGATTTCCCATCATCATATTACCACAACTGTGTCCATTTAATTAGTATGTTGTTTTCATTTTTGCCTAGGCTTTCCTTTTGTTTTTTCCATAAAATTACTTTAAAACTAGCTTTTTTCCTCTTTCTAGTTTTATTTCACCTCTTCTCAGTAACTTTCCACTTTAGTGAGGTATAATTTTTATTCACAATCTAATATTTTATTTTTTATTTTATTTTCTCCAAGGATTTTTGGAGAATCTGGGAAAGTCTTTGGAATCTTATCCATCCTCGTGGACTTAAATCCTTGATATCTAATTATACTCTAGTTTTTTCACAATAATTCAATTACCACTTTCATAATTTTTAAAAATAATAAAATATGTCCACAACAATTGTTTTCCTTTAGGTCCACTAGACCTTTAAGATTGTTCAACTTTCTAATAAAAGCAGTAAAAATAGTGATATTACATATTTCCCCTCTAAAAAATAATATCGTCCTCGGGGTTGCAAAATATAATTTCAATTTTCAAACAATGATGAATATTTTTCCTTCGTATCTTCTTCTCACTCCCAAGTAGCTTCTTCGGGTGCAAAGTGCTTCTGTTGCACTTTCACCCTAGCTATTGTCCAATTCCAGAGCTTAATTTCTTCCTGTACTAGGATATAAACTGGATTTGGATGAAATTCCCCTTCTGGTTCCACCTATATCACATTCCAATCAATTACATGAGTAGGATCATGTATATACCTTTTTAGTAATGAAACATGAAAAACATTATGAAACTTAATGTGACTAGGTAAAGCCAACATGTAAGCTACTAGTCCCACTGTTTCTAACACTTCAAATTGTCGACAGTAGCGTGGTGCTAATTTAGCACAAATAGCTATATATAAAGCACTCTTTTTGGGCTTAATCCTGAGGTAAACATGATCTCCTACTTTGAATTCTCTATGAATTCTCTTTGTATCTGCATAACTCTTTTACCTATCTTGTATTGTCTTAATGTTTTGCTGAATTTTCTTCACAGTTCGTTCCATTTCTTGTAATTCATCTCATTCAAGAATTAACTTATCCTCTAATTGACTCTACCTAAGAGGTGTGTGGCACTTTTTTCCATACAGTGCTTCAAAAGGATTCATTTTTGTTAAGGCCCGATAACTACTATTATATGCAAATTCTACAAGACGTAGAAAGTCTTCCCACCTTGTAGGCATGTCCACAACATACATTCTCAACATGTCTTCTAAAATATGATTCATTCTTTCCTTTTGTCCATCTGTTCGGGGATGGTATGTGGTACTAAAGTTCAATTTGGTACCCATTCCTCCAAATAGGTTCTTCCAAAAAGCTGAAGTAAACTTTGCATCTCTGTCTAATATAATAATTTTAGGAATACCATATAAATTTACAATCTCTTTCATAAATACATTAGCTACTTGAGCTGTACCAAAATTAGATTATACTAGTAAGAAGTGTGAAGTTCTAGTCAATGTGTCTACAACTACCATTATAGAATCATGTTTGTATTTAGTTCTCAAAAAACCATTTATAAAATCTATGGAAACTATTTTTCACTTCCATTCTGGGACAGGTAAAGGATTTAGCAATCCTAATCGATGTTGATGCTCTACTTTTACCCATTGACATTCCAAACATCTAGCTAAATAATTAGCCACATATTTTTTCATACTTGGCCAAAAAATACTCTTCCTCAATGTTGAAATCATTTTTTGATAACGAGGGTGTCCTGCATAGGTTCGTTTATGATACTCATCTAAAAATTCATGTTTTAATGAGCTTGCATTGGGATTGTACAATCTATTTTTATAACAAATCAGTACTTTATGGTTTTGAGTATATCCCAATATCTAAGTATTCTGCAATTTTTCTTGAAGTTTTTCATATTTTGAATCTTAACTAATTACTTCTTGGATCAATCCTTCAATGTCAAAATTCACACTACTCCAAACACTATTTAAATTATGTTGAGCATTCCTTCTCAAAGCATCTGCAATTTTATTTTTCTTTCATTTAATATGTTTGATTTCTATGTCAAACTCACTAAGAAAAGACAACCACCTAACTTGTCTAGACTCTAAATCTGTTTGTGTGAAAAAATATTTCAAACTTATATGATCTGTCATCAATAAAAACTTCTTTCCTAACAGATAACGTCTCCACATATTCAAAGCATGTATTACAACAGCTAACTCTAAGTCATACAAAGTGTAATTTTATTCATATTTCTCTAATCTTAAGGACTTGTACGCTATGACAGATTTTTCTCATAATAATATCCCTCCTAATCCTTATGCACAGGTATCTGTGCATACTATAAATCCTTTGTTTGTATCAACAATCTTCAAAATAGAAGCAGTTGTTAGTTTAGGTTTTAACTGTTCAAAACTATGTTGACATTTTTCTGTCCACTCAAACTTCCCTCATTTCTTTTGTAGGAAGGTAATAGGATATGCTAAGGTTGAAAATCCTTCTACAAATCTCTTGTAGTATCCTACAATTCCCATGAATGATATTATGGCTGGAACATCAGTAGGAAGAAGCCAATTTAGGATAGCTTGTATCTTCTCTCGGTCTATTGCCAATCCTTGTTATGAAATTACATGATCCAAATACTAAATTTTATCTTTATAAAATTCACATTTTCTAAGTTTGGCATATAACTTATGTTCTTTAAGTGTTTGTAAGACAGTCCTAAGATGTTCTTTATGTTTCTCTTCATTCTTAGAATATATTAGAATGTCATCAATAAAAACCAAAACAATTTTTTCTAGATACTTACTTAAGACACTATTCATTAGCCACATGAATGTAGTAGGTGCATTAGTCAATCCAAAAGGTAGAACTACAAACCCATAGTGCCTATATCTAGTTATGAATGAAGTCTTGTTTATGTCTTCATCCTTAATTCTCAATTGATGATATCATGTCCTTAAATTAATCTTTGAAAAGATAATGGGTCCTCTCACTTGATCAAATAAATCATCTATTTTGGGTAGAGGATATCTATTCTTATAGTCATCTTATTCAGTTGTCCATAGTCTATACACATTACAAATGTGCCATATTTATTTTTAACAAACAGTACAGGTGCTCCCCATGGAGACACACTTGGCCAGATATAAACTCCATCCAACAACTCTTGTAGTTGTAGTTTTAACTATAAGAACTCTGGGGTACTCATTCTATATGGTGATCTAGAGACAGGTGTAGCTCAAGGTATTAATTCAATTGAAAAATCAATTTTTCTTTTAGGGGGTATTTGAGGAATTTCATCTAGAAACACATCTTTGAATTCTCTAATTACAGGTAAATTTTCTACAACTTCTTTTTCATTTTGTTGTCCCAATTCCTCCACTTTTACAACATATACTTGAAAACCTTTCCTTGTTGTCATTTTTTAAGTATAGTGCTGAAATCTGTCTGATTGATATGGATCTTGGTTTTCTTTTTACTATCACTACTTTTCCATCATCATCTATACAATGAACTATTTTATCTAAGCAATTGACTATTGATTTATTTTTTTTCTAACCAGTCCGTTCCCACTAACACATCATAGGAACCTAAAGGTTAGATATTTAAATTTAGTTAAGTTTCATACCTATTTAAATTTACAACAATATTGGGTAATTTGTGGGCCATTTTTATTTTTCTTCCAGTAGCTAACTGAACTAACCATTCTTAATGAATTTTTTCTGATCTTAATTTGCACTTTTCCACCATCTGAGGACTTATATAACTTAAATTTGATCCTAGATCTATCAAAATAGAAACAGGTTGTTCAGAAATCATACCTTTGATTTCAACCATGGTTGATTGATGTTCAACTTGGTGATCTTCTAGGGCACCGCTTATTCTTTGAATGTTTCTAGCAACATCAATTACAATAGTTGCCTCTCTCAACACTTGAATATTTTGAATTGTTCAATGAGGACGTTCAAGTAACAGATGATGGTCTCCTCAACACCAACACTTTAATGGCTCCTTCATTTTTACACTTTCATATTTCTTGTTGTTTACATTCATCTGTTTAGATCCAGTTTGTGATTGGGCTGGAAGATTTTCTCCAGTTTTTTAAAACTTCCTCCTTTGATGATTTTTCCCAAAGTTTTTCAAGTATGTTGGTTTTACTATTTTCCGACTAGAGTCACCTTTCCCTTTTTCTTTGTTTTGCCAATTTTTCATCTGATCATTTTTGCCTTTGAACTGATGATAACACAATATTTATTTGCACACAGCTTCATCCATTCTCTTGGGATTATAAGGTTCTATTATCTCCTTGTAGATAGTAGGTGGGCAGTTTAAAAATCATTGTACTTTAGCCTTTTCTTCTGTAATATAAGGTACATAACGAAGAAGATTTGTGAATTTGGTAACAAACTCATCTATTGTGAGTTGTCCCAATCTCAGCTCATGAAATTTTTTGGCCTTATCATCATAGTATCTTTCATTCATATATCTAGATTTAAATTTAGTTTGGAAATCTTCCCAAGTAATAGTTTTCTCATCTAGAAAATGTACCATTTTGGTTTCTTCCCCCCACAAGTTAGCCTTACCTTCTAGTTGGTAAATAGCCAATCGGGATTTTAGGTTACTTCCATATTCATAAACTTGAAAGTATTTCACCATGTTTAGAAGCCAAACTTCTGCATCTTCCTCCTTTTCACTATCATAGGTGGGAGGTTTAGCTTTTTAGAATTATGCTTGAAATTACTTTTTCTTTCTAGACTGATGTCCAGAGGCTTCACCTTCCTCAGATCTTTCTGAGTTGGTTTCATCTTCCTTTCTCTTTTTTCCAGAGTCTTCACCTTCCTCAATGGACCTGGAGGTTATTGCTTTGATAAACATTTCTTGCTCTTTTCTAGCTTGTAACAATCTTTCATTACTAGTTCTTAATTGAATAATTTCTCGTTGCATTTCTCGTAACATAGCCAGCAACGGAGCATTTTGATCTGGTGGACTTTCTGCACCACCCAGATCTACATACAACTCTTCCCCTTCGTTCATAATTTTAGTTGTACTATTTTGCACTGATTCACTATACACAAAATTGAAATTAGTGTAAATAGTTTTCAAAAAAAAAATTACAGCAGCATAAATCTTGGATTTTTAATTTTTAATTTTATTTTAATTTTTAATTTTTTTTAATTTTTTTTTTATTATTATATTTATATTTATTTATTTATTTATTTATTTTTCTGGTGTGAGGGCACATATAGGCCCAATGTTTCAACATGGGCTCTGATACCATCTGTAACAACTCTACTTACCACAATTTTTTTTCTATTTATAGTAAAAATTCTTAATTTGTGGTCCACTAATATCTATAAGTTCTTCATTATTTGACGACTTGAGTTATTATTTCTACCTCCATATTTCGTTAATTTTTTTTTTTGACGAATCTCTTTTCGATACTTTTTTTACTTTAAAAATCCATGGTCATATATTTATTGAACCACTTCTACTTGACCTGAGTGTATATTATCACTGCTTCAATTTATTATCATTTTCATAATCTAAGTTAGGTCCGCCTTACCCTCTTTATAACCTTAATTATGAATTAATATTGTAATAGTATTTCCTTACTATTACAATTATTCTACCTTAATTGTCTTATGATATTTCACTCTCATGTATTAATTTATTACCATACTTACTTCATAATTCTAGAGGGACTTTTATTCTATACAAAGGAGTTCTCCTCCTTATCCTAATAGACTCCACTCTTAATAGAATATTAGTTATTACCCTCTCTTAACATAAGTTTGTACTCTCTATGAAATAATTTGAATTTCAATTATCCATATTTAGGAATACAATGTAGATGTTTCTATGCGTGTTTACATAGTTCCACATTACATTAACCCACAACTATGCTTAATGGCTCAATATTCGAGTTATATTTTATGACATTGATTTGGATTTGCTGACCAAACACTTATCAAATTCACATTTAATGGTATTCCTATCACGTATTAATCTTTGAGGAGATCGTATACAAGATTTTTGGTTTTGGATTTACGTTTCGTATTTCGTACTGGGATTTGAATTTATACCCTCAGGATTTCACTATTTCCTGTACGTTTACATTTACTACCTTCACATGGATCATCATTTTTTTCTCCCCTTGGATGAAACCCACATGGATGGTTTGGATCAATTCTTATTTTATGAATGAATTTACGACTATCCTACCCTAATTTGCTTTTTTCATTTTTAATTTGGTAATTTATGTCTTTGGTTTTGTAACTCGGCTTGCTCCATGCAACCATGGAATGCACACATGTAGGCTTGATAGAGGAACAAAGGAAACTCTACCATGATATATCTTATTTCCTTCATGAGACTTTGTATCCCCTAAAGGTGAGCGTATTTTTCATTCAGTTACCAAACACCATTTTTTTGTTGGGTTTCAAACTGTCATTAAGCTAAACTCTACATTTTTTTATTTCATTTTTTTGTTTACACTCCTCTCTCATTAAGGTAATTAAGGTTTTTTATAGATTTAATGGAGTCCAACTTGGGGTTTTTCTTCATTGGTTGCCAAATTTCTCCAGGTAAGAAGATTTCATTTCTGAAATCATTCTAGACCCAATTTTTCCTTGCGTATTTCGTTTACACATCCCAATATATTCTATCCTTTTAGAAATTTCATAGCAGAGATTTCATTCGCAGCGTCTTCGGTATTTAAGAATGAATTTCTGTGGTAATTGTTTTTGTCATCATAGTATATGAGGATGTATCTTTACACTTACTCTTTTTTGTTTTTCTGTTTCATTTTTAAGACTCATACTATTCAATACGGATCTGAATTTTCTATTAATATGTATGGTATTAATTTTTCATAAAAGGAAAATATTCTGAGTTGCAGAGTGGAAAAATCTACTATTTATTATTTCTCTTTCGGAAACTTGAGTTCTGTGTTTTAATGATTCTCATTCATTTAGAATTTCATATGTACTCCTACTTAACCTTTCAATTTGGCTCCTCACAGTTTGTAATATAACTCAGTATTAATTTAGTATTGTTCTCATTGGATTCCTTTTTCAATTCTGAGAATGTATACTAGTTCTATTATATAATTACATTTATAAATTTTGTTATCTCCTTTTCAGGGCATTCGATTTCAAATAGATTTCGAATTCAAATTCATAATACAATCCTGTATTGAGATTAACCTGAAATTTTCTTTTTTTAGCATGAAGTGTGAATGACTTAGAACTTTAGCATCCCTTGATTTACATTTATCAAGATTTACTTTTTAAACACATTTATTTAAAATTATTCTAGTTTTTTTTAAACAATGTATAAATGGAAACCCTAATTTTTCCATACACCTCTAAAATGAATGATACTGAAGATTTAGTTAGGTGGTTTCATCCAAAGAGGTAATTTTTATTACTCTATCTTTAATTACAGAAATCTATTTTTAAAATTTAAGGCATGAATTATGCAGATATCTTCTACTTATTATCAATTTCTACAATTCCCTTCGCAATTATTGAGAATCATTGAGAGTAAATTTGTAAAATATATTCTAGTTCTTTCTTCCAGGAGTACTTATCATTTTATTAAGTTTCCTTGATTAATAAAATGATTTTTTGTGCAGAAATTCTTCTTCATATTTTGAGATAGCCATGGATTCTCATTAAATACTTACTCTTGCATAATATAGGTAAATTCATTTTTATTATTTCAATGTTGGTATTCATTTATAGTATGTTTATCTATATCTTTCTGTCCTTGTAAATTAATTTATTTTCATGTTTGTACACAAAAAGGATTTTGGAAATTTCTCTTGTCTCATAAGGTAAATTGATGTTGAAATTTCAGATATTCCTTTCTCAAATTTAATGTAATTAATGTAATTTTCCTACTAATTAAATTCCAACCCTTTTTCATATGGTTTTGTTGTACATGTATTTCACCTTTCACAACTTACTTCTTGTCAATTTGTGCATTCTTCTCACAAGCCTTGACATTTCCTTTTACTCCTTCTATTTACAGGTTGGTTGATAACATGCTAGAATTCAATCCACTAAATTCAAGGATAATTATTCCTGTACAATTTTTTTATAATTAATATTCAGAACATTTGACTTCAGCTAATGTAATTATGAGACTATATAATGATATATTTTATCACTTTTTACTACCAACCTCTGTCCTTATTATGATGATAAGAATTCATCTTTATAAGAAGTTTGCATATATGTTTTTCCACTTATTTGTAGTACTTCAAATGACTATTAATTTTAAACATGAATTCTACTTACAGTTATTGTACTATCCCCTCGTACTTCAATATATATATATGATATTTAATTTCTTATTTGTCCATAAGAATGAATAGATATATGCAATGTTTGTATGTGAGGTACTATAGAGATATTTAAATTTTGTTTGTACAATCGTGTCTCTTTCTAGATTAACAATTATCTCTCTTTGTACCTAGATTTATGTTTCATTTTGATTTGCAGCATAATTATATTAAATTTTTCTTTTAACATATTTTCCACCTCATATGATATATTTTATGAATTTAACATACAAATTATTACAACCTAACAACTAATTTAAGCCCTCCTAATTGGTTTTAGACTGTTTGTTTGGTTTTTTTCTAATCTAAATTGTCTATGTAACCATACGGAGCTAAAATATGTTTACTATAGTTATGTTCTGTTAAAACTAAAATAATTCTATTATACAAATTAAACTCCGAAAATATAATTTCCCACTTATCATTCTACATAAAACATCCTTTCTCTAAACTATCATTCTAGTCATAAAAATAGAATCATAATCCATAATTAAATTAATTGTGCATACAACTTCTCGTAAGACTATTTTCCACTCAACCTTGAGCTTTATCAACACTGCTCCCCTCGAGCTGAGACCAATTCCTTAAAAGTGTAGACAACTTCTTGTCTACCTAGAAATGGCTTATTTAAGTCTTCTTTCCCATCAACATGTTTCCATAAGTTTTTCCATTTAATCAAGATGTTGTTTTCCTTTTTTCCTAGGCTTTCCTTTTGTTTTTTCCACA
The DNA here is from genome assembly GCA_034641835.2 of Pinus albicaulis. NCBI lineage: Eukaryota > Viridiplantae > Streptophyta > Pinopsida > Pinales > Pinaceae > Pinus > Pinus albicaulis. Next base: position 1,914,631,069 of record CM076575.1, read on the forward strand.
AAAGTACTTTAAAACTAGATTTTTTCCCCTTTCTAGTTTTAATTCACTTCTTCTCAGTAAATTTCCACTTTAATGAGGTATATTTTCTAGATTTTTATCTCCAATCTAATATTCAATTTTTTTATTTTATTTTCTCCAATGATTTTTGGAGAATCTAGGAAAGTATTATGAATCTTATCCATCCTCATAGACTTAAATTCCTGATCTCTAATTATACACTAGTCTTTGCACAATAATTCAATTTCCACTTTTATAATTTTTTAAAATAATAAAGTATGTCCACAATAATTGTTTTCCTTTGGGTCCACTTGAGCTTTAATATTGTTCAACTATCTAATAAAAGCAGTAAAAATAGGGATATTACATGTACTAAGTTAAATATGTCATGAAGATAAAAATTATTCCTTAATAAATTAAAGAAATGAGTGTCTACAAAAATATTCATATGTATGAATATAAGTAGGGCATAATAAAGATAGAAAAACGGAAAGTAAATCCTTAAATAAAAGTCTGTAAGAGCTCATATGATGACGAAACTAGATAAATTAAAGGACAAAAAAATAAGTATAGTGTTATAAATAGGATAAAAAAATTGGGTAAATAGAGTTGTTACAAATGGTATCAGAGCCCATGTGGAAAACACTGGCCCTATGTTTACCCACACAGAAAAAGCCAAAAATATGCTGTTGTAAAAAATAAGAACTTTTTTTTCTTTACAAAATTTGATGTATTAATTAATTTCAGTGTAGATTGATTGAAGTGCAGAAACAGTGTAGCTGCTATTATGAATGAATAAGGAGAGTTGTACGTGGATCTGGGGGGTGTGGGAAACCCATTAGATCAAAATGCTCAATTTTTGGACATGATAACAGATATGAAACAAGAAATGGTTCAACTAAGGACTAGAAATGAATGATTGCTGCAAGCGAGTGAAGAAAAATAGAGGTTGATCAAGAAATTAACCTCATGGTCTAGTCATGAAAGTGAAGACAATGGAAGAAAGAGGAAAGAAGCTGAAACCAAATCAGAAGGGTCTGAGGGTGGGGAAGCATTTGAGCATAATTCCAGAAAGAAAAAAGAATTGCAAGGAGAATTCCAAAAAATCAAACCTCCTACTTTTGATGGTGAAAAAGAGGAGTATGTAGAAGCTTGGTTTCTGAACATGGTTAAATACCTACGGGTATATGAATACGGGAGTAACCTAAAAGCTAGATTGGAAATTTTCCGACTGCAAGGTAAAGCCACCCTTTGGTGGGAAGAAACAAATATGGGACATGCGCTAGATCAAAAAAATGTTACGTGGGAAGACTTTCAAGACAAATTTAAGGCTAGGTACCTAAACGAGAGATATTATGATGATAAAGCTAAGGAATTTCATGAGAATAGATTGGGAGAGCTCAAAATTAATGAGTTGTTACCAAATTCACTAACTTGCTTCGCTATGTGCCTTATATTAGAGAGGAAAATGCCAAAGTGCAATGATTTTAAAACTTCCCACCTACTATATAAAAAGAGAGAACTAAATTTGACAAACCAAAAAAAATGAATGAAACTTTTCGTAAAGAAACATTATGTTATCCACAGTTTAGAGGTAGAAATGAACAGTTCAAAAATTAGCAAAATAAAGAGAAGGGGAAGGGAGAATTGATTGTAAAAACAGTAAAACTAACATATTTGACTTTTTTTTTAAAGAACCACCAAAGGAAGAAATTCAGTAAGAGTGGAGAAAATCAACCAACACAGTCAAATATAAGATCTAAGCATATGGATACAAATAGAAAAAAGGAAAGTAAAGTAAAAATGAAAGAACCACTAAAGTGTTGGGGATGTGGACAACCTCACCTATTTCGTGACTTTCCACACAAAACAATTTATAACATTCAAGTAGTATTAGAGGCAACAATAGTAAACGAAATTGCTCAAAAGATTCCTAGGATCAGTGTTACACTTGAATATCACCATGCTAAACACCAATCAACCATGATAGAAATCAAAGGTATAATTTTTGAACAACCTATTTCTATTTTGATAGATCCAAGAGAAAATTTAAGTTATGTCAATCCACATATTCTAGAAAAGTGTAAGTTAAAATCAGAAAAAATTCAGCAAATGTGGTTATTGGAGTTAGCTACAGGAACAAACAGAAAATTAAGGCATAAACTTCCAAAAATTGCTGTAAAATTAAATAGATATGAAACGGAAATTCATTTAAATATTTTTCCTTTAGGATCATATGATCTGTTAGTAGGAATGGACTGGTTAGAGAAGCAGAAATCAATAGTGAATTGCTTAGATAAAATCATTCATTGTATAAATGATGAAAAAAAAGATGTGATAGTGAATGGAAAACCAAAACCAATATCTATCAGACAAATTTCTGCATTGAATCTAAAAAGGACAACAAGAAAGGGTGCTCAAGTGTATGTTGTACAAGTGGAATAATTGGTATAGTAAACAGAAAAAGAGGATGTACAAACTTTACCATTGACCAAAGAGTTTAAGGATGTATTTACAGAGGAAATCCACCATTTACACCCCAAAAGAGAAATTGATTTTTCAATTGAACTAGTAGCAAGAGCTACATCTGCTTCTAGAGCACCCTATAGAATGAGAACTCCTGAACTACTAGAACTGAAACTGCAATTGCAAGAATTGTTAGACAGAGGGTACATCAGACGAAGTGCGTCTCCTTGGGGAGAATTAGTGTTGTTTCTTAAAAATAAATATGGCACATTCATAATGCGTATAGACTACAAACAACTAAATAAATTAAATTTTAAGAATAGATATCCTCTACCAAGGATATACGGCATATTTGACTAAGTGAGAGGAGCTAGTATCTTCTCAATGTTTGATTTCAGAACAGGATATCCTCAACTAGAATTAAATATGAGGACATCAATAAAACAACATTTTGAACTAAAAATGGACATTATGAATTTGTAGTCCTACCCTTCAGACTTACAAATGCACCTGCTATGTTCATGTTTTTAATGAATAATGTATTGCAAAATTATCTAGACAAGTTTGTAATGGTGTTCATTGATGACATTTTAGTGTACTCCAAAAATGAATAAGAAAAAAAATAACATCTCATAATAGTCCTACAAATACTTGGAGAACATCAGTTATATGAAAAACTTAGCAAATATGAATTTTACAAGGATAAAATTTATTATTTGGGTCATGTGATTTCAAGGGATGGATTAGCCATAGACCTAGAGAAAATATAAGAAATATTGAATTGGCCTGTACCCACAGATGTACCAGCTATATGATCCTTTATGGGTATTGCTAGATACTACCATATCTTTTTTGAAGAATTCTCAGCATTAGACTACCCTATTACTTCGTTTCAAAAAAAGGAGTAAAGTTTGAATGGATAGTAAAATTTCAAAGTAGTTTTGAACAATTAAAACTAAAATTAAGTACTACCCCCATATTAAAAATCACTGATACAAAAAAGTAATTTATAGTGTGTACAAATGTATGTGTAGAGGGGTTGGGATGATTATTGCTACAAGATAATTCATTAATAACATATGAGTAAAGAAAACTAAAGAAACAAGAACATAATTATGTTGTGTATGATTTAGAGCTAGTTGTTGTTATACATGCATTGAAGATGTGGAGACATTATATGTTGGGAAATAATTTCATGTGTTAATGACAGATCACAAAAGAATGAAATACTTCTTTACTCAACTAGATTTAAATGCTATACAAGCTAGATGGTTATCTTTCCTTAGTGAGTTTGATATGGAAATAAAACACATTAAAGGAAAAAAAAATAATATTGTTGATACTTTGAGTAGGAATCCTCATAAAATTTTGATCAATGTAGGAAGTAGTGTGAAATTTGAGATAGAAGGACGTATTCATGAAGTTTTGATGCAAGACCAACAATATGTAAAATTGCAAGAGAAATTGCAGAAAATTGAAGTTGTGGGATATACTAAAAACCAGAAAGGACTGATTTATTATAAACAAAGATTTTATATTCCAAATGTGATATCTTTAAAACACAAAATTTTAGATGAGTATCACCAAATACCTTATGTAGGTCATCCTGGTTATCAAAAATTGATTTCAACATTAAGGAAGAGCATGTTTTGGGCAGGAATAAAAAAATATGTGGATGATTATCTAGCAAGGTGTTTAGAATGTTTGCATGTAACGTTGGAACATCAGCATCCTGGAGGACTACTGAATTCTCTACCTATTCCAGAATGGAAATGGGAAGTGGTTTCCATAGATTTCATTACTGGATTTCCTAGAACCAAGTATCAACATGAATCTATAATGGTGGCTGTAGACACATTAACTAAGTCAACACACTTTTTACCTGTACAATCTACCTTTGGCACAACTCAAGTAGCCAATTTGTTGATGAAAAAAATTGTGAAATTACATGGAATTCCAAAAATGATTATATCTGACAGAGATGCAAAATTTACTTCAGTGTTTTGGAAAACTCTCTTTGGAGGAATGACACCAAATTGAACCTTAGTACTATTTAGAATCCCCAAACAGATGGGAAAATTGAAAGAGCCAATCAACTTTTAGAAGACATATTGTGCATGTATGTGATGGATAGACCTATAAGATGGGAAGATTTTCTACATCTCACATAATTTCCATATAACCATAGTTACCAAGATTCTATTAAGAGGAGTCCTTTTGAAGCATTTTATGGAAAAAAATGTCATACTCTACTCAATGGAGTCAACGAGAAGATAATTTAATTCTTAGAGATGATGCATTGCAGGAGATGGAAAGAAATGTGAAGAAAATTCAACAAAATATTAAAAAAACTTAAGATCGACAAAAGAGATATGTGGACAAAAAGATAATTCATAGAGAATTCAAAGTAGGAGATCATGTTTATTTCAGGATTAAGCCTCAAAAGAGTAGATTATATGCTTGTAGTTGTGCTAAGTTCGAACCATGCTACTATGGACCATTTGAATTTTTAGAAAGAGTGGGTCCAAAAGCTTAAAAATTGGCTCTACATAGTCACATTAAGGTTAACAATGTTTTTCAGGATTCCTTATTGAAAACGCATGTACATGACCCTACTGATGTAATTCATTGGAATGTGATACAGGTGGAGACTGAAGGGTAATTTCTTCCAGATCCCCATTGTATACTCATACAGGAAGAAATCGAGCTCCAGAATAGAGATGTAGCTAGGGTGAAAGTGCAGTGGAGGCACTTTACACTTGAGCAAGCTACATGGGAGTGAGAAAATGAGATGAAAGAGAAATATCCATCATTGTTTGAAAAGTGAATGTTATATTTTCAACACTGAGGATGATGTTTTTTTTTAGAGGGGGAATATGTAATATCCCTATTTTTCTACTTTTATTTACACAGTTGGAAATCCTAAAGGTTAAGTGGACCTAAAGGAAAAACTATATGTGGAAATTTTATTTCTAAATTTACTAAATGTCGAAATTTAATTTTTGTGAAAATATTGCAGTAAATTTGAGACCAGGATTTCAAGTCCATGAGGATGGAATTAAATCCAAATAATTTCTCAAAATATCCAAAAATCCTTGCAGAAAAAAATAAATAAATTAATATATATATATATATATATATATATATATATATATATATATATATATATATATATATATATATATATATATATATTGTGGATATAAAAATCTAAAAGATACCTCAGTAAAGTGGAAAGTTACTAAGAAGAGGTGAAATAAAACTAGAAAGAGAAAAAAGCTAGTTTTAAGGAGCTATTGTGGAAAAAACAAAAGTAAATACTAGGCTAAAGTAAAACATCATCGTGATTTAATTGGACGCAGTTATGGAAACATACTGAGGGAAATGAAGCTTAAATAAGCAATTCCTTGGTAGACATGAAGTTGTCTAGAATTTGGAGGAAATGGATCTCTGCTTGGGGGGAGATGTGGATGAAAGCTCATGGTTGGGTGTAAAATAGTCTTTACCAGAATTGGTATGCACAATTATATAATTTTGTCTTAAGATTATGTTATTATCGTGAAGATTGAGTAAGATTTAATCTCCTTTTGTTTTGAATTTAATCTGAAAAATTTGTATCCTGAATTATGAATCTGTGTGATAGTTATTTTACTCTTTGGGAATAATTTTACTCCGTGTCATATGTATTTAATAAAAAAATAGCTATAGAAGGTATAGTTAAATCCTCTGTATAGTTATAAAGAATACACTATTTAAATAACCAACAAACATAATTTCCAAACCCAATTGGAAGCGTTTAAATCTGTTGTTAGGTTTTTGTTAACTACTGTGTTACAGATATAAAAATACATCCTTAGGATTAAATAATATTCTAATGATGTTAAGTAAGACAAAATAACTAACAATAGAAATACCTACTTATTTCTGTAAACAAAGAATAATTAGAGGTGTATACAGTGGAAGAGATTTATTCTATTAAATCAAGGACATATTATTCGGTATAATTAAATTACTTTATATATAAAGTGTACAAGTTCCTAAATTAGGAAACATAAATACATCTACTTACAACTTGTGTTTGAAAAATATCATGAAACCATTTTACATAGAGAGGTACTATGTATGTTGAAAAGAGAACCATGAAATAATTGGACATATATGCGCTTTATATAAATGAAAGAGAAATCACATAACTGTCTAGAATATGCATAACTCCTCTGATAGAGGAAATCAGATAATATATCAAGAGGGAAATACAATAATAGTACAACAGTCCCATGTACATGACTATAAGTCATCTTCTACTAACATTAATTACATATAAAATGAATAGTTAACATGGTAACACTTATCATATATAGAAAGCTGAGATCCTTGCATGATGACGACCGACCTGTAGTTAAAGGAAACAGGTAGTCAAGTGTCTAAAACGAGAAGATGAAGTAATTTATGTAGAAGTTGTGAAGTTAAGTACCTATACAAAGTTCACATAGATATGTGTGCTAGATACATAATAAATACAACATGTATGAAAAGTAACTATTGTGATAATAATTGATAACCCAAACTTTACATGTTTAAAAAAAGTATGAGACAGTAAGGTCCTCTTGTATAGAATATAGTAAAACAATAAATTCAGGAAATTGATAGGAGGGAAGAAGGTGAATTCTGAATTGTAAGAAAAAAATTTACTTATTAAGTATGAAATTGAGTAAATAAATTTAATTACATGAGATGAGGATGAAATCAGATACATGATATCTGCTGAAAGTTATGAATATGAAAAAATATCGAAAAGAGGGTTTTCCTGTACAAGTGAAGATCAAGTTATGCAGAGGAAAAGAGCACAATTAAATTTTAATTTTAAAATGGAAATTATTACAGTACCATTAAACTTTAATGGTATAATGGAATTTTTATACAAGTATGCAAATGTTAAAACCTGAAAGAGGCAGAGTGAATAATTAAAGAGAAACTGAACTTAAGATTTTAATTATTCAAATATAATTTTATATCTCAGGCTTTACACAATTCCCAAGATTATTTAGTCACCAAACTGACTATATCGAAACTTGAAGAGTATTAAGAAAATATAAAAATAAACGACACACTAAATATATTCAATCCAAATCCTGGAATCGATTTCGTAATAAAATAATCCAAAACATTGGTCAGTTGGATTTAAACATAAGGAATAATGTTATTCTTAGCAAGTTGGAGTGCTGACAAACGTTAAATAAGGAAATTGAATTTTAGCATATACATAAAATAAAATTTAAAAAAAATAAATCGAATTATATTTTGGTACTTCTGTATGAGGTTAATTGAAAACAGATCGAGGAATATATCTCATATTTCGATAATGATATGAAATTAAAATTGAAAAGACTCAAAACCTAAGTTATCTGAGAGGGTAAAAAGAAAAAATAAAAGTTTATGGAATGAAAAGGAGGTCATAATCAAAATTATAGAAATGGTTGACTATAATTCTATTGAGCGCTAGAGATTATACAAAGAATGAAAAAATAAACGACTAAATCCTCATAAGGGAAATGACTAAGTAACAATTATAAAATAGAACATGAGGGTTGAATTCGAAATCAAAGGATCCATGAGAGCCATTCGAAATTCTCTATTCATTAAACCATGAACACAATGAAACCTAAACCTAGATGTAAGGAGATTGGGTAAAATAACTAAAGGAATTTTATAGCGAATTCCTCCACCAAATATGGAACCCTTTCTGCTATGAAAAAATGTAGAGAACTCCATAATACCAAGCATGACGTTTTGTACAATCTAAAAATTATCAGTTGGGAGAGTGAATACAAAGAAAAATTATTGTAACCTATAATATGTTATGGGTATATCAAGGTAGGTCTTACCTGCATATATAAAGCATAATACCTCTGCGTAGTTGTACTAGAGGTTTGAAAACAAGAACATTACACATTGACGAACCCTGTGCATAAAACGAATAAACAAAATTAATAACCTCGAATGAAAAATATTAAACCTTAAATAAATTAACAGAGAAATGTATGAACAAATTCTGGAAAACACCAAAATGTCAAACAGTTCTCAGAGTAAGGGAACTATTGACATCATCTCACCTGCGTTAGTAATGAAGAATGTATCATGGAAGCATTGAGAGGTATATGGCAAACCACCAGTCTCGGCTCTAGAGAAACAACTTAAGAGAAGGAATGGAAATCCGTAAAGAAAATTACCAAATGAAAATGCTTGAAATAAAATAAAACCTTATCTTTCTCACCAAGCTGGAGGGAATAAAAATTAAAATATTCACCGTTAATCACAATTTGAATTGACCATACAACTGGTTAACAATATTAATATTCCCATGTGAACCAACATGATTAGACGTACTACTATTAAATGTGTTACAATAAAGTCGGTGGTCAATTAAGTGCAGAGAGATAGTATCTTTGTTAAAATTTTATACAATATGATACGTCAAAATCAATTATAAAAATCCAAACCGTGGAGTATGAGTTTCTCCTACTGAAAAATTGACATAGCTCTACATGTCACATTCAGCGTTAAATATAATTTGAACAAAATATAAGGATAACAATAAGAGTAAATGGATAAGTTAATAAAACATTGATATATATGGTGAAACCTTAGTACTGGACATAACCATTCAATATCTAGTATGAAATTAAACATACAAAGGGTAAGTAGAATACAATTAAAATGAAATCACTCGAACTCTAGTAAGACCAAAAACTATGTGAAACCATATGAAAAGGAGATAAACGAAAAAATCTAGTTAAACACCGAATTGAGTTATTACATATAGGCGCAAGTTCGAAAGATTATCATATAGATTGATCTAAAACGATATGGATATATGCGATAGAATATATCGTCAAAACATATGTTAAGAATCATATATAGATTTCCTATATAGTGATACATATTTATATGAGGGAGACTTAAATGTTAATTAAAGTTAAGAGGGAGAAGGCATATGTTAGTAAATGAAGAAAGATGAGTATCTCTCATTGTAAGTATTATAATAGTATTGGAAACTATGAATTATATATATAGTAATAGATATATATTCAGTTAATTATGTCATGAAGATGAAAACTGTTCCTTAATAAATTAAAGGAATAAGTGTCTACGAAAATTTTCATACGTATAAATATAAGTAGAGCATAATAAAGATACAAAAACTGAAATTAAATCCTTTAATGAAAGTATATAAGAGGTCATACAATGATGAAAATGAACAAATTAAATGATAGAAAAAGCACTATAGTGCTATAAATATATATATATATATATATATATTTGGTTAAATAGAGTTGTTACATGTGAAATTTATGGGTTACCTTCTATTTGGTTCTCATCGCCAGCTGCAACAACCAAGAGTTGGAAATTTTTTAATCTCCAATTTACAATTTTCCACTATGTGTGGACTAATATAGCTTAAACTAGTTCCAGGATCAAGTAAAATAGATACCGATTGGTTGGAAATGATACCTTTAATTTCAGTCATGGTTAATTGATGTTCAGCCTATTGGTATTCTAATGAGGTGCTAATTCGGGGAATGCTTCAGGCAACATCATTCGCTGTGATTGCCTCACCCATTGCTTCAATGTTTTGAATAGCATAGGTGTTGTGTGGGCAATCCTGCAACATGTGAGGTTCTCCACACCACCAAAATTTCAAAGTTTCATTGGTTCTTACCACTATATCTCGTTCTTTTTCCCTTATATGGGTTTGGAACCTGTGATAGAATGGGCTAGCTGATTTTCACCACCTTTATTGAATATTTTCCGCTGGCAATTTCTGTGAAAGATTTTCAGATAGGTTGGATTTTGTCTTTTTAAGATTGCTTCAGCCTTCCCTTTCTCTTTATTCTGCCATTTTTTTATGTGATCATTCGGGCCTTTAAATTGATGATAGCACAATTGGGATTTTCTAGCAACTTCATCCATAGTCTCGGGTTGTCAAACTCAATTCTCTCTTTTGATATGGTGGGTTAAGAATTTAAAAAGCTTGGTACCTTCATTTTTTTTCTTTTGTTATGTATGGTACATAGAAAAGTAAATTTGTGAAATTCATGACAAAATCATGAATGGTCAGGTGCTCCAACCTTAGCACATGAAATTCCTTTACTCTGTCATCATAATACCTCTCACTGAGGTATCAATATTTAAACTTCTCCCAAAATTCTTCCCATGAGATGATGCTTTCATCCAGCAACTGTATGATTTTTGTTTCTTCCCACCAAAGTGTGGCTTTACCTTGTAATTGGTAGATTACCAACCTTTCTTTCGGATTAATTCCATACTCATATGCTTGAAATTATTTTACCATATTCAGGAGTGAGGCTTCCAAATCCTATTCCTTCTCCCCATAAAAGGTTGGACGCTTGATCTTGTAGAATTACCCCTGCAACTCCTTCCTCATTTTGGACTTAGAGTCTAATTTCCCAGAATCCTCTTGACTCTTTGACTTCTCTGAGTTGGTTTCTATTTCTTTTCTTTTCAGTTTTTCTTGTTCTTCCTCTTGATGACTATATGTAGACGTCAACTCTATTATCAACCACTCTTTTTCATTTCTATATTGCAGTAAACGTTCATTGGTAGTAGCTAGCTGAACCATTTCCTTCTGCAAGTTTCTAATAATTTCCAGTAATTGGGTGTCAGAATCTGGTGGGGCATCCTCCTCCCGAGTTCCACATACAACTCTTCTCTATCAAATATGACAACAACTATAATTTTTTATGTACCTTATATTTTATGAATATGAAACCATTAGAATTCATAAAACATAATATGCAACTGATCATTTCTTTATAATAATTTTTTTTATCCATTAATTAAAATTTCTAGACAGTAAAATTTCTAGTGTTGGGGCCCATAATCCCAGTGTTTTAACCTGGGATCTCATACCACTTGACATGTCTCCAAATTTTATTTTATTTTTTATATCATGTACTTACATGTTTTAATGGTCCCCATCCCTCTTTTGTCGTCTTACTCAAATCACATCTCTGCAATGGTTACAATGGTCCTCTAATTGAAACCCTTATCTCTAACTAAGAATCTAAATTACACTGTCTCAACAAGTTGGATCCTTATTAGTTGAAGGATCCTAGCCATTTATTTATTTACATTATCTTGTTATAGATTAACATTTCTAACCTATCATTTATATATATAACAATCTACACTCTAACTTTTACTTACCTCTACCTGTCTTTTTATACTTCACATACATTACCATTTTTATTTCCTAACCTATACTCTACACCTAACTTTAATGTTTCATTCATCTAAAATATATCTATGGTACAATTTTAATACCCCTAATCCCATATAAATGTAGATAAGGACAACCATACCCTTAACACCCATACTAAGTATGCATATGGATCTTCTAAGGTTGGTACGAAGGTTTTAATAAGGTTTTGAAACAGGGGTTTTAGACCCGTCACATCACCCCATTCACAATTAATGTACACGACCGTACCTAATGACCTGTCTCACTCAAAAATTGCTTAGTGGCAGGGGCGATGTGACCTTACGTGGCCTTCACTATTCTCAAGGCCACAATGGGGCGATTGTGATTTTTTATGATTAGATCTAAAACTCAAAGTATTTTCAAAAACCATAATGGTTTAATCCACCAAACTCTACCTCATTTAGTCATTTCTCTACGTGATTTGTAGCTATTTGGCATGAGAGAGCAATGTATCCATATCTTAACCTCCAAATTAGTTTTTCAGAGGTACTGTGGCTATATTTATCTTTCCAAATCAAACCTCCACTGTTCCCATGCTGGTTATAGACAAATTTTGGTTATGTGTCACAATGATGTCAAAGGTAAGGGGTTTCATTGTTTTTATTTTATGTGTTTTATCATTAGCTCGATGGTATACCTGAGTTGGTTTTTAATCTCCATGATTGAGTTCCAATTTAATTTTTGTTTGTGTGCAGGTAACCCCTAACATGGTGAGACTTGGCTTTAGCCACAGGTAGCCTCTGATCTATATTTTCTTATGAGATATTAAGGGAAAGGAAAATTGAATTGCAATCTCATGATGTAGACACTCTCATCAAATTGTGTCTTACATATGTATTAGTGTAAAAACCAATTTTGAAGAACAGTTTCAAGAAGTTCTATCACAAGGTCCCCGGTATCTGGAATTCCAGAAAAAAAACATAGCAAATGGGAATTGTAGGATATACCATGAATCCAAAAGGATATATCATTTATAATCAAAGGTTTTATCTTCCTAACATACCTACTTTGAAGCAGATGATCATGGATGAATACCATAAGAGACCTTATTTAGGTCATCTAGGTTACCAAAATATGGTGACAACATCACAAAAAAAATTGTTTTGGCCCAAAATGAAGAAAGAAACAACTGATTATCTGGAAAGATGTTTAGAGTTCCAACAATTCAAGTTAGAGCATCAACACCCCGCATGGTTGCTAAATCCCCTTTTGATTCTAGAATGGAAGTGCGAAGTGATTTCCATGGATTTCATAATAGGACTACCTCAGACTAAGTATCAGAATGACTCCATTATGGTAGTAGTTGACACGCTAACAAATTTTGCACATTTTATTCTGGTGAAATCTACCTTTGGGGTAGCCCATGTGGCCAATGTATTTATGAAGGAAAAATTTAAAATTCATGAGATACCAAATATGATCATCTTTTATAGTGATGAAAAGCTCGCATCAACCTTCTGGAAGACATTGTTTCAAGGGATGGGAACAAAACTGAACTTCAACAGAGCTTATCATCCCCATAACAATGGGTAGGATGAAAGAATAAATCAAATACTAGGTCATGCTTCACATGTATGTAATGGATAGGCCCAGCAGGTAGGACGATTTTCTTCATTTAGTAGAATTTATATATAACAACAAATATCAAACCTCTATTAAGATGAGTCCGTTAGAGGCCTTATATGGTAGAAATTTCCATACTCCCCTTAGCTTGAGTCAAGAAGAGGACAGACTCATACTTGGACTCAATGCATTACATGAAATGGAACAAAGAGTACGAAAAATTCAACAGAACATCAAGGTATCCCAAGACTGCCAGAAGAGGTCTATAGATAAAACAGGAACACAAAAATAATTTAAGATTTGGGATCATGTTTACTTGAGAATAAAACCTCGCAAGAGCACCCTTCACACCAACAGTTGGGCTAAGTTAGCACCTTGATATTGTGGGCCCTTTCAGGTTTTGGAACGAGTGGGCCAGTAGCATATAAATTGGCTCTACATAATCATGTTAGAGTTTATCTGTTTTTCATGTTTCATTATTGAAAAAATATGTTCAAAATCATTCTCACGTGGGTGGCTAGAATTTGATACAGGTGGCAAAAAAATGGGACTTTCTTCCAAAACCAACTCGTATATTCGGATAAGAAGAAACCATGCTCCAGAATAGAACAGTCGCTTGGGTGAAAGTGTAGTGGAAGCACTTTACACCCCAAAAAGCTACATGGGACTAAGAAGAAATCATGAGAGAAGATAAATGGTTTTATGGTAACAATGAGGTTGGTGTTTTTTATTAGGAGGGGACTATGTAATACCCCTGATTTACAACTATTATGTTTTATGTAGATAAGATAAATAATATGTGGACCTATGAAACAATTATTCTCTTAGAGGAATTATAAATTTTAATTAATAATTATTGAAGAAAATTGTATCAATTTTTTTAATACAAGTAATAGAGAGATATGGAAATTCTTATCCACAAGGATAGGATAGAATTTCATACGTTCCCAAAATATCTAAAAAAAATCCTTTGGAGATAAATAAAAAATAAAAATAAAAAAGATAGAAGAAAATATCTAATGAATCCCCATTAAAGAGGAAGGTTCCTTGGAATAGGTAAGAAAAAACAACGTTGAGGAAAAGTGAGTTTAAAAAAAAAACTTTTCTGGGAAAAACAAAAGTAAAATCCTAGCCTTTGGGAAACAACAGCCGAGAATAACAGGATGTCGTTATGTAAACTTACTGGGGAATGTAGGCTTGAATGTGCCTTTACTAGTTTGACATGAGGTTTTCAACACTCGGGAAAATATATCTCTACTCATGGGAGAGCTCTGAGGAAAAGCTCGTGGTTGGGAGGAAAATCATCTTTACACGTTGGTATGCAGCATGTAGAAACAAATTATATTCAAATTATTCTATTACAATAATGATTAGATGAGTGAGCTTGTCTAAGTTTTAAATAGACAAATTCTTCCTTGGAAAAAGTGATTCATGTTATATTAAACAAGGGTGGAATGATTTTGTCTGCTAGTTCCCTTATGCTCCTTCAATATTGTGTACAATAGAATCATGTAAAATAGATTTATGTAATGTATATATATATATATATATATATATATATATATATATATATATATATATATATATATATATATATATATATATATAGAGAGAGAGAGAGAGAGAGAGAGAGAGAGAGAGAGAGAGAGAGATAGTATATTTAAGTATAAAATGAAGTAGGTTTATGAAGAGGTTTAAGCAAAAATAAAACATAAAACAAAGGTGTCCCCTTGAAGCCGAAACTACTTTGATACCAAATGTAGGCTTTAACCCTGTACATAAATTATCTGCAAACGAATCTTAAAAATAGAAAATAAACAGTCGCAAGAGAATAAAAAATAAAACAGATAAAAACAGATATTTTCCCCTGGATCCCAAATCGGGATGACCAGCTTGATTTTTCATTATATTAATTTTAGTGTTACAAAACATATATATACATGTTGAAGCATACATAAACCCCAATCCATTAACCCTGGATTAGAACATAACCGTAGTTCCCTTAACCGGATCTACAAAATACCACAGACTAAAAACCATCATACCCCAAAACCATGTGAAAGCCCATGCATAAAACCATGGGTGGATTCGCCGACCAGAAAATAAGGACCAAAAAAAATTTCTGGGGCACTGCCTCAGACCCCGACAGGGGGGGCTACCGCCCCCCTGTGACCCACCTGCGACCCCCCTGCGCATGATTAGTCTTGGAAATAATATAACACAAACCCAACATTCTCGCACTTGTTGTTTTCTTTCCGCAGGGGGCCACAGGAGAGCTGAGTCATTAGCCCAACTTTGCAACACCCATTGTTTCTCTACACCAAGAGGACTTCTGTGTGCTCACAAACTTTTTCAATGCATCTGCAACATTCTTCAAAGTGTTCATCTTTAGCCGCAAGACCCTTTTAGTTTCAAACATATCTCTCACAAAGTGATATTGAACATCACTATGTTTTGTCTTTGAATGATAAGCGGGGTTCTTAGCCAAGAAAATTGCACTTTGGCTATCACAATCTATCCTTATAGCTTGTTGCAACAACCCCATACTTGGACACAATATCAACAACCAAAATACTTCCTTGCTTGCATGAGTGGCTGGTATGTATTCAGCCTTTGTAGTTGAAAGAACCACTAGAGACTGTATTTTACTCATCCAACTGACTGCACCTCCAAATAGGCTAAACACATACCCACTTGTAGATCTTCTTTGGTCCAGATCTCCAGCCCAGTCTGCATCAATAAAACCATGAATGTCCAGCACTCTTTCCAATCCTGGTCTTCCCTGGTAGCACAAGCCATAATCACTAGTGCCATGTAAATATATGAAAACCTGCTTCACTGTTGTCCAATGCTCCCTCCCTAGGTTTGACATAAACCTGCTAAATACTCCCACTGCATGTGCAATGTCTGGTCTAGTACATGCCATTGCATACATTAGGCTACCCACTGCACTTTCATATGGAACACGAGACATATCCTCCTTTTCTTCTTATGTCTTGGGACATTGTTCAGCAGAGAGCTTTGTACCTACAAGAATCGGAACATTCTCTGGTTTACTATCCTGCATATTGAACCTCTACAATATAGTCTCGACATAATTCCTCTTGTTTAACGAGAGCTTCCTCTTTGTCTGATCTCTCATAATTTCCATGCCCAAAATATAGTTTGCAGCACCAAGATCCTTCATGTCGAATTTGGAGAATAGTTGGGTCTTCAAATCTTGGATAATTTCTTTGTCATTTCCAATCAACAACATATCATCCACATACAAGACCAAATAAATAACATGATCATGAATTAATTTAAAATAAACATAGTGATCCTCCTTGCTTCTGATGAAGCCAAGTCCCCGTATTTAGGTATCGAATTTATGATACCACATCCTTGGTGACTGTTTTAACCCATACCGAGACTTCTCTAACCTGCATACTAGTTCCTTCTTCCCCTTCACCATAAATCCTTAAGGTTGTTTCATGTAGATATGCTCTTCCAGATCCTTGTGAAGAAATTTTGTCTTCACATCCATCTCTTCTACCTCAAAATCAAATGCAACAACAATGGATAAAAGTAATCTAATAGAAGTAACTTTGGCAACAGGAGAAAAAATATCACTAAAATCAATTCCCGGCACCTGGGAATAACCTTTTGCTACAAACCGAGCTTTGTATTTCTCCACCTTGCCGTCTACATTCATCGTCTTCTTAAACACCCATTTGCTTCTGATGGGATTCCTTCCATCCAGCAACTCCACCAGATACCATGCCTCATTTTTATGGAAGGATGCCATTTCATCAACCATGGCCTCCTTCCATAGTTTTCCATCCTCTTAATCTACTGCCTCCCTGATAGTTCTGGGATCATCATCAGTTATAGCTATAGAAAAATTTGAACAGAAAGCATTTGGACTATACCTTTCTGGTTGTCTTCTTTCCCAAGGTGATCTTTTCATAGCTGGAGTTTGTGGCTCTTCCTCTTTTGAGTCTTCTTCTATTATAGAGTCGGATTCATCCTCCTTTAGCTCAAACTCTATCTTCTCATGTTCCTTTGGTAGGACTTCATGTTTAACAACACCTTTCACCTCTCTAAACACCACATCTCAGCTATACACAACCTTCCTTTTTTCTGGGTTCCAAAGCTTGTAACCCTTTAAACCATCCTTATACCCAATAAAGATGCACCTTTCAGATTTATTATCCAGCTTAGTCCTTTTCTCCTTTGCAGCATGTACATATGCATCACATCCAAATACCCTCAGAGGTGAAAGAGAGGGTTTCTTACCAGTCCATACGTCATGTGGAGTCTTATCCTCCAACGCTGATGAAGGTGATCTGTTAACCAAGTAACATGGATTATTGTCCTAACCCAGTACCACTAAGCATGCTTCTTGCCTTTTCCATTAGAGTTCTGTTCATTCTTTATGCAACTCCATTTTTTTGAGGTGTGTATGGAGTACTCTTCTACCATGCTATACCACACTTCGTACATCAATTTTTAAATTCCTTCTTGCAGAACTCCCCACCATTATCTGTCCTCGGCACCTTTATCTTCTTCTCCATCCGGTTTTGCACCAAAGCCTTAAATTCTTTAAATCTGTCAAAGACTTCGAATTTCTTCCTCAAGAAATATATCCATGTATTCCTTGAGAAGTCATCTATGAATGAATCATAGTACACAGACTTACCTAGAGATGGAACTGACATAGGTCCAAACACATCACTGTGTAGAAGCTCTAATATCTTGTTCATCCTCTTAGCACCAGAAGGAAAACTCACGCGATTCTGCTTCCCATATACACAATGTTCACAGAAATAAAAATCCAGAGAGCTATTATACATACCTTCTACCATACCATTTCCATGCAGTATTCGAAGGCCCTTCTCTCCAATATGTCCAAGCCTTTGATGCCATAGCATGGTCTTTTATCCACAGACCGCTAGTCTTTCCACTCCACTTTTAAGAACCACATAACTGTTTCACCCAACAAACTGTGTTGCCCTAAAGCTTGTACAGAGTTTCAATACGAACTCCCCGCATTAATACTAGTGCTTCCATAATCATCTTATAGGTATCTTTATCAAGCACTTTTTTTGCACCTACATCATCCATCTTGCTTATAGAAATCATATTTCTGGCCATTGTAGGAATGTGCAGAACACCAGGAAGTGTTCTAATCCTTCCACCTTGTATCTTTAGCTTGAATTTTCCACGTCCGACGATTCTGGCCTTCCTATCATCACCTAAGAAGACATAACCACCATCATATTTCTCATACTCGTAGAACCACTCCCTATGGGGAGTGAAGTGAAAGGATGCACCCAAGTCAATCAACCATGAATCATGATCTACATGTGTATTTGAAGAAGAAGCCTAATACAAATCCCCACCTTCATCCGAGGTGGTTTTTGCCTCTGTAGAAGGAGCATCATAATATACCTTTCCTTTATTAGGAGCTTTAGATCTGCAGTCCTTTTTGTAGTGCCCTTCCTTTCTGAATTTCCAGCACACCTTTACAAACTTTCTAGGAGATTTAGATCTCCCTCTATATTTAGATCTCCCACTCAAAACCTTATTCTTGTTTCTATTTTGGGACCTTCCTCGTACAAATAAGGCATCTCCATTATGACCCTCCTTATTTCTCTGTCTCATTTCCTCCAAGAGCAAGGCTGAGACAATGTCATCGAAATTCAAGGTAGTTGTATTGCTACCTATTGATATAAGCAGACTGTCCCATGAGTCTGGTAGAGAACATAAAAAACTGATGCACTTATCTTCATTTGAGATTTTAATATCAATAGATGACAGTGGACTTACCATATTATTGAAGGTATTTAAATTTTCTGCCACCGAGTCTCCATCCTTCATCCTCAGGTTATACATCTTTTTCCTCAGGAACAATTTATTCACTAGAGACTTAGATTGGTACAAATTCCCTAGCTTGTCCCACGAGGTCTTCGCCTTAGCTTCCCCACATACATTCAACAATAATGAATCTAAGACACACAATCATATTGTGCTCTTTGCCTTCCGATCCATATTCTTCCATTCTTCATCTGACATTGCCGCTAGTTTAGTACCTGGATCTACCGCGATACACTGGTCTTTATCCAACAGCAGATCCTCGATCTTGAGTTTCCACAACTCAAAACTCTAACCATTAAATTTCTCGATCTCCATCTTCCTGCCACTCGCCATCTTCTCTCACCACAAGAATTGATCTCGCAGATCTCCCACTGAACAGGGTCTACCCAAGGCCCAAGAAAAAAAAAACCCCTCAACAGCGAAGGCATCCCCTTGAAGCCGAAATTGCTCTGATACCAAATGTAGGTTTTAACCCTGTACAGAAATTATCTGCAAACGAATCTTAGAAACATAAAATAAACAATAGCAAGAGCATAAAAAATAAAATAGATAAACACAGATATTTTCCCCTGGATCCCAAATCGGGACGACCAGCTTGATTTTTCATTATATTCCTTTTAGTGTTACAACACATATATACACATGCCGAAGCATACATAAACCCCAATCCATTAACCCTGGATTAGAGCATAACCATAGTTCCCTTGACCGGATCTACAAAATACCAGTGGCCGAAAACCATTCTACCCCAAAACCATGTGCAAACCCATGCAAAAAACCATAGGTGGATCCGCCCACCAAAAAATAAGAACCAAAAAATGTTTCTAGGGCGCTGCCCTGGACCCCGACAGGGGGCGCTACCGCACCCCCTATGACCCCCCCATTTGTGATTAGTCATGGAAAGAATATAACACAAACCCAACATCCTTTATAATAGATACAAGGGATAAAGGAGATTTATTATTAAATGTCTTCGACGAAAGACTGTGACTATGAGTCATTATTTTAAATAATATTTACAGGCCCACTTCCTTGAGGATAAAAGGCCATTTAGGTACACTGAATCATGTTGGTGTTAGAAAATGTTAATTCTGATCTATTACTACAATGAATAGAAGAAGGCTAAAATTTAGAAACTAAGCAAAAACAAATCTATTACTGGAATGAGTAGCAGAAGTTTCAAACTTAGAGAATAAGCTAAGAAAAATCTAGAATTTGAAAAATGATATTATTTCAATTCTCTTGAATGAATAAATCAAACTGTGAATGCTACATCTAATCTACTTTGTAAATTAAAAAAGTGAATTGTCATTTAATTGTTAAGAAAAGTTTGTATATCTAGTATAGAAAGAGAAAGAATTAAATGCATGAAACCGTGTAGAAAGAGGTTGCACTTCACATTTAAACGTAATCTCAACCAGCATAATTCTATTACTAATTCGGTAACAATATTCGTTGATATGAAATAAAGACATAAATCATATAACATCTAGAGGTGTCCAAGATAGATAAAAACGGATAATTTCATTAACATAACATCAGTATAGCTGGAGATGCATGCACACCCCTCACAGTAAAAGCTAAGGAAATGAAACTCATATCTAGAATGAAATATCAAACTATCCAGATACACAAAAATAACATCGTACATGGTTAATTTTACATATTCATGTGTGTAATATTGTGGTATAATTAGGAAAAATACATTAAAAAAGTGTATTAAACTCAGAGGCCATTTACGACACTAACATGAGAATATAAAATCTATAGTAGCATTCACCTAACTTAATTAAACCTCAAATCCTTGCAAGGAGGAGAGCCATGGCAAAAAAAACACACTACCAACCTGAGAAAAGATGCAGTTGGTAAGTATTGGCAATGATGAAACAACGAATTTAACACAGTCCTAGACCCATAACGGCATACCTACAAGGATCAAAAAAAAAAATTAGGGAAGAGAGAAAAAGGGACAGATCAATATCATATAGAAAAATAACAGCGCATAAGGAGAGAAGGATGCCTTAATTGAATCACGCAGTCATGACATGGATTGAATCCACTTGTGCATAAAAGAGAAATAATATTGTGAGGGAACAAATACTCCAACACAGTACACCTAGACCTAATTGTTAGGTTTACTCAATATTTCCCCACCCTTGCTAATGTAATACATCACTCAGTTTACTTTCAAACGTTAAATATAAAGAAAAATTACATTAAGAAATGGACCAATTGAGGGGAGAATAATTGGGAAAACATAATATTATTATATTATATTTTACCTAATATCATCTAGTAAAAAATGGATGGAGGTAAGAAAAAATATTAGATAAAATGCAATAATTACATTTTTCTTTATATTTACAACTAATTATGTATCTAAATATAACTTCAAACTAGGATGGATCTATGCTAGTTTAAAATATGTTAGATTACACATAAATACTATGGGTGTATACCACGTGTCTTTTTTTTTAATTATCTCACTATATAAAATCTCATGTAAAATAAAGGTAAAAATAGAAGTATTTTTTTATGGGCTACATTGATTTTTAAAGAATATTTTTTTCTAAAGAACATTATCACAACATCGCTTGCATATACATATATGATTTGACGCATAATTTTTTTTCTTAACATAATATTACATGACAATGGTTCCCTCATGTACTGGTTTGTAGAGCAGCTCTTAGTGGAATAATCACTAGTTTATAATCAAATTATAAAAACTATATTCAAATTTGAATATTTAAATACAAATAATATCAAATAATAAATTTTAATTTTAATGATCCCACAAGAAGAAAGGACACCAAAATAGTATCCCTGAGGAGGTCTTTTGAACTAGAGGAAATGGATGTCACTTTCCTATAGGAAACCCTAGGTGATGGTGTGAACATTACTTACAAGGATGGTCATTTCACGCATTGCATGCTCGGAGAAGATCAGGTGGATGCGAGACTGGTATAAAACAAGAGAATGAAAATTGACAATGTATGGGGATTGGAAGGGGTATCAGCAACATATGGATTCTTGAAATAATTAGGTATAAACATTAGGATGGTAAATAGTTATCACCCCTCTCACAATGTGGTGGAGTTATGGGAATACTTAATGAGAATCTTGGGGAAGGCACTCCCAATTTCATTCTGTACTCTAATTCTTTTAGCAAATTTTGGATCATAGCGATTTCCTCAACATAGCACTAGCCCAGGTACAACCAACCTGAAAAGAAAGAAGGACAAGAGATGACATTATTTTCAAATGACTAGATCATTTCCTTGTTAAGGCACCTTTACTAGAGAATATTGAAAGGATAAGGAAATGGGCAGGCTCAAGAGGTATATCAGATCATTCACCAATATTCCCGAAAATCATGCGCACATCCCCTAAGCTGAAGGCACCATTTAAATTGAATTTTTCTTGGTTAAAATAGGAGTAATTTCATCATATTGTTAAACATACATTCTCTTCTTGTACACAGGTAAGAGATATATCTTTGATGGAATTATTATCTAGTAATAGTTGATGGCTAGCCCATATTTCTAACCGAAGATGAAGAATAGATGGAAAAAACAAGCTTACCTAGTGATACAAACTTCATATTGGAAAATGATCATGAATTAGAAGTAGAATCCGATGATTATCATAGAGGATACCTGAATGCATTGAGTTTCCAGCAAGGGCAATACTCCTTGAGTGGTAGTGATGTTCTATTCAATAAACCCCAATGAAGATAGTTCAGCAGAAAGAAGTACCACAAAAGAAACCTTCTCAAGCCAATCAAAATAAGGGTAAAGAAATTGCAGCTCCAAATTAAAACATAAGAAATAAACCTTATACAAGTGCACACGTCAAAGAAAGATATATTCAGAGGAAATAAAATGCACTGAGAGAACATTTTGAGAAAAGGGATATTTTCATAAAAGAGGTAGACAGAACTATAACTTTTAGTTTAGAGTAAAAAATTTCAAAGTTAAAGGTGTTTATTCCTCTTATTGAATTGGTCAAATTTGATAAGTATAAATCCCATGTAGTCAGAACCTTGAAATTTGACCATTTATACGATGTGGTTAATATAGAGGCTGATCAGCCCGAGTTAATATTTGTTCTCACAATTGATGGTCAGTCTGAAGATAGTGATGTCCCAGCATTTTACTTGAATTTTCTTATGCAACCATCCATGTCTTAAGTCAAATGATAAAACTATATCGTGTTACTAAAATGAAATACATGATCACAAACAAAGAAAGGCCTAATAATCACCCTATAAATATTGTACATATAGACTTAAAGTCATTCATTTTGTACAATGATTCTGGATTAAATGATATAGATTGTCAATTAGTAGAAATATAGGATGTTCTTGAAGTTTCAGATTGCATTAGAAAAATGTTGGAAAAAGAGAAAGATAATCTACCTGCTATATCCAAATAACCATCAGAAAATGTAGATGAAAATTCAGAACAACATAAATAATCATATCAGAAAATTGTGTCAAATCAGAGTCAAGAGTTTCTGCACCTTGAGGAAGAATATGGTCTTTGGAGTATGGACTTGGATGGTGTCATTGGAAAAGATGGGTCTGGCATTGGTTTATGGATCCATATCCCATTTCAGCAGAAAAATAAATTCCCTAATAATGTTAGACTTTTTTCCTATAAATTAGCATTTAATTTTATGAGCAATGAGGCTGAATATGAAGCACTCATTACCATTCTTAAAATTTTGAAAAAAACGGACCTAGAAGAATTTCATTCTACGGTGATTCAGAACCTGTAATTAAACAAGTCAAACGTGAGTATCATGCTAATCACCCAAGGATGGGGTAATATAGGAATGCAACACTTGACATTTTGAGAATGGTTTTGGAATATACACTTAAATTTGTGGCAAGGTTGCAAAATCTTATGGTTGATTCATTAGCCACTACTACAAGTAATTTTAGATCTAAAATTTTTTCAAATAAAAAGATTGAGATTCATGTGAAGGACAGTCCCAACATCCCTGATAACTAGAAATTTTGGCAAGTATTCTGGGACAATAAACAAGTTAACAATTTCTTTCAAAGTGAACGTGAGTTTGAGAACTGTTATATGAATGAAGTGTACGACAAGGATGACCAAGTCATCAAGGTAGATAAGATTTACATACTTCATCTCAAGGACAATAATATTCCAAAAGGTCGCATACCTTTTGAAGAATTGTTTGATCAAGATTATGTGGCAACAAAGCCTACTTTGGTCCCCACATGAAAAGGCGTAGAAGATGTTAATATTGGAACATCGGATCATCCAAAGTTAATCAATATTTCAGAGTCTTTGTCTCCCAAGGTAAAGAATAAATATGATAATTCATTTACTAATTTTTCTAACATGTTTTCTTGGAATTACTCAGATCTAAAGGTGTATAATAAATATATCATTCAACATACCATCCCAATAAACCCAGATCAAAAGCATTTTAGGCAGAATCTCAGAAGAATGAACCCGAAGTTGTTTCCATCCATTGAGAAGGAAGTAAAAAATTTCTATAAGGTATGTATTATTGTTCCAATCAAATTTTTTGATTGGATGTCCAATTTGGTTCTAGTACGAAAGAAGATTAGTAAAATCCGACTATGTGTATACTTCAGAGATCTATTCAAAGTGTCATTGAAGGAAAATTATCCTCTTCCCAAAATGGACCACCTATTTTAGCGAGTTATAGGAGCCACTAGGATTTTAGTGCTAGATGGTTACTCAGGGTACAATCAGATACTTGCGCATGAGGATGATCATGACAAGACAACATTCACTACACCATGGGGTACATTTAAATATGTTATGATGCCATTCTGTTTGAAAAATGCCAGGGCCACTTTCCAACATTCCATGGACATAGAATTCAGTAATCAGAAAGATGTCTTCCTTGTTGTTTATTTAGATGATTTGACTACTTATTCAAATTCATATCATGAGAATTTACACCATTTGAGAGTTGTGTTCTAGCAATTTAGAAAATTTGGAATATTCCTTAATCCTAAAAAGTGCCCATTTTCTATGGAAGAAGGAATTTTTTTGGTTCACATAATCTCCAAGGATGGGATCAGGATAGATCCTTACAGAGTTGAAGTGATACAACAAATTGATTTCCCTCGTAACAATAAGGAAATCCAAGGGTTCAACGAAAGCATGAATTTCCCACATAGGTTCGTTCCCAACTTAGTAGAGTATCTTAGAGAGTTAAATAAGATGATTAAGAAAGAGAATGATGTAAAATGGTCTGAAAATGCTCATTATTAATTTAGCTCAGTGAAATTTTCTTTGAAAACTACTCTAGTTTTGACAAGTCTCGATTATTCACTATATTTCATTATATTTTCTTTTGCTTCTCAGCATACTTTGACAGCGGTACTAATGCAGAAAAAAATATGGGAAAGAGCTACCAATAGCATTCTTCAGTCACACAATAAGGGATGAAGCCTTCTGATACAACATAATTGATAAGCAAGCCTTGGATTTGGTCATAGCACTCAAGGATTTCCATGTTTATATTTTTCACTCACATATTTTGGCGTTTGTTCCAAATGGAGTTGTTAAAGAAGTACTTATGAAAACAGATCCAAAAAAGAAGGAGAGGTAGATGGATAACAACGCTCTTAGATTATGACATTGAGATCAAGCCAACCAAGCTTATCAAAAGGCAAGGCTTAGCCAAGCTCACGGCTAATTCAAATCTACATGCACTTGACATCAATCTCATATCAACATTATCCGATGAAGAAGAAGGTGTAAGTCTTATTAAGGTATCAAATCTCTTTTCATCATCTCCACAATATGTTGATATCATTTATGATTTACAACATTTGAACCTTGTTCTGAGCATGTGAAAGAGTAAAAGAGATTCCTTGAAAGTTAAGGCTTAAAAATGTTGCATACTAGACAATGCACTCTACTGGAAGGATCGTAGAGGTGTATTACTCAATTGCTTGGTTGAACATGAGTCCAAAGAAGTGATGAAGGATTTCCAAAAAGGAAATTGTGGAGGTCACATATACTGGAATACCAAGGCAAAAAAAGTACTGAGAGAGGGTTGCTATTGGACAAAATTGTTTGCAGATTGTACAAGATGTTTATGAGTTACCATGAATGCCAAATTTTCCAAGGTAAATGTAAGATTCTTCCTTTACCATTACAGCCCATTTCATTTGAAGCTCCTTTATAGCAGTGGGGCTTAGATTTTATTGGTGAGATACATCCACCCTCATCCACTAAAAACATATGGATACTTACTGCCACATAATACTTTACAAGGTGGATGGGAGCGATCCCAACAAGGAAAGCTACAGACTTTGTTGTAATTCAGTTTCTAGAAACTAACATCTTGTCCCGGTTTGGTTATCCTAGAAAGGTCATCACGGATAACACCGTAACCTTCAAATCAAAGAAAATGATAGAATACTATGACAGGTATAACATTAAGTTTGGTCATTCTACAACATACCATCCATAGGAAAACAGATTAGTGGAGTCCTCCAATAAGACTTTGATAAACATAACAAAAAATATGTTGGAGGCGAATAAGAAGAATTGGCACAAGAAGCTAATTAATGCATTATGGGAAAACTGGGTAAGCAGTAAGAAATCCATTGGCATGTCTCCATTTTAGGTAGTTTATGGTGTGGACATGGTTTTCCGTTCTTCATTGGTTGTCCTAGTCATAAAACTTTCACAGGAAGTGGGAAGTGAAGAGAATGACATACATCGCAGAATCAACCAAATGATTCACCTGCAATAGACGAGAGAAGAATTGTTTTAGAATATTTCCAAGCTCCATCATAAGGATAAGAAAATATATCACAGAAAAACCAAGCAAGATGATTTCAAGATTGGCGATGTAGTACTCCGGTGGGATGCCGACAATGAAGATAACAGTAAGCATGGGAAGTTCAATATTTTATGGAAAGGGAATTTTAAGATTGCAGCTTCTTGTGGAAAAAATTCATATCTCCAAGAAGAATTGGATGGGAAAGATAGCTTAGGAGGGCCAGTTAAAGGTAGGCACCTTAAGCACTATTTTTTTTGAACTGAAATTGTGAAAATTTTAGTCATCCTCATTGTATATATCAGTTTGATATTCCTGTAAGTTTGAAGTGGAAAAGCACTGGAGTTCAGAGCCCGAAGTGAAGGCCATGGAGCTTCATTGAGTTTCCACCATTTTCAAGTTCATTTTTCAGAAAAGTAGGTTAAGTTTTGAGACATTGTTTCAGTCAATTTTAGTTAGTTTTCAAAGTTAATTTGAGTCATTGAGTTGTGAGTATTTAGTCATGCATTTCAGTTTGATTTTTTTGACCGTATTGGCACAATGGTTAGGCAATTGGTATACAGTGTCCTTGACACCCCCAAGGAGCTTCCATCCCCAATTAGGCTGATGTCATAATTTTCATTCTGCCATCAATGATCAAAATCACTCTTTTCATATTCATTTTATGGGTCCCACTCAATTTTTTGCATCATTCCATTAGGTCATGCAAAAAGTTGATTCACTAATGCTATGCTTAGTCATAAAACCTCACTCTCCCTTGAAATTTCACATTTGTTGACTCACCTTCATGTCTTGCTAAGCATAAAAAAATCTTGAAAGCTCATGTCACTATGTCATTATGTCAGTCGAAGTCAACCATGAAGTGAGGTTATCCATGGTCCCATTAGGTCAACTAGGTTTTATTTTTCAAGGTTCCAATAAGGTCAACAAAGGTGTGAGAATGACTTAATAATACTTCTAAATCATATGTAGAGGATTCATCACCATGTAAATATGATTTTTAATTTTTTTGTTTTTTCTTTTACAACATGATTTTCATACCAAAACATAATTTTATCCAAAACGAAGATGTAATTTATTTTTAATTTTCATGTAATTTTATGATCATAATATGTTATAAGTTTTTTCCCAAGCTACCAACTAAAAAATTACATGCAAACCTGAAAGTGTAAAGTGCCAAACTCCAACAATATCATCTTGCAAAGAAGAAAATATCAAAGGAAAATGGTAATCAACAATGTTTTCAAAAGGGTGAAATGAAACATTGGAAAAGTGGGTTTTCCAATATAAATTCAAATTCACTTAAGTATTTATGACTCATTGACATTGTTTCAAATTCATTTGTCTCCTCCAAACATCAAGCAAGCACTATAAGAGACCAAAATTTTGAGTTTTTGGGCGGAATTGGTAAGAAAAAATAGAGCAAAGGGCACAGCTGCTGAAGGTAGGGTGCAAACGCTGAGGGCAGGGTGCAAATTCTTGAGCGAGGGCGGGAATGCTTTCTTTAAGGCGCAAATGCTCTGTGGAGGGCGCAAACATTCTGGTGAGGGTACGAATGCTTAACATAGGGTGCAAATGACCAGGACACCACAGAAACGTGTTCAAGTAGCGAAAAATCATTTCCAAAGCTTCACCAACCCACTCATTTACCTCCATAAAATGAGTAAGATCTCATGCCATTAAAGTATCATTTTCATCAAGTGCATATGTTGAGTGTTGTGAAGTTAGGTTAAAATTTTGTGTTTGAATTTGTTTAAAACCGTAATATCCTCATTGCATTTGTGAAAATTCCCAAATTTCAGTACCTTACACCTTTATACCCTTCCCACAATTACAAATACCCATTCCCACAACCCCTATCTTAAAAAATTCCCTCTCTCCAAACCTTTCTCCCGAAACCCTAAGTCCTAGGTGCTACATTTACTTAGGTTCCCAATCTCCAAATCCCATCCTAATCTCATCTCATTACTACTCCCTATCCCCTCCTCCATTTCATACATCCCTAGCACCGTCTCCTTCATTTTCCCTTACCCATTCCCTATTCCTAAAAACATATTTCACACCATCCACTTCCCAATGGTTTTGATAAAAATAAAATAGCATAAGAGGAAGAAAACACATCATTCAGTGAAGAAGAGGAAACAAAGGTCAGGAGGCCACATAAAGGGGGAACAATACTCAGAGTTGAACCTACCAACAGTAGGGAACTCTTGGCTTCTCCATTAACTATGACATGCTTCAAACATGTTGGTTGTAATGATTTGTGTGAGAAAATTTAGAGGGTCCAACACCATCCCATGTTGACTAGACTTTTCATATCTAGAATCTATGACAACCAAATTAATTTAGTTGGTGTCACTTTTACTATATCAATTGTTATTACTTCAGCTGGCACCGAGATCCCAAATTTTGGGAGAAGTAGCTCAAGAAAGGTAATTTGAAGAAACAAGACTTTGACTTTTTCTTAAAACCAAGACTCCAAAATTAGACAAGGAGATTCTTTCATTTTTCTCACCTCCTAGAAAGATATGCACCAATGATGAAGATAATAATGAAATACTTTTCATGTGAAGATATATTTTTAAGGCTTTATTCCTATCACATTCGTCTCTTAATGCATTTCACTAGGGTAAGGATGCTTAAAATACCCTACTATATTTTTCGAAGCATAGAGAATATTGCAGACATTGCCCAGAAAAAAGAGTATGAAAAAAAAATGAGAAGTCTATTCCATCATTCCCTTCTTAAAATAATTGTGCTCTATCATCTCAATCAAATAAATATTGCATAGATTACCTTCATAGCAAATGATATTTTCCAATAACCATCTACTTAACATGCACAAAATGTCTCTTTGTCATCCCACCCATCCACTTCCATCCCTCCATCTCAGCCCATAGAACATTCATCATCATCAGATTAGTCCCCTTGACCTCCTTCATCTCCATACGATCATGACATTGGGTTAGCTAGAAGGATTAAGGACAATGAGCCGAAGTGGGATAGTATGGTTGAGGTTGAGTTGTTGCCAAAAACCTACCAGAGAGGCCACATGAATGTGTTTTCTCCACACAGAGTGAAAGGCACCATGCCTTCAACAACAACAAAGCATGTGGACAAAGGTAAAGAAAAAGTGATTGAGCCATTCATTCATGATGAGGAGGACCTTCATGAAGCAGAACAGGAATTTCAACATGTTGACATAAATGAGGATGAAAATGAAAAAATTAGTAATGCATCCATGAAAGGAAAGGATGTCAATATTAAGGAGCTCCAAACAAATATTGACAGGGCCAAATAAGTCATAAACTTACTTGAGTAGGAGAATGACCAATTGAAGACTAAATAGGTCATTGATGAGTTAAACTATGTCACTGCTTAAAGGGAGGTAGAAAAGGCCAAAGCCATGATAGATGAAACACTTGAAAAGTATGGCTTGCATGATGAAAAAGAGGAACAAGAACCAATAAAGAGACCTATAAATAGAGGGCTGAAAATAGATCTAGCTCTAGCAAGACAAAGGGAGTTTGAGCTTATT
The DNA here is from genome assembly GCA_034641835.2 of Pinus albicaulis. NCBI lineage: Eukaryota > Viridiplantae > Streptophyta > Pinopsida > Pinales > Pinaceae > Pinus > Pinus albicaulis. The sequence continues at coordinate 1,914,661,581 of CM076575.1, forward strand.
GATAAACTAACCCTAAATGACCTACTTGCTATACTGATCAGTGAAAACAGGGAGCCATGGCTTTATAGAGCAAATAAGAACTTGGAGAATCTTGTAGCAAAAGCTAACAAAGGCAATGACCTATTCAGGAGTAAATTCAAACACCATGCACTAAAGGAGAAAATTGCAATGCCCAAGCTCAAAAGAGCCATTGCAAAGATTGAAAATTTGACCATGGAAGAGAAGAAAAATATTGGACATACTTGCAAAGCCTACCCTCCAAGACTAGCCACATCATCATCACCCATTCTACCAATTTTGAGGCATTTTGAAACTTTTTTGCAAAATCTGGTATTTTCTGAGTTTTTTTGAACATGCACTTAGCATAAATGTTGTCATTTGTGCAGTGCCATAGGTGCTACACAAATGTTTGTGGGACTTTTTGAAGGAAAGAAGACTACCATTGGATTCCTAAAGAGAAATTCATTCCAGAAAACCATGCTTCCAATCTTTATTTGTAGATTTGATAGGTGAAAAGGTAAAAAAAATACCTAAAAATCACCTTTCTTCCCATGTTTTGACCTAAGTGCTGCACAAATACCAGTCTTGGGAGAATGACATTTTGAGGGATCAAATCAGATTCATTTTGAAAATTGGAGGCATATTCAGAAATAGGACTAGAAGAGCTTTCCCACATGCCACCTTGTGCCTGATTTGGACACCTAAAAGTCAGCCAAAAGTGGCCCTAAACATGGAGGGTGCAAATAACACTATGAGGGCGCAAATGATAAAGTTAGGGCACAAATGACACATTTTCTCATACTTTTGGCTTTTCTGTGTAATTTTGACTTGTCTTCAGAAAATCATGTTTCTACCTATGTAATTAATGATGGTAAATCTATTTATGTTATGGATAGGTTACCTAGGGGTAGATTCATGGGGTAAAAGTTATCATTAAGTCAAAATGAATCAGTTTGAATGTAATTAGGAATAATTCATTTGGAACATCCTACACATCAACTTTTAGTTCAGTGTTTTGTGGATCTATTCCTCACCTCATGGATTCGACCCCTGAGGATGAGGTAATTTTTTTTTTTATATCTATTTAGTCCCTTTCTTGACTCTTAGCAAGGGTTGTAATCAATTTTGATGTTAGCTTATTGATCAAGGAACTATTATACTCAGTTTGGCCAGTTAATAAAGAAGAGTTGCAGCTATTTTTTGTGATACATGTGGTATGTTGTTCATCATTATTTTTCCTTTAGTTTCATATGTTAGAATGTGTTTTTTTCATGTTTATTACATCTCTATTGTATGATTTCTTTCAGGTTGATAGGTAAAACACATGCTTTCTCATGCTCTTTTTAGGGAAAGATACCATAATTTGTCCATATTTCCTCTATTTAAGAGGAATCCATCTCTCATGCTCTTCTTAGCTTCTTATCAGTCTCAAAACCATCTCATTACAATCATCTTCAAGTGTTAAGCCTTATGCCTACCTTGCCCCATTGAATCTCTGCAACCCTATCTCATTTTCCCTGACCTAGCTCCCTTAACCTAATATCTTCATCGAGTGAAACCCAACCCAATCAAATCAAAACAAACCCCTGCACTCATATCTAGCCTAAAATCCCTAATTAATCCAACCCTCTTGGCTTTGATTTTGTGGAGAGAGCACTCTCCGACTTGGTAGGGCTAGCTACCAAGTCAAAAGGTTGGTTTGTGGTTACCTCTTTTGGGATTCCTTCTTCAGCCTTAGGAATCTGGCGGAGTGTTAACACATACTATACCTTTAAATTTGTTCAGTGAGGTTTTAGGATTTATTTCCATGATTTCTGAATAATTTAATCTTGATAGAGATATCCAAATATAAGTCTCTAGGAATCAAAATTTTGATTTTTAATGAAATTCCATTTCCTTTGCTCTGAACTATGTAATTTTATTACATATTGTTCAATTTCCCAACTTCAATTCGTAATTGGGATTTTTGTAAATGAAATTATCTGTATGTTATAGTTTCAAAAGTTCATTGCATATACAATTTCCATTTAATTTTAAATGTTATATTTAACATTTTGTTTGTTTATTTTATCATGTATCCACCCTTCTATTTCCTCTCTGTAAAAGAGAAAATGATACAATTATATATGTTACTGTATATATATACATAATTTATAATTTTTTATTGATATTAAGATTAACGTTGTATCATATTATTTTTACTATATTAATATAGTCCCGCCTCTGAAATTAATTTATCTCTAATTACACTTCATAAGTTTATTTATATCATATTACTCTTTATATTTAGAGTAACTAAATTTAAAACTAATACTTCCAGAATTTAATTATGAAAACTTATTTTATAATAATTTTCCATATAGAACTAATTTGGGAATCCTCTTCAGATATTATCATGCTATTTCGCAACTCTATATAATATTGATTCGATTCATGACACCTCTTCCCTCACGTTAGTCTCGATATTTTTCCATTTTTGTATTAATTACTGTCACATATTTAAATATTTTATTTTAGTCCACTTGTCCATACAGTTACTTTTACTGTTAGTACAGGAAGAAAAATTCAATTCTGAAGATAATTTCACAGGTATTATTATTTTATGTGCATTTTCTCAGTTTTTTCCTTCTCTTTTTCGTCAATTAAAATTTCTAACTTTGATTGCTTTTTTTTTCTTCAGGTTTGTTCTATAATTTTGATTCTCTGATAAAATTCTTTGCGATCAATAGTCATAGTACCTGACTATCAATTTCATCCTATCTTAGGTCGATCATCAGAGCAATGGAGCCTCTTCCAGCATTTTTTCCACTCTTCATAATTCATCTTCATACATTGTATATTGAATGTATATGATGACCCTAATGAGATTAAAAAAAAAACTTCTGTATAATTGATTTATTATTTAAGGTTGGCCATATTATATAATCCTCAACTCCACTAGAGATTGTTGAAAAGTACATACACATGTAAAGAATTATTATAACACAACTACTTACTTTTTTCTATATTACATGTTTACATATATGACCGAGTCTTTGTATGGATAAAAATGTATAATAATTTCTATATGACAGCTTACATATTTATGTTTCTAATTTCAATCTAAACTATATATTCATAATTTAGATGTGTATTACAAAACATATTGTATATCTATATTCTATTATGCTTATAATTTCATATCTATTGCATATTTCCTACTATTACTATATCTTAATTATATATAGTCTCATAGTACATGTACTTTTTTTTTTTTGTGAAATTTCAGATATTTAGTTGGACTTAAATGACAGATTTAGACCCTAAAAAAGGGTTTATATATTTCATTTGTTTGTCCCAAATTTTTATAAGCCTATTTAACAACACTATTGGCAAAATGATGCAGAGTGTTGTCCTTGATGGCAACCCACTGAATGAAGATGAAGACATGAGATTGTTGACATGTGTTGTCCTTAATGGCAATCCACCTGATGAAGTTATTCTTGACTTGATGAACTTGGTAAATGATGTAAATCTGATGCGATATGATGTTTGCTGGCAATATGATGTTGAGTGTTGTCCTTGATGATAACCCACTTGATAGAGTGTTGTCCTTGAATGGCAACCCACTTGATGAAGATGATGGCAATCTACTCGATGAAGTTGTGCTTGATAGAATATGTCTTGATGAACCTGTTTAAAGAAGTAAATCTGATGTATCTACAGTGAGTACAGAAGAGAATGAAGAAAGGAATTCAATATATGCTAGATCTATGATGAAAAGAGTATGTCTCAAGGCATACGCGGATCTGTCTAAGGGAAGTCGCGTATGCACGCGGGAAACAACGTTCCAAGTCGCGTATGGGCAAAAAGCACTCATAAAGTGCAAAACCAGGGACCGTGGTATTGAAGGCTCATGGTATTGAAGGCTCATGGTATTGTTTTAGCTCATGGTATTGAAAAAGGGGCCCGTGGTATTGAAAAATGATAAACCTATATAAGGAGAAGAAATTCATTGTGCAAATCATGAGTGTGGGAGCAAGATGTCTGAGCTTGAACGAATACTTCTCTGTGAAGTATATCTGTATGGAAAGGGTAAAGGTTTGATCTGAATCTATGATGCACCTATGAAGAAATGATGAAGCGGAATATCTAGATACGGAAAATGTATTTGTATCTACTAGATACGCAGCAGGAAGCAGTCGAGATGAGGTGAACATACATCTGAAATAAAAAGAGATGCATCTGACGGAATATACGATACGAAGAAATATCTTTGCTCTATAATGGTTGAAGATCTATACGCTAGTTAAATGAAGACGCATACAATACGCGGCTTATTTGAAAAGAAGAGAAAACACGTATGCGCAATAAATTAGCTTTGTAATTTGTCTAGAAGTATCTGTTGGTTTATGTGGACGGAAGCGCGTATATACGCGACATCAGTGAAAGGAAAGCGCGTATGCAAACTAGGGGTTGCTGAAGTCTGTGGTAAGAAATGTCTGATCTGTTCTGCTGGTTTACTGATATCTGTCAGTGAGTTATATGTATCTGTTTCATGGTTGACTGTGCTTAAAAGTATGGAAAGGGTCCAGTTTGAAAATATGATGAAATGTGGCCTGCAAGTGGTGTCCTAAAAGAAGCTTTGGATCCAGTGTGAAAATTGATGAAACGTGGTCCATAGAGGTGCTGAGGGTTGTAGCCTTCAGTCAGGGGGTCGTAGCTCCCTTCCAGGTGAGGCTGGTAAACGAGATCGAGGGGTCGTAGCTCCCTTCCAGGAGAGGCTGGTAAACGAGTCAGGGGGTCGTAGCTCCCTTCCAGGAGAGGCTGGTAAACGAGCGCAGGTGGGTGCCTGCGTGCTGGTAGAGTCTGCGCCAGCACATATGTTGTAAGATGTTTTCTCTATAATAAAATATTGAAGGCTGAGCAACTGCAGCGGTGGTTTTCTCCCGACTTGGGTTTCCACCTAAAAATCCTGGTGTTCATGTGTGATGCTTTGTGTGATGGTTTATTCTGTTCTTACTGCACATGTTTACTGTTTAGAGAACATCTAATGAATGAATGATGGAATGATATAAGTGAAGAACTAATGGCATAATTAGATCTCTGTGTATACGCGAGTTTTATGAAGGATATCCGCGTGTATACGCTAGTTGTCTTCAGCAAAGTAGCGTATGGGTTTTAGAGCATGAAAATTAAAAAGTTTTAGTTTGCCCTAAATACTGATTCACCCCCCCCCCCCTCTCAGTATTTTTCCCAACAATTGGTTTCAGAGCAGGTCCTTCTGCAGAAGCTTGATCGCTTAAAGGTGATCCGTCGCAATGGGAAGCCAAGAAGGAGTAATGTCTATAAAGCCACCTCTATTCAATGGAAGCAATCTGATATTCTGGAAGGTACGAACAAAAGCTTATCTGCAAAGTCTTGGTGCAGTTGTATGGGCCATCGTGGAAGAAGGTTATCAATACCCAGCAAGTATTCCTACTGATGCAGCAGAAAGGAAGAATGTCTGAATTAGAATTTGCTAAAGTGATGCAGCTACATTCAGCAAAAGAAATATGGGACAAAATCATTCTAAGCTATGAAGGAGACACAAAGGTAAAAAGTGCAAAACTCCAAACTCTTAGAATTGAATATGAAAATTTGAAGATGCATAGTGATGAGAGTGTTGCTAGGTTCTTTCTTCGTCTGGATGATATTGTAAATTGAATGAGAAATTTGGGTGAAACCATAACTGACACTACTCTGGTGGAAAAGGTCTTAAGATCCTTGACTTCTAAATTTGACTCTAAAGTTTCGGCTATTGAAGAAAGGCAAGATCTGCAAACTCTTTCTATTGTTCAATTGCATGGTATTCTGACTGCTTTTGAAATGAGACAAGGAGGTCCTTCTCAAATAAGAGAAGCTGCTTTTAAGGCATCTACAAAAGGAAAGGAAAAGGAAGTTGTCAAAGAACCCAGCTATATATCCGATGAAGAAGAAGCGAATTTCGTGAGAAAGCTCCAACTAGGCACTGGAAGATTCAAAGGTAAGCTTCCCTTTAAATGTTTTGAGTGTGGAAAAGTTGGTCATTATGCTGCTAAATGTCCTTATAGAGAAAAGCATGGTAAAGGGAAACAATTTGAGAAGAGAAAGAGTTATTATGCAAAAGAAGATGATGATGAAGTGTCCAGTGAAGATGAAGAAGATTCTGACCAAGATCTGAAAGTGCTCATGGCTAAGAAGAAAAAGAAGAAGGTTACTCGAGGAAAGGAGATACCTCAGAAATCATGTATAGCAAAAATTGAAGAAGATGAAACAGATTCTGATGAAGCTCTACAAGTGCTCATGGCAAAGAGGAAAAAGAAGAAGGCTACTCGAAGCAAGGAGATATCTCAGAAAATTGAAGAAGATGAATCTGATAGTGATTTGGACCCTTGTAATCTTCTGTGTGCAAGCAATGGTATAGAAAGTGAAAGTAAAGTTGTGGATCTAGAAAAAGCTATCAAGATCAAAGTTGAAGAACAACAAAAGGAAATTGATAAGAAAGATTCTATCTACAAAGAGATGATCTCTCAAATGAAAGATCAAATAGAAATGCTAAATGGACAGGTGGACAAGTATCAAAGGTTTCATACTTATGCATCCAATAGAATTAAAGAACTAGAAGCAGAAATCAACGATCTAAATGCAGATCTCGAAAAATCAAACAAGAAGAATGAAGGACTTGAAGCTGCAATCATCTTTCTACAAATAGATCTTGAAGCATCAAATAAGAAGAATGAAGAACCTCTGTCATTTGAAAAGGAAGGCCTTGAAGCATAAATCATCTCTCTTAAAGAAGATCTGGAAAAATCAAATAAGAAGAATGAAGATCTGCAACAAACATGTGAAGAAAACGAAAATTGGTTGAAAGAAGAGATTCTAAATCTTAAGGATCAAGTCGAAGATGGAAGAAGGAAAGAAGAAAGCTTGACGAAGCAATGTCAAGCCTTGGAGGTTGAGGTAAACATTCTCAAAGGTAAATTAGAATAAAATGTTAAACTTTTGAGGTTTCAAGATAATACTAATATTTTGGACAATATTCTGAGTAATCAAAGGTCTCCTGCTATCAAACTTGGTCTTGGTTTCCATGAAACTGTTAAAGGAGAATCTAGCTCACAAGGAAGTGCAAAAACCTCAGAGAATGTCAATGCAAAACCTGAAGTGTTGAAAGAGACAAAAGGTCAACCATCAATGATGAATTCTCAAAGGATTTAATTCAAGAATGTTGAATGTTTTAAATGTCATAATTATGGGCATGTTGCAGCAAATTACAGGAGCAGATCATTTCAGCCACAAACTAACAGATCCTACATAGAAAGGTACTCTGGTTTCTTCAAAGGATATTGTTTTTCATGTAACAAGTATGGACATAAAGCAGCTGATTGTAAAAGGAGGAAGATTAGAAATACTCATTATGATTCTTATGCTTATTTCTCTGGACACATGAGATGTTATTCTTGTAACAAGTATGGACATGTAGGAAAGGAATGCAGGTTGAACAGATCTGAGAAAGTGGACAATTTTCAGCACACAGTTAGGAAGTTCAAGCAAATTTGGAAAAAGAAGGAGGACTAATCAGAAACGTAGGGAATTCTGACCCTACTGCAGTCATCCGCTTCTGAAGCTTACTTCTCTTATTGACTGCAGGAATGTTGTGGGATACATTATGAGATTTAGTAATGTATCGTCACAGGGGGAGCAATGTATGATGACTCTCATGGTTGATTTGATTTTTCTGGTTATATGTATTTCTGACAGAGCATCTGATATGAAGAAGACAGGTACAAGAAGTACAAGTTCAGGGGGAGATGAAGGAGTATGAAAAAATTCTATTCTTCACTTTCCATACGCGGGTTCGATGAACACAAGTCGCGTATACACGCGAGTTCCAGCAGACACAGTCGCGTATGCTTTAAGGATAAGAAAATTGGGATGACAGCTGAAGATCAGGAGCAGAGTTTCAGGGGGAGCATCAGTCTAACTGTATTATTGACTCAGTATCAGCTTAGTTTCTCAGTTCTAATTTATGATGATATGATACTTGGTTTCTTATGTTGAAGATTATGGATGAGTCTCGCTTGCTTGTTGATGAAGAGTATTCGTTGCTGAGATGAAAGTCTTATAATTCATAGATAAGAACAGATCAAGCAGAGATTGTTGCTGATGACTTGCTGATAAAGGTATTCAGGTTGCACAAGTTAAGGAGGAGCACTGGTTCAGGGGGAGCAGCAGGTTGAATACTAATGATTGCATTGTTGACACTATGATTGCTTATTCTTGGTTACTGTGATACTTATGCTTAAATGATGATGACTGGGTACATGGTTTATTATGATGAGATTTTGAGCCTTGTTTGCTGAAAAGTATCTTTTTTTCTCACACATGGATGAATTGGAAGTCTTATGATTCAGAGATAAGAATAGATCATGCAGAGTTTGTTACTATGGTTGAGATCTTTTGCCTACATATGTTACTTCATGTTAAATATTGAAGATCTTGATGATATTGGACCACATGGATGATTGCTTGACACATATTTGAAGATGTTGTTCTGGTATGATAATCTCTCTTGGAAAGATTGTATTGATGCTGCAAAGAATCTGAAGGCTTGGTTACTAATGTGCTTATTCTACAACCGTTGGATGACGCTTGAAGACACAACTACACTGTTCTATCTATCTGTAGTCCAGGGAAGCATTCAAATATCCATGAAAGAAGCTGAACACTGTCTTTTTCTCACAAGAGGATTAGATCTGGTTAAAATATAGAAGATGGTATTGGATACGCGGGTTTCCTGAAACACAGTCGCGTATATACGCGAGTTCATGCACAGAAAACCACGTATGTCTGATTGCTGACAATTTTCTGTTTGGATTCAGCTCTCTTCAGCACAACTGCAGTACTGCTTGGTATCTCTGATACTGTTTGGTATCTTTGGTGGTGTTCCAGCTCTCATAATTATATTCCTAATGTTTTGAGAAAGATTCCTTGATGATTTTTTGGTGAAAATGTTCAGGATGCACAAACTAAGGGGGAGCCTTAGTCATATGAAAAAGTTGCTTGGATGCACAGTTTCAGGGGGAGCATTAGCTTTGCTGAGTATAATGCATTGTTGGCACTATGATGGTTCTGAAATATGTTCTCTTTCTTGAGGACTTTCTGGTGTTGGTTATGAAAAGTCATATTTGTATCTTGATGAAAAGGTCATGTTGAGACCCATGATGTAAAATTGTAATTTTCAGTCATGTAAGGACTTGTCAAATTTTGTAAACCCACTTGGTTGGGTAGCTGAGTTGAAATGTGTAAACCCACTTGGTTGGGTACTTGAGTCTCATATGTAAATCTACTTGGTTGGATATTTGATGTAAGTATGAGTCTTTGGTGATAGGAAGTTCATAAAGTCATGTACTTCATTGAAAAATATGTTTGAAGATTCAGCATGAACTCAGGGGGAGCTTGGTCACTTCAGTATACATCAGATCTGCAGAACGCTTCTTCTACATGAGGAGAACAGGGGGAGAGTGTGTTGGTTTTGATCCGCCCTTTTCCCTTGATGTCAAAGGGGGAGAGTGACATGGTGTTTGAATGAAGAGAAAGAATGGTGTCAAAGAATGGGGAAAGTGACATGGTGTCATTGTATAATGAGGAGAAAGAATGGTGTCAAAGAATGGGGAAAGTGACATGGTGTCATTGTATTCTTAATGTACCTATCTGTTGAGGTGATCAAACACCATCGTGGTTTCCATCAAGTCCAAAGGGGGAGATTGTTGGCAAAATGATGCAGAGTGTTGTCCTTGATGGCAACCCACTGAATGAAGATGAAGACATGAGATTGTTGACATGTGTTGTCCTTAATGGCAATCCACCTGATGAAGTTATTCTTGACTTGATGAACTTGGTAAATGATGTAAATCTGATGTGATATGATGTTTGCTGGCAATATGATGTTGAGTGTTGTCCTTGATGACAACCCACTTGATAGAGTGTTGTCCTTGAATGGAAACCCACTTGATGAAGATGATGGCAATCTACTTGATGAAGTTGTGCTTGATAGAATATGTCTTGATGAACCTGTTTAAAGAAGTAAATCTGATGTATCTACAGTGAGTACAGAAGAGAATGAAGAAAGGAATTCAATATATGCTAGATCTATGATGAAAAGAGTATGTCTCAAGGCATATGCGGATCTGTCTAAAGGAAGTCCCGTTTGCACGCGGGAAACAATGTTCCAAGTCGCGTATGGGCAAAAAGCGCTCATAAAGAGCAAAACCAGGGGCCCGTGGTATTGAAGGCTCATGGTATTGTTTTGGCTCATGGTATTGAAGGCTCATGGTATTGTTTTGGCTCATGGTATTGAAAAAGGGGCTCATGGTATTGAAAAAGGGTAAACCTATATAAAGAGAAGAAATTCATTGTGCAAATCATGAGTGTGGGAGAAAGATGTCTGAGCTTGAATGAATACTTCTCTGTGAAGTATATCTGTATGGAAAGGGTAAAGGTTTGATCTGAATCTATGATGCACCTATGAAGAAATGATGAAGCGGAATATCTAGATCTGGAATGTATTTGTATCTGCTAGATCTTCTTATGGAAGGCTTAGATCTGAGATGAGGCGAACATCTGTCTGAAGTAAAAGGGTAAATCTAAACTGAATATCTGATCTGAAGAAGTATGCTGCTCTATAATGGTTGAAGATCTATACGCTAGTTTGTCGAAGAGGAAGCGCGTATATACGCGGCTTCGCTAAAGAGAAAGCGCGTATGCGCAACAAAATTAGCTCTGTAATTTGTACTGAAGTATACGCTGGTTTATGTGGACGGAAGCGCGTATATACGCGACATCAGAGAAAGGAAAGCGCGTGTGCAAACTAGGGTTTGCTGAAGTCTGTGGTAAGAAATGTCTGATCTTTTTTGCTGGTTTACTGATATCTGTCAGTAAGTTATATGTATCTGTTTCATGGTTGACTGTGCTTAAAAGTATGGAAAGGGTCCAGTCTGAAAATATGATGAACGTGGCCTGCAAGTGGTGTCCTAAAGGAAGCCTTGGATCCAGTGTGAAAATTGATGAAACGTGGTCCATAGAGGTGCTGAGGGTTGTAGCCTTCAGTCAGGGGGTCGTAGCTCCCTTCCAGGTGAGGCTGGTAAACGAGATCAGGGGGTCGTGGCTCCCTTCCAGGAGAGGCTGGTAAACGAGTCAGGGGGTTGGAGCTCCCTTCCAGGAGAGGCTGGTGAACGAGCGCAGGTGGGTGCCTGCGTGCTGGTAAGAGTCTGCGCCAGCACATATTTTGTAAGATGTTTTCTCTATAATAAAATATTGAAGGCTGAGCAACTACAGCGGTGGTTTTCTCCCGACTTGGGTTTCCACCTAAAATCCTGGTGTTCATGTGTGATGCTTATGTGTGATGGTTTATTCTGTTCTTACTGCACATGTTTACTGTTTACAGAACATCTAATGAATGAATGATAGAATGATATAAGTGAAGAACTAATGGCATAATTAGATCTCTGTGTATACACGAGTTTTATGAAGGATATCCGTGTGTATATGCTAGTTGTCTTCAGCAAAGTAGCGTATGGGTTTTAGAGCATGAAAAGTAAAAAGTTTTAGTTTTCCCTAAATATTGATTCACCCCCCCCCCCCCCTCTCAGTATTTTTCCCAACAATTGGTATCAGAGGAGGTCCTTCTGCAGAAGCTTGATCGCTTGAAGGTGATCCGTCGCAATGGGAAGTCAAGAAGGAGTAATGTCTATAAAGCCACCTCTATTCAATGGAAGCAATCTGATATTCTGGAAGGTACGAACAAAAGCTTATCTGCAAAGTCTTGGTGTAGATGTATGGGCAATCGTGGAAGAAGGTTATCAATACCCGGCAAGTATTCCTACTGATGCAGCTGAAAGAAAGAAGTATGAAATCAATGCCAAAGCAGTGAATGTCTTATTGGGAAGCATGTCTGAATCAGAATTTGCTAAAGTGATGCGACTACATTCGGCAAAAGACATATGGGACAAAATCATTCTAAGCTATGAAGGAGACACAAAGGTAAAAAGTGCAAAACTCCAAACTCTTAGAATTGAATATGAAAATTTGAAGATGCATAATGATGAGAGTGTTGCCAGTTTCTTTCTTCGTCTGGATGATATTGTAAATCGAATGAGAAATTTGGGTGAAACCATAACTGATACTACTCTGGTGGAAAAGGTCTTAAGATCCTTGACTTCGAAATTTGACTCTAAAGTTTCGGCTATTGAAGAAAGGCAAGATCTGCAAACTCTTACTATTGTTCAATTACATGGTATTCTGACTGCTTTTGAAATGAGACAAGGAGGTCCTTCTCAAATCAAAGAAGTTGTTTTTAAGGTATCTGAAAGAGGAAAAGAAAAGGAAGTTGTCAAAGAATCCAGCTATATATCCGATGAAGAAGAAGCGAATTTCGTGAGAAAACTCCAACTAGGAACTGGAAGATTCAAAGGTAAGCTTCCCTTCAAATGTTTTGAGTGTGGAAAAGTTGGTCACTATGCTGCTAAATGTCCTTATAAAAAAAAACATGGTAAAGGAAAACAATTTGAAAAGAGGAAGAGTTATTATGCAAATGAAGATGATGATGAAGTGTCCAGTGAAGATGAAGAAGATTCTGACCAAGCTCTACAAGTGCTCATGGCAAAGAAGCAAAAGAAGAAGGTTACTGGAGGAAAGGAGATACCTCAGAAATCATGTATAGCAAAAATTGAAGAAGATGAAACAGATTCTGACGAAGCTCTACAAGTGCTCATGGAAAAGAGGAAAAAGAAGAAGGCTACTCGAAGCAAGGAGATATCTCAGAAAATTGAAGAAGATGAATCTGATAGTGATTTGGGCCCTTGTAATCTTCTGTGTGCAAGCAATGGTATAGAAAGTGAAAGTAAAGTTGTAGATCTAGAACAAGCTATCAAGATCAAAGTTGAAGAACAACAAAAGGAAATTGTTAAGAAAGATTCTATCTACAAAGAGATGATATCTCAAATGAAAGATCAAATAGAAATGCTGAATGGACAGGTGGACAAGTATCAAAGGTTTCATACTTATGCATCCAATCGAATTAAAGAACTAGAAGCAGAAATCAACGATCTAAATGCAGATCTTGAAAAATCAAGCAAGAAGAATGAAGGACTTGAAGCTGCAATCATCTTTCTACAAACAGATCTTGAAGCATCAAATAAGAAGAATGAAGAACCTCTGTCGTTTGAAAAGGAAGGCCTTGAAGCATAAATCATCTCTCTTAAAGAAGATCTTGAAAAATCAAATAAGAAGAATGAAGATCTGCAAAAAACATGTGAAGAAAACAAAAATTGGTTGAAAGAAGAGATTCTAAATCTAAAGGATCAAGTAGAAGATGGAAGAAGGAAAGAAGAAAGCTTGACGAAGCAATGTCAAGCCTTGGAGGTTGAGGTAAACATTCTCAAAGGTAAATTAGAAGAAAAGGTTAAACTTTTGAGGTTTCAAGATAGTACTAATATTTTGGACAGTATTCTGAGTAATCAAAGGTCTCCTGCTATCAAACTTGGTCTTGGTTTCCATGAAACTGTTAAAGGAGAATCTAGCTCACAAGGAAGTGCTAAAAATTCAGAGGATGTCAATGCAAAACCTGAAGTGTTGAAAGAGACAAAATGTCAACCAACAATGATGAAATCTCAAAGGAAATCAGTCAATAATGTTGAATGCTTTAAATGTCATAATTATGGGCATGTTGCAGCAAATTGCAGGAGCAGATCATTTCAGCCACAAACTAACAGATCCTACATAGAAAGGTACTCTGGTTTCTTCAAGGGATATTTTTTTTCATGTAACAAGTATGGACATAAAGCAGCTGATTGTAAAAGGAGGAAGATTAGAAATACTCATTATGATTCTTATGCTTATTTCTTTGGACACATGAGATGTTATTCTTGTAACAAGTATGGACATGTAGAAAAGGAATGCAGGTTGAACAGATCTGAGAAAGTGGACAATTTTCAGCACACAGTTAGGAAGTTCAAGAAAATTTGGAAAAAGAAGGAGGACCAATCAGAAACGTAAGGAATTCTGACCCTACTGCAGTCATCCGCTTCTGAAGCTTACTTCTCTTATTGACTGCAGGAATTTTGTGGGATACATTATGAGATTTAGTAATGTATCGTCACAGGGGGAGCAATGTATGATGACTCTCATGGTTGATTTGATTTTTCTGGTTATATGTATTTCTGACATAGCATCTGATATGAAGAATATAGGTACAGGAAGTACAAGTTCAGGGGGAGATGAAGGAGTATGAAAAATTTCTATGCTTCACTTTCCATATGCGGGTTCGATGAACACAAGTCGCGTATACACGCGAGTTCCAGCAGACACAGTCGCGTATGCTTTAAGGATAAGAAAATTGGGATGACAGCTGAAGATCAGGAGCAGAGTTTCAGGGGGAGCATCAGTCTAACTGTATTATTGACTCAGTATCAGCTTAGTTTCTCAGTTCTAATTTATGATGATATGATACTTGGTTTCTTATGTTGAAGATTATGGATGAGTCCCGCTTGCTTGTTGATGAAGAGTATTCGTTGCTGAGATGAAAGTCTTATAATTCATAGATAAGAACATATCATGCAGAGATTGTTGCTGATGACTTGCTGATAAAGGTATTCAGGTTGCACAAGTTAAGGAGGAGCACTGGTTCAGGGGGAGCAGCAGGTTGAATACTAATGATTGCATTGTTGACACTATGATTTCTTATTCTTGGTTACTGTGATACTCATGCTTAAATGAGGATGACCTGGTACATGATTTATTATGATGATATTTTGAGCCTTGTTTGGTAAAAAGTATCTTTTGTACTCACACATGGATGAGTTGGAAGTCTTATGATTCAGAGATAAGAATAGATCATGCAGAACTTGTTACTATGGTTGAGATCTTTTGCCTTCATATGTTACTTCATGTTAAATATTGAAGATCTTGATGATATTGGACCACATGGATGATTGACACATATTTGAAGATGATGTTCTGGTATGATGATCTCTCTTGGAAAGATTGTATTGATGCTGCAAAGAATCTGAAGGCTTGGTTACTAATGAGCTTATGCTACAACCATTGGATGACGCTTGAAGACACAACTACATTGTTCTATCTATCTGTATTCCAGGAAAGCATTCAAATATCTCAGAAAGAAGCTGAACACTGTCTTTTTCTCACAGAGGATCAGATCTGGTTAAAATATAGAAGATGGTATTGGATACGCCGGGTTTCCTGAAACACAGTCGCGTATATACGCGAGTTCATGCACAGAAAACCGCGTATGTCTGATTGTTGACAATTTTCTGTTTGGAGTCAGCTCTCTTCAGCACAGCTGCAGTGCTGTTTGGTATCTCTGATACTGTTTGGTATCTCGGTGGTGTTCTAGCTCTCATAATTCTATTTCTAATGTTTTGAGAAAGATGCCTTGATGATTTGTTGGTGAAAATGTTCAGGATGCACAAACTAAGGGGGAGCCTTAGTCATATGAAAAAGTTGCTTGGATGCACAGTTTCAGGGGGAGCATTAGCTTTGCTGAGTATAATGCATTGTTGGCACTATGATGGTTCTGAAATATGTTCTCTTTCCTGAGGTTTTTCTGGTCTTGGTCATAAATGGTCATATTTGTATTTTGATGAAAAGGTCTTGTTGAGACCCATGATGTAAAATTGTAATATTCAGTCATGTAAGGACTTTTCAAATTTTATAAACCCACTTGGTTGGGTAGCTGAGTCAAATTTTGTAAACCCACTTGGTTGGGTAGCTGAGTTGAAATGTATAAACCCACTTGGTTGGGTACTTGAGTCTCATATATAAATCCACTTGGTTGGATATTTGATGTAAGTATGAGTTTTTGGTGATAAGAAGTTCATAAAGTCATGTACTTCATTGAAAAATATGTTTGAAGATTCAGCATGCACTCAGGGGGAGCTTGGTCACTTCAGTATATGTCAGATCTGCAGAACGCTTCTTCTACATGAGGAGAACAGGGGAAAGTGTGTTGGTTTTGATCCGCCCTTTGCCCTTGATGTCAAAGGGGGAGAGTGACATGGTGTTTGAATGAAGAGAAATAATGGTGTCAAAGAATGGGGAAAGTGACATGGTGTCATTGTATAATGAGGAGAAAGAATGGTGTCAAAGAATGGGGAAACTGACATGGTGTCATTGTATTCTTAATGTACCTATCTGTTGAGGTGATCAAACACCATCGTGGTTGCCATCAAGTCCAAAGGGGGAGATTGTTGGCAAAATGATGCAGAGTGTTGTCCTTGATGGCAACCCACTGAATGAAGATGAAGACATGAGATTGTTGACATGTATTGTCCTTGATGGCAAACCACCTGATGAAGTTATTCTTGACTTGATGGACTTGGTAAATGATGTAAATCTGATGTGATATGATGTTTGCTGGCAATATGATGCTGAGTGTTGTCCTTGATGACAACCCACTTGATAGAGTGTTGTCCTTGAATGACAACCCACTTGATGAAGATGATGGCAATCTACTTGATGAAGTTGTGCTTGATAGAATTTGTCTTGATGAACCTGTTTAAAGAAGTAAATCTGATGTATCTACAGTGAGTACAAAAGAGAATGAAGAAAGGAATTCAATATATGCTAGATCTATGATGAAAAGAGTATGTCTCAAGGCATACGCGGATCTGTCTAAGGGAAGTCGCGTATGCACGCGGGAAACAACGTTCCAAGTCGCGTATGGGCAAAAAGCACTCATAAAGTGCAAAACCAGGGACCGTGGTATTGAAGGCTCATGGTATTGAAGGCTCATGGTATTGTTTTAGCTCATGGTATTGAAAAAGGGGCCCGTGGTATTGAAAAATGATAAACCTATATAAGGAGAAGAAATTCATTGTGCAAATCATGAGTGTGGGAGCAAGATGTCTGAGCTTGAACGAATACTTCTCTGTGAAGTATATCTGTATGGAAAGGGTAAAGGTTTGATCTGAATCTATGATGCACCTATGAAAAGGACAGAGGCAGACGGAATATCTAGATGCGGAGCGTGTATACGCTAGATGCCTTCTGCAAGGCTTAGATGCGAGATGGATGGACATCTGTACGATAAAAGGGTAAATCTGGGCCCGAATATACGATGCGAAGAAGTATCTTTGCTCTATAATGGTTGAAGATCTATACACTAGTTTGCCGAAGAGGAAGTGCATATATACACGGCTTCACTGAAGAGAAAGCGCGTATGCGCAACAAAATTAGCTCTGTAATTTGTACTGAAGTATACGCTGGTTTATGTGGACGGAAGCACGTATATACGCGACATTAGAGAAAGGAAAGCGCGTATGCAAACTAGAGTTTGCTGAAGTCTGTGGTAAGAAATGTCTGATCTGTTCTGCTGGTTTACTGATATCTGTCAGTGAGTTATATGTATCTGTTTCATGGTTGACTATGCTTAAAAGTATGGAAAGGGTCCAGTCTGAAAATATGATGAAACGTGGCCTGCAAGTTGTGTTCTATTGAAGTTGTTGGATCCAGTGTGAAAATTGATGAAACGTGGTCCAAGGTGGTGCTGAAGGTTGTAGCCTTCAGTCAGGGGGTTGTAGCTCCCTTCCAGGTGAGGCTGGTAAACGAGATCGAGGGGGTCGTAGCTCCCTTCCAGGAGAGGCTGGTAAACGAGTCAGGGGGTTGGAGCTCCCTTCCAGGAGAGGCTGGTAAACGAGCGCAGGTGGGTGCCTGCGTGCTGGTAGGAGTCTGCACCAGCACATATGTTGTAAGATGTTTTTCTCTATAATAAAATATTGAAGGCTGAGCAACTACAGCGGTGGTTTTCTCCCGACTTGGGTTTCCACCTAAAATCCTGGTGTTCATGTGTGATGCTTATGTGTGATGGTTTATTCTTTTCTTACTGCACATGTTTACTGTTTACAGAACATCTAATGAATGAATGATGGAATGATATAAGTGAAGAACTAATGGCATAATTAGATCTCTGTGTATACGCGAGTTTTATGAAGGATATCCGCGTGTATACGCTAGTTGTCTTCAGGAAAGTAGCGTATGGGTTTTAGAGCATGAAAAGTAAAAAGTTTTAGTTTTCCCTAAATACTGATTCACCCCCCCCTCTCAGTATTTTTCCCAACAAACACATAAGAATTAACTGCATTCTTATATAGTTAATCTCTGTAAAATAAATATGACACTTAATTTTTATGAAACTAGACATTATACAATACACATAATTTCTATAATTTAATCTACACAAATTAAATTCATAATTTATAAAATAATACTTTTTCTACCTTCCATTCATGAATTAGATAACTAATAACAATATTATAAAACATAAAAAATTTCACAGAATGTGCATGTCTTTGTTATGAAGACTATTTTCCTCCCAACCTTGAGCTTAATCCACAACTCTCCCTCGAGCAGAGACCAATTCTTCCTTAGTTTAGACAACCCCTTTTTCATACTAGGAATAGCTTATTCAAGCTTTCTTTCTCTCAGCCTATTTCCATAACTGTCTCTAGTTATTTTGGATGTTGTTTCCCTTAGCCTAGGCTTTGCTTTTGTTTTTTCCACAAAAGCTCCTTTTAAAACAAGATTTTCCTCTTTCTAGTTTTATTATTACCTCTTCTCAACATATTTCCACTTTCACGAGGCTTTTATTAGATTCTTTTCTCCGATATAATAATTTTAATTTTATTTTATTTTCCTCCAAGGATTTCTAGGGAATTTTTGGAAATTCTTGGGATTCTAGTCTATCCTCATGGATTTGAATTCCTGATCTCAATTTTACTTTAGTATTTATATAATAATAGAAATTCAAATTCATTTATTAATTTTGAAAATAATATTTCCACATATATTTTTTCCCTAGGTGCACCAGACCGTTATGTTTATTAACTATCTATACAAGCTGAAAAATAGGGTTATTACATAGTCCCCCTCTAAAACAAAACATCCTCCTTGGTGTTGCAATTATTTCTATTTATTCCTTAAATAGTGATGGATATTTTTATTTCATCTCATCTACTCCCTCCCAAGTATCTTCCTCATGTGCAAAGTGCTTCCACTACACTTTCACCCGAGCTATTTTTCTATTCCAGAGCTCGATTTCTTCCCGCTCCAGTATACGAAGTGGCTCTGGAAGAAATTCCCCTTCTATTTCCACTTGTATCACAGTCCATTCAATCACATGAGTAGGGTAATGTACACATTTATTCAATAAGGAAACATGAAAAACATTATGAACTTTAATATGAATAGGTATATTCAATTTGTAAGCTATTGGCCCCACTCTCTCCAAGACCTCAAATGGTCCATAGTAGCGTGGTGCTAACTTAGCACAACTACCAATATGAAATGTAATTTTTCAAGGCTTAATCCTTAAAAAACACGACCTCCCACTTTTAATTCCCTATGAATTCTTTTCCTGTCTGCATAACTCTTCTGATGATCTTGAGCTACTCTAATATTCTCCTGAATTATTTTTACACTTTTCTCCATTTCATGTAGTGCATCTCGCCCAAGGACTAATTTTTCTTCTGGTTGACTCTAGCTTAGTGGAGTGTGGCATTTTATGCCATAAAAAGCTTCGAAAGGACTCATATTAATTGAATCCTAGTAACTATTATTATAAGCAAACTTTTCCAAATGCAGAAAATATTCCCACTTAGTGGGTCTATCCATCACCTACATGCGCAACATGTTTTCCCATATTTGATTGGTTCTCTTATTCTATCCATCTATTTGGGGATGATAAGTTGTATTCGTACCAATTCCACCAAATAGAGTTTTACAAAATTTTGATGTGAATTTTGCATCTCTATCAGGCATAATCATTTTTGGAATTCCATGGAGTTTAAAAATGTATTTCGTAAATACATTCGCCACATGTGTTGTGCCAAAAGTAGATTGCACCAGTAGAAACTGTGCTTCTTTAGTTACAGTTTCCACTACCACCATAATAAAATCATGTTGATACTTAGTACATGTAAATCCAGTAATAAAGTCTATTGAAAGCACTTCCCACTTCCATTCTAGAATAGAGAGAGGGTTCAGCAGTCTTCTAGGATGCTGATGTTTTAATTCTACTTGCTGACATTCCAAACACCTTGCCAATTAACGAGCTACACATTTCTTCATGCCTAGCCAAAACATGTTTTTCCTTAATGTTGTTATTAGCTTTGGATAACAAGGATGACCTGCATAAGGTCTCTTATGGTATTCATCTAAATTCTCTATTTTAAAGATGTCACATTAGGAATATATAATATTTATTTGTATCTGATCAGTCCTTGTTGGTTTATGGTATATCCTACAATTTTGGTTTTCTGTAATTTTTCTTGTAATCTTACATGTTGTAGATCTTGCAACAATACTCCCTAAATATGTTCTTCTACATCAGACCTTACACTACTTCTTGTATATGTCAAATTTAATGACGATGTCTACTCAAAGCATCAATAATTATGTTTAGTGCATTTATAACAACAACAAGTTCTATGTCATATACTGCATAATTCTATTCATTTTTCTTTAGTTTTCATGATTCGCAATCTATTATTGCAATGTATTGCAATGATACTCCTCCCAACCCCTCTCTACAAGAATTTGTACATATTACAAATTCGTTGTCTGGGTCAAAAATTTTTAATATAGGTACGGTAGTTAATTTCTGTTTTAGTTGTTCAAAACTACTTTGACACTTTGTTGTCCACTCAAACTTTACTCCTTTTTTCTGTAATGAAGTAATGGGGTAGGATAATGCCTAAAATCCTTCCACAAATCTACAGTAGTATCCGAAAATACCCATGAATGATTGTATTTCTGGTACATATGTGGTAACACTCCAATTCAATATTTCTTGTACGTTTTTCGAATCTACCACTAATCCATGCTTATAAATGACATAACCCACATATTGAATCTTGTTTTGCTAAAATTCACATTTTCTGATTTTTGCATATAACTGGTGTTCTCTAAGGGGGGTCAGCAACACTATTTTAAGATGTTCTTGGTGTTCTTCTTCATTTTTGGAGTATACAAAAATGCCATATATGAAAACTAATACAAGATTATCCATATATTTATGTACAACACTATTCATTAAACACATGAATGTACCAGGGGCATTTGTGAGTCCAAAGGGTAGGACTACAAACTCATAATGTCCATATCTAGTTCTGAATGTTGTTTTTTTTTATGTCTTCATATATAATCGGGAGTTGTTGATATCCAGTTTTGAGATCAATTTTTGAGAATATGGTGGCTACTCTTACTTGATCAAATAGATCATCTATTCTTGGATGAGGATACTAGTTCTTGATCGTTAACTTATTCAACTGTTCGTAGTCTATACACATACAGAAAGTGCCATATTTCTTTTCTACAAACAATAGTCGTGCACCCCACGGAGACACACTTGGTCTAATGTACCCTTTTTCTAAGAATTCTTGTAATTGAAGTTTCATCTGTAGTAGTTTAGAAATACTCATTCTATATTATGCCTTGGAAACTGGGGTAGCTCCTGGTACTAGTTCAGTGGAAAAATAAATGTCTCTTTTAGGGGGTAGATGAGGGATTTATTCTAGGAATACATCCCTGAATTCCTTGATTACTGGTAAGTGTTATACAACCTCATTTTTTGTTGGTTGTCCCAAATCCTCAACTTGGGCAACATATAATTTAGAATATTTTCTTGTTGTTCTTTTTAGTGGCAATGCAGAACTATCTCATAGGTATTGGTTATGGTTTTCCTTTAAATATTAAATATTTTCCTATAGAATCTGTGCCAGTCACTGTTTTTTCTCACCAATTTATTATTTCTTTTTATTTTTCCATCCAATCCATTCCTTCTAACAGTTAAGAAGATCCTAGAGGGAGAATGTCTAAATGGATTTCAGTTCTATATCCATTTAAATTCACAACAGTTTTCGGGAGTTTATGTGTAACTTTCTATAATGTCCCTATTTTTCTACATTTATTTAGACAGTTAAGAATCCTAAAGGTTAAGTGGACCAAAAGGAAAACAATATGTGGAAATATTATTTTTGAATTAAATAAATGTGAAATTTAACTATTGTGCAAAGACTAGAGTTATTAGACCAAGATTTCAAATCCATGAGGATCGAATAAAATCCAAAAACTTTCCCAAAATTCTCCAAAAATCCTTGGAGAAAAATAAAATAAAATAAAAATATTAGATGGGAGATAAGAATGTTATGAATATAATTCATAACAAATATAAATAAAATACAATTATTAATAGTCAATTAGGGATTATGTAAGTAGTCATTAAGTTAGTGAAAGGGCATCTCTAAAAGACATGCCCATTCATGAAAGGCCACTTGCATAGGTATATAAGTAGGGCCTCATTGTAACATTTATCATCATCTCTTATAAATTTTATATATAATATGTTATTATTACAATACCTCTTGTGTATTTTATAACTTAATTCAACAAGCCTATAGCTTTGTTGCTCCATTTGGTATCAGAGCAGTCGTTCTTCAGGATCTGTGTGATCACTATTGTTGCCACTTGCTTTCCAGTTCCGTTACCCTATCGCGACTAGAACACCATTATCAACCCCCACACACCCTCACCTTCATCGGAGCAACAATCTTCTCGCCTGGAAGGAAACACCTGTGCCACTTTTGGCTACCTTCAATTGTTACATGTTGTGCCTTGAAATTGTTACCACTCGATGTCTTCATCAATGATGATGGCCGATTTCAACAAAAAATTTATCAAACTTGAGAGTAAGATCAATAACAACTCCGATAAATTTATGAAATGATTATTCAATCTTGAGGATAAGGTTATAGCAAATTCTGACGACATCAAACAACTTCAAGACACGACAAATTGGATAGACAGACTAATGTTGAAAATCCGTAACAAGTCCAAAGACCATCATAAAGAGGCAATGCAGAAGTTAAACGACATTTTGGAAAATTTTAATCCAATGCAAAAACCAATAGTCTGGAATATGGAACATAGTCAATAGAACAATTCAGTTGATTCGGATAATTTAGATCATAATCATGAAGAATCACTATATTATAAAGAAGGTTTTGAAGAGTTAGATGCAACTCAATCCATTGATACAACACCAAAAGTTGTTGAAAACATTGTTTCTGAATAGTAAAATTTCTCATCATCAGTTCTACAAGAACGTGAAGATACAGATACAGGCGAAGACACCAACATAGCACCAGAAACTTTCGAGACCTTTTCTGATGAATAGAAGAGTATTTCATCTTCAGTGTTGAAAGAAAATTGTGAAGAAAAATAAAAAGATGAAGCTGATGTGGATGAAGATTATGAAGATCATGATGATTCAGATAAAGATAATATAGAATAAGGATATCTTGAGAAAAAAAAATATAGATAATATTATAACAATGAGGGAGAGACAGAAGAAGAAATTTAATCTGACGAAGACAGAGTTGTAAAGGAAGAAAGTGATTTTGGAAGAAATGAATCTATAAATGATGAAGAAAGTTCTGCAGATGAATATGATACAGAAATTGAATTTTCATCTGCAAGAGCTGACAAAGATGATAAATAAAATAGTGTGGACTTCTGTGTTGTTGATCTTCATAGAAGAAGAGCAGATCGGTAGGAATACATTGTGACTTGTTCTGGAGGATTCAATAATGTTTCTCTTTGCGTGTTCAAACATGGCATAAGAATCAACAAGGAGGCATCTACATAGCTTCCAGGCATAAAGGAAATATGGTATTTACGATCCTCTACTCTTATTTTTGATACATTTTTGGTTCTTGTTCAGGTAACAACAAGTTCTGTGAGATTGAATTTATTGGCCACTAGAAAGAGTAATCTTGTCTACCTGGAAATTGGAGAGGGATCCCTTAAAAAAATCAATCCATTCACCTCCCAGCTCTTTGACATTAGCAATGTCATTCCACAAAATGAGTTGAGGAAACAAATGTGTGGGTGCATCGTTAGCAACCCAAGCCTACAGTTCATTCTTGATTATACTGAAGTTCTGAGCGAGAGCAATATGAAAAATATATTAAATGAATTGATTTTAGACTACTAATTTCTAATTAATTTTAAAAAATGGAAGCTGCAAGAGCATCCTCGAGTAGTAACCTTAGGAGCCCTAGAATATCCACAATGTTACAATGCACAATTTAATGTTTTGTGTTTCAGGGATTTATCCCAAATGTCAATCATGAAAGATGACCATGAAAATGGGTGCAAAAGGAAAGAAGTAGATATCTCAGAAGCATCAGATTCTGCTCCTTCTGATTCGTTTTGGGCAGGCAGTGCTTATGCCTTGTTCATCGACACCGATAAATTTGACCTCATTTTCATCTACAACAAGTTCTTGCATCATAGTCTCCAAGTCTGCGGGATCAAAATGGAAAAATCAAAAGTCATGAATATGACCATGGTAAAGAGGTTAAATGAGAATCTCCTTACCGCTAGAGAACATAACGTCGACAATTACAGGCCTAGGCTCAACGATGTGTTATTGGTGAGAATGATCTCGTGTTGTTTATCCACAATAACCCTTCTGTTACAATTCTTTCCAGCCCATCTATTGTTCATGCCGCCTCCCAGGTTGCTCCGACACCACAACAGGCGTTGGCTGACCACTATTTGGGAAACATGTTGTTACCTCTCCACCATGCATTCACCACTCGACCGCATTTGTTCTGCACTCATTGCCTACGACATATATCACACCACCAACAACCTCAACCTCTTGTCTTCCCATGCCTCTACCTTTGTTCTGCCTTCTCACCTTTCTGGAAGCCTAAAAATCAATAAACCGGAGAATGATATGAGCCCACTTCTGTCCGCACCTCCTCCCTTGTCCTCCAATTTTTTATCAGCTTCTGGATAGCCCCCATAGCGACTGTCTTCAAAAAAAAAATTTTGCCACCACTGATGTCGCCACTGCCACAATCGATTCTGTAAAAAATTAAAATACAAAATTTGATATTTAGATCGAGTCAACAAATTTCGTCGATCAGTGTATCATTTTTTACGAAACAATGTTGTTACAAAAAGGTGTAACTGTGATCGGTTCTGACTTAATTTAAGTCATAATTAAAACAAAATTTTATATTATATATATAAATTATAACTATATAATCTATATATATATAATATATATATATATATATATATATTATTTAATTTAGAAAAAAAAAATATTAATTTAATTAGTTAATTTAATATTAATTAATGAATTAATTATATAAAAAAAAAGAGCTATATCTATAAGCACAAGAAGAAGGAATTATGAGGGCATATAGCTTTGAGGACAAATATTTTAAGGAAAAGGGGATAAGCCCTAGTTACAAGGAGTATGAGGATGAATTATACATTCAAGATGACAACACAAGTGAAGAAGTTGGGGAGCAATTAAGGAAAATAAAGTTAGTATCCATAAAACTTTGAGGACAAAGTTTCTGAAGAGAAGGGCAATGTTATGAGTATAATTCATAATGAATATAAATAAAATACAATCATTAATAGTCAATTAGGGATTATGTAAGTAGTCATTAAGTTAGTGAAAGGGCATGTCTAAAAGACATGGCCATTCATGAAAGGCCACCTGCGTAGGTATATAAGCAAGGCGCCATTGTAACATTTATCATCACCTATTATACCTTTTATATATAATATATTATTATTACAATAACTCTTCTCTATTTTATAAATGAATTCAACAAGCCTACAGCTTTGTTGCTCCAAAGAATGTAATAAATACCTCAGTAAAGTGGAAAGTTACTAAGAAGAGGTGAAAATAAAACTAGAAAGAGGAAAAAGTTAGTTTTAAAGATATTTTGTGGGAAAAACAAAAGGAATGTCTAGGCTAAAGGAAAACAGCATCCCAAATTAACTAGACGCAGTTATGGAAACATGATGAGCAAAAGCAAGCTTAAATAATCTATTTCTAGTTAGATGTAATATTCTGAATTGGAAATAGCAGCAATACAAGACATAATAATGTAGAAAAAAACAATTCTGAACATGTCATAAGAGGGATCAATATGCAGCCATCATTCTATTAAGATATCAGAAACAATATACAAAACAATCTTGAGGGTCAAGCCACTCAAGCAATAAGAACAAGTCTGAAATGAACAAAACAATCAACACATTAGTTGCTGCTACTGTATAGAATGCTGGAAAGCAGTGACAATGATGTATATATTAGTGTAGTTGCTGATGTATACATACATAACTGAAATATGGCTCATATATACAAAATAAATTCCTAGAAAAGAATATGTGGGCTCTAATACATGATATCTATGCAACCCGAAAAAGATTGTTAGAAATACCAACAAAAATATACAATGTGACAATAACCCTGGGTTTGATGTGTCACTGCAAACTAGAACTAAATAAAATGAGGCTATGAAATATCTGAAATGATGATGTCCTCCTCCAATGGCATTTCTCAATAGAAGGCAGATCCCTCTATTCAAAAATAGACCCTCCTGATGCGCTCAATGAACCCTCCCAACAACTACCTCTAAAAATAACACAGTTATGGTTTGTAGCTGTGTCGTGAGGGATGGTATATGGTTATAATCATTCCAAAGATGTATAAATATGTGTATAGTCCCTCCTTGTTGATCCTCTAATGGATAGTCTTCCTCTCCACTGAGAAACCAGCCTAGAATTGGCTCTATGTGATCCTCCTTTGCTGCACCCTGCAACACAACCTAGCTCTAAATAGAAACTAAGTTGTAGCTGAAGGAGGTAGCTTGGCCAGAATGACATGATGAGGAAATGCAGCCCAATGATCCTCTCCTTCCCTAAGGATGAGGTATGGATTCCCGATCAGGAATACCCTTGTGTTAAACAGCACAAAAACCCTCTAAACAACAAAAGGATGTAAATTCTAAACAGAACAATATGAATATGATAATATCAAACATGAATAACAATGGTTATCATCCCCTCCATATATAGTATGTGAAACTTCTCGCTTTGGATCCCATCCATACTTGCCACTAAGCTCATCCAAGTTTTCCTCCACTAAAACTATGTTGTCTTATCATAAATGCCACTCCTCCATGAAAAAATTCTTGACCTGGTAAAAGTTGACCTATTCAACATGCATCCCCTCCAATTCACACCCAAAGGTTTTTAATCCATCTGCTTATTCTTCCTCCTTTCACATTAGGAGTGTTATTCTTCCTTCTAAGGGAATTTATGGCCCTCCCTACCTACTTATTCGCCTACCTAGTGATGAAACAAACTATAATATTCAATTTAGATGAAGGCTAAATTTTTTGAATATTACAGTCCTCCCCTCAAAAAATTTTATTATTCTCAAGCAACTGTAAAGGTGGAGAAAAATTCCTCCCTTCCTCCTCTTATGGCCTCCTCATCAATAGTCCCCACAACTGCTCAAAATAATGCGCAATAAATCTGCCCTCTCACGGTTCCTCCCAAGTATGTAAAACCAAATGGCTCACATCATGAGAAAATGGAAGGTGTAAGCGGAAACCTTCTTGTTATCCAATGGAATCCTCAAGGTAGAAGTGATAAAAAACATAGGGATCTCATTCCCAATGAGATACCCCCATACCCATACTATCATCGAAATGAAATGAGCCATTCTAGGTAGCTCATCAAAGAAATACTCAACCCCCGATTTATACAATGTATTGGGGCTGCATGGAGAGATTAGATTTTTCCACCCAAGTTGTTTCTCTCTCCATTTATGGTATGTGTGGGGCTAATGTTGATCTTGTGCTAAAATATTATGGCCTCCAAGAATGACGCAAGTCACCCCACCAAACAAAACACCAATAAAGTGCCTCTCCCAAGAACTTAAGTTCTCCAAATGGCTCCTCTCACATGAAGCTAAGAGATGTAGTGTGGCAATCATGGTTTGCCCATTTTTTCTCCTGAAACATGCAACATATGAAATGGGAAGAATCATACTCCCAATGGGAACCTCCAACTTTTCTTCCATCCTTCCAACAAATATTCTCTTAAAATTAAGAGCATCATCAATATACAGAAGCAAGAGAAAATAGAAACAAGTTGCCATATGACAATCGGGAGGCAGATCAGAGTCCCATAGGTGGAAGTAGCACACTGCATCCCTTGCCTACATAAAAAAAAATTATAACAAGTGTCCTTTCAGCCACTTGTTTTCTACCACAATCATCCTACAAGATAAGATCATAAAAGTAAAATATTGTGCCAATGGTGCACACCAAGAATCATGTGGTCCCTCCCACAACCCACCAATAGAATGGCCAACATCAATGCTGAAAATGGCCTCAATTACATCATAATACAATATACAAGAAGAAAAAATCCTCCTTGGTACAATATACTGCTCACAAAAGGTAAAGGAATATAAATCATTATGCATAAGTGTACATCCTCTACTATTTACCTTGGTCATTGAGATGAAATGGCTCAACTAAAAGTTCTCCCTCACTCTCAATGAGTAGGGAAGTGGTTGTGACAACATCTTGATTACCATGCAGGCTATGAATCTCTCCATATAATGATTTAGTTAGCCACTAGGAGAAAAATGAAAATGACTCACAAGTTACCCCAGATAGCCATAAATCTGAATGGATACCAAACTGAACTGAATATGAGTATTTTACCTCGAGGGTCTTATGATGTAATGCTAGGGATGGACTGGTTAAAGAAACATAAAGCCATGTTAAATTTCCTGGACAAAACCATACATTGCATAAATGGAAAGGGAAACCTATGATAGTGAAGGGAAAACCTAAACTCATATCTGTGAGACAAATTTCAGCACTTCAATTGAAAATAACAGCTAGAAATGGTTTCCAAGTGTATTCTGTGCATGTATAAGAATTAAACAGCAACCAGAAGAGAATCCTTTAGAAACATTACCTGTTATCAAAGATTTTAAGGATGTGTTTCTGGGTGAAATTCCTCATCTGCCCCTAGGAGACAAAATTGATTTTTCAATTGACTTGGTGCCAAGAGAAACACTAGTGTCTAGAGCTCCATATAGAATGAGAACTCTAGAGCTGATGGAGTTGACGACGAAATTATAGGAGCTGCTAGATAGAGGTTACATCAGACCAAGTGTATCCCCATGGGGAGCACCAGTATTGTTTGCGAAAAAGAAAGATAGTACTTTCGGAATGTGTATAGACTATCGTTAATTGAATAAACTGTTGATTAAGAACAGATATCCTTTACCTAGGATATATAATCTCTTTGATCAAGTTAGAGGAGCAACAATTTTTTCGAAAATTGATTTAAGGACAGGCTACCATCAACTAAAAATTAAAGATGAAGACATAAGTAGAACTGCATTCAGAACTAGGTATGGACACTATGAGTTTGTGGTCCTAGCTTTTGGGTTGACTAATGCACGTGCTACTTTTATGTGCTTGATGAACTTTGTCTTAAATAAATACTTGGACAAATTTTTACTATTATTTATTGATGACATTATGATTTATTTTAAAAATGAATCCGAGCATAAAGAACACCTTAGAATTTTTTTACAAACACCTAGAGAAAACAAGCTATATGCTAAACTTAAAAAATGTGAATTTCTCAAAGATAAAATTCAATACCTGGGTCATATACTTACAGAGAAGGGATTAGCAGTAGACCTAGAAAAGATAAAAGAAATAAGAGAGTGTTCTGTGTGTACGGATCTGTCTTCTGTGAGATCCTTCATGGGAATTCCATGATATTATAGGAGGTTCGTAGAGAGATTTTTAGCCTTAGCTTACCCTATTACATCTTTACAGAGAAAAGGAGTTAAGTTTCAGTGGAATAAAAAATGTCAAAATAGTTTTGATCAGCTAAAACTGAAACTTACAACAACACCTATTTTAAATATTGTTGATCGAAATCAAGAATTTTTAGTGTGCACAGATGCTTGTGGAGAGGGGTTAGAAGGAGTGCTACTACAGGAGAACTCTATTATAGCCTATGAATGAAGAAAACATAAGAAACATGAACAGAATTATAGAATTTATGATTTATAATTGGTTATTGTAATACATGCCTTAAAAATGTGGAGGCATTACCTTGTAGGGAAAAATTCTATCTTGATGGCAGATCACATCAGTTTAAATTATTTCTTCACACAAACTGATTTGAATTCTAGGCAAGTTAGGTGGTTTTCGTTCCTTAGTGAGTTTGACATGTATATCAAACATATTAAAGTAATGGAAAACAAGATTGTAGATGCATTAAGTAGAAATGATCGGCAAAGTGTGAGTAATGTGGGAAGTAGTGCCGACTTTGACATAGAAGGAATAATACAAGGAGTGATGGGACAAGACCAAAACTATGAAAAAATTCAGACAAAAATTATGAAAATGGAAATGAAAGGGTATACACAAAACTAGAGGTGATTGATTTACAATAAATATAGATTATACATTCCTGATGTAGGCTCCATAGAGGGAGAAATTATGGATGAGTACCATAACAGACGCTATGTTGGACATTCACGATACTATAAATGAATTGTAGCCTTAAGAAATAACCTTTTATGGCTTGGTATGAAAAAGGATTTGGAAAATTACTTGGCTAGATGTATAGAATGTCAACAAGTAAAGGTGTAACATCAGCATTAAGCTAGATTGTTGAATCCTTTACCCATCCCAGAATGGAAGTGGGAGACTATGTCCATGGATTTTATTACTAATTTACCAAGGACTAAATACCAACATGACTCGATCATGGTAGTAGTGGATACTTTGACTAAATCTGCTCACTTTATACCTGTAAAATCTACCTTTGGTATGGCTCAAGAAGCCAATGTATTTATGGAGGATATTGTAAAATTGCATGGTATTCCTAAGATGATCATATCAGACAGATATGCGAATTTTACTGTAGCCTTTTGGAGGAGCCTGTTTAGGGGCACAGGTAGACAATTAAATTTTAGTAACTGTGCTGTGAGGGATGGTATATGGTTGGACTCATTCCAAAGATGAATAAATATGTGTAGAAGCCCTCCTTGTTGATCCTCTAATGGATAGGCTTCCTCTCCACTGAGAAACCAACATAGAATTGGCTCTATGTGATCCTCTTTTGCTGCACCCTGCAACACAACCTAGCTCTAAAGAGAAACTGCATTGTAGCTGAAGGAGGTAGCTTGGCTAGAATGAAATAATGAGGAAATACAGGCCAATGATCCTCTCCTTCCTTGAGGATGAGGTACAGATTTCCGATTAGGAATACCCTTGTGCTAAACAGCACAACAACCCTCCTAAACAACAAAAGGATGTAATGTCTAAACAGACCAATATGAAAATGATAATATCAAACATGAATAAAAATGGTTGTCACCCCCTCCATATATAGTATGTGAGCCTTCTCACATTGGATCCCATCCATACTTGCCACTAAGCTCATCCAAGTTTTCCTCCACTAAAACTGTGTTGTCTTATCATAAATGCCACTCCTCCATGAAAACGTTTTTGACTTGGTCAAAGTTGACCTATTCAACATGCATCCCCTCCAATTCACACCCAAAGGTGCTTAATCCATCTGCTTATTCTTCCTCCTTTCACATTAGGAGTGTTATTCTTCCTTCTAAGGGAATTTATGGGCCTCACTACCTACTTATTCACCTACCTAGTGATCAAACAAAGTATAACATTCCATTTAGATGAAGGCTAAATTTTTGGAATATTACAGTCCTCCCATCAAAAAAATTTCTTGTTCTCAAGCAACTGTAAAGGTGGAGAAAAATTCCTCCCTTCGTCCTCTTATGGCCTCCTCATCAATAGTCCCCACAACTGCTCAAAATAATGCGCAATAAATCTGCCCTATCATGGTTCCTCCCAAGTATGTAAAACCAAATGGCTCACATCATGAGAAAATAGATGGTGTAAGTGGAAACCTTATTTTTATCCAATGGAATCCTCAAGGTAGGAGTGATGAAAAACATAGGGATCTCATTCCCAATGAGAGACTCCCATACCCATGCTATCATCAAAATTAAATGAGCCATTCTAGGTAGCTCATCAAAGGAATCCTCAACCCCCGGTTTATATAATGTATTGGGGCTGCATGGAGAGATTAGATTTTTCCACCCAAGTTGTTTCTCTCTCCATTTATGGTTTGTATGGGGCTGATGCTGATCTTGTGCTAAAATATTATGGCCTCCAAGAATGACCCAAGTCAACCCACCAAAAAAAACACCCATGAAGTGCCTCTCCCAAGAACTTAAGTTCTCCAAATGGCTCCTCCCACATGAAGATAAGAGATGTAGTGTGGCAATCATGGTTTTCCCATTGTTTCTCTTAAAACATGCAACATATGAATTGGGGTGAATCATACTCCCAATGGGAACCGCCAAATTTTCTGCCATCCTCCCAACAAATCTTCTCTTAAAATTAAGAGCATCATCAATATACGGAAGCAAGAGAAAATAGAAACAAGTTGCCATATGACAACAGGGAGGCTGATCAAAGTCCCATAGGTGGAAGTAGCACGGTGCATCCTTTGCCTACATCAAAAAAAATTATAACAAGTGTCCTTTCAGCTACTTTTTTTCTACCACAATCATGCTACAAGATAAGATCATAAAAATAAAATATTGTGCCAATGGTGCACACCAAGAATCACGTCGCCTCTCCCACACCCCACCAATTGAATGGCCAACATCAATTTTGAAAATGGCCTCAAGTACGTCACAATACAATATACAAGAAGGAAAAATCCTCCTTGGTACAATATACTGCTCACAAAAATTAAAGGAATACAAATCATAATGCATAAGTGTACATCCTCTACTATTTACCTTAGTCATTGAGATGAAATGGCTCAACTGAAAGTTCTCCCTCACTCTCAATGAGTAGGGAAGTGGTTGTGACAACATCTTGATTACCATGTGGGGTATGAATCTCTCCATATGATGATTTAGTTAGCCACTAGGACAAAAAGGAAAGTGACTCACAAGTTACCCCAGATAGCCATAAATCTGAATGGATACCAAACTGAACGGAATATGAATATTTTACCTCGAGGGTCTTATGATGTACTGGTAGGGATGGACTGGTTAAAGAAACATAAAGCCATGTTAAAATTCTTGGAAAAAACCATACATTGCATAAATGGAGAGGGGAAACCTGTGATAGTGAAGCAAAACCCTAAACCCATAGTTGAGAGACAAATTTCAGCACTTCAATTGAAAATAATTGCTAGAAAGGGTTTCCAAGTGTATTATGTGCATTTAGAAGAACTAAATAGAAACCAGAAGAGAATAATTTAGAAACATTACCTCTTATCAAAGAGTTTAAGGATGTGTTTCTAGGTGAAATTCCTCATCTACCTCTAGGAGGGAAATTGATTTTTTAATTGACTTGGTGCCAAGAGAAACATTAGTGTCTAGATCTCCGTACAGAATGAGAACTCTGGAGCTGATGGAGTTGACGACGAAATTACAGGAGCTGCTAGATAGAGGTTACATCAGACCAAGTGTATCCCCATGGGGAGCACCAGTATTGTTTTCAAAAAATAAAGACAGTACTTTCAGAATGTGTATAAACTATTGTCAATTGAATAAACTGATGGTTAAGAACATATATCCTGTACCTAGGATATATAATCTCTTTGATCAAGTTAGAGGAGCAACCATTTTTTCGAAAATTGATTTAAGGACAGGCTACCATCAATTTAGGAGTAAAGATGAAAACATAAGTAGAACTGCATTTAGAAATAGGTATGGACACTATGATTTTGTGGTCCTATCTTTTGGGATGACTAATGCACGTCCTACTTTTACGTTCTTGATGAACATTGTCTTAAATAAGAACTTGGACATATTTGTACTAGTATTTATTGATGACATTATGATTTATTTTAAAAATGAAGTCGAGCACAAAGAACACCTTAGAATTGTTTCACAAACACTTAGAGAAAACAAGCTATATGCTAAGTTTATAAAATGTGAATTTCTCAAAGATAAAATTCAATACCTGGGTCATATACTTACAGAGAAGGGATTAGCAGTAGACCGAGAAAAGATAAAAGCAATAACAGAGTGGTCTGTGTGTACTGATGTGTCTTCTGTGAGGTCCTTCATGGGAATTCCATGATATGATAGGAGGTTCATGGAGAGATTTTAAGCCTTAGCTTACCTTATTACATCTTTACAGAGAAAAGGAGTTAATTTTTAGAGGACTAAAAAATGTCAAAATAGTTTTGATCAGCTAAAACTGAAACTTACAACAACACCTATTTTAAATATTGTTTATCCAGATCAAGAATTTTTAGTGTGCACAGATGCTTGTGGAGAGGGGTTAGGAGGAGTGCTACTACAAAAAAACTCTTTTATAGCCTATGAATGAAGAAAACTCAAGAAACATGAACAAAATTATAGAGTTTATGATTTATAATTGGCTATTGTAATACATGCCTTGAAAATGTGGAGGCATTACCTTGTAGGGAAAAAGTTTATCTTGATGGCAAATCACATGAGTTTAAAGTATTTCTCCACAAAAACTAACTTGAATAATAGGTAGGCTAGGTGGTTGTCATTCCTTAGTGAGTTTGACATGGGGATCAAACATATTAAAGGAAGCAAAAACAAGATTGCAGATGCATTAAGTAGAAATGCTCGGCAAAGTGTGAGTAATGTGGGAAGTACTGCCAACTTTGACATAGAAGGACTGATACAAAGAGTGATGGGACAAGACCAAAACTATGAAAAACTTCAAACAAAAATTATGAAAATGGAGATGAAAGGGTATACACAAAACCACAGGGGATTGATTTACTATAAAGATAGATTATACATTCTTGATGTAGATTCCATAGAAGGGGAAATTATGGATGAGTACCATAACAGACCCTATGTTGGACATCCATCATAGTAGAAATTAATTGCGGCCTTAAGAAAGAACCTATTATGGCCTGGTATGAAAAAGGATGTGGAATATTACTTTTCTAGATGTATAGAACGTCAAAAAGTAAAGGTGTAACATCAACATTAAGCTAGATTGTTGAAACCTTTACCCATCCCAGAATGGAAGTGGGAGACTATGTCAATGGATTTTATTACTAATTTACCAAGGAATAAATACCAACATGACTCGATCATGGTAGTAGTGGATACTTTGACTAAAGCTGCTCACTCTATACCTGTACAATCTACCTTTGGTATGGCTCAAGAAGCCAATGTATTTATGAAGGATATTGCAGAAATTGCATGGTATTCCTAAGATGATCATATCAGAGAGATATGTGAAGTTTACTGCAGCGTTTTGGAGGAGTCTGTTTAGGGGCAGAGGTACACAATTAAATTTTAGTAACTGCGCTGTGAGGGATGGTAGATGTTTGGACTCATGCCAAAGATGTATAAATATGTGTATAATCCCTCTTTGTTGATCCTCTAATGGATAGTCTTCCTCTCCACTGAGAAACCAGCCTAGAATTCGCTCTAAGTGATCGTCCTTTGCTGTACCCTGCAACACAACCTAGCTCTAAATAGAAACTGTGTTGTAGCTGAAGGAGGTAGCTTTGCCAGATTGACACAATGAGGAAATGCAGCCCAATGATCCTCTCCTTCCCTGAGGATGACGTACGGATTCTCGATCAGGAATACCCTTCTGCTAAAAGCACAACAACCCTCCTAAACAGCAAAAGGATGTAAAGTATAAATAGACCAATATCAAAATGATAATATCAAACATGAATAACAATGGTTGTCATCCCCTCCATATATATTATGTCAGCCCTCTCACATTGGATCCCATCCATACTTGCCACTAAGCTCATCCAAGTTTTCCTCCACTAAAACTGTGTTGTCTTATCATAAATGCCACTCCTCTATGAAAACGTTCTTGACCTGGTCAAAGTTGACCTATTCAACATGCATCTCCTCCAATTCACACCCAAAGGTGCTTAATCCATCTACTTATTCTTCCTCCTTTCACATTAGGAGTGTTATTATTCATTCTAAGGGAATTTATGGGCCTCCCTACCTACTTATTCTCCTACCTAGTGATGAAACAAACTATAATATTCCATTTAGATGAAGGCTAAATTTTTGGAATATTGTAGTCCTCTGCTCAAAAAATTTT
The DNA here is from genome assembly GCA_034641835.2 of Pinus albicaulis. Classification (NCBI taxonomy): domain Eukaryota; kingdom Viridiplantae; phylum Streptophyta; class Pinopsida; order Pinales; family Pinaceae; genus Pinus; species Pinus albicaulis. Next base: position 1,914,697,643 of record CM076575.1, read on the forward strand.
CTTGTTCTCAAAAAACTGTAAAGGTGGAGAAAAATTACTCCCTTCCTCCTCTTATGGACTCCTCATCAATAGTCCCCACAACTGCTCAAAATAATGCGCAACAAATCTTCCCTCTAATGGTTCATCCCAAGTATGTAAAACGAAATGGCTCACATCATGAGAAAACGGAAGGTGTAAGCGGAAACCTTCTTTTTATCCAATGGCATCCTCAAGGTAGGAGTGATGAAAAACATAGGGATCTCATTCCCAATGAGAGACTCCCATACCCATGTTATCATCGAAACGAAATGAGCCATTCTAGGTAGCTCATCAAAGAAATCCTCAACCCCTGGTTTATACAATGTATTGGGGCTGCATGGAGAGATTAGATTTTTCCACCCTAGTTGTTTCTCGAACCATTTATGGTATGTATGGGGTTGATGCTGATCTTGTGCTAAAATATTATGGCCTCCAAGAATGACCCAAGTCACCCCACCAAACAAAACACCCATGAAGTGCCTCTCCCAAGAACTTAAGTTCTCCAAATGGCTCCTCCCACATGAAGATAAGAGATGTAGTGTGGCAATCATGGTTTGCCCATTTTTTCTCCTGAAACATGCAACATATGAAATGGGGATAATCATACTCCCAATGGGAACCGCCAACTTTTCTACCATCCTCCCAACAAATCTTCTCTTAAAATTAAGAGCATCATCAATATACGGAAGCAAGAGAAAATAGAAACAAGTTTCCATATGACAATCAGGAGGCAGATCAAAGTCCCATAGGTGGAAGTAGCACAGTGCATCCCTTGCCTACATCAGAACAAATTAGAGCAAGTGTCATTTCAGCCACTTGTTTTCTACCACAATCATCCTACAAGATAAGATCATAAAAGTAAAATATTGTGCCAATGATGCACACCAAGAATCATGTGGCCTATCCCACAACCCACCAATAGAATGGCCAACATCAATGCTACAAATGTCCTCAAGTACGTCATAATACAATATAAAAGAAGGAAAAATCCTCCTTGGTACAATATACTGCTCACAAAAAGTAAAGGAATAAAAATCATAATGCATAAGTGTACATCCTCTACTATTTACCTTGGTCATTAAGATGAAATGGCTCAACTGAAAATTCTCCCTCACTCTCAATGAGTAGGGAAGTGGTTGTGACAACATCTTGATTACCATGCGGGCTATGAATCTCTCCATATGATGATTTAGTTAGCCACTATGACAAAAAGGAAAGTGACTCACAAGTTACCCCAGATAGCCATAAATCTGAATGGATACCAAACTGAACGGAATATGAATATTTTACTTCAAGGGTCTTATGATGTACTGGTAGGGATGGACTGGTTAAAGAAACATAAATCCATGTTAAACTTCTTAGAAAAAACCATACATTGCATAAATGGAGAGGGGAAACCTGTGATAGTGAAGAAAAACCCTAAACCCATATCTGTGAGACAAATTTCAGAACTTCAATTGAAAATAATTGCTATAGAGGGTTTCCAAGTGTATTATGTGCATGTAGAAGAATTAAACAACAACCAGAAAAGAATCCTTTAAAAAAATTACCTGTTATCAAAGAGTTTAAGGATGTGTTTCTTGGTGAAATTCCTCATCTGTCCCTAGAAGGGAAATTGATTTTTCAATTGACTTGATGCCAAGTGAAACACTAGTGTCTAGAGCTCCATACAGAATGAGAACTCTGGAGCTGATGGAGTTGATGATGAAATTACAGGAGCTGCTAGATAGAGGTTACATCAGACCAAGTGTATCCGTATGGGGAGCACCAGTATTGTTTTCGAAAAATAAAGACGGTACTTTCAGAATGTGTATAGACTATTGTCAATTGAATAAACTGACGATTAAGAACAAATATCCTTTACCTAGGATATATAATCTCTTTGATCAAGTTAGAGGAGCAATTTTTTTTTCGAAAATTGATTTAAGGACAGGCTACCATCAACTAAGAAGTAAAGATGAAGAGATAAGTAGAACTGCATTTAGAAGTAGGTATGGACACTATGAGTTTGTGGTCCTATCTTTTGGGTTGAATAATCCATGTGCTACTTTCATGTGCTTGATGAACATTGTCTTAAATAAGAACTTGGACAAATTTTTACTATTATTTATTGATGACATTATGATTTATTTTGAAAATAAAGTCGAGCATAAAGAACACCTTAGAATTGTTTTACAAATACTTAGAGAAAACAAGCTATATGATAAGTTTAGAAAATGTGAATTTCTCAAAGATAAAATTCAATACCTGGGTCATATACTTACAGAGAAGGGGTTAGCAGTAGACCCAGAAAAGATAAAAGAAATAAGAGAGTTTTCTGTGTGTATTGATGTGTCTTCTGTGAGATCCTTCATGGGAATTCCATGATATTATAGGAGGTTCGTAGAGAGATTTTCAGCCTTAGCTTACCCTATTACATCTTTACAGAGAAAAGGAGTTAATTTTCAGTGGGCTAAAAAATGTCAAAATAGTTTTGATTAGCTAAAACTAAAACTTACAACAACACCTATTTTAAATATTGTTGATCCAGATCAAGAATTTTTGGTGTGCACAGATGCTTGTGGAGAGGGGTTAGAAGGAGTGCTACTACAGGAAAACTCTATTATAGCCTATGAATGAAGAAAAATCATGAAACATGAAAAAAATTATAGAGTTTATGATTTATAATTGGCTATTGTAATACATGCCTTGAAAATGTGGAGGCATTACCTTGTAGGGAAAAAGTTTATCTTGATGGAAAATCACATCAGTTTGAAGTATTTCTTCACACAAAATGATTTGAATGCTAGGCAGGCTAGGTGGTTGTCATTCCTTAGTGAGCTTGACATGGAGATAAAACATATTACAGGAAGGGAAAACAAGATTGCAGATGCATTAAGTAGAAATGCTCGGCAAAGTGTGAGTAATGTGGGAGGTAGTGTCGTCTTTGACATAGAAGGAATGATACAAGGAGTGATGGGACAAGACCAAAACTATGGAAAAATTCAAACAAAAATTATGAAAATGGAGATGAAAGGGTATACACAAAACTAGAGGAGATTGATTTACTATAAAGATAGATTATACATTCCTGATGTAGACTCCATAGAAGGAGAAATTTTGGATGAGTACCATAACAGACCCTATGTTGGACATCCATGATACTGGAAATTAATTGCAGCCTTAAGAAAGAACCTATTATGGCCTGGTATGAAAAAGGATGTGGAAAATTACTTGGCTAGATGTATAGAACGTCAACAAGTAAAGGTGTAAATTAAGCTATATTTTTGAATCCTTTACCCATCCCAGAATGGAAGTGGGAGACTATGTCCATGGATTTTATTACTAATTTACCAAGGACTAAATACCAACATGACTCGATCATGGTAGTAGTGGATACTTTGACTAAAGCTGCTCACTTTATACCTGTAAAATCTACCTTTCGTACGGCTCAAGAAGCCAATGTATTTATGAAGGATATTGTAAAATTGCATGGTATTCCTAAGATGATCATATCAGACAGATATGTGAAGTTTCTTGCAGCCTTTTGGAGGAGTCTGTTTAGGGGCATAGGTACACAATTAAATTTTAGTAACTGCGTTGTGAGGGATGGTAGATGGTTGGACTCATGCTAAAGATGTATAAATATGTGTAGAAGCCCTCCTTATTGATCCTCTAATGGATATGCTTCCTCTCCACTACGAAACCAGCCTAGAGTTGGCTCTATGTGATCCTCCTTTATTGTACCCAGCAACACAACCTAGCTCTAAACAGAAAATGCATTGTAGTTGAAGGAGTTACCTTGGCCAAAATGACGCAATGAGGAAATGCAGCCCAATGATCCTCTTCTTCCCTGAGGATGAGTTACGGATTCCTGATCAGGAATACCCTTGTGCTAAACAGCACAACAACCCTCCTAAACAACAAAAGCATGTAAAGTCTAAACAGACCAATATCAAAATGATTAAATAAAACATGAATAACAGTGGTTTTCATCCCCTCCATATATATTATGTGAGCCCTCTCACATTGGATCCCATCCATACTTGCCACTAAGCTCATCCAATTTTTCCTCCACTAAAATTGTGTTGTCTTATAATAAATGCCACTCCTCCATGAAAACTTTCTTGACCTTGTCAAAGTTGACCTATTCAACATGCATCCCCTCCAATTCACACCCAAAGGTGCTTAATCCATCTGCTTATTCTTCCTCCTTTCACATTAGGAGTGTTATTCTTCCTTCTAAGGGAATTTATGGGCCTCTCTACCTACTTATTTGCCTACCTAGTGATGAAACAAACTATAATATTCCATTTAGATGAAGGCTAAATTTTTGGAATATTACAGTCCTCCCCTCAAAAAAATTTCTTGTTCTCAAGCAACTGTAAAGGTGGAAAAAAATTCCTCCCTTCCTCCTCTTATGCCCTCCTCATCAATAGTCCCCACAACTACTCAAAATAATGCGCAATAAATCTACCCTCTCATGGTTCCTCCCAAGTATGTAAAACCAAATGGCTCACATCATGAGAAAACATAAGGTGTAAGCGGAAAACTTCATGTTATCCAATGGCATAATCAAGGTAGGAGTGATGAAAAACATAGGGATCTCATTCCCAATGAGAGACTCCCATACCCATGCTATCATCGAAATGAAATGAGCCATTCTAGGTAGTTCATCAAAGGAATCCTCAACCCCTGGTTTATACAATGTATTGGGGCTGCATGGAGAGATTACATTTTTCCACCCAAGTTGTTTCTCTCTCCATTTATGGTATGTATGGGGCTGATGCTAATATTGTGCTAAAATATTATGGCCTCCAAGAATGACCCAAGTCACCCCACCAAACAAAACACCCATGAAGTGCCTCTCCCAAGAACTTAAGTTCTCCAAATGGCTCCTCCCACATGAAGATAAGAGATGTAGTGTGGCAATCATGGTTCGCCCATTATTTCTCCTGAAACATGCAACATATGAAATGGGGAGAATCATACTCCAAATGGGAACCTTTAACTTTTCTGCCATCCTCCCAATAAATCTTCTCTTAAAATTAAGAGCATCATCAATATACGGAAGCAAGAGAAAATAGAAACACGTTTCCATATGAAAATCGAGAGGCAGATCAGAGTCCCATAGATGGAAGCATCACAAGGCATCCATTGCCTACATCAAAAAAAATTATAACAAATGTCCTTTCAGCCATTTTTTTGCTACCACAATCATCCTACAAGATAAGATCATAAAAGTAAAATATTGTGCCAATGGTGCACACCAAGAATCATGTGGCCTCTCCCACATCCCACCAATAGAATGGCCAACATCAATGTGGAAATTGGCCTGAAGTATATTATAATAAAATATACAAGAAGGAGAAATCCTCCTTGGTACAATATACTGCTCACAAAAAGTAAAGGAATAAAAATCATAATGCATAAGTGTACATTCTCTACTATTTACCTTGGTCTTTGAGATGAAATGGCTCAACTGAAAGTTCTCCCTCACTCTCAATGAGTAGGGAAGTGGTTGTGACAACATCTTGATTACCATGCAGGCTATGAATCTCTCCATATGATGATTTAGTTAGCTACTAGGAAAAAAATGAAAGTGACTCACAACTTACCCCAGATAGCCATAAATATGAATGGATACCGAACTGAACTGAATATCAGTATTTTACCTCGAGGGTCTTATGATGTACTGGTAGGGATGGACTAGTTAAAGAAACATAAAGCAATGTTAAAATTCTTGGACAAAACCATACATTACATAAATGGAGAGGGAAACCTGTGATAGTGAAGGGAAAACCTAAACCCATATCTGTGAGACAAGTTTCAGCACTTCAATTGAAAATAAATTCTAGAAATGGTTTCCAAGTGTATTTTGTGCATGTAGAAGAATTAAACAGCAACCAGAAGAGAATCCTTTAGAAACATTACCTGTTATCAAACTGTTTAAGGATGTGTTTCTGGGTGAAATTCCTCATCTGCCCCTAGGAGAGAAATTGATTTATCAATTGACTTGGTGCGAAGAGAAACACTAGTGTCTAGAGCTCCGTACAGAATGAGAACTCTGGAGCTCATGGATTTGACGACGAAATTCAAGGAGATGCTAGATAGAGGTTACATCATACCAAGTCTATCCCCATCGGGAGCACCAATATTTTTTGTGAAAAAAAAATACGGTACTTTCAGAATGCGTATAAATTATCGTCAATTGAATAAACTGACTATTAAGAATAGATATCCTTTACCTAGGATATATAATCTTTTTGATCAATTTAGAAGAGCAACAATATTTTTGAAAATTGATTTAAGGACAGGCTACCATCAACTAAAAATTAAATATGAAGAAATAAGTAGAACTGCATTTAGAACTAGGTATGGACACTATGAGTTTGTGGTCCTATGTTTTGGGTTGACTAATGCACGTGCTACTTTTATGTGCTTGATGAACATTTTCTTAAATAAGTACTTGGAAAAATTTTACTAGTATTTATTGATGACATTATGATTTCTTTTAAAAATGAAGTCGAGCAGAAAGAACACCTTAGAATTGTTTTACAAACACTTAGATAAAACAAGCTATATGCTAAGTTTAGAAAATGTGAATTTCTCAAGGACAAATTCAATACCTGGGTCATATACTTACAGAGAAGGGATTAGCAGTAGACCCAGTAAAGATAAAAGCAATAAGAGAGTGGTCTATGTGTACTGATGTGTCTTCTGTGAGATCCTTCATGGGAATTCCATGATATTATAGGAGGTTTGTAGAGAGATTTTCAGCCTTAGCTTACCCTATTACAGCTTTACAAAGAAAAGGAGTTAAGTTTCACTGGACTAAAAAATGTCAAAATAGTTTTGATCAGCTAAAACTGAATCTTACAACAACACCTATTTTAAATATTGTTGATCCAGATCAAGAATTTTTAGTGTGCACAAATGCTTTTTGAGAGGGTTTAGGAGGAGTGCTACTACACGAAAACTCTTTTATAGCCTATGAATCAAGAAACTCAAGAAACATGAACACAATTATAGAGTTTATGATTTATAATTGGCTATTGTAATACATGCCTTGAAAATGTGGAGGCATTACCTTGTAGGGAAATTTTTTATCTTGATGGTAGATCACATCAGTTTAAAGTATTTCTTCACACAAACTGATTCGAATGCTAGGCAAGCTAGGTGGTTGTCGTTCCTTAGTGAGTTTGACATGGAGATCAAACATATTAAAGGAAAGGAAAACAAGATTGCAGATGCATTAAGTAGAAATGCTCAGCAAAGTATGAGTAATGTGCAAAGTAGTGTCAACTTTGACATAAAAGTACTGATACAAGGAGTGATGGGACAAGACCAAAACTATGAAAAACTTCAGACAAAAAATATGAAAATGGGGACGAAAGGGTATACAAAAAAACTAAAGGGGATTGATTTACTATAAAGATATATTATACATTTCTGATGTAGAATGCATAGAAGGAGAAATTATGGATGAGTACCATAAGAGACGCTATGCTGGACATCCATGATACTAGAAGTTAATTTCAGCCTTAAGAAAGAACGTATTATGGTCTGGTATGAAAAATGATGTTTCAAATTACTTGGCTAGATGTATAGAACGTCAACAAGTAAAGGTGTAACATCAGCATTAAGCTAGATTTCTGAATCCTTTACCCATCCCAGAATGGATGTGGGAGACTATGTCCATGGATTCTATTACTAATCTACCAAGGACTAAATACTAACATGACTCGATCATGGTAGTAGTGGATACTTTGACTAAAGCTGCTCACTTTATACCTGTACAATATACCTTTGGTACGGCTCAAGAAGGCAATGTATTTATGAAGGAGATTGTAAAATTGCATGGCATTCCTAAGATGATCATATCAGACAGATATGTGAAGTTTACTGTAACCTTTTGGAGGAGTCTGTTTAGGGGCATAGGTACACAATCAAATTTTAGTAACTACGCTGTGAGGCATGGTAGATGGTTGGGATAATTCCGAAGATGTATAAATATGTGGAGAAGCCCTCCTTGTTGATCTTCTAATGGATAGGCTTCCTCTCCACTGAGAAACCATCCTAGAATTGGCTCTATGTGATCCTCCTTTGTTGTACCCTGCAACACAACCTAGCTCTAAACAGAAACTACGTTGTAGCTGAAGGAGTAGCTTGGCTAGCATGACACAATGAGGAAATGCATCCCAATGATCCTCTCCTTCCATGAGGATGATGTACGGATTCCCGATCATGAATACCCTTGTGCTAAACAGCACAACAACCCTCCTAAAAAAAAAAAGGATGTAAATTCTAAACAGACCAATATCAAAATGATAATATCAAACATGAATAACAATGGTTCTCATCCCCTCTAGATATAGTATGTGAGCCTTCTCACATTGGATGCCATCCATACTTGCCACTAAGCTCATCCAAGTTTTCCTCAACTAAAACTGTGTTGTCTTATCATAAATGCCACTCCTCCATGAAAACGTTCTTGACTTCGTCAAATTTGACCTATTCAACATGAATCCCCTCCAATTCACACCCAAAGGTGGTTAATACATCTAATTATTCTTCCTCCTTTCACATTAGGAGTGTTATTCTTCCTTCTAAGGGAATTTATGGGCCTACCTACCTACTTATTCGCCTACCTAGTGATCAAACAAACTATAATATTCCATTTAGATGAAGGCTAAAGTTTTGGAATATTACAATCCTCCCCTCGACAAAATTTCTTGTTCTCAAGCAACTGTAAAGGTGGAGAAAAATTCCTCCCTTCCTCCTCTTATGGCCTCCTCATCAATAGGCCCCACAACTGCTCAAAATAATCCACAATAAATCTGCCCTCTCATGGTTCCTCCCAAGTATGTAAAACCAAATGGCTCACATCATGAGAAAACGGAAGGTGTAAGTGGAAACCTTATTTTTATCCAATGGCATCCTCAAGGTAGGAGTGATGAAAAACATAGGGATCTCATTCCCAATGAGAGACTCCCATACCCATGCTATCATCCAAATTAAATGAGCCATTCTAGGTAGCTCATCAAAGAAATCCTCAACCCTCGGTTTATACAATGTATTGGGGCAGCATAGAGATATTAGATTTTTCCACCCAAGTTGCTTCTCTCTCCATTTATGGTATGTATGGGGTTGATGCTGATAGTGTGCTAAACTATTATGGCCTCCAAGAATGACCCAAGTCACCCCACCAAACAAAACATCCATGAAGTGCCTCTCCCAAGAACTTAAGTTCTCCAAATGGCTCCTCGCACATGAAGATAAGAGATGTAGTGTGGCAATCATGTTTTTCCCATTGTTTCTCCTGAAACATGCAACATATGAAATGGGCAGAATCATACTCCCAATGGGAACCTCCAAATTTTCTACCATCCTCCCTACAAATCTTCTCTTAAAATTAAGAGCATCATCAATATACAGAAGCAAGAGCAAATAGAAACAAGTTTCCATATGAAAATTGGGAGGCAGATCAGACTCCCATAGGTGGAAGCAACACATTGCATCCCTTTCCTACATCAAAACAAATTATAACAAGTGTCCTTTCAGCCACTTGTTTTCTACCACAATCATCCTACAAAATAAGACATAAAAGTAAAATATTGTGCCAATGGTGCACACCAAGAATCATCTGGCCTCTCCCACGACCCACCAATAGAATGGCCAACATCAATGCTACAAATGGCCTCAAGTACATCATAATACAATATACAAGAAGGAAAAATCCTCCTTGGTACAATATACTTCTCACAAAAAGTAAACGAATACAAATCATAATGCATAAGTGTACATCCTCTGCTATTTACCTTGGTCATTGAGATGAAATGGCTCAACTGAAAGTTCTCTCTCACTCTCAATGAGTAGGGAAGTGGTTGTGACAACATCTTGATTACCATGCGGGCTATGAATCTCTCCATATGATGATTTAGTTAGCCACTAGGACAAAAAGGAAAGTGAATCACAAGTTACCCCAGATAGCCATAAATCTGAATGGTTACCAAACTGAACTGAATATGAATATTTTACCTCAAGGTTCTTATGATGTACTAGTTAAAGAAACATAAAGCCATTTTAAACTTCTTGGAAAAAACCATACATTGCATAAATGGAGAGTGGAAATCTGTGATAGTGAAGGGAAAACCTAAACCCGTATCTGTGGGAAAAAATTATGCACTTCAATTGAAAAGAATTGCTAGAAAGGGTTTCCAAGTGTATTATGTACATGTAGAAGAATTAAACAACAACTAGAAGAGAATCCTTTAGAAACATTACTTGTTATCAAAGAGTTTAAGGATGTGTTTCTGGGTGAAATTCCTCATCTACCCTTAGGAGAGAAATTTATTTTTCAATTGACTTGGTTCCAAGAGAAACACTAGTGTCTAGAGCTCCATACAAAATGAGAACTCTGGAGTTGATGGAGTTGATGACGAAATTACAGGAGCTGCTAGATAGAGGTTACATCAGACCAAGTGTATCCCCATGGGGAGCACTACTATTGTTTGTGAAAAATAAAGACGGTACTTCCAGAATGTTTATAGACTATCATCAATTGAATAAAGTGAAAATTAAGAACATATATCCTTTACCTATGATATATAATATCTTTGATTAAGTTAGAGGAGCAGCAATTTTTTTGAAAATTGATTTAAGGACAGGCTACCATCAACTAAGAATTAAAGATGAAGACATAAGCAGAACTGCATTTAGAACTAGGTATGGACACTATGAGTTTGTGGTCCTGTCTTTTGGGTTGACTAATGGACGTGCTACTTTTATGTGCTTGATGAACATTGTCTTAAATAAGTACTTGGACAAATTTGTACTAGTATTTATTGATGACATTATGATTTATTTTAAAAATGAAGCCAAGAATAAAGAACACCTTAGAATTGTTTTAAAAACACTTAGAGAAAACAAGCTATATGCTAAGTTTAGAAAATGTGAATTTCTCAAAGATAAAATTCAATACTTGGGTCATATACTCTACAGAGAAGGGATTAGCAGTAGACGCAGAAAAGATAAAAGCAATAAGAGAGTGGTTTGTGTGTACTGATGTGTCTTTTCTGAGATCTTTCATGGGAATTCCATGATATTATAGGAGGTTCATAGAGAAATTTTCAGCCTTAGCTTACCCTATTACATCTTTACAGAGAAAAGGAGTTAAGTTTCAGTGGACTAAGAAATGTCAAAATAGTTTTGATCAACTAAAACTGAAACTTACAATAACACCTATTTTAAATATTGTTGATCCAGATCAAGAATTTTTAGTGTGCATAGATTCTTTTGGAAAGGGGTTAGGAGGAGTGCTTCTACAAGAAAACTCTGTTATAGCCTATGAATCAAGAAAAATCGATAAACATGAATAGAATTATAGAGTTTATGATTTATAATTTTCTATTGTTATACATGCCTTGAAAATGTGGAGGCATTACCTTGTAGGGAAAATGTTTATCTTGATGGCATATCACATCAGTTTAAATTATTTCTTCACACAAACTGATTTGAATTCTAGGCAGGCTAGGTGGTTGTCGTTCCTTAGTGATTTTGACATGGAGATCAAACATATTAAAGGAAAGGAAAGCAATAGTGCAGATGCATTAAGTAGAAATGCTCAGAAAAGTGTGATTAATGTGGGAAGTAGTGCCGAATTTGACATAGAAGGACTGATACAAGGAGTGATGGGACAAGACCAAAACTATGAAAAAGTTCAGACAAAAATTATGAAAATGGAGATGAAAGGCTATACACAAAACTAGAGGGGGTTGATTTACTATAAAGAGAGATTATACATTCTTGATGTAGACTCCATAGAAGGATAAATTCTGGATGAGTACCATAAGAGACCCTATGTTGGACATCCATGATACTAGAAATTAATTTCAGCCTTAAGAAATAACCTATTATGGTCTGGTATGAAAAAGGATGTGGAAAATTACTTGGCTAGATGTATAGAATGTCAACAAGTAAAGGTGTAACATTATCATTAAGCTAGATTAAAGAATCCTTTACCCATCCCATAATTGAAGTGGGAGACTATGTCCATGGATTTTATTACTAATTTACCAAGGAGTAAATACCAACATGACTCAATCATGGTAGTAGTGGATATTTTGACTAAAGCTGCTCACTTTATACCTGTACAATCTACCTTTGGTACGGCTCAAGAAGCCAATTTATTTATGAAGGAGATTGTAAAATTGCATGGTATTCCTAAGATGATCATATCAGATAGATATGTGAAGTTTACTACAGCCTTTTGGAGGAGTCTGTTTAGGGGCATAGGTACACAATTAAATTTTAGTACTAATTACCACGCCCAAACTGATGGCCAAATTGATAGAACCAACCAGATTTTAGAAGACATGTTAAGGATGTATGTCATGGATAGACCGAAAAGGTCGGAGGAATTTTTACATTTAGCAGAATTTACCTACGACAATAGCTACCAAGCTTCAATTAAGATGAGCCCTTTTGAAGTACTTTATGGCATAAATGGCCATACCCCTCTAAGTTGGAGTCAGACTGAAGATAAACTAATACCTAGACTAGAAACCTTGTAGGAAATGGAAATAATTGTGATGAAAATTTAGCAAAATATCAAAGGAGCACACGACAGGGAAGAAATTTACGCAAAAAAAAAGATAATTCATAGAGAATTCAGTGTGGGTGATCATGTTTACCTAAGAATTAAGCCAAAAAAGGGTACTTTGCACACTGGAAGCTATGCAAAACTAGCTACATGTTACTATGGACCTTTTGAAGTGCTGGAAAGGGTTAGAGCAGTTGCATATAAGCTATATTTACCTAGTCACATTAAAGTTCATGATGTATTTCATGTTTCATTATTAAAAAACTATGTGCATGACCCTACTCATGTTATTGATTGGAATGTGATACAGGTGGAATTAGTAGGGGAATTCATTACAGAGCCACTTCAAATTTTGGCACTGGAATAAATTGAGCTCCGGAACAGGTCAGAGGCTAGGGTGAAAGTGCAGTGGAGACACTTTAAACCTTAAGAGGCTACTTGGGAGCGAGACAAAGATATGATGGAAATGTACCCATCACTGTTTGAAAAATGATTTTTATCTTTTGTCTATTCAACACCAAGGATGATGTTTGGTTTTTACAAGGGGAATATGTAATATCTCAAGTTTTCTATGATTTTATTAGACATTTGAACAAGTCCAAAATGGTATAGTGGACCCCAATGGAAAACAATTGGGTGGATTTATTTTATTATTTCAAGTTAATAAAATAAAATAGAAATTTATGAGCAATGACTAGATTATGATTAGAGATCTAGAAACCAAATCCACGATGATTGATAAGGTTGTAAGACTTTCCGAGAATTCTAAAAATCCTTGAAAGGAATAAACTAAATACTAAAATTTTATTGGAGATGAAAATAAAAAAAAAGTACCCCGATAAAGAGGAATTTACTTGGAAGAGGTTGAATAAAGTTGGAAAGTAGAAAAAGCTAGCTTTAAAAGTACCTTTATGGAAGAAACAAAGGAAAAGCCTAGGCAAACAGGAAAACAACATCCCAAGTTGATTGGAAGCAGTTAAGGAAAACAGGCTGGGGAAAAAAAGCTTAAAGAAGTTGATTCAAGATAGACAAAGGGTTGTCTATCACTGAAGGAAATGATCTCTACTCAGGGATGCGCTGTGGATAAAGAGCTCTAAGTTTGGGAGGCATCTAGTCAAACCTAATTTATATGCACATTTAATTGGATTTAAATTTGAATTATCTTTTAATGATATGTTCAGTTACTGAAAAAGGTAAAGTAGTTATGTTTGTATGAAATTCCGTGTCTGAATCTATGTCTATGAAATGGAAATTATATGAGTTATAAATATAGTTTGGTAGTCTGTACATTTAACATAATTAAATATAGGAGAAATAGTTAAATCTATATTGTTATTCAGTCATACTCTCTAGATGACCAACTCTTAGAATGTCTATAACCCAGTATTAGGACTAGATCTGAGGTTAGGTACCTCACAGGAAACTTATGTGTGGTTAATTAGATTATACTAGCATATGTCATGGAAGGGTACATTAACATATGAAATCAACTTAAACAGAAACAATTAAAATTTCAGTATAGTCCATAAATTTATGTACTATAAGATGCATGCAAATATGTAAAACAAGAAAGAACAGTACACATAAGAGAATTTCTATAATGACTCTCATTACAAAATAATGCATGCATGAGGAAAAAACACAAGAATAATATGATTCATTAATTCGTATATATTATAGTATATGGGTAGAAATTGATAAACGAAAGAACAATGCAATTTAGAGAGATTTCATGTAGTAGAACATTGGAATATAAATTATAAATAGAGCTATTCCATTGTATATGTTAAATATGTATTCCTTTCTTAACAAATTTAAAACAGGAAACTGTATATTAAAAAAAAAATGAGCTTCTACCTTTACGATAGTATTCCAATAATACTGAAATAAGTATTAACGAAAAGGATTAAACTATTTTAAGTGAAAATTTAAGAAATTACATCCTTATAGACGTTTCAAATCCATAAGTACAGTATTTTGCAAATAAAATAAGTAAAATATTGAGCAGATAAAACACAAAGGCACTGACAGTAATAAAATACTGTACAGAGGGAAATATGTTCCTTAAAACAAAATACAACTGTTTCTCTACAGAATTCTTGCATGGTACCCTATGGAAATCCCACAAACATCTGACCAGCATGTACATCAATAGTTTTTGTGTTAATGAACACAATGGAAACAACTTGTACAAAGGTTGTATCCAATTGCAGTGGATGTGTAATCATACCTACACAGGATAATGTCTAAGGGTTAGAGATGAAACGTTAACCTTGAAATCATTGAATAAAAATAATAATGTGAGAACGGGGGAAATGGAAGAAAGGTGATACCTGAGTAAGGTTCAGTTCCAAGTTGTTCCTTTCAATTGAAAATGAAGAGAGAATGTAATACTCTTAACGAAAAAAGAAATAAAGGGACGTTTCATAAAATCTTATGATAGCGGTAATAATAGTGCCAATTTATTCATGAATGTATTTGTTGTAAACTGGAAAAGGGGGGATTCCAGTACCATGTATCGCAGTAACATTCAAAAATTTATTAATACAGAAAGGATAAAATATAGTTGAAGATATATTAATAATAGAAATATTATAAATGATTTAAAGAGGGATCCAGCGAGTAATAGCCGAGAAACGACATAGTCTGAAATCAGTCGAATTGAAACAAACATGATATAATGTTGATGATGCATAAACACAACAATTTAACCAGCAACACCAATTGAATTTAAAAGTAGAATATAATAATAAGGTGAAGAAGCTTACTGAAAGAAAATTGGAAACTATAAAAAAAACTCCTGAGGCTGCTGTAGAGGTAACGATTGACCAAGAAAGTAAAGATTTTGGTTTTTCAATAATCTTACCATAAAATGAATCTACTCGCCAAAAATTCTAAAGGAGGGAAAATGACTGTCCACAAACCCATCTTCATTTCTAGAAGGAACATAAGTGAACTAGGTTTTGTCAGCTTTTTGGAACCAAAACACTATTAATATTTCCAATACTGAAGGGACATAACTAAATCTAACAACTGGTTCTGAAATGAGAAAAAAAATTTAGAAGATAAGGACTCAGGAGTTTGGTACAACCCATACGGGTGAAAATGAGATGGGTATATTCAAAAGAACAAACTAAGGTAAACATAATCATATACGAGGGTAACACAATAATCCTGTGACTCATTAGCATAATAAAATGAAAATTTGCAGTAGAGAAAAATATCATATGCAAACACACTAGTGCTAATTTAGAATATGATAATGGCAGTGTATCGAAATGAATTAGCACACCATTATAGGGTGTGATGGGAAACTCAAAAACCAAGCAATAATGGGGTATGGAAACGAACTCATGTTTCTCAGAAATAACTAGGCTAAAGGAAAACACAGTCAAAGTATATAATGTCTTACCTATTGAACTGACACAGTTAGCCATGGTAGGTAAGCTTGGCACACCTCTTGAATCTACATCATTGCTTTGATCACACCAGGTTCAACCAATAATGTAGAGCAGACTCATAGATAGCTGTTAGCTGGAAATTAAGTCACGTAGCAAAAATAAAGAGACGATGCAACGAAAATGATAGATGGAATAGAATCCTGATAGAAATTATAAGTTTTGATGAAGATGGAAACCCTAATATGAACAAGATCATAATTGTCCATATGGCATCCATCGGGCGAGGATTGTGATCTTCCGCAGATCAACATGCTCAGTGTAAACCATGTTATGCAATACATTGAAGTTAATGTGCACAGAAACCAAACCCTCGCAATTGAGTTGTCATGTATCCCAGTTGACATGGAGAGTACGCATGGGTGTGATAGATGGGCAGATCAACCATCAAAAAAGAGAAAATTCATAAATGTTGACAACTTTAGTTATGATCACTAACATAGGGAGGCTAAACTAAATCAACATAATATCGTGTATCAAAAACAGTGTGATAACTGAGCAATAAGGAATTTCCCGTTCGCATGGAACTCTACGTTAGTTGGTTCCTAATTAAGTGTGGTAAATGAAAGCATATAGTGTTGGTTTGATCCTTGGTCGAAGTACAATTGAATGTAAGGGTTACTGCTTATCAAACTTCATTAAACATAGAGGTATTTCAAAACCGTAAGACAAGTCTGCAACAAAAATGGTTACTTCAACTTAGAAATTAGGGTTGAGACAATAGTGGTTCAAAAGTACAGTACGATTTTACCAATTCCTGTATACATATACCTTAAGGTGTGTGTAAATATGAAAATGAGGTTTAAGAAAAAGTTCTATGGGTAATAACCAATACTATGGAAATTAAACTATAGCGGAGTTGCAAGGAACTTGTACGTATAGGTATGGGGGGAGGGGCGGGTTGTAATTATTATGTCAATAGTGAAATGAACTCAAAATATGCATATTTACCTATAGGGTAATTCAAAATAATTAAGAGAGTAATAATATATGTTCAAAGGTATGGTAATATGTTAAAAATGGTGAGAGAGATATGATAGTCACTTAATGACTTTGGTCAAACAATTAAATTGAAAATATGTGAGATGTTTAATTATTAAATTGAACATATATAAAATGGCTAAATATTAGAAATATTAGTGGAAAATTGGAAAAGTAATGGTGTATTCATAAGTGAGATAGATAAGACTTGTTAATATATCATTCCCTAATAAATGTGGAAAGGAAATTTGATATTGAAAGGAAAATGTAGTTGACATCAGTATAAAGTGAAATATTGCCATAACTGTAAATGAATAAACAGTGACATGGGAAACTAGCAGTAACATAAATTTGTGAAAATGCTACAAATAATACAATAATGAAAACAAAAAGGTTGAGAAATTTCTGAAAAAATTAAAAAAATAAAAAATCCTAAATCAGAAGTGTTACAGAAACACCAGCAATTAATTCAGAAAGGTAAGGAAATTTCTGAAACCTGCATAAAGAGGAATAATTAAGTATGCAATTCAAATGAGCTGAAGGCACGATTACATAATATCTGAAATAAAATTTCAAGTGATTTATGTGGATCGTATTGACCAGAACTACATAACGACTCCAAAAACGTTGAAATTAAAACAAAATAATGAACTAGACATTACCTGAGTGGATAATAGGTGTAGGTGTAATGCCAAGGAGGAATCACATTTGAATATGAGTCATTCTCCCTACTGAGAACCAAAGAAAAAGTGAAAGACAGAGGAGGTAGCTCTCCGCTAAAGTTCACCCAAATGAAAATGACGGAATAAGAAATGTAAACCCTAACAATGTCATTTCGCATTGGAGGGAATACAAACTAATATACACCATCAAAATTACAACAAATAAACCCTACAATTGCCTCATCCATATGTAAGCCCATGTGAGGATCAAGTGCTGGAGGTACGAAGATTTATTACGAGGAAAAATTGAAACGATAAAAGTTTAATGTGTATAGTTGTTCTGTCATTTGAGTTTAATGCACACACATATTATCTAATCTGATAAACTAACCAAACGTTATATTCATACATGAAAAAGTTATGACAAAATACATCTACCATAGTTGTTAAACATCAATCCTATACATACAATTAAAGTTGTGATATGAATAGGTCACTTGAATATGGTAATATGTATATCTGAAATAAGAAATGAGTAAATTTTAATACCATAACACCAATTTGTATACATTATGAAAAGGGTTATCCATTCCACTATTTCTATGCATGTGGATTGGAGCATAGAATTGCTTTCATTACTTCTTGCTAGGGATACGAAATTTAATATAATATATATGTATTCAAAATCCATTACAAGTATGGGTTGTCCAATATGAATGGTTAGGATAGCACTTGAGACCAAACATATATCGATTATGTTAATTACAAAATTTAGTGCTAACATTAATTTATATATATATATATATATATATATATATATATATATATATATATATATATATATATCATAAAAGTGGAAAAGTGCAGAATGGATACAGAGGACCTATGTTTAATTGTATTGTATATTCACTATACAGAAGTATAAATATATAGGTTGAGGAAAGCTATATATATATATATATATATATATATTCTACAATATTATAATGTTGTAGAATAATATTAGAATTGTATACATTCATTGATATTAAAGTAAAAGTATGTATTATAGGTTAAGGATGATTCCTTAGTGAAGCATGTGTAACAAATGTCCTTGGAAACATTTAGGAGCATGGAGGAACTTACTGATTAAAGAAAAAAAAATAGATCAAACCAGGATAAGGATAGAGATAAATTTCGCTAGTGAATATTTGTAAGTGTAATAATGTGACAAAATTAAAGTAAGTAGGTGACGGAAAAGAAGTATGAACTGATATAGATAGAAAAAAAAATTGAGCAAGTGGATTTGTTACAAATGGTATCAAAGTCGATGTTGAAAACACTGGGCCTATGTGTCCCAACACAAGAAAAAAATTATGCTTCTGTGAAAAATAAGTAAATAAATTTTTTTTTCAATATTTTTTGTACTAATAAATTCTCTGTATAGTGATTTACGTGCAAGAACAATAATGTTGTAGAATAATATATATATTATACAATACTATAATGTTTTAGAATAGTATTAGAATTGTATACATTCATTAATATTAAAGTAAATGTATGTATTACAAGTTAAGGATGATTCCTTGGTCAACCACATGTAACAAATGTTCTTGGAAATATTTAGGATTCTGAAGGAAGTTACTAATAATAATAATAATAATAAAATAGATCAGACAAGGATAGGAATAGAGATAAAGTTAGCTACTGAAAATCTGTAAGATTGTAGTAATTCGACAAAATTAAAGTACTCATATTCATTGAAGCTTGATAACTATTATTATAAGCAAACTCTGCGAAATGCAAAAAATATTCCCACTTACTTGGTCTATCCATCATGTACATGTGCAACATTTCTTCCAAGGTTTGGTGGGTTCTCTAGGTCTGTCCATCGGTTTGAAGATGTTAAGTTGTATTGAAGTTCATCCTTGTACCCATTACTCGAAACATAGTTTTCCAAAATGTTGATGTGAATTTGGCATCTCTATCAAAGATAATAATTTTTGGAATTCCATGGAGTTTAAAAATTTCTTTCTTGAATACATTGGCCACTTGTGTTGTGCCAAAATTAGATTTCACCGGCAGAAAGTGTGCAGCCTTATTTAGAGTTTCCACTACCAGCATTATATAGTCATGTTTATACTTAGTATGTGGAAATCTGGTAATAAAGTTTATTGAAACCACTTCCCACTTCCATTCTTGAATAGGGAGAGGATTCACTAGTCCTGTAGGATGCTAATGTTATACATTTACTTGTTGGCATTCCAAACACTTTGCCAAATAATCAGCTACATATTTCCTCATGTGTGGCCAAAACATGCTTTTCTTCAATGATGTTATCAACTTTTCATAACCAGGATGACCTGCATAAGGTCTCTAATGGTATTCATCTAATATTTCTTGTTTTAATTATTTTACATTATGAATATACAATATTTGTTTGTAGCTTGTTATTCCTTGTTGGTTTATGATATATCCCGCAATTTCAGTTTGCTGTATTTTTTCCTGCAATTTTACATATTGCGAATCTTGCAACAATACTCCACGAATCTGTTCTTCTACAACAAACTTTATAATAATCCCCGTATAGGTCCAAATTTGATGAGGATTTATACTCAAAACATAATCAATTATATTTACTTTGCCTTTTATGTGTTTTATTTCCATATTAAACTCACTAAGGAAAGCTAACCACCTTTCTTGTTTGGTATTTAAATCTGGTTGGGTAAAGAAATATTTCAAACTTATGTGATCTGTCATTAATATGAATTTATTTCCCAACAGATAATGTCTCCACATATTTAGTTCATGTATAGTAGAAGCCAATTCTAAGTCATATACTGCATAATTATGTTCATGTTTCTTTAATTTTCGTTATTCATAAGCTATTATTGCATTGTCTTGTAGCAATACTCCTTCTGGTCCCTCTTTACAAGCATCTGTACAAACTAAAAATTCCTTGTTTGGATCAACAATTTTCAATATAGGTGCAGTAGTTAGTTTTTGTTTTAGTTTCTCAAAACTACTTTGAAATTTTGTTGTCCACTAAAACTTTAGTTCTTTCTTCTGCAATGAAGTAATGGGGTATGTTAATGTAGTAAGTCCCTCCACAAATCTACGGTAGTATCCGGAAATACCCATGAATGATCGTATTGCTGGTAAATCTATGGGTATGGGCCAATTCATTATTACCTGTACCTTTTCTGGATCTACCGCCAATCCATCTTTAGAGATAACATGACCCAGATATTGGATCTTGTTTTTATAAAATTCACATTTTCTAGGTTTTGCATATGACTGATTTTCTCTAAGGGTTTGGGGTACTATTATTAGATGTTCTTAGTGTTCTTTTTCATTTTTGGAGTATATCAAAATTTCGTCTATGAACACTAACACAAACGTATCTAGATACTTATAAAGAACAATATTTATTTAACATATGAATGTAGCGGGGGCATTTGTGAGTCCAAAGAGTAGAACTACAAACTCATAGTGTCCATATCTAGTTACGAATGTTGTTTTTTTATGTCTTCATACTTCACTTGCAATTGGTGATATCCAGTTATCAAATCAATTTTTGAGAATATGGTGGCTCCTCTTGCTTGATAAAATATATCATATATTCTTGGAAGAGGATACATGTTATTGATAGTTAACTTATTCAGTTGTCTGTAGTCTATACACATCTGGAAAGTGCCATATTTCATTTTGAAAAAAAACACTGGTGCTCCCCACGGAGACACATTTGTTCTAATTTACCCTCTGTCTAATAATTATTGCAATTGAAGCTTAAGCTCTACCAGTTCAGGAATACTCATTCTATATGGTGCCCTGGAAATTGGGGTATCTCTTGGTACTATCTCAATTGAAAAATGCATGTCTCCTTTTGGGGTAGATGAGGGATTTATTCTGGGAATATATCCTTCAATTCTCTTATTACTGCTAAGTCTTATATACTCTCTTCTCCTATTTTTTTCCCAAATCCTCAACTTGTACAACATATACTTGACAACCTTTTCTTGATGTTGTTTTAAATTGCAATGCAGAAATATGTCTCGTTGATATTGGTTTCCGTTTTCCTTTAACTATTATAGTTTTTCCTACCTCATCTGTGAAATTTACTATTTCTTTCTATTTTTCCAGCCAATCCATTCCGACTAACAGATCATATGATCCTAGAGGGAGAATGTTTAAATGGAGTTCAGTTTTATATCCATTTAAATTTATAGTAGCTTTAGGAATTTTGTGTAACTTTTCTCTTTGTTCCTATAGCTAGCTACACTAGCCTAGCTTGATGAAATGTTTATGATTTTAGCTTACATTTTTCAACTATCTGGGGACTGATATAACTTAAATTTTCTCCTGGATATATTAAAACAGAAACAGGTTGGTCAACAATCATACCTTCAATTTCTATCATTGTTCATTGGTGTTCAGCCTCCATGTCTTCTAATGAAGCGCTAATATGGGGAATATTGTGGGAAATGTCATTGTTCGAGTGTTGTGTGCACAATCCCGCAACATGTGAGGTTATCTGCACCCCCAAAATTTTCATGGTTCTTTCAGTTTAACTACTCCTTCCCTTTTACTGTTTGTTTCCATTGGCTTGGAACCAATGTGGGATTATGTTGTATTATTTTTCCCCACTCTTATTAAACTTTTTATGCTTGTGGTTTTTCCCAAAGTTTTTCAGATATGTTGGATTATGTCATTTTTTGCTTGAATCCCCTTTCCCTTTCTCCTTATTCTGCCATTTTTTCAGCTGATCATTTATGCCTTTAAATTGTTGGTAGCATAGTCTTGATTTTATAACAACTTCATCCATTGATTTAGCATTATCAAATTCAACTCTTTCTTTGAAAATGGTATGTAGACAATTTATAAATCATTGTACTTTGGCCTTTTCTTCCCTGATGTAAGGCACATAGCGAAGTAAATTTCTAAATTTTATAATAAATTCATCAATAGTGAGTTTTCCAAGTCTCAGCTCATGAAATTAATTCACTCTATCATGATAATACCTCTCACTAAGGTATTTGGATTTGAATTTCTCTTGAAATTATTCCCATGTAACAATTTTTTCATCAAGCATGTGTACAATTTATGTCTCTTCCCACCGAAGAGTGGCTTTACGTTGTAGTTGGCAAATTTCCAATTTGGATTTCAAATTACATTCATATTGATATTCCTGGAAATATTTGACCATGTTCAAGATTGAAGTTTCCGCATCCTCTTCCTTTTCCCCATCAAAGGTTGGAGGTTTAATTTTGCAGAATTCCCCTTGCAACTCCTTTCTCTTTCTAGATTTTGATCTAGATTCTTCCCCACTCTCAAAGCCCTCTGAGTTGGGTTTAGTTTATTTTCTCTTTCTTGCTTGGTCTTCACATTGATGAATAGACCTCGAGGTTAATTCCCTTATCAACCATTTTTTCTCATTACTGGCCTGCAACAATTGTTTATTGCTAGTCCTTAGCTGAATCATTTCGTGTTGCATTTTCCTTATCATTTCCATCTTTTGAGCATTTGGATCTTGTGGGGCTCCCTCACCCACTAGTTGTACGTACAAATGTTCTTCGGTATTCATAACAACAGTTGTAAATATTTCTACACTTCAATCACCACACACAAAATTAAATTAGTATTCATAAAAAAAACATATTATTTAATATTTATCACATCATAATTTCTCTTCCTGTATTGTGACACATAAACCCAGAGTTTTAAACATGGGCTCTGATACCATTTCTAACAACTCCAACCAACCCAAATAAAAATTCTTTTTAGAGTAATTTTGGTTGTGATCAATGGTCTTTTCTAAAATATTCGTCATTGATATTTTCACACTAATAGTGCAACCTTAAAGACTGTGTGTATTTTATTTTTTTCATCCTCAAACTCTAATATTATAAAGGTTGGTTTATATCACAGCTTCATTTAAAATTTATTTCTCAACAGCCCTACTTATTTTACTGACCAAGGGATCCTCCTAAATAAATTAACATACACGCAATCCTATGTATTTCGCTTTATTTACCATTCCTTTTCCTTATCATTATTCCTTATAGTGTTATAACATGCCCCTAGTTACAATGTTGGAATAATTTTACGCTTATAATGTTTTTGTTGTACTTGGTTACTTATAACTTTCTCTTATTATACTTCACCACAAACTGAAATCTTTTGTCTTCAAGTTATAATTTATCAATTATAGCTTTCTAACTAATATTATTATTTCACAGATACATATCATTCTGCCCTATGATATTTTTAATTTGTGGTATAAAAAAATAATATACATTTCCATATACATGGAAAATAATTATTTATTCAATATATATATATATATATATATATATATATATCTGACTCAACTAAAATTTAAGTTCATACATATCAATATATTAACCATAACATATACAATTCATATTAAACTATTGAAATTCCATTATTTTCCACCATTTGATTTATCATAGTTTAATAGTTGTGTTAAATTAATTTAATGAAATTAATAGTCCATGGTATAAACGATGGGGTGGCACCAGAATTGCATTAATGTTTCATCTACCCTTATCATTTCATTTACCTCAACCATTAAATTTTTCTAAGTTAACTCCTACCCTTCACATGGCATCAGTCCTTCTGAGGACACATGTATGGATGTCCTGAACAATTAGGGCTAATTTGGTTTTTTTCAGGTGTTGAATGACCTTGGTAGGTTTTCACATTTTCATTTGGTTTTTAATTTCCGTTGCATTCTGCTTTGTGAGCTCCATGCACATAGATATACTTATCCAAAGATTTATTCAACAAAATTTTGAGAGTAGGACGAGAGTATTACTATTATATCCATTTTTTTCTATTCAAATGTTGTGTATCCTCACTGGATGGTAGAATTTACGACTGTGATCTCCAACTAACCTTACAAAATTCTCATTTCAGGTAAGGAACCTCCATTTATCAGTTATCTGTGTTTATGGAAGTTACGTATTCATTTTCGTCATCGTTTCTCTTCTTAATATTTACTTTCCATTGTCATTTTACTTATTAACTTCTCGTATTTGTACATATTCACATTTTGTTTACAAATTCCTTAATCCTCTTTGTATTCAGCGGATTCATTCACGTTCCAACTATGAGGTAGGAATTTGTTTTAGTTTATGCGTGGTTTTCTATTATCCTTATTTGAGATATTTCGAAAGCCTTAGATTTCTTTTTGGGTTTGTAATTTATTAACTAGTATCATAATTTATGAATTTCTCCAATTCGTAATATTCCTTTTTCAATTCTATAACTTGTGATTTGTATTCAGATGTGGTAACTTTGGTTCATACACAATATTTATAGTTTTTTTTTACAGTTATCACTTACGAGTTTTATCTATTTGAAATTGTTTTAATTTTTTCCTCTGTTTCGTGTAAATGAAACAATTTATCATTTTCATTTTCATTTCTTATAATTGAAATCAGATGATTATCATTTCATTGTATTTCTCTTCTAACATTACATATAAATTCCATTCCTTCCAGAGTTGGGAATTTTCCACAAATTTATGATTTTGGGTTTGTCACCAAAGTTCTGTTATGGATTCGCAATCATGGTTTAACAAAATATGATGTCCCAAAAATTGAGATTCCTTTCATATATTTTCCTAGAACGACTTGGTATAAATTTCTTCACGGTATTTGAAATTTATATATCTCTATTTAAAAAAAATAAGAAATCTCGAAATGTATTATTTCTGTTTAGTATGGATATGTTTGCTTTTGGGTTTCGATGACAGTGAGGTTAATTTAGCATCAAGAAGACTCTCATGCTTCTTACACCAATGGATGTGGTACACTTTTGACACAGGTAGGTTATTATATTTATACCATTGTTCTCAGTTTTTTTTTGCTTCATAATTATTCAGAATACATAATACATTTAACTTAATACAGTATCATATATCAATTACCTCAATTGTTTTGTGAATGCGGCAATTTTTAGTCATAACAATGAATTTGAATCTCTTTAAAGAAATTTTTGAGTTTGTTTTAACGAAATTTCCTTTCATTTGGCTATTTCGAATACTATGAAATCATGGTACTTGCTATTCAATCCCCAATTAGGATTTGCACTTATTTTATATACTTTAAAACGTTTAATGTTACCTGTAACATATCTTTTATTTATTCTCCCTTGAAATTTCTATTTTATTTACTCATAAAAGAGAATTGTCACCATTAATTATTTAGTGTTTCCATATGTACAGAATATATATGGGTTCTCTGATATTTATATTAAATTTAATTCATATCATTTTTACTACGTGAATATAGTCCCACATCTTAGTGGAATTTATATCAAATTTCATTTCAGAAGTTTACTTATTCTATAATACTTTGTATTCTGGTATCAATTCTGAAATTAATTTATGTCTCCCTACATTTCATATTTCTAATTTAATATCATATTTCTATGTGCCTTTAGAGTAATAGAAATTGATACTAATATTTCTAGAAGTTAATTATGAACTTATTTTACAATAATTTTATTTCTGAAACTAATTTGGAATTCACTTTTCCATATTCTCATACTATTTCTCAACTATATATAACACTGATCCACTTGAGTACACCTCTTCCCTTGGTTCATTATCAAATTTTCCCAATTTACATTTATTTATAGTCACCTAATTAATTTTGTTATTTTTATCCTCTTGGACCTATAGTTCTATTTATGATATGTACATGAAGAAATTTCTAGCGTGAAGATAATTTTGCAGGTATGATTATTTCCTCTACAATCTCTACACTCTTAATTTTAGTTTTCGTCAGTTTATTTTTCTAACATTGATCTCTATATTTGTTTTAGGTTTGTCCTATTTATTTCATTCTCCAATAAAATTATTTGCGGTTAACTTTCAAAGTACGTGATGACCAATTTGACCTCTTAAAGGTCGGTCATCTGAGAATTGGAGGCTCTTCCCTTTTTATGTCCATTCTACATAATTCATCTTCATACTTTGTACTTTGAATTATTATTTATAACCCATATTAAATTGTAATTAAGCTATTGTATAAAAAATTTATCTTTGGAAGGTTGATCAATTTTTTTTATCCTCATCTCCCCTTGAGGATTTTATTGAAAATGAATGATGCATGTAATTAAGTATTTTAATACCTTTTTCTACATTACATGTTTATAAAGGTTTTACGAAATATTAATATGGACAGAAATATGAAATACTTCTATATGAAAATAGTCTAGATTTTTGTCACAAATTTAAATCTGCATTGTATATTTGTCATTCAGATATGTATTTCTATTCATCTTGTATATATAAACTATACCTTGTTTAAAATTTCAATTTTGTTTCATATTTGCTGCTATTATTATAACTGAATTATATTGGGTTTCCTAGAACATACACTGTCACTTTTTCAGTGAAATTTGAGATATTTAGATGGAATTAAACAAAATATTTATACCCTAACCAAGGCTTTAGAGATTCTATTTGTTTTTCCCTAAATTCAATTAATTCTATGTAACAGAATAAAAAGATAAGCTACAATCCTCTATGGTTAATCTATGTTAAATACATTTGACACTTCATTTTTTCCTGAACTAGACAGTAGACAATACACATAATCTGTATAATTTAATATACATCAATTCATTTTAGAATTTATACAAATGATTATTTTTCTAAATTCCACATCAGAATTAGATAAATATGAACATCAATACGAAACATAAAAAACTTCACAGAATGTGCATACCACTTTTATAAACACTATTTTCCTCCCAACCTTGAGCTTATTCTCCAGCTCTCCCATTAGCATACACTAATTCTTACTTACTATAGAAAACCACATTATCTTACTAGGAATAGATTATTTAAGCTTCATTTCCCTCAGCATGTTTCCATAACCACGTCGAGTTATTTAGGAATGTTGTTTCCCTTAACCTAGGCTTCTCTTTTGTTTTTTCCACAAAAGCTCCTTTTTTAAAACTAGCTTTTCCTCTTTCTAGTTTGATTCTCACCTCTTCTCAACAACTTTCAACTTTACTAAGGCTTTTATTAGATTGGTTTCTCCCATCTAATAGTTTAAATTTTATTTTATTTTTCTCCAAGGATTTTTGGAGAATTTTGGGAAAGTCTTAGGATTCTATTCTATCCTCATATATTTGAATTCCTGGTCTCCAATTTACTCTAGTCATTATAAAATAATAAAAATTCACATTCATTTATTTTTTTCCAAAATAATATGTCCACATATATTTTTCCCTTAGGTCCACTTCCTTCAGGATTATTAACTATCTATAAAAGATGAAAATAGCGATATTACACTTTTAACAATGAAAATTCAATTTCAAAGTCTATCTTTGTTTTATTTTTCCCATCCTCAACCTAGATCTTGGATTATATTTTTCATGGCTTAAAATTTATATCTTAGGTTGATTTATCTAACAACCTCATTAAACTAAATAGCCATACTTATTTTACATTAGCCAAAATCATCTTATTTCGATTATTATACATTTTTTCCATATGTATTTCCTCCTAATTCCACCTCCTTTTTATTAGTATTCCTCTTAATAATGTAATAACTTACCATCTTTAGATCCTTAAAACAAACCTATATACTCTTTTATTCAATTTATAATCTACTACTTATAACTTTTCCACCTATTATTATTATTATTCGAATAATAAATATCACCCTACCATATTATATTATTCGTTGGTGGCATAATAACTTAATATATATTACTATATACCCCACCTCATGATTATTCATTTAATACATAGTACCTAACAATATATATATATATATATATATATATATATATAACCCAACGAAATGTTATTTTTATATCTCAACGTAATCTTCCTACCACATACGATTCAATGTATTATAACTATTGAAATCCCATCGTAATTCTCAATTTGATTCCTTGTATTTTAACAATTATGTTTAATTCATTTGCATGAAATTAATAGTTCAATGTATGAATGATGGGACTCTACCCATACTACATTAAATATCCCTCTACACCTTATTGTTTCGTTTCAATAAACCATTTAGTGATACTACAGTGTCACCTAATTATCACATGGTCTCAATACTGTTAGCGGACACCTAAAGGGTAGACCTGGTCTTTTAGGAATGGTCGAAATTAGTTCAAACCGAAGCCATTGAATTTCCTATGACTTGAATTTTCATTGTTTCAATTTTTTCTTCATTTTTCTGAGTTTACACTTTGGTAATGATCATATAGAGGTAATATTTCCTCTACATTTTTGTAATGTATTCCTATGGAATTTAAGGACCACTACAAGGAAAATACTCTCTAGCGAATGCTTTTGAGGAACCCCTTATAAAAATACCCCAGACATCCCTTTGTAGAGGAGGTTGGCGGGTGGAGTTTTTTGCGGATTTTTTTCATCTGATATTCTTATCATCCTAAACCACACTAGTGTGTTCAACAAGAGAAAGCACCGGTGTGCACAAAAAATTCGCACACCAGACACCGTGCACTCTGTAAAAACCCACCTGGTGCCTCTTATTACTATAACGCACTAGTGATTTACAATTATTTTCACCAGTGTGTCCTAAAACCCTACGCCAAAACTGAAACCACTGGTGTGGTCTTAAAAAAACACATCGGTGCACCTATAAAACCCCGCGCACCGGAGTAGTGTTAAATAAAAAAGAATTACAACCAAAAAACTACAATTTTCACTTTTCAGTGCTCGAGAGCTCTCAAGCACTGGTGCAACGTATCCTTGTATGAGCCACCCTGACATTAGCGCTCCCATTGCACCCATTGCATGCATTTCCCACCAATCCCCATTTTGAATGTTGCAAAACGGTGCGCAGATTTACTTTTGAAAACTCTACATCCAATATGCCTCCTCAATGGCCAAGTGCATAGGCATTTTTCTTGTTTTTCCATGATTAAGCCTTTTAGTGGATTAGAATTGTAAATTACCTTAAAATTAATGATTTAAAAAAAAAAAATTTCCTTGCGATGTGCTTGAGTCATTCGGCTCGGATCGGTTCACGGTGCTTCCTATAAATTTACAGGTCACACCGTAACTGGTGCTAATGGTACCCAAACCAGTTCTAGGGTGCTACTGAAAGGCAGACCGTGCTATTCTAAAAGTTAAAAAAGGTGCAGTGCGGTAGGCTACCCCACTGCACCATTGACCATATGGAATAGCAGCAATGCAATGCATTTACTGAAATATGTGCCCCATGGTGGGTATTTTTGTCAGCACACAGCATTCCATAATTTCGACATGATCAATGATGCAGCTTGGTAAAATACCACACCATTGACTATGTAATGATGTTAGGAGGTCAGTGTGTTGACCAAACTATATGCCCCGGGGAGTATAGTTTGGTGAGCGCACTGCGATCCCGACACTGGTCCATAGTCAATGGTGTGGTCTGTTATACGACTACACCGTTGACTTATGAAAAATGCCAAGAGGGTGGTGTGCCGAAAATTTTTAGGTGCACTGCCTCCGATGCGCTGAAAATTTTTTGGTGCACCGCTGCCGGTGCGCGACAAAAAAAGATGTACCGATACTGGTGCATGCATGTTTTTCATGGTGCACCAACTATTTTTTTTTTCCAAATAAAGTTATATATGTATATTCCTAAATACATTTCTCATTTAATAAAAAAAAATGATTTAATATGTCAATCATTTGTAGATGTTGAAGGAGAGAAGAGAGGGAACAACAGCAACAATAGGTGGACCAAAATAACATGGTCCACCTATGGGAGGCACAAGAGAGGGAGAGAGATGTGTACCCTCACCCTACTACCGTAGCTACCCAGGGGATCCCAAGGCCTCTTCAAGTTCTATTACGAGGCTACCTCCCTAAAGGGCCATGGTTTATTTTTGCGACATCTTATCCGCAGGAGGAATGCCCACCTACAGGCTTTCCGGGTTGGTCCTAACCGGTGATATGCGCCCACTGAGGAGGAAACCTATTTCATTACAAGGCTATTGAGGAGAGGGGTGGATTTTCCCTCATTCCCAGAGGTTCAAGTTGGCTATGCAGCAGGGACTTAGTTGGTGTACTCCCAAATATACATTAGTGTGGATATATTGTCTCCTTTAGATTTTCAGGTTTCTGGAGGTAAGTTTTGTATTGCTACATTTGGAAGTGAGGAGGTGAGGTGCCTCTCACTTATGATTTTGACCATTTCACAGAACACCAGTGATGGGAAATGCATTAGTTGCCCACTTCTATATTATGTTTATTCTTTAGTATAGGAGCAACGACTTGTCATGTGGTCTGCCATTTTTTTTAGGCACTTTTGTATAGCCTTAGATAGATGTCATGCTCATGCACAAGGGAGGGTCAATTTCCCTTTTTCTTTAGATATTTTTTGTTTATTTTTCGAGACGTTTTGAGAGACGAGGCCTACTTTTGTTCGATAGCCTTGTTAGTCGATGTTGGATTCACGGATGCACATGTGGGGACAAATGATGCCCAAGAGGGGCGAGACTGAGTTTTATGTGAGGATACCACATGATACAGTAGAGTTGCTAGCCATTGCTGACGAGCATCCCTTCATTATGGTCCCCTGTCCTTATGCTGGTTTGGATTGGCGAGGGTGTGCCAAAATCCTCTTCACAGATGATGAGTCGTCGGATGATAGAGGTAATATTACAGTTTTATTTAAATTTATTCTAACATGTTATTTAACTTTATTTATTAAATTCTGTAATTAAATTGCTAATTATTGTTATTTTGTCGTATATATTTCTTATACATTCGGTCTTTTGATGGCAATGACATGCCAACGCCACCAATGATCTAGGTGTGGATCTTGATGACGATCAGGATATGCCAGATGCGAAGGATCATGAGGCTGGTGCAGAGAGACCTGCTCCTGCTGGTGCACTAGTACCACCTTTTTCTAGGTGAGGTAGGCTTGATAACATATTCAGGATGGAGTTGGGTGACTAACTCTATGCACTGATTGTTGAGTCAAGAGTTAAGCCCGATACTATGAAAGACATATAGGGCGATGGTAGGCTATTACATATGTGGAGAAGCCTGTTGCGTGACATGTGCAACTTGATGCGGCATGTCGTAGGAGCTACGACCTTAGTTACGTGGCTAAGGAGGACCCTTTCACGTTATAGGCGTGGTCAAGAAACACCACATGATCGACAGTCCATGAGTAGTGATGCATCATCTGATGATCATGATCAAGGAGGTGATCATCGTTCACCTCACGTCGCGCTAGATGAGCAGCCTCCACTAGCATCGAGCAACAGTTATCATGGAGAGTAGGTTGGACCGTAGGCCACGTCGAGTCAATAGCCTACAACATCGAGAAATACTCGTGATCATGAGCAGGTTGGACCATCGACTATGTCGAGTCATCACGATGAGCAACCAATAGTTGATCCTCATCAGCATGACACACGAGTACCATATTAGGAGGCATGTGATGATCAACATGTATCTGAGCTTGTCAAGGCTGCACCATTGACTGAGGAGGCCTCCACTAGTACTGCTATTGATGATGTAGCACTAGTTGATATATGACATTTATATTACAGTTCTATATTTTTTACATTATTAATATATATATATATATATATGGTCCATGTATTTTTTGTTCATGTTGCAGTTGTACTTAATTTACATGTTGGTGATCATCATGATGTGTATATTGTTAGAACATGTTAGATATGTTCATTTAATGTGCAACTTGTAGATATATGTGTATGTGATAGCAGTTATTTCACGCAATGTATATTTGATGTTTGTGTTGTGATGATGTTATACAATGCTAATTGTGTTTTGTTAGATGATCATGATCACGATGATGTTAGGTAATTTGAATGTGTTTTTTAGTCGAATATGATGTTTGTATGATGGTTATCATGATCGTGATGTTTATTAATTAATTTAATATTAAATGATCATGATATTGTAAAATTGTTATATTTGTAATTATAATTGCATGTAAA
The DNA here is from genome assembly GCA_034641835.2 of Pinus albicaulis. NCBI lineage: Eukaryota > Viridiplantae > Streptophyta > Pinopsida > Pinales > Pinaceae > Pinus > Pinus albicaulis. Next base: position 1,914,730,318 of record CM076575.1, read on the forward strand.
ATTCTAAAATTGTAATTGTATTTGTAATTGTAATTTTATTTGCAATTGTATGTAAAATATTTGTAAAATTTAAATTGTAATTGAAATACTTAATTTTTTTTTAAATGATTGTAATTTTAATTTTAATTGTAATTGTGTATATGTAAAATTGTAATTATATGTAAAACTCTAAAATTGTAATTGTAACTGTAATTGTACGTGAAATTGTAAAAATGTAATTGTAATTGTAATTCTACGTAAAATATTTGTAAAATTTTAATTGTATTACTGTGAAATGATTGTAATTGTAATTGTAATTGTATGTCAAATTGTAAAATTGTAATTGTAATTGTAATTGTAATTGTAAGTGTAATTTTAATTGTAATTGTATGTAAAATATTTGTAAAAATTTAATTGTATTAATGTGAAATGATTTTATTAAAAATTTTAAATTTGTAAATTTGTAAAATTTTAAATAATTCTAAAATAATAAATCTAGAATAATATGAATTTTGTAACATAATAAATTTTAGAAAATAATGCAAATAAATTCATGTACTTTAGAATTATCATTATTTTATTATGATCCTACATACAAAAAAAGAACTTTAAACAGTACGCCATTGTTTTTCAGATCAACATAATTGCAAATTATCAAGTGAAATACTGATTTTAACATTAACACAATGCAAATTACCAATTAATTCAAAATACATATTATAATGTTTCCAAAAGCCCATCTTAAAAAGTATAAATATTGATGAAATGACACATGTACCAAATCACTCTCGGTTCTCATGATCACCCTCATTATCTTCCAACTCGCATGGCATGATAACATTATTGTTCTCAAAAATATGTTCTGATCTAGGGTCATGTCTCAATATGAACCACTAATCCCTATCCAACACATATGGGTAAAAAAACACCTGGTTGCAGTGTTTGGGGAAAACATAGAGCTCCTTAGCTTCATCCCACATATTTCTACAGTTGATACATATCAGCATATTATCATGATCTTCCTTTACATTATTCCAATCAAAGGTGTCCCACCACTTGCACCTAAAAATAACACATTGGAAAGAAGAGAAATCCACTTCAATGATCTCTTGTATCTTTCTCACATAACCTAACGTCCCACATACTAGGTTTTGATCACAGTGGCTAGATTGACTAGATTGTGAAATCGACTTCCACTCCATAGTCTTGTGTGATGTTTCCAGCATTGACATTTTCTACGTGAAAATTGTGTCCACGTGCCCACGTAGATGGGAACAAATCAACCTATTATAAAAAAGTTAAAAAAATCATAGCTTCATGTGTCTTATAATAACCCAATATTTAAAATATTAAATATAGATGTAATTACATTTGAAAGGCGCATTATTAAGCTTCAAATGTACATATAAATTAAATATATTATTACCGAGTTGCTGCACTCAATCCCTACGTTTAGCACATTCTCTTTAGCACACGGGTAACGACTAGTTGCACTGTATTTCTCTCTGACTTGGTCAACAACCCAATTGTTGCGGCATATTTTTGGAATATTTTCTTTTAAATGATCAGGAAAAGGCACACTTTAACCATTCATCCATTTGAAGTATTTCCTATCAATATCCCATTTCATCCTCTTTTGTTCGTACAATGCGACCCACGGTTGTGTCACTTCAGAATTGTAAAGGACAAATTTATTGATTGCTTCAATTTCTGCATTCGTTGATGAAATCAAACCGACATTATATAGTACATAGAGATCAAAATATAAATTATATCAAAGTTCAACATGAATATCTATTTTTGTAAATTTGAAAAATTATAAGTAGCTTACTCTTTATCAAGCGCTATTTTCCACTCATCTGGATAAAATCCCCTTCTCTTTTGTCTTCATCCCTTTCATTGTCCCAAATCACCAAACCTACTCTGTTGTCAATCTACTTGATGTATTGAATGGCATAATATAAAGACTCATACAATATGTACTATTCTACCATAGACCCCTTGGGTTTTTCCCTTGGTCGAACAAAACCTTTCAATTTCTTCATGTACCTCTCTAAGAAGAACATCCAACGACAAGAAACCACCCCAACTAATTCAACCTCATATACTAGGTGGATTAGAAGATGAACCTGCAAGTCCATGAAACTCGTCGACAGTTCCTTATCAAAAATACAAAAAATCTCAACTATATCTTGACGCCACTGTGGAATGCTATCCACATGTCTCTCCTTTGATGTGATCCAATGTACAAATGCAAATAGTTTAGATATGGAACGCCCTAGGTCTTCAGGGAATTCATGTTTCACACACCCATACATAAACAAAGAATAATGACACTGCAAAGTTATAAACACATCAAATAATATAAAAAATTAGTTATGTTTTATGATCCCTGCATGGGATAAATTTCATTAATATAAAAAATAATAAAATCATGATTTTGACATTATACGTACTCTTAGAAGATTTGAATGGTCATGTGATTGCAACCCCGACAAATGGTCATTCATGGTGAAGCAACTCCATAGTGAAGACTTGTATGAAGATGGAACCCTCACACCCATTATAACTTCCTTTTCCAAATAAAGATCATAATTTTTTTAAGTCCAAGGGACATCACCTTCTTTGAAATACCACGAATTAGAGGGGCCAACACCTACCTCTGATCCTATACTTTCTAATTGTCTTCGGCAATGTTCCTTTTTAGTTTTTTAAGTAATAAGATCTTTCATAACAACCAATGTGTCACTTTGTTTCCATTATATGTTCCTCCATAAAAAAATATGAAACATCTTTAAATATATGTGTGAGATCTAATAAGTGGATAATCTTAAGATGATCCCAATATGGGAGGTTTTAAAAGATTTCATTTTCATCCCAATGGTTAATTTCTAAATATAGTTGTCGAATAATTCTGGATCATCGAACATAGGCTCCCCATTTGAATCAAACATTTCTATGAACTCCTTCTCCTTCTATCTCTCATATTCTCTAAGCCATTCAACTGGTGTCATTATTAGTGGCCTTTGGGTTCTGTCCCATTTACTATTGAAAGAAGATGCTTCTTTTCTGTAAGGGTGTTCTTCTGGGAGGAATACCCTAGATAAATCATACACTGGATTTCATAGGTCCTTGGACCATCTAGCTTTTAGAGAAGGTCCGCAAAATTTAAATTTAAAATACCCTTTTCTTACAAGACCTGCAAGATTATTGTATACAATTAATATGCATGGCACATTAAATAATATCATGAAGATCAGAACGATTACAATGAATTAATTAAATAATATGTGAAATAATATTGTTATGTATATAAACAAATCAATAAATTAAACATCTAATTTACCAAAGCAAACTCTTAAGCTTGGATAATCGTGTGTCATGTAAGCACATATTCCATACAATGTAAAACTCCTCTCTGCTGCAACGGGTCTTGATACATTGTATACATTTATCCCATCCCATAATTCCTTCAATTCATCTACTAGTGGTTGTAAGTAGACATCCATATTCTTCACTTGTCTTCTACCAGGGACTATGAGAGCCAACATAAGATGTTCATTCTCCACGGACAACCATGGGGGGATATTGTTATTAATCACTACTACAAGACAAACAGAATAGTTCGTGTTCTTGAGGGAATATGGGTTGATGCCATCCATGGCTATGCTTAGTCATAGACTTCCTACTTCATTCTTGAATTTTTTGGGCCATGTATTTTCTATATGCTTCATGTCTATTAGATCAGGTGGGAGTCTCATAACTCCCAACTCACTACTGTGTGAGGCATGTCACCCCTGCAACATAGCTAATTATTTGCCATGAAAGAGCATTTGAATCCTTGGTATTATAGGTATGTGTCTCAATACCTTAAAAGGAGGACCAGTACATGATTTACCCTTCTTTTTTTATTTATCATACCTGTCATTCCCACATTTCAGACATAAATCTTTGTCTACATTTTCTCCTCTATATAGAATATAATCATTTGGACATGCATTATATGATATGTACTCAACACCCAACATTTTCAACAATTTCTTTGCTTCTTTGCAGCTATCGGGCAAGACATTATCACTCAGAAGAACCTTATATTTGAATAACCTATAGTTGGTGATCATGGAAAATATATATTAATAATTGTACATTAATGCTCATGTAATTATTAACATTCATAAAATTTACCATTTGAAATGTTCATTGTGTACTTATTATATTTCTCAAATTTATATAAGGGGGGACTTTATGGTAACTTACCTCAAAATTTCTGAGAAACATGTATTCAAAAAGCCAAAATTTTCTTTCAAGTTGTACAATAACATCATTTTCCCCAGCTAGGTACACTTTTATTGACCACCAGGTCCAAAGAGAGGGGTGGTGGAAGAAAATTTAAGGCTTTCGAAAAAGGTGTTAGCCATATGAGCATCATCCCCTAGCTAATCATCATTTTGGGAATGCATCTAACAACATTTTCTACATGGAAGTTGTATCCCTTAACTAATCATCCATACGAGCCTCTATTTTATTGCGTCCATTGCTAGCTTGTGAAGAACTACTATTGTTTTAGCCATTCCTAATTGGTTAATATAGACGTAGCCGGAATTGAATTGGTGGTTGATTCAACCATTCTTGGTATTGTTCCTCTCCGATTTTTTCCCTTAATTCAATATTCTCTCGATTTGACATTGCCGTGGAGCGCAACGGAATATGGTAGGTAGGCCGCTCATCATCACTAGAGCCCTAATAATTTAAAAAATATATATTTGAACATGATTAGTACAAAATATATGATATCAATTAGTAAACATGTTGAAAATATTGCATGATTAATTGGTTTGACATTGAAATCATTACATTAATCAATATACAAAACAATTATAATTATTACCATCATTGTCCCAAGATTGGGGATAGAAGATACGATATTGTTATAATTGGCAGGGTGAAACATCTGTCCATTTTTATCTACAAAATGCACCTTGTGGTATGATGCTCCTGATAAGAGCTTCCGACATTTTGGAGTTGTTTGAATATTTTGTGCATCTGAACTCGATTTTGAATCTACATGAACCTACAGATTTTTATACATTGTAAATTTAATTAAGCTGTGCATGACTGACATGGATAAAAAACATAAATTCAATTAGATAATGAAAATATAAATAAAATATGAAGTAAATATTATGTCTCGAGATGGATATGGATAAATCCATGATGGAATTTTAGAAATATTATGGAACGAGCTGGATTTTGAAGAATTATCCATTTGATATAATTATGATATTTTATCCCTACATTTGAGCAAAATCAACAATAAATTTTGGTGTACACACCTAAAAGTAATTTCAGTGCCTTAAAAATGGACTTCTTGTAACTGGTCATAATGTATAGATAACTGCACTGGTGTGTTTTAGCTATTGTGCACCAGTGTTGTGTTATTAACAGATGCACTGATGTGGTGCTATTAAGTGACACACTGGTGAAGAATAAACACAAATAAAAAAAGTGCAACTCCATTTTATCTAAGTGAAAAAAATGGTAAATTGGAAAATGGGCAGAAAAATATTTTCTAAAATATAATTTCATAAAACAATTTTTTTAATACTAAACACTTTCATTATTTCACTATTTTTGTAAAAAGATTCAGCCAGAAATTTCCGGGAGACATACATGGAGCAAGACAGGACGAGAGCACTATGGAGTAGTGAAATACGTTCGAACATAAGTATTTAGATAATCAGAATTCCAAACCTCTGGTTACTCAAACCCTGTAACATAGAATTTCAAATGATCTTGTCATTAAATTTTATTTTATTTTTACCTTTTCTGCTTTTTTTTTTTATGCAGTAAGAAAAAAATTTCAATTTTTTTTTTCATTTTCAGAAACAAACAAAAAAAATCCATTTTTACCCTAAACCCTTCATTATTTTTGTTTCTGCCCTTTTTTCTCCATGTTTCTGTGATTTCAGAATTAGAGCTTTTCATTTTAGATTTATAGGGTTTGTATTGCTATATATAGGCCTATGACATCCAACCCACAGGAAAACTTACATAGTTGGATCCAAATCCATGTCTGCCCTTATGTGAATTTTTTAGAAAAAGATTTTTTTTTTATGGGTGCTACAGGCGTAACCTAGCGCACTAGTGCATTGGATTATCCCAGTGCACTGTGAAAGCACTATGTGATACAAAATTTAAAAACATTTTTTTTTAATCAGTGCACCATATGGAAAATAGGGCACCTGTGCTCTATTTCATTATGGTGCACTGCGCACATGTTGTTTCATAAAAACAAATTTTATTGTGTTAATCAGTGCACCATGTAACATATAACGCACCACATCGGGTCTCCTAGTTGACAGAGAGCACTGCATGGTGGTTCGTTGTTTGCGTGGGGCATTTATGCTACAAAAAACTAACACTGGATGATTTTTATTATTTCTTCTATGTTAATCGATGCGTTGATTAGCATGTAACACATCTGTGCTTCTTGTTTACATAGAGCATCATATGATCTAATATACTGCGGTGCGCTTATAAGACCCCCACACACTGACGTTGGTGTGTACACCATGAATGGTGCACCGGTTTGTTGAGAATTTTTTTTTTCCTAAAAAGATGACAATTTATTTATAAAATATATTAATGAATGATATGGTACAGGTTTCATATTGATAAAGAAATGGCTGACAAGATATCAAGTAAGAGAAATACTAATAGCACATCAAGAAAGCAAAAAATGAAAGTTCTTTGTAAATTCTCTATAAAAATATTATTTTTGAACTATTTTTAAGTTTAACTAATATGTATTTTTAGTTTGTATCGTGTAGAGCCACAAAATGACGAATCTCGATAAGATTATTTCTGATATAGGAGTAGACGAGCATAAAATCTTGATAGAAAAATTTCAAAATGATGAATCAGGTGAATGAAAAAATACTATCGATCCAATATGAGTTTCTTTCTTTAATTTTCATTAATAATATACTTAAAATTATTAGATAACATGTGTCAAACAATATATTAATTCACATGTGTTTAATTTTCTACAGGGACCAACAACTCAGAAAAGGAATGTCATTCTAAGAAAAGAAAAAAATAGAACATGCAAATGAAAATGGATTTCTCCTTAGATCATCTTGAGTGGTGCTGGAGGTTAACGAAAGGGGGAAAAAATTTGACAAAAGTTTGATGGATCTAGTGGAATGAATGTATATACATTATTTCCACTTACAATACAAAAATAAATCCAATGATTCCAAGAACCAAATTTTATCTAAACTACAGGAAGAGTTTCTAGAGAATTGATCAATGAGACATTTCAAACTTTTAATAGAAAAAAAGTACAACAAAAAAAGGAAGGAATGAAAAAGCAATATTCCTTTAAATGTTTGTCTAGAATTATTTATAGATATCATTTATAAATATCACTTTTGTTATATTTACTTTTCATATATCAATATAAAAATTAAGTAGTTTATTGTCATGTTACATTTTCAGAAAGATTATGAAAATATGAAAAGGTGAACAAGCTGATATGAGAAATATGCCATTAGGAATGTACAAAAAGGTGTACAAGCTGATAGTCAAAGAAATGGAAAAAATTTCATCGTAGGAGGAGCCTTCTCAACAACAACGTGCTTCAAATGTAATATGTAATCATTGAATTTTTCGATCATTAGGTACAATAAATAAACAATTTAGCATTAAATATTAATTTTCAAGTATTTTCTTACACAAAAGAAAATAAAATGGAACCCATTCAGCACATAAAATAGGACGAAAAGGAAGAAAAGGGTTAATATCTAAGTTTGTGAGTAACTATTACTTCCTTATGACAACCTAACTAGATTTCATTTTTGTATTTTTTAATTTGTTTTACAAAAATCATCATTGAATGTCTTCAAACATGTGCTAACATACAAAGAATAACCATTAGACGAATTGATTGAAATTGGGTTAAATATGGGTTGTGAGTATATGTTGGCATATTAAAAATTAATTGTGGAATTTCTAAGCATCTATCGATCATGTTTTACTTAGATCCGTATATAATTAATAGAACAAAAAAATATTTCATATTAAATATATGATTGTTATGGGGTATAAAACTTGCAGGAAAAAAAGTATGGAACTGTGCCAATAGATGAAATCTTGAAAGATGGCATACTACATGGTTTTCAAAGAATGTGTATAGTTCATGAGTCAATTGTTTCTATGGTACGTCATTTCTTTTCGATTTATATTGACGTATATTATTTAATATTTCAATTTTCATTATTCTCACCAATGTATATACACTCATTATAGTTTATTTTTATGTTTGTATATGGAAGGTGATGAAGAAGAAAACAATCAACACCGTGAACAAAACATTCCTGAAAATAACCCAAGTCATGGAAGTAGCTCTAGCAGTGACACCAGTTCAAGTGAAGAATGATTACCACTATGTTTGGATATCAAAGCATGGCGTATTTTTTGAAATATGTGTTTGTGAAATCAAAGATTTTGTTTAATGTAATGGACATAGTGTCCCAATTGAAAGACAAAGGGATGCCAATGACTGTCCCATTTTGTATGACAAAGACTATATATATATATATATATATATATATATATATATATATATATATATATATATATATATATATATATATATATATATATATATATATATATATAATAATAATAAAATATGTTTTAATTTATTCTATTATGTTCTTCGATTTCACTATGAAATTTAACACCATTGATTAAATTTATTGTTGTGAAACCAGGTAAAAAAATAGAAGAAAAGAGAGATCAATGCCTTAGAAATTAACCACTTCGAGGGGGAACCTCCAATACATTACATAAATGAATGATTCTTGAACCATACAAATTACAAAACCTCCTTTCTATATATAGGAGTCCATGGGGCCATAATGTAATCCTAGTGGGGCCATAATGTAATCCTAGCCGACCTAACAATAATAATTTAAGGGCACAATAATAACAATATGGGGGTTACAGGGATACAATAATAACAATAAGTGGATTACACTAACAACAATAAGGGACTATACTAGTAATATAGGGACCTAACCTGCCCCTCTCCTTCAAAAAAGTGTTGTCCTCAATGCTTGAGTAGCTCTGGGTGCTTTTGTATAAAATTATCATCCTCCCATGTAGAACCTTTAGTGGGTAAGTTCTTCCACTTGATGAGATACTCTGAAATTGATCGTTTTAGTAGCTTTCAAGTTCTTGTTTCCATGACCGCTTCAGGTTCCAATATTATTTTTCCTTCCTCATCAAGTTCTGGCAATATTGTTTGAACTGGAAGATTTTCACCTATAACCTTATTTAAGCATGAAACATGAAAAACTAGATGCACTCGTGAAGAAGCAGGAGGCTCCAATTTGTATGCCATAGTACCAATATTTTGCAACACGTTGTAAGGACCATAGTACTTTGTCATAATTTATTATCCTTCTTATATTTCTTGACGGAAATTTGTTTTATGGTTGTAGCCATTAAAATACCTAGTCTCCTACATCAAAACTTCTCTAGTTGCGATGTTGACTTGCCTGTTGTTTCATTCGATTTTGTGCCAAATTCAGGTTATCCTTTAAAACATGGAAAACTTCTTGTTGATGCTTGATGTGATCTTCCACTGCTTGAACCTTTGAATTTTCTCTTAAATATGGTGTGATCAATGGTGGATGATATCCATAAAGTGTCATAAATGGGGTCAGTTTTGCTATAGTATCGAAGGAAGTGTTATACCACCATTCAGCGAGAGGTAACCACTTGACCCATTGTGTTTTTTTATCAGATACAAAACAACGAAGATATCCTTCCAAACATTTATTTACTATCTCAGTTTGACGATCTGATTGAGGATGATAAGATGAGCTATGAGCTAATTTAGTACCCAAACAAGAAAATAACTCTGTCCAAAAATTTCTAATAAAAATGAGATCTCTATTGCTCACAATAACCCTTGGGTTTCCATGTAGCTTTTGAATTGTGTCCATAAATGTAGTAGCGATTGTACTTTCTTTAAATGGATGAGATAATGCACAAAAGTGTACATACTTGGTAAGTCTATCAACTACCACCATGATGACACTCTTACCTTCGGACATATGTAAACCTCTGATAAAATCCATTGAAATCTCCTCCCAACATTGACTTGGAATGGATAAAGGTTGTAGAAGACCCGGGGTATTAATTGTCTCAACTTTATTCTGCTAGCAAACCAAACATTCTGCCACAAACTTTCGAATATCAGATTTAAGGCCATCCCAAAAAAATTCTTTCTTCACCTTGTGGTAAGTTTTCAAAAATCTCGAGTGTCCTCCTAAAGGAGAAGTGTACAATTCGAAAAGAATATTTTGTTTTAGTTGGGAATTCTTACAAAAATATAAGCGATCTTTGTACCATAAGGAATCATTTTTCCAACTAAATGTATGAAATGTAATAGGACCTTGACACAACTTTTGAATGAGTGTCCACACTTCTTCGTCCTTCTTCCATTCACCCCTTACTTCGTTTATCCAATCTGATTGGATAATAGAAATGGCAGAAAGCAATGCTTCCACCTCTTCATTTTTTCTTGAGAGTGCATCTACAACAACATTTAGCTTCCCTTTTTTGTAGATTATTTCAAATTCATAAGCCAACATCTTTGTAACCCATTTTTGCTACTCTTCTGAAGACAGTCTTTGTTCTAAAAAGTGTTTAAGACTATCATGATTAGTTTTTACCTTGAAATTTCTTCCCATTAGGTAAGTTCGCCATTTATTTAGTACATGCAATATTGCTAACATTTCCTTCTCATAAATAGCTTTCTTTAAATACTTTACTTTTATTGCATGAATTTCAAAAGAAATGGGTCTTCCCTCTTGCATTAAAACAACACCAATTCCATTTCCTGAGGCATCACATTCCACAATAAAGGTTTTTGTGAAGTTTGGCATAGCTAAGACCGGTGCTGGGCACATTTCCTCTTTAAGATGTTAAAATACCTTAGTTGCCTCAGGAGTCCATGAAGATGCATCTTTATTCAATAATGTTGTTAGAGGTGCTTCTCTTCTCCCATAATTCTTAACAAGCTTGTAGTAATACCCTGTTAACCCTAGAAATCCTCGCAATTGCTTTATGGTTATGGGGACTTTCCATTCCTTAATGGCCTTAATTTTGTTAGGGTCTACCTTAACACCCTCGTGAGATACAATATGACCCAGATATTCAACCTCTTGTACTCCAAAGAAACATTTGGATGTTTTTGCATATAATTGTTTCTCTTGCAATAGTTTGAGCACCCTGTCAACATGTTGAACATGATCATTCCAAGAGCTGCTGTAGACTAGTATATCATGAAAAAATACTAGCACAAAATTTCTAAGGAGGGGTTTGAAAATGGAATTCATCAACCCTTGAATTGTAGAAGGTGCATTGGTAAGGCCAAAAGCCATGACCAAAAATTCATAATGACCATGATGACTTCGAATTGTTGTTTTCAGAATATCTTCAGTCTTCATTCTAATTTGATGATATCCTGAATGAAGATCCCACTTGGTAAAATAAATTGCTCCGTGTAATTCATCAAATAATTCATCAATCACACGAATGGGAAATTTGTCTCTAATGGTGAGCTTATTGAGCTCCCTATAATCCATAAAAATGCACCATGATCCATCCTTCTTGTGTACCAATACTACAGTTGCAGAGAAAGAACTTTGACTAGGTTGAATTATACCAACCTCTAACATTTCTGTAATCATACTTTCAATTTCTCTATTTTGGACATAAGGATATATATAAGTGATGATGTTTGGAGGATACTTCCTGAAATAAAATGAATAGCATGATCATGATCATGAATAGGTGGGGCCCTTTGGGAGTTTCAAACACCTTGAAATGATTGTCCAAGACTTTTTGGAGATCTGCAAATAGATGATTTTGATGTTGGAACTTCTAGTGAGCATAATTGGAAATTACACCTCGTTCTTCTTTCTTTATAAGCTTTGTCATGACATTAAAGCTTATTATTTTTCCCATATTCCCTAAAATACCTCGTAATTCGACTTCCTTTCATTATGAAAAAAATTTCAAGAAAAGTTCTTGAAAATTAAAAGCTATCGTCCCCAAAGATTGCAACCATTGTACTCCTAGTACAACATCAACACATCCCATATGAATGGAAAGAATTTTACTATTTAATACATATTCCCCCATGGTTAGCTTGATATTATGGCATTTTCCAAAGAAATTTATAGTTCCTCCATTTTCAACCATCATTTGACATTCTGGTGCTGGGTATAGGAAACAATTCAATTCCTTGGCTACTTGACAATGAATAAAATTATGGGTACTACCTGAATCAGTCAAAACTATTACATTTTTCTTCTTGATATGTCCTTCCATTTTGAGAGTTTGAGGAGTGGTAATTCCTGCCAATTCATTACACGATATGGTCAGACTCATTTATTCCTCTTCTAGGGTTAGTTTCTGGTGTATATCCTCTTCTTTTGAATATTCTTGTTCATTTTCTTCTTCCTCTTCACAATCTATGTAAAATAATTTCTTCTCAACACACTTATGACCTTTAGTGTATCTTTTATCACAACTGTAGCAAAGCCCTTTTTCTCTTTTTTCTTCCAATTGTAGTGGTGTCAACCTTGTAGGTTGTGGAAATCTAGGAGTAGCAACACTTCCCTCTTTATAGAAGTGAGTGGTAGGCTTCCTCGTCGCCATAATTTTACATTCAATTTTTCTTGCCAACTTGAATGCCTTCTTGAGTGAATCATGTTCCAAAACGTGAACTCCATGTTGGATCTTAGCCTTTAAAGTACCTATGAAGAGATCAGTCATGTGTTCCTATGGAATATGAGTTACCCTTATATTAAATTTTTGGAAGTCCTCAATGTGCTCCCCCAGTGAACCCTTTTTTTTTAGATTTATCAATTGGCTAAAGAAGGTGTTTCTATTGGTATCCTCATAATGTGCTATCATTTCCTCCTTAAAAATTGAGCAAGTGAAAAAAAAATTATGGGAGCAAAGCCATCAATACCATAAAAATGTATTTTGTTGTAAATGTAAAGTTGCAATGCATACCTTTTGTGCATTTTGCACATTATTGAGATCCAACTATTGCTCCATCTGTAGTATAGATGTTACACAATCCTTTCCATAAAACTTCCTCATATCCATTTTTGGAATATGGTGGTTCTTTCCTCCAACATTAGAGTTCATGAAAACATTATTAGCATTTATTTTGTTCTCATCATGAGTTTCCTCTACTATATTTTCACCATTGGGAAATATTTCTTGTATCAACTTTTTCAAACCTTCCATGTCTACTTTTAGATCATTCTTCATGTTTTCGATCTCAGCTTCCATGTCATCCATCTTAGATTCCATGCCAGCTTCCATGCCATCCATCTTAGCTTCCATGCCATTCTTCAAACCATCCATCTTATATTCCACGCCTTTCTTCAAACCATCCATATTAGTTTCCACGCCTTTCTTCAAAACTTCCATGTCATTTTTTGTTTTTCTTTGCGAGAGAGAAATTTTTTGCACTTGCTCTTCTAATTTGGATACGTCATGTTGCTATTATTCGTCTTCATGAGTCATGCTAGAGCCTTATAAAGGTTTAATGGGTGTTGAATTGTTTTTAGGGGCCATTTTAGAATCCAACACTGATATCTATTCTACAATATGCCCTTGGAATCAATTCAACTTGATTCTTCAAACAAGATTTATGCAATTCGGAAAAAAAATACATACCTTTTACTTGATTTTGAGGATCTCGATATTGAAATTGAATTATCTCTATAATTACGAATCCCAAATATCTAAAATTTAGCCCTCTAGTAGCCCCTCTAAAGCTTCTTTCACATGCCATAGGTCTGACCTGATTTGGATTCTTCAAGACAAAGTTATGTCCGATCTGCCACAATGACTCAATTGTGGAATGGTTCAGTAGATCGAATTTGTATGAATTTCCACGTGTCACTCTTTCCTCCTTTCGCTCTTAAATTGATAGAAAGACAACTAAATTTGGTGTACTTGCAATGATTTTTTACAACATTCGAATCTAATGGTCAGAGAGAGCGTTATGAATATTTTCCCACGATCACCTCTTTGAGATGAAATCCGGGAGCCTGAAAAATCCATAACTTCCACAAACCATATTATCGAAAATATTATGAACCAAGCTCTAAAATTTTGTGACAATGTTCCTCAGGAGTTTATCGTTGCGCTCTAAAAATGTCACCTTTTGAACCTTAGTAGAAAGCAAATTATAGTGAAAATTCCATGATGACCTGTTTAGGTTAAATTGAGGAGTCTCCAAAAAGCCCTAATTTCCATAGATCACATCTCCGAAAATATTGCAATCCAAGGCTCTAAAATTTTGTGACGATGTTCCTCAGGATTTTGGCTTCACACTCTAACAATTTCAGCTTCTGAAACTTCGTAGAAAAAGTGTTATAGCGAAAATTCCAAGATGACGTTTGGAGCAGCAAAACCCTAGAATCCAAAGCTCTCATACCAAATGTTGTGAAACCAGCTCCAGAAATAAAAGAAAAGAGATATCAACGCCTTAGAAATCAGCCACTTCCAGGGGGAAACCTCCAATACATTACATAAATGAATGATTCTTGAATCATACAAATTACAAAACCTTTTTTCTATATATAGGAGTCCATGGGGCCACAATGTAATCCTAGCCGACCTAGCAATAATAATTTAAGGGCACAATAATAACAATATGGTGTTTACAGGGCTACAATAATAACAATAAAGGGATTACACTACCAACAATAAGGGACTATAGTAGTAATATAGAGACCTAAAATTTATGGATGATTAAATATTATAATGAAGAGATGTGAAATTTCATGGTATAATATAACAAATTAATCCTAACATCACATTCAAATGCACTAATAAAAAATTAATTCATATGAATACTGTTATAAGATATATATGTGTCATCTTTTGATGAATAATGAATTTTAAAAATTAACAATATGTATGATATGATATAACAAGTTAATCTAAACATCACATTCAAATGCATTAATAAAATTTTAATTAATATGAATACTATTAAAAAATGTGTCGACTTTTTATGATAATGAATTTTAAAAAATCGCAATAATTGCACTGTCACAGGTTGATGTTTCAAAAAATACAAAATTGACACTGATGCATGTCAGTTACTATACACTGTTGCGTTTGTATGATATAGCACATCGGTGCATTTCTATGACCTATAAGCATTGCAAAAATACCAAATTCAAATTATAAATCTTGGTGTGTTTGTGTGATACTGCACACTGGTGTGTTTATGTGAGACTACGCATCGATGAATTTGTATGAACTATGGGCACCACAAAAATACCAATACCAAGTATAAATCTCGGTGCATTTCTGTGATACTACCCACTGGTGCGTTTATGTCAGGCTACGCACTAGTGCATTTGTATGACCTATGGGCACCGCAAAAATATCAATATGAATTAGAACAATCAGTGTGTTTTTCTGATACTATGCACTGTTGCGTTTCAATAAGTATATTTACTAGTGCATTGAGACGACCTATGGGCACCGCACAAATCCCAAGGCCAATTTGAATGGCCCTGTGCGTTATATCACCAACACTACGCCCATTCCAGTTTTATACCTTGACAGCCTAGTGCATGCACCTTCGACCACCCTGGGCAACCTTCTAGATGACACACACTAATGGATTGACACCTTAGTAGAGCATCGATGAAAAATAAAATCTGTAATAACCTCCAACCACCTAGTTTTTTTAGTTTTGTTTAATTTCTGTTAGAATCTCTGCCAAAACCCCCGTAACCATAAATGAATGTTGTAGCAAATTTTTTTTTGACAATTTTGGTAAATCTTATAACAATAAAAACTTCCTTTATAACCTCCCCTAGAGTGTCTTTTCCTTTTAGTGGACGTTTCCCTGTAACTCATCTTGTCTTAGGTTAAAGGTTCTAGAAACCAATTTCTCATTTGAACAATTTTTTTTCTTTTATCACTGACAGGTAATAGGTTTTTTTCATTTCACAATTTTAATGGAAGTTTTCCACATTTATTTTAGCTTTAATTTCTCTGTTTATAAATTCATTTTTGTTCCCAATTTGAGATTGAATTCATGTGTTTGGAGAGAGTCTAGTTTAGTGTGGTAATCCTTCGACATGCCTTTCATATTCAACGTATTCCTTATGTCTAGAATGACGAGGTAAGAAATTCAATGAATTGGATTCATGGTTTTTCCATTACTCTTGTTTCAAAATTTTGAAACCTTAATATTTTGTTTCTAGGTTCTCATTTTCTTGTATAATTTCACATTATACGAATTCCCCAATTCGTATATTTCGTTGCTATACTATAAACTTATTATTACACATTTACCTAAAACTATTTATGTTTACATGCGAGGTTTTTACTTTGTCTTTGTATTTATTAACTCCACGAGATGTATCCAGTCAAAAAAATTTCTTTTCGTGCCTCTGTTTCATATAATTGGAAGAGGTTATCATTTTTACATTTAGGAATTCTCCTTTTTCATTAACTGGAATGGTTTGATTCTAATTAGAGTGAATTTCTATTTGTATCTAACATAAATATTCTTTTCACTTCAGAGTTTGAATTTTCCGAAATTTGGGACTCTGGGTTTTGCTCAAAATTGATATTACTATTTTGTAGTCATTATTTAATGATATACAAAGCCAAATTTTTTGGATTACTTATATTTAATTAGGGCAATTTTGCATAAATTGTCTTAAATGAAATTGTGAATATTATCCCTCTGTTATATAAAATTTTATCACGAACTTTATAATGTTCCTTTTGTCTGTAAATATTCTATCCTTTCTCACCTGACATCGTAGTTCCTTCTTGCATCAAGAAGACTCTCTTGTGATTTCTCAGTCCAAGGATACATTACGCTCTCTCTCATGGTAAGCGATTTTTCTCTTACTTTTCATGTAATTTAACTCGATCTTTTTATTTCGTAATTGTTTTTCCAAAATACATAGTATACCTTTAACTTTGTTCATCTTTGTTTTAGGATTTACGTCCACGATTTCTGAATCATTTAATTTTGACAAAGATATCCAAATAGAAGTCTTTGAGATTTAGAGTTCCTATTTTCAACAAAATTCCATTTTGTTTCTTCTGAACTACATAGTATTATTACATATTGTTCAATTTCTGCACTTCAATTCTTAATTGGGATTTTAAGTGAAATTATCTGTATGTTATAGTTTTGAAGGTTCAATGCATATACAATTTCCATTTGATCCTAAATGTTATATTTAACATTCTGTTTGTTTATTCTTGTAGAAATTATATGCATTAAGCATGCATATGTCCAAAATCCACCTAATCTCACACTATTTAACTTTATTCAAGATACTGAATCTATTCCACTTGTTAATATTTTGTGGAAAAATTAATTGCACACACATGTGAAGCATAAACAAAAATATTCAATCGCACATAACACAGTTTTTAATCGGGAAAGCCTGAAGCTGAAAACTCCAACTATATATTATGTAACATGGAGATCATATGAAAATATCATACAAGAATACAAAGCTTATCACAAGCCCTTAGTATAGTACAATCGTCGTACACTAATCAAGACCAATCTTGCAAATCATTGCACCGATCTCTACCACCTGCTAGCCTGCCTCCACTGCGCAATCTCTGCTAAATAATAGCTCTGAATGAATTTGAATTACTCCATCCTTGACTGTGAAATCCTCATTGGAATCTCCACTGAGTGTGTGATTCAATCAATGCATCACTATAGTCACAAAAGATAGTCTATCTTTCCCTTTCACCTATCTCTCCACTTGTCTCCACTGAAACAGCCATGCACTCTAGTTAACTATTGTATTGTTTAGTTGATTAATGAGTTATTATTTGTGAATTAATTAACTAGGTAATTCACTCCACTCTCACTAGTGTATCAATGAGTTAGAATAGACACAACTAGCTCAACTAAGTCTAAATGAGTTAAACTAAATACAACTCCATAACTACTTCTTCCAATTGTGTCATAACTCTGCCACTTGAGTTCTAACTGAGTCCTCCATGCATTACCTCCAGTAAACCCTTAGGAATAGCGTAATTCCTTCTGTCGGCTGATGTGCCACATATATGCACGGATTTTAAGTGCTCCAAGAGAATATGTTGTTGTTTAGAGTCTGATTATTATTAAGAGCTAATAATAATTGACATGCATCTATTTTTAGATTGACGATATATAAATAGACTTCGCCCAAAATTCTAAAAATATAATTTCATCTATTTTTCCAACTTGATCAACCATCCACAAATAGCATCCTACAACTTCTGAAATATGATAATCATGTCTAAAAATAGACATAGTCTAAAAATAGACTTGCGCCAAAAATAGCCTGCAGGCCCACTTAGTGAAGGTGACTCTTTTCACTAAGCTCATCATCTTGTTGAATCTCATCACTCCCTCTCAACAAGATATGGATTATCCTTCACCCCGATCCTGCCTCTATGGTATTCGAATTTGCTCCTGGTGAGTGCCTTCATCAGAATATCTGCATCTTGATCCTCCTTAGGAATGTATTGAAGCAACATGATCTTCCGCTGCACACAATCTCTGACATGATGATACTGGATATCAATATGTTTATATCTATCATGAAACACAGGATTAACTGAGACTTTAATGCAACTCTGATTATCGCAATGAATCACCGTGGGATCTAAATGTGAACCAAAAAAACCAACCAAGATCTTCCTCATATAGATAGCCTCACATGCAGCTAAACTTGTTGCCATATATTCTACTTCCACTGAACTAAGTGCCACAAATATTTGTTTCCTGCTATAACAAGAAACTACCGTAGATATGATACTGAAAATCCCTCCTGATGTGCTCTTTCTATATTTTGGGCTTCCTACCAAATCTACATCCATGAAGCCATGCAACTTCACCTCATCCATCTGTCTTTATCATAAACCATACTCAAATGTGCCCCTGAGATATCTCAGGACATGCTTGTCTGCCTTCCAAAAGATCTTGGTAGGCTTAACCATCGCTTGTGAAAGCTGTTTCACCGCATAGCATATGTCATGTATTTTATTGACTAAATACATGAGTGAACCCACCAACTGTCGATAAACAGTGGCATCCACTACCTCTACTGATGTAGCATCATCTTTCTTCCAATTTCCTTGAAGAGGAGTGTCGATATGCTTGCGGCCTTGCATGTGAAACTTCTCCAATATCTCCCGAGAATACTTGCCTTGAGACACAAACAGTTCACCTTCCCTCTGCCATATTTCCAATCCAAGGAAATAATGAAGGGGGCTCAAATCCTTCATCTCAAACTCCTTTGCAAGATCTTCCTTGCATGAGTGTATCAATTTCTCATCACCTGTTAGTATTAAATCATCAACATAAAGTACAATGATTAAAATCTCACCCTCGACAATAATCTGGTACAATTTCTCATCCGCCTTACTCTTGGTGAAGCCAAGTCCAATGAAATAGTTGTTGATCCGAGTGTACCAAGCATGGGGTGCTTGTTTCAGCTGATACAATTCTCTTTTGAGCCTGCACACATGTGACTCACTATTGAAGATCTCAAATCCTTCAGGCTACTTAATGTACACCTCTTCCTCAATGATCCCGTTAAGAAACGTAGCCTTCAAATCCATCTAATGAATGTGCCAACCCATCTGCACTGAGAGAGAAAGGATGGTCTGTATGGAAGAATATCATGCGACAGGTGTAAAGTTTTCTTCATATTCAATCCCATCAATCTGTGAGAAGCCCCGGGCAACAAATCTTGCCTTATACTTCTCGACACTCCCATCAGCAGCTTGCTCTACCTTGTAGATCCATCTTGATCCTACAACTGATTTTCCCACTGACCTTGGAACAATCTTCGAAGTACTGTTTCTGACAATGGAGTCATACTCCTCCACCATGGCATCTACCCATGTGGGCTCCTGCACTGCTTCTTCGAAAGAATATGGCTTTGTCACGATACACTTGCTCATAAGAGCCATGTATCCAGTATATCGGCCAAGTGACTGTATCTGTCTGTGTTGTGATGTAGGAACTCCTACATTCTGTGCCACATCAAGCTTCAGTCTCTCAACTTTTGTGGTACGCTTTCTGCCTTTTCTAATGTTTGGTTCTGCATGATTGGACTCCTCCACTCCATGAATATCCTCTTATGGCTGATCCACATCCAGAGGCTCATCTTTCAAAACAAGAAGTTCCTTCACTGCATACAATTCTAGCTCCCTCTCAAGCATAGCTTGTGCAACACCCACGATCATTCTGTTCTTTCTCTCCGCGACCCCATTGTACTGTGGGTTATGAGGCGCTATGAGTTCTATTCAAATTCCTTCTTTTCTATAGAATTCTTTGAATTTTCCCGAGATGTATTCACCACCATTATCGGTCCGTGGAGCTTTCACTTGCTTCCTCGACTCCTTCTCCACCAATGCCTTGAACTCACAGAACTTTGAGAATGTTTCACTCTTCTTCTACATGAAGAAGATACAAAATATACAAGAATAATCATCAACAAATATCACATAATACTTGTGTTTTGTTGTTGAAGCAACCGAGAATGGTCCACACATGTCTGTGTGAATTCTCTCTAGGATCACCAAAGCATGGTTCTCCTTGTCATGAAAGGTGGTCTTCACAAACTTACCCCATAGTACATCCCTTGCACTAATCTGACTGCGCAAGAGTACCCTTGGGAAGTCTAGTAGAAATTTGCTGCAAAATCTTCAAAGCGCCATGGTGAATATGGCCCAATCTCCTGTGCCATAATTCGCCCTCATCCTGCACCATTGCAGCTCAGCCATCTAGCTCCATCTTGTAGAGATTCTTAATTTGAACCCCTATCTTCTTGGTTTGACCCATTGTTTTATATTGAAGGAAGGCTTTTCCTTCAGTGAAAACAACATCATAACGCTTGTCTTCCAGCATTGCGACTGAGACCAAGTTCTTCTTCAGACCTGGAACATGCATGACATTATTCAACAAGAACAGATTACCGGACTCCCTCTAAAAGGTAATGGTCCCAATGCCAGTCGCACTGTACCGACCATCATTGCCCATCTCTATATGCATCTGGAGGTCCTTCTCCTCCAAGTCACTAAACAACTCTTTGTCTCCCGTCATATGGAAAGACGCACCACTATCAAGATACCACACTAATCCCATATAGCTTGAAACCAAGCATGCGATCAAGGAAAAAGCCAGATCAAATTGTGAGGCTAAGGCCTCTCCAGCTATAGATCCAGCAGCCTGCTCATTCTTCTTCTTTTGTGGGCAGTTAGTGGCGAAATGTCCATGTTCGTGACAGTGAAAACACTTCACTTTGGACAAATCCTACTTCTTACTTTTAGCACCAGATTTTGAAGGAGTTTTCTTCCCCTTCCCTTTCCTTGCTTTGGTAGCCAAAGCGCAATTCTCTTCATCATCATTCTGCAATGAAGATCTATCCCTGGTACCCTGCCTTATCTCCTCCTCCACAAGATCTGACCAAAGTCACTCCCATCCTGGCAGTTTCTCCCGTCCATTGACAGAGTCTTCGTAGGTATGCCAACTCTTCGGAAGCCCAAGGAGAGCCAAGCTCACCAACTCTTCTTCATCAACAGTAACCCGCACACTTCCCAGTTCATCCTTGCAGTGGACAAACTTCGTGAGATATTTTGGAATACTGTCGCCTTTCTCCAATTTTATTTTTCTAAGCTTGTCTTTAAGTGCCAACTTCCTCTGGTCACTTCTGCTTTGGAAAAATTTTGTCAAGGCCTTCCACATTAAGAATGGAGTGGATTTCCCGGGAACGTTGGACACAATATGGTCCTTCACACCTTCCAAAAAAATCATCCTCGTCTTTGTAGTATTCTTTTGCCATGCATCAGGTAATGGAGCATCGCTAGATCCCGGCTTAGGAACATCGCTATCGATGAACTCCTTCAGCCCATTATCCTCCAGCACCACCTCTATCCTATCCTTCGAGGCTATGTAATTCGAGCTCCCATCAATGGCATACTCCAATCGCAACCCATTGAAAGACATTTCAATGTATACTTAACTTCTGCACCAAGAATCTTCTGCAGCAAATTTGAATTTTCCACCAGCACAAATTCACTTCACAATTGCAATATTTAATCAACAATGCTCTGATAGCATGTAGAAATTATATGCACTAAGCATTCATATGTCCAATATCCACCTGATCTCACACTATTTAACTTTATGCAAGATACTGAATCTATTCCACTTGTTAATCTTTTGCAGAAAAATTAATTGCACACACATCTGAAGCATAAACAAAAATATTCAATCGCACATAACACAGTTTTTAACCAGGAAAGCCTGAAGCTGAAAACCCCAACTATATCTTATGTAACATGGACATCATATGACAATATCATACAAGAATAAAAAGCTTATCACAAGCCCTCAGTACAGTACAATCGTCATACACTAATCAAGACCAATCTTGCAAATCCATGCATCGATCTTTGCCACCTGCTAGCCTGCCTCCACTGTGCAATCTCTACTAAAGAATAGCTCTAAATTAATTCAAATTACTCCATCCTTGACTGTGCAATCCTCATTGGCATCTCCACTGAGTGTGTGATGCAATCAATGCATCACTATAGTCACAACAGATAGTCTATCTTGCCCTTTCACCTATCTCTCCACTCATCTCCACTGAAACTACCATGCACTATAGTTAACTGTTGTATTTTTCACTTGATTAATGAGTTATTATTTCTGAATTAATTAACGCTACACTCTCACTAGTGTATCAATAAGTTAGACTAGATACAACTATCTCAACCGAGTCTAACTGAGTTAAACTAAATACAACTACATAACTACTTCTTCTAACTGTGTAATAACTATGCCACATGAGTTCTAACTGAGTCCTCCATGCATTAGCTACAGTAAACCCTTAGCAATAGCGTAATTCCTTCTGTCAGCTGATGTGCCACATCTGTGAACTGAAATGAAGTGCTCTAAGAGAATAAGTTGTTGTTTAGAGTCTGATTATAATTAAGAGTTAATAATAATCGACATGCATCTATTTTTAGATTGACGATCTATAAATAGACTTCGCCCAATATTCTAAAAATAGAATTTCATCTATTTTTCCAACTTGATCAACCATCCACAAATAGCATCCTACAACTTCTGAAATATGATCATCATGTCTAAAAATAGACATAGTCTGAAAATAGACTTGCGCAAAAAATAGTGTGCGGGTCCACTTAGTGAAGGTGACTCTTTTCACTAAGCTCATCATCTTGTCGAATCTCAACAATTCTATCATGTATCCACTCTTCTATTTCCTCTGTGTAAAAGACATATGATACAATTATATATGTTACTATATATATATATATATATATATATATATATATATATATATATATATATATATATATATATATATATATATATTATAATTCTTTACTGATATTCAAATTAACTCTATATCATATAATTTTGACTATATTAATATAGTCCCACTTCTGAAATTATT
The DNA here is from genome assembly GCA_034641835.2 of Pinus albicaulis. NCBI lineage: Eukaryota > Viridiplantae > Streptophyta > Pinopsida > Pinales > Pinaceae > Pinus > Pinus albicaulis. The sequence continues at coordinate 1,914,753,888 of CM076575.1, forward strand.
TTATCTCTAATTAAATTTCAAAACTTTATTTATATCATAATACTTTGTATATTTAGAGTAACTGAATTTAAAACTAATACTTCCATAATTTAATTATGAAAACGTATTTATAATAATTTTCCTTCTAGAAATAATTTGGGAATCCCATTATCAGATTATCATGCTCTTTCACAACTTTGTATAATACTGATCCGCTTTAAGACACCTCTTTGCTCAGGTCAGTATTGAGATTTTCCAATTTTTTTATTAATTATTGTCACATATTGAAATATGTTATTTTTTTCCACTTTCCCTTACAGTTTCTTTTATTGTTGGTACAGGAAGAACACTTCAATTATGAAGATAATTTCATAGGTATTATTATTTTCTGTGAATTTTTCCTATTTTTCCTTTTCGTTTTCGTCAATTAAAATTTCTAATTTTGATCACTTTGTTTGTTTTAGGTTTGTTCTATAGTTTTCATTGTCTGATAAAATTCTTTGCGATCAACTGTCACAGTACCTAACTATCAACTTAATCCTATTTCTGGTCAATCATGAGAGCAATGGAGGCTCTTCAACCTTTTGTCCACTCTATGTAATTAATCTTCATACATTGTATATTGAATTTAGATGATGACCCTAATGAAATTGTAAACACACCTTTGTATAATGGATTTATTATTTAAGGTTGGCCATATTATTTAATCCTCAACTCCACTAGAGGATTTTATTGAAAATGACTGACACATGTAAAGAAGTATTATAATACATCTACTTACTTTTTTATATATTGCATGTTTGCATATATGACTGAATCTTTTTATGGATAGAAATGTATAATAATTTCTATATTACAATATATGTGTTTATGTTTCTAATTTCAATCTAAATTATATAATCATAAATCAGATGTGTATTACAAACCATGTTGCATATCTAGATTCTATTTTGTTTAGAATTTCATATATATTGCATATTTCCTGCTATTACTATAGCGGAATTATATTTAGTTTCATAGTACATGTAGTGAATTTTTTTCAGCGAAATTTTAGATATTTAGTTGGACTTAAACAACACATTTAGACCCTGAAAAAGGGTTTAGAGATTTTGTTTGTTTGTCCAAATTTTTTAATAGGTCTATGTAACAACAGAAAAGGATTAATTGTATTCATCTATAGTTAACCTTTGTCAAATACATATGACACTTAAATTTTTTGAAACTAGACACTGTACAATACACATAATTTCTATAATATAATCTACATAAATTAAATTCAGAGTTTATAAAATAACAGTTTTTCTACCTTCCATTTCAGAATTAGATAACTAATAACAGAAGTGTAAAACATAAAAAATTTCACATAATGTGCATACCACTGTTATAAACACTATTTTCCTCCCAACCTTGAGCTTATTCCACAACTCTCCCCTGAGAAGAGACAAATTCTTCCTTACTATAGACAACCCCTTTGTCATACATGGAATATCTTATTTAATCTTTCTTTCCCTCAGTCTGTTTCCACAATTGTGTTGAGTTATTGTGGGATGTTGTTTCCCTTAGCCTAGGCTTTGCTTTTGTTTTTTCCACAAAATCTCATTTTAAAACTAGTTTTTCCTCTTTCTAGTTTTATTCTTACCTCTTCTTGGTAACCTTCCAATTTACTAAGGATTTTATTAGATTATTTTCTCCTATCGAATAATTTTAATTTTATGTTATTTTTCTCTAAGGATTTCTGGAGAATTTTGGGAAAGTCTTAGGACTCTAGTCCATCCTCATGGATTTTAAGTCATGGTCTCAATTTTACTCTATTCTTTATACAATAATAAAAATTCACATTTTTTTATTATTTTTCAAAGTAATATACCCACATATAGTTTTTCCTTAGGTCCACCTGACCTTTTGCTTTATTAATTGTCTATAAAAGATTAAAAATAGGAATATTACAACTGTAGTCTGAGTCTTGTTTGGTCAGCACCCCAGCTACTAGAAAAATGTGTCGTCGGTGTGGGAGGCCTTGTCGTGGGCATGAGAATTTTGTGAATGTAGGTCGCCCCATGCCTCAGATGAAGTTGTATTTGGGGAATTTAGTTAGTGCAAAGTGTGAGGGTGACATGGCTCTCTCCCCAACTCGATCTCTACGAAGAATTGAGTTTCCCACAACGATGGAATCCTTATCTTGATGACTTCATGACATTCATATCAATATTTACATCATTCACAACCACATATGTGAAGACCTCAAAAAACTCGACACATATATGAATGATATTCATTATAGTCATCAAGATATATTGAAAGAGTTGGATTTTCTTTCTCGAAACCACCAAAAAAAAGTGACCACCTCCATAACCTGGAAGGTCGGCTGGAACATATTGATTTTCATATACATGAGCGTTATGGGTAATTTGCAGCCCCCTCAACTCCCTCAACCATTTTTTGATAGAAAAAAAATATGAATTATTTCTTATATATATATATATATATCTAATTTATTAAGTTTTATATATTTATTAATTACATGTATTAAAATATCATGGTTATGGATGTAAGTTATTATTATAGGTATATTGTGCAATTTCTTATAGAAATTTGTTTGTAATTTTACTAATAAAAAAATGACAATATAACAAATCAAATTAAATTAAATTAAATTGATTCATTAATTTTATTTTCTATTTTTTTTAAACTAAACCTACATAATGTTTTTTATATTATGGTACCATTATAACATTTCTCAAGTAGTAGATTGTCGAGTCATATAGATAAGATGGTTGGTAAATATTGATCAACACAAGTTCACCATAAACATTATAATGCTCCTCTCATTAATAAAAAAAAAATAAAATATAGTTTTATTTAAAAATATATATCAATTTTAACTAAACTATATCCTTATTATTAATGAGAAAAAACAAATTAATATATGAGTTAAGAAGATATACATTCTAAAAAACATGGAAAAATTTCTTAACCATAGACATTCTTAACGTGAAAATACATTTTATTACAATATGTAATATGACATTTTCTTTAATTAATTAAAAGAGCATAATTAACTTGCAGATAAATCCAAATCATTTATTCATGCATAGTTAAGAATGTTATAGTATATTCCATGCAGATTAAATCTCTAGTATGCACATAATAATTAATGATATCTAAATAATTATTTAGATAGTCTCTCAACCAATAATAGAAAAATAATATCTAATAATAATTAAATGAAAATTATAAAACTCTATCTACAAACAAATAATAATAAAAATATTGTCGACTAAATTAAATAATAATAATAATAATACATGTCGATATGTATACTTACATTAACTTGATTGATTTAGTAAAATATAATTTTATGAAGATCTCTCATAGAAAATTGGCACATATTAATTCTCTCTAGAACATCTCCGAAAAAGAAAAAGGCATCAACGCTCACATTAACTCCCTCTGACACTTTCTCCGAAAGGAAAGAGGCATCAATGCTCAGTCATCACCATCAATACATTACACATATTAACTCTTTTTGAAAGGAAAGAGGCATCAATGGTCGGTCATGAACATCACTACATATTAGGGTGAATAGTGGATGCCCACGATGACTTTTCATGAAGATAGAAAATGTCAAGGAATGGGAATAGCCGATTGTCAATGAATTCCTTCCACCGCCTGCAACGCCGAGAGTTAAACGGGAAACTGCCAAATAGGTTATGGGATTACCATTTACTTGTCTTGACCGTAGACGAAAAGGTCATTTCGGGCGTAAAAGCCCTCAACAACCAAAATGAATGAAAATTGAATTAAACAGGCGGAATTCCTTTATTTCTGATTTGGCGGGACAAGTGGTCCCCACCACTTAAGCTCTAAATCAGAATTGCAAGTTATTTTTTGAAGCAGTGTCTTGTTGATGAAGAGTTTGCGATGCGATGCGATCTAATCGCAATCGCAAATTGCAATACATATGAATCATAAAACAAATGTCTTGCAGATGTGGTAAAGTTCCGCAGTGGAATAGTTGTACACAATACAACCAAAAACCATATATTATAATTGCCCCCCCACAGCAGCGAAGGCCTGTGGGTCCACTTGACCATGTGGTGATGTTTTAATGGAATCGCAAAGTTCCAATCGCAGGGATCAATTGGAAGTCCTTTGTTTTGTGTTCCGATCAAAGGCCGGATCCGATCGTATAATATACCACAGTTGAATGTGCCAATCGCATCCGGTTGTTCAATCGCAATCGGAAGCTCTTAAGTGTTGGGCCCGATTGTACTTTGAAATTGGCGGCCCCGATGGTAGTATGCAATGGAGTTAATAAAGTCCATCGTGTTCGGGATCTTAATCGCAATCGAAACTTTTCGATTGATCACATGCTTTTGTAATATGCCCCGATTGATGTGGCAGACCCGATCCAGTTATATGTCAGATTTAATAAGTGCCAATCGCATCCATGTCTTGATCGCAATCGAAACTTTTCCATTGTGTGCCCCGATTGCACTTGTTTAAAGTTCGGACCCAATTGCTCTATGAGCCATGTTTTATATGGTCATCGCATCCACGTCCTCAATCGCAATCGCATGTTTTTGTTTGACACTGTCGATCTGCCGACTACGATGTGGTCCCCACTCGCATGTCGTGCATTTGAATTTTTAAAGTTCCGCAATGGTTTTTATGTAATGTTTTTTTTTTAGCGCGGCATATAGAAGCCAAAAGGCCTACGAGGCTGTATATTATTGCATTGTCATTTATTTTGTTCTCCCACAGTAGCATTGAAGAAAAGAGAAAACACAGCAGTGTTGGTGAATTTTTAAATGAGACAGAGTGTTGTTTGACTCAACAGAGAGTTGTTTTGGGCACTGCGTGTGTAGCAGTCCTAATTTTGTTATCCCTCTGTTAAGAGGAAGAATTTGTATCAGTTTTTTTTTTGAAAAAAAATAGAAGTTTGTTTTAAAAGTCTGAAAAACTTTGTCTCCTATCAAAGAAGTTTTAATTTCTCTGTGTTCAGAGGAGAGGATCTTACTCTCTCCATTTGGAATTCTCAATATTCCAACATGGTATCAGAGCTAGTTTAGCCTCTTTGAAGGTTTCAAAGAAGCTGAAGAAGAAGACTTGTTGCAGTGTTTTCTCCAGTAGCGTGAAATCCCAACAGAAGTCAAAAGTTCAAGTATTTCTCAAAGATAACAGAGCTGTTGTTTTTGTTTAAAAGGAGTTTGTTCTTTCAAGAAAATAAAGACGGTTTGTTTAAGTTTAGTGCTCAGTTTAAGAGAAATGGCTGGACCAAGTACTAGTATGAACATTGGAAATGTTCAGCTTGCACAATTTAATGGAAAGAACTATGATTATTGGGCCATTACCATGAAAGCCCTGTTTGTCTCACAAGACTTATGGGAGCTTGTAGAAGATGGTTTTTTTGAACCAGCTGATGAGCAGGCTTTTAATTCCTTAACTCAAGCAGAGAAGGATTTATTGAAGAACAATAGAAAGAAGGATGTTAAGGCCCTCTTCTATTTGTATCAAGCAGTAAATGAGAGTGTGTTTCCAAGGATAGCAGCAGCTAAGAGATCCAAGGAAGCATGGGAAAATCTAAAAGCAGCCTATCAAGGCATGGAGAAAGTTAAGACAGCAAAACTTCAGTTGCTGAGAAGAGATTTTGAAACTCTTTGCATGAAAGAGTTACATAATGTAGACACATCTTTTACACATGTGATTGGGATTGTAAATCAGATAAGGTCCCATGGAGAAACTCTTGAAGAAAGAAGGATTGTGGAGAAACTTTTGAGAAGCTTACCCTCAAAGTTTGATGTTATTGTTACCACCATAGAAGAGACCAAAGATCTCTCACAGTTCACAGTGGATGAACTTCATGCCTCGCTGATAACTCATGAACAGAGATTGAGCAGAGATGAACATTCATCTCTTGAGCACACCTTCAAGACCCAGATGCCTTCAAGAAAAGGAAGAGGTGAAGGAAAAGGAAGAGGAAGAGGCAGAAGCCAAAACAGAGGTGGAAGGAACAACCCTTCACATTCACATGGAAGGAGCAACAGTCAAAGTCAGAGCCATGGTCAATGCAACAGCCAGGAAGGTGGACATCGACACCAACATGCTCATGGACAAAGGTATGACAAATCCAATGTCCAATGTCATTATTGCAAGAAATATGGGCACTATGCCAATGAATGTAGAAAGAAGCAAAATGACATGAAGAATAAGAAAAATGCTAATGTACCAAAAGAAGAAAAGAACCCAAGTAATGTGCTGTTAACATGTAATGTAGCACAAGATAGAGAAGATGATGTTTGGTTCTTAGATTCTGGATGTAGTAATCACATGACTGGAAACAGAGCAATGTTTTCCAATCTAGATGAAGAGATTAAATCTGAAGTGACCACAGGGACTGATACTAAGATTTCTGTAAAAGGAAAAGGCAAAGTTAGTATTCGAGCAAGAAATGGTGAGCAAAAATTTGTTCCTAATGTGTATTATGTTCCAGGATTCAAGTGTAATATTTTGAGTGTTGGGCAGCTCATAAACAAAGGTTACAATTTAATATTCAAAGATGATGTGTGCACAATAAAATATATACCTCCAAGAAAGAAAATCATTGCTGAAATTCAAATGACCAGCAATAGAATGTTTCCGCTCAAGCTGAACATTGACTTGAAGGGAAAAGGAAAGAGTATAGCAGCTGTAACACAAGAAGCCTTTTAGAAGGAAGTTAAAGATGAAAATTGGTTATGGCACTTGAGATTTAGACATCTCAATTTCGGAGGATTAAATTTGCTGCACAGAAAAGGAATGGTAATAGGTTTGCCATTGATTGAGAAGCCTGACAGCCTATGTGAAGGCTGCATCTTGGGAAAGCAACACAGAGAAAATTTTCCATGAAGGAAAAGCGTAAGGGCGAAAGCACCCTTAGAAATCATTCACTCAGATTTGTGTGGGCCGATGTAAACAACATCAGTTTTAGGCAGCAATTACATGCTGACCTTCATAGATGATTTCACAAGAAAAATGTGGGTTTATTTTCTGAAATATACGAGTGAATTATTTTAGAAATTTCGCCATTTTAAAGCTCTTGTAGAGAAACAGAGCAGACTGCATATTAAAGCTCTCAGAACCGATAGAGGAGGAGAATATATCTCAAAGGAATTTCTACGTTTTTACAGAGAGAATGGCATACACAAGAAATTTACCAGAAGGTACACACCGCAACAGAATGGAGTTGCTGAAAGGAATAATCGAACCATAATGGAAATGGTGAGAAGCATGCTAAAGGCAAAGCATTTTCCGAATGAGTATTGGGCAGAAGCAGCAAACTATGCTGTGTATATTTTGAATAGGTGCCCCACAAAAGTGGTGATGAACAAAGTTTCAGAAGAAGCGTGGAGTGGAAGAAAACAAGGAGTCACCCACATGAGATTTTTTGAATGTGTGGCATATGTACACATTCCAGACAATTTGAGGAAGAAGTTGGATAGTAAGGGGGAGAAGTGCATTTTCCTTGGATACTGTGAAGATTCCAAAGGATACAGACTGTACAACCCATCCACAAAGAAGTTTTTAATAAGCAGAGATGTGCAATTTATTGAAGAGGAAGCGTGGGATGAAGCATTGAGAAAACAGTCAATGTTAAAAACTGTTTGTCTCATGATGAAGATGAAGGAGATGTGGTTGAAATTAACAACCCATCTATAGCACAACCTCCACCAGCACAAGGACAGCAAGGGACACCTCAAGCGGCAGTGAGAACACCCTTGAGAATAAACGGGAGTGCATCTCCAAGCACACCACATGGAGTAGAATTCAGTGCTTCATCAAGCACGACTACAGCAAGTGAAAGCGGAATGAGATTCAGAAGCATCAGAGAAATCTATGAGCAAGGAGTAGCAAACGAAGGTATGAATTCCTTATTTGCTTTGTATTGTCAAGTTGATGATCCTATTCATTTTGAAGATGCAATTAAAGACAGAAAATGGATAGAAGCTATGGACGAAGAAATTAAAGCCATAAAAAAGAACAAAACATGGGAGTTGGTTGATCTCCCAGAAGGTAAAGAAGTCATTGGAGTTAAATGGGTATATAAGACCAAAAGCAATGCTGAAGGAAAAATAGAAAGACACAAGGCCAGACTTGTTGTCAAGGGATACAAGCAGAAGCAAGGGATAGATTATGAAGAAAATTTTGCACCAGTTGCAAGAATGGAGACAGTAAGAGAAGTGTTGTCCATAGCAGCACAAAAAAAATGGAAAGTATACCAGATGGATGTAAAATCTGCATTTTTAAATGGATTTTTAATGGAAGAGGTATATGTGGAACAGCATCTAGGATATGAGAAGAAAGGCCAAGAGCATAAAGTCTGCAAATTGAAGAAAGCTCTTTATGGGCTAAAACAAGCACCAAGAGCATGGTACAATAGCATAGACTCCTATCTACTGGAAAATGGATTTGAAAAGTGTGAGGGAGAACCCACCCTCTACATCAAAGAAAAGGATGGTAAGATACCCATTGTTGTTTTATATGTTGATGATCTAAATTTTATAGGTGATGATGATTACCTTGTTGAGAATTTTAAAACAGTCATGAAAGATGAATTTGAAATGAATGATATGGGTTTGCTGAGATACTTCTTGGGAATAGAAGTAGAGCAAAGTGAGAAAGGAATTTTTATTTCTCAAGCAAAATATGTGAATCAAGTTTTAGAAAGATTTAACATGCAGGAGTGCAAAGCTACAATTACTCCCACAGTAATGGGATTGAAGCTGAGTAAAGATGACAGCAGCAAGGATGTTTATCCAAGTTTGTATAAAATCATAGTTGGCAGCCTCATGTACTTGACTACAACTAGGCCAGATATTATGCATGTTGTTAGTTTAATTTCCAGATTTATGGAGAAGACAAAAGAAGCACATTGGCAAGCAGCAAAAATAATTTTGAGGTATGTGAAAAGGAACTAAAAGGTATGGCATTTTATATACTACTTCAGAAAACTCAGAATTAGTTGGATACACTGACAGTGATTGGGCTGGAAGTGTAGATGATTGGAAGAGCACTTCTAGTTATGTTTTTCATCTGGGTTCAGGAGCCATTTCATGGGCTTCTAAGAAACAAACTATTGTACCATTGTCTACAGTAGAGGAAGAATATGTGGCAGCTGCAGTAGCAGCGTGTCAAGCAATTTGGATGAGAAGAATGTTGAGAAGCTTATGCCAAGAACAGGTAAAAGGGACAGTAATTTATTGTGACAATAGCTTAGCTATTGCATTGTCAAATAATTCAAGGTTTCATAAAAGAACAAAACACATAGATACAAAATTTCATTATATCAGAGAATTGGTGAACAATGGAGAAATTGTTTTACAGCATTGTAAAACAGAGGAGCAATATGCAGATATTTTAACTAAACCATTGGGGCAGAAGACCTTTGAATTTTTAAGAAAATGTTTGGGTATTATTGATAACCCAGTAGCTGACTTTAAGGGGGAGTGTTGAAAATATTAAAGTCACCTTCCAACCTTGGGCAGTGACAAGAAGAAAAAGAGTACAAGGCAGCAGAATCAGAGTTTTGAGTGCACAACAATCTGTATTGAAGAAGCATGGAGAAATCCGTAAGGATGAATTAATTGTTATGGGCCGCAGCCACAGACAACAGAGGAGATTTAATTTGGATTATGGGGGAAGTTACTTTTGCAGGTGGAATGAAGATTTCCCGTAGTTCTGAACTACGGAGGAGCAGTTCTTATTAAGACAGTGATTTCTGGCGTAAAAGCCCTCAACAACCAAAATGAATGAAAATTGAATTATATAGGCGGAAGTTCTTTATTTCTGATTTGGCGGGACAAGTGGTCCCCACCACTTAAGCTCTAAATCAGAATTACAAGTTATTTTTTGAAGCAGTGTCTTATTGATGAAGAGTTTGCGATGCGATGCAATCTAATCGCAATCGCAAATCGCAATACATATGAATCATAAAAAAAATGTCTTGCAGATGTGGTAAAGTTCCACAGTGGAACGGTTGTACACAATACAACCAAAAACCATATATTATAATCGCCCCCCCATAGCAGCGGAGGCCCGTGGGTCCACTTGACCACGTGGCGATTTTTTAATGGAATCGCAAAGTTCCAATCGTAGGGATCAATCGGAGGTCCTTTGTTTTGTGTTCCGATCAAAGGCCGGACCCGATTGTATAATATACCACAGTTGAATGTGCCAATCGCATCCGGTTGTTTAATCGCAATCGGAAGCTCTTAAGTGTTGGGCCCGATTGTACTTTGAAATTGGTGGACACGATGGTAGTATGCAATGGAGTTAATAAAGTCCATTGCGTTCGGGATCTTAATCGCAATCAAAACTTTCTGATTGATCGCACTCTTTTGTAATATGCCCCGATTGATGTGGCGGACCCGATCCAGTTATATGCCGGATTTAATAAGTGCCAATCCCATCTGTGTCTTGATCGCAATCGAAACTTTTCCATTCTATTCCCCGATTGCACTTGTTTAAAGTTCGGACCCGATTTCTCTATGAGCCATGTTTTATATGGTCATCGCATCCGGGTCCTCAATCGCAATCGCAAGTTTTTGTTTGACACCGTTGATCCGCCGACTGCGATGTGGTCCCCATTCGCACGTCGTGCATTTGAATTTTTAAAGTTCCACAAAGGTTTTTATGTAACGTTTTTTTTTATGCGCGGCATATAAAAGCCAAAAGGCCTGAGAGCTTGTGTATTATTGCATTGTCATTTTTTTTGTTCTCGCACAACAGCACGGAAGAAAAGAGAAAACACAACAGTGTTGGTGAATTTTTAAATGAGACAGAGTGTTGTTTGACTGAACAGAGAGTTGTTTTGGGCACTGCGTGTGTAGCAGTCCTGATTTTGTTATCCCTCTGTTAAGAGGAAGAATTTGTATTATTTTTTTTTTGAAAAAAAATAAAAGTTTGTTTTAAAAGTCTGAAAAACTCTGTCTCCTATCAAAGAAGTTTCAATATTCCAACAACTTGGTTATAGCACATGACATAATATGTGTTTTTTGCAATGGCAATCTTATTCCATTTGGATGGCCGGAGAAACTCTCGCCTTTGAAGGACGAATATGGTAAACCCATTATACTGAATTGTGAGATGGCAAGGATTGAATCTGTCTACTACAATTCTAATAATAATTGAGTCATAATTGTTGGTTATCATCAATCTTCGCCCTACGTCAAGATTTTAAGCGTGGAAGTAGCATCTATAAAAGCGGGATGAACAAACGAATACAGAGAGATTTACGCGGAAGAAGAAGACGCGGTTGCTTGGGATTTAGATATTCCAAATTGTAGAGGCCTGATTTACAATAGAAAGCAGAGAGTGCTGAAAGTTTTTTATTTGAAAGAATACAATCAGATATCGACCATATCACTCTTAGGTGTACCATATGGAAGAGGTACACCATTTTTAAGAAATAGCTAGGAGAGAACATAATGGAATTTTCAAAGTCGTGGAAACATGTACGTAGTGATATATTACGAGGGAGAATTCCCAAGAAATACGAGCAACATATCCTTCAAAATTTATTCGAAACAGGATGGAGAATTGTGTCAGGAAGGTATCGTCCATTTCAACCATAAAACTCAGTTACAGTTGGATGAACTCTGCGGCAATGTTACAATATGTGTGCAACATTATGGAGGGAATATGGAAGTGATTGATATATCTGGTGAGGTCCCTCAAGTAATACCAACAAATTTAGAAGCAATGGTGGCACCTTACTATCTACATAAATTGGACGGTTTCTTGTTCTACACCAGAAGTCAAAGGCTTCACGTGTGTAATATGCGAGGTGACATTTTGATCACATTTGAAGACCATCCCAGGCGTTTTCCCATCCACAGTGGAACTTACAATGCAAAGGAGCAGGATATTATCATTTATGTTTGCTATCTGAACGGATTTGATGATTATTGTGGGAAAATGTCTGGCAAAGATTACGACTAAGGGTCGTTCGCAGATCAGACGGGCGACATTGTCAGGTCATTCTCAAGTCATGGCACTGGCATATGACGAACGAAATGGAGAAATTTTCACAGCTAATGAAAATGGAATTTGCTGTGTGGTCAAAGAATTTTTCCTCTGATTCTTCGTCGAATGAGAATGAGCTTGAGGCGAGGAGGATAATGAAGACGATGAGGATACCAGAGAAGAGAGTTAGAGAATAGATTTTAATCTATCGTAAAAAATATTAACATCTCACATCGTTTGGTTATTTGTCACATCGTTATTGTTATTTCTCGTTTTCACATGATCATTGTTATTTCTGGTTAGTTATGATTCTTATTTCTAACGTATTGTAATCGTTACATTGTATATTTTTTTGGTTTTTTATACATTTTTTTTTTATTTATGGGTTATTTTAATGTTATTTTCTATTTAGTATATTATTTATTGTTTATCTCAATATTATTTGTTATTTAATATATGGTTAGTTATACCAATTTAGATTTATTTTAATTTTGGATTTATCAAATATAGAGAAGAATCAAATCTTTCTTCACCTAAAAAAACTTACATGTCAAGAAAATATGATCTTTTTAATCTAAGTTGGTTTAATTATTAGTTATTAATTGTAATTATCAAAATAAATGTAATAATTAATTTTATATTTTTTATGTTCTTTTTTACGAAGTTAAAAGGTTAAAGATTACATCTACCATGAACAATATATTTACACAGGCGTTAAATTTACATATAAACCTCAAATAAAAAAAATAAACTAATAAAAGTTGAATTGGGTGATGAGAAATTTTGGATAAAATATAATACATTATCCAATATTTATTACCACCCCATCAGATTTCAAAAAATTTGATCCATGTTGGCATGATGTAGGTTGGTTTAATTATTAATTATTAATTATAAATATAAATATAATTTATTTTTATTTTTTTTTTTCATTTTTATCAATTCAAAATGTTCAACATTACAACATCTGTACCATTATGGGATCAAACATTTATATATATTTATATATATTATTCAACATTACAAATGTTCAATGTTACAACATCTGTACCTAATTAGCTACTTTGAATTATATATATATATATATATATATATATATATATATATATATATATATATATATATATATATATATAATTTTTATTAATTAAATTTATTAAGTTTTATAAATTTATTAATTACAAGTTTTAAAATATCATAGTTATGGATGTAAGTTTTAAAATTTGTTTATAATTTTATAAATAAAAAAATGACAATATAACAAATCAAATTAAATTGATTCATTAATTTTATTTTCTATATTTTTCTAAGTAAACCTACATAATGTTTTTTATATTATGGTACCATTATAACATTTCTGTAGTAATAGGTTGTCTAGTGTGTGGATACAACTCATATAAAATTATGGGAAAAGAAGGCTTTACAACCCAACATGAATGCGATATTATCACTTCAATGTGAGTGTTAGTGTTATATAAAGTTACACTAGGTAGTCATAAAGATGAAATGGTTTATAAATGTTGATCAGCAGAAGTTCATGATAAGCATTATAATGTTCATCTCATTGATAAAAAAAACTAAAATGTAATTTTATATATAATATATATATTTTAAGTAAGATATAAATTTATTTATAATTATTAATATTTGTTAGAATTTTACTCCCAAACACCGCAATGAATGAGAAGTGTCACAGCCCACAAATTCCATCAATTTTGATAGCAAAGAAGGACAGTCGCAGATCCAAAAAGCTGCACGCATTTTCACGTAATCCATGGAAATATCAAAAGAGAGTACCGAGCCTTAAACTCTGCGTTTAGTTTCATGTACCACATTGACCTACCTTTTTCCTGCAGCGCGCAAATCGCAAGTCTTTTGTTTTACCATTTAAAGCCATTCGACATATGTTGTTTTACCGCCGATGCGATATCTCGCGGGACCTACTTTATACTTTACCGCATGGACCAAACTTTGTTTTGAATTCATTTCCTTTGTATTTTTCTTTTCGCACTTCCCACCATCTAAGCCACCCACAGAGTGCACTTCGTATTATTTACCTCTTACCTTTCCGCCACCACATGAAAATTTATTTAACATGCGATGTGATTGTGCTATCATGCATTGCATTTGCAACTATTTATATTTTCCCATAAAGTGCTGTAGCATATGTTGTTTGTTTTGCAACGCGATTGCACCATCGCACATTGCACCTGCAACCTTTTATGTTTATCCGTGTTTGTGCCATATAAAAATTAAGCTCGTAGACCAGCGATCTGCGATGAGGAGTCAGACGCGATGAGGACTCAAGCTGGGTCACATAATGTTCGAAGTCTTCCAATTTATGAGTTTGAAGGCTTCTTCACGTGTTTTTCATGTATAAGAATAATACGGCCTGTGTGTCGATTAAATGCAGAAATGGGTATTTTGACGACCAAGGATGAATGTCTATTGAACGTCTGTTCAGTATTGAACAACATTGATTAGAATTATGTTTTCATGCTTCGGCCGTTTTGTATAACTAATGTAATTTCATTTTTTTTCTAAGAGAGAAAGAGACAGAATTGAAAACAGAAGTTTGTTCCTCTCCTGTGTATCATTTTATGTGTTTTAGCAGTTAATTTCTGCACTATTTTTGTATTCTCTATGATTGAGGAAACACATTTCCTCTATCTAATTGCATTCGAAATTTTCCAACATGGTATGAGAGCTCGCCATAGGAATTTTCAATGTGGTATTAGAGCAGGTCTAGGCTCTTAATTAAAGAAGCATGAGTTCACTCTCTTTACTAAAGAACCTATAAGATTGATTTGAGAAGCATATTTCTCCAAGCAGTGAGAAAGCTTCTGTTTTACACAGTCAAGAAGATTGTTTATTTAACACATTTAGAATGGCACCAGCAGGCACGAGCCTGAGAAATCCCCAGCTACCACATTTTAATGGGAATAACTATGATTATTGGGCCATTACAATGAGAGCCTAGTTTTCTTCACAAGATATATGGGAGATGGTGGAACAAGGTTTCTAGGAACTAGAAGACACATCAGCATTGGTTGCTTTGACAGCAGCAGAAGGAGACTTGTTGAGAGATAATAAGAAGAAAGACTCCAGCGCCCTCTTCTATCTCTATCAAGCAGTACATGAGAGTATATTCTCTAGGATTGCAGCAGCAACAAAGTCTAAGGAGGCGTGGGATATTCTCAAAATAGCCTATCAAGGCATGGAGAAGGTGAAGGCAGTAAAGATACAAATGTTGAGGAGATATTTTGAAACTCTATGTATGAAAGAGTCTGATAACATAGACTCATTCTTCACCCATGTGATTGGGTTGGTTACTGAGATAACCTTGCATGGAGAGCCATTTGAGGAAATAAGAATAGTGGAGAAATTCTTGAAATTCTACCCTCAATATTTGATGCCATAGTAGTGGGAATAGAAGAGACCAAGGATATCTCACAATTTTCAGTGGATGAGATTTGTGCATCCCTGATGTCTCAAGAACATAGACTGAATAGAACAACGAAATCCTCATTGGAGCATGCATTCAAGACACAGATGTCTTTTGGATGAGGTAGAGATAAAGGAAGATCGAACTACTGAGGAAAAGTAAGAAGCCCACAGACAAGTGGAAGAAACAACCCTGCAAGTACAAGTAGAAGGGGAATTAACCAGAATCAAAGCAAAGGCTCAAGCTAGAGCGAAGCACAAGGACAAAGGTATGAAAAATCCCAAGTCCAATGTCATTATTATAAAAAGTATGGGAATTATGCCAATGAATTTAGAAAGAAACAAAATGACATGAGTGATAGGAAAAACAAAAATTTTGCAAAATAAGATAAGAACCAGAGTAATGTGCTTTTAACATGTAATGTAGCACAAGAAAAACATGAAGATGTATGGCTCCTAGACTCAGGTTGTAGCAACCACATGACTAGAAACATATCAATGTTTTCCAATCTGGATGACAATGTTAAATTTTAAGTGATAACAAAGACTCATAGTACAGTCTCTGACAAGGGAAATGGAAGAGTACCAATAATCACAAGGAAGGGAGAAAATAAATTTCTGCCAGATGTATATTGTGTACCTGGCCTTAAATGCAACCTTCTAAGCAATGGATAGCTCATGAACAAGGGCTACAATGTTTTTTTTTTTAAGAATGGCATGTGTATTATCATGTACATACCTCCAAGTAAAAGGGTCATTGCAGAAGTGTAGATAAAAAAGAGTAGGACGTTTCCTCTCAAGCTCATAACAGAATTGAAGGAAGGAGGTGTGGTAGCAGTAGTCACACAAGACGTCTTTCAAGATGAAGTGAAAGACAAAGAATGGTTATGGCATTTGAGATTTGGACATCTCAATTTTGGAGATTTGAACCTCTTACATAGAAAAGGGATGGTAAAAGGATTAACACTCATTGAGAAACCTGACAGCCTATTTGAAGGCTGCATCTTGGGAAAACAACACAGAGAAGCATTCCCAGTAGGGATGAGTATAAGGGAAAAGGCACCCTTAGATATTGTCAAATCATATTTGTGTGGACCAATGCCAACTCCATATTTAGCTGGCAGCCATTATTTTTTGACATTTATAGATGATTATACAAGAAATACATGGGTGTATTTCTTGAAACAGAAGAGTGAAGCGTTTGAACAATTCTACCACTTCAAGGCTCTTTTTGAGAAGCAGAGTGGGCACTACATTAAAGTGCTGAGAACTGATAGAGGTGGAGAATATATCTCCAAATATTTCCTAGGTTTCTATAGGGAGAATGGCATACACAATAATTTTACCACAAGGTACACACCACATCAAAACGATGTTGCAGAAAGGAAGAATAGGACCATTATGGACATGGTCAGAAGTATTTTGAAGGAAAAACACATTCGAAATGAGTATTGGGATGAATTTGTCAATTGTGCAACGTATATTTTGAATAGATGCCCAACCAAAGATGTTATGAAAAGAGTTTCAGAATAAACATGGAGTGGAACAAAGAATTTTGTCACTCACATGAAAGTATTTGGATGTGTGGCTTATGCACATGTCTTGGATAAACTAAGGAAGAAGTTGGACAGCAAGGGGGGGGAGTGTATCTTTTTTGGATACAGTGACGAGTCCAAGGCATACAAAATCTATAATCCATCCACGAAGAAAGTTATAATCAACAGATATGTGCAATTTATTGGAGAAGAATATTGTGATGGAAGCTGAGAGAAAACAGTGAATGTGAAGACATGTGTGTCTCATTAAGAGCAAGAGGAATGAACAAAAACAAATAATTCCTCCATGGTTTTTTTTCCTCCACCTACACAAGCATAGCAGAGCACACCACAAGCAGGAAACATAAAAACCTTTAGAAATAAAGGAAGTGCTTATCCAAGCTCACGACAAGGATCAGAAACCCCCTGGAGCTCAAGTGGAACTCAAAGCACACCAAGAAGACCAAGATTCAGAAATTTGATTGAAATTTATGAGAAGAAGCTAATAATGGTAATGGTATAAACTCTTTATTTGCTTTGTATTGTTATGTTGATGACCCAATTCATTTTGAAGAAGCAGTAAAAGAAGAGAAATGGATTGAAGCAATGAATGAAGAGATTGGTGCATTTGAAAAGAATGAAACATGGGAGTTAGTGGACCTCCTACAAGGTAAAGAAGTCATTGGATTAAAATGGGTCTATAAGATGAAGAGAAATGAAAAAGGCAAGGTAGAAAGGCATAAAGCAAGACTTTTTGTGAAAGGCTACAAGCAGCAACAAGGAAGAGATTATGAAGAAAACCGTGCACCAGTTGCAAGGATGGAAACAGTGCGGACAATGTTGTCCATTGCAGCACAAAAAAAGTGGAAAGTCTACCAAATGGATGTAAAGTCGTCATTTCTGAATGGAGTGTTGAAAGAGGAGGTATATGTTGAACAACCTCTAGGCTATGAGATTGAAGGCCAAGAGCACAAAGTGTGCAAGTTGAAGAAAGCTCTTTATGGGCTAAAGAAAGCACCAAGAGCATGGTACAGCAGCATAGATGTTTACATAATAGGAAATGGGTTTGAAAAATGTGATGGTGAACCCACACTCTACATCAAAGAAAATGATGGTAAGATTCTTATTTTTCATTTATATATAGATGATTTAATATTTACAAGAAATGAAGTTTCTCTCATTCCTGATTTTAAAGCAGTCATGAAGAGTGAATTTAAAATGACTGATTTGGGTTTATTGAGATACTTCTTGGGAATAGAAGTAAAGAAAAATGAAAAGGGAATTTTTATTTCCCAAGAAAAATATGTTGCAAAAGTTTTGAAGAGATTTAACATGCAGCACAACAAAGCAATAGTAACTACAACTTTCATGGGGTTAAAGTTAAGTAAAGAAGACTGCAGCAAGAATGTCGATCAAACATTGTACAAGATCATAGTTGGCAGCCTCATGTATCTGACTGCGACTAGGCCTGATATTATGTATGTTGTAAGTTTAACTTCTAGATTCATGGAGACACCAAAGGAGACACATTGGCAAGCAGCCAAAAGAATATTGAGGTATGTGAATGGAACAAAGTAGTATGGTGTTCTATATTCCTATACTGATAATTTTAAATTGTATGTTTACACTGACAATGACTGAGCTGGAAGTGTACATGATAGGAGGAGCACACCTGGGTATGCATTTCATTTAGGATCGCGAGCCATTTCATGGGCTTCCAAGAGGCAACCAATAGTTCCTTTATCAATAGTAGAAGCAGAATATGTGGCAGAAATAGCTGCAGCATGCCAAGTAGTATGGATAAGAAGAATGCTGAAATATTTATGTCATGAGCAAGACAAGGGAACCACAATTTATTGTGATAATAGCTCACCAATTGCATTCTCAAATAATTCTATTTTCCATAAGAGAACAAAGAATATTGATGCAAAATATCATTTTATAAGAGAATTGGTTAGCAATGGTCAAAATATTTTATAGCATTGCAGGACAAAGAAACAGTTTTTTGATATCCTCACAAATCCATTAGCACAGAAAAGTATCGACTATCTCAACAAATGTCTGGGAATGACCGATGGTAGTAGTTTTGATTAAGGGGGGGTGTTGGAATTTTACTCCCAACTACCGCCATGAATGAGAAGTGGCGTAGCCCACAAATTCCATCAATTTTGATAGAAGACAAGGATAGTACCAGATACGAGAAGGTGGAGGCGTTTTCATGCAATCCCTACAAAGATAAAAATAGAGTACCGAGCCTTAAACTCAGCATTTAATTCCATCTACTGCATTGACCTAAATTTTGACCACAACGCGCAAATTCCAAGTCCTTTGTTTTACCATTTAAAGTCATTCACCATATGTTGTTTACCACCGATGCAATATTTGGCGGGATCTACTTTATACTTTACCGCATGGACCAAACTTTGTTTTTGCATTAATTTCCTTTGTATTTCACTTTTCGCACTTCCCACTGTTTAAGTAGCCTGCAAAGCGCACTTCGTATTATTTACCACTTACCTTTCTGCCACCACAAGAGAAGTTATTTAACATGCAACGAGATTGTGTTATCGCACATCACATTTGCAACAATTTATGTTTTCCCATAAAGTTCCGCAACATCTGTTGTTTTTTTTGCGACATGATTGTGCCATCGCACCTACAACCTTTTATGTTTATCAATGTTCGTGCCAGATAAAAGTTAAGCTCGTCAATCAGCGATGTGTGATCAGGAGCCGGATGCCATGTGGACTCAAGACGAATCACATAAAGTTCGAAGTCCACCAGTTTATGTGTTTGAATGTGTTTTCGTGTGTTTTTGTGTATAAGCAAAATACGACCTGCGTGTCGATTCAATGCAAAAATGGGTCTTTTGATGACAAATAACGAATTTTTGTTGATCATTTGTTCAACATTGAACATCATTGATTATAATTAGGTTTTCAGGCTTGGGCCATTTTGTATAACTAATGTAATTTCATTTTTTTTCTAAGAGAGAAAGTGATGGAATAGAAAACATAAGTTTGTTCCTCTCCTGTGTATCGCAGCCTATGTTTTGATTGTTAATTTCTGCATTATTCTTGCATTCTCTATGATTGAGGAAACAAAATTCCTTTGTCTGATTGCATTTAAAATTTTCCAACATGGTATTAGAGCTTGCCATAGGAATTTTCAACATTATTAATAAGAAAAGAGAAATTAATATATGAGTTAAAAAGATATACATTCTAAAAAATATGGATAAAAAGTCTTAACCATAGACATTATTAACTTGTAAATACATTTTATTACAATATTTAATATGACATTTTCTTTAATTAATTAAGAGAGAATAATTAACTTGGAGAATAATATAAATCATTTATTTGTGCATAAAATTATGAATATTATAACATATTACATGCAAATAAAATCTCTAGTATCCACATAATAATCAATGATAATTAAATAAATATTAAGAGAGTCTATCTCTCCACAAATAATATAACAATAATGTTTAATGATTATTAAATAAAATTATGAGAGTCTATCTATGATAAAATAATAATAAAATAATTTCGGCTTAATTAAAAAATAATAATAATAATATATGTTGATATGTGTACATATATTGACTTGATTGATTTAGTAAAGTATAATTCCTTGAGGATCTCTGAAAGAAAACTAGCACATATCAACTCTCTCTAAAACTCTGTCTGAAAGGAAAGAGGCATAAATGCTCAGTCATCAACATCAATACAGTACACATATTAACTCTCTCTGAAAGGAAACAGGCATCAACGCTCCATCGCCAACATCACTACATAGTAGGCTGAATAGTGGATACCCTCGGTGACTTTTCAGAGAAGATAGAAAATATCAAGCAATGGGAATAACTGATTGTCCATGAATTCCTTCCACCGCCTACAGCGCTGAGAGTTAAATGAGAAGCTGCCAAATATTTTTTGGGAATACCATTTACATGTCTTTACCGTAGATGAAAGGGTCACACACTTGGTTATAGCACATGACATAATATGTGTTTTTAGCAATGGGAATCTCATTCCATTTGGACGGCGGGAGAAAATCTCGCCCTTGAAGGATGAATCTGGTAAACCCATTATACTAAATTGTGAGATGGCAAGGATTGAATCTGCCTACTACAATTCTAATAACAATTCAGTCATAATTTCTGGTTATCATCAATCTTCACCCTACCTCATGATTTTAAGAATGGAAGTAACATCTATAAAATCAGGACGAACAAACGAATACAGAGAGATTTACGCAGAAGAAGCAGACACAGTTGCTTGAGATTTAAATATTCCAAATTGTAGAGAAGTGATTTACAATATAAAACAGAGAGTGCTCAAAGTTTTTGATTTGAAAGAATACAATAAGATATTGATTGTATCACTCTTAGGTGTACCATATGGAAGAGGTACACCATTTTTAAGAAATATCCATGAAAGAATAGAATGTAATTTTCAAGGTCGTGGAAATATGTACGTAGTGATATATTAGGAGGGAGGATTCCCAAGAAATATGAGCGACATATCCTTCAAAATTTATTCGAAACAGGTGCTGGAATATTAATTCCAACTGCTCACAGATAGCAGAAGGATGGAAGAATTAAACTCTGATGGAGAAGGACGCAGGCAGAAGTAGAAAGATGACAAAATTAATTTTGATGGGATCGAAAGACAGCAGCAAAAGAAAGTTTCATTTTTTACTATTTTTCAAGCAACCGAGAATTCAACCCAGCACCTACCGCAATGAATCCTCCACCAACCATTTGATTTTAATTAACACACAACTAGTAGCACATTCCAAGGGGCAACAAGCTTGAGTTGCAAAGAGGAGTGATGACCCACCAGAGGAGGTGACGTCACCTTCCTCCGACCAATCAAATCATTTTCAGGGGGGAAAAGAAATTGGCTCTTGCATAGTGTTTGAACCCCACGGAATGTTTGTTTAATGTTTTTTATTTATTTTTTAGTTGTTGTGGCATATTTGTTTTATTTGTTTTATTTTAATCTTCGGTTATATATATTTTAAATATATATATTATAAATATGAAATATTTATAATATATATACATATGTAATGTAATATACCATGTGCATTGTAGTTGACTGTGCAATGTAATTTCTTGCCCAAAGGGAGGAAAGGAAAAATAAAGAGACAGAGAGCAAAAAAGATAGAGAGCAGTAAGCTATTTTTTGCAGTAGCATATGCCAAAGGAAAAGAATGATGTGTGAGTAGCAGCGTATGCCAAAAAGAGGAGAGTTGTGTTTTGTAGAAGCTGAAGTTTTTTTTGTGAAACCAGAACTTCGTTCTGAAGAAAGAATTTCACTTATGTAACAGAGTTTTGTTTTTAATGAAATAGAGTGTTTATGTCATCTCTCTGTCCGCAATTTGTTTTTAATCTCTATGTTGAGTTGAGGAATTGCTTTTATTCCTCCGTGTGTTGGAAATTATCAGAAATTTCCAGCATGATATCAGAGCTAGTCTAGGTGCTCAGTGAACGAAGCAGAGACCACTCTTCACTGCAGAAGTTGTAAGAAGGTTATTGAAGAAGATTTCTCCAACAGAGAGAAACTACATGTTTGTTTACACAGTCAAAAGAGTTTGATTTTTTTGTTTTTTTTTAACATAGTCAAGAAAACTGTCGCGTTTGCATAGTTATGATGGCAGCAGTAGGCACTAGCCTGATGAATCTCCAACTTTCATAGTTTAACAGGGAGAAACATGAATATTGGAAAATCACGATGAGAGCCCTGTTTGCTTCACAGGACATATGGGAGCTAGTTTAGAATGGTTACCCAGAACCGGCAGACACAACAGCATTGGCTACTTTGACATAAGCAGAAAGAGACTTGTTAAGATATAATAGGAACAAGGACTCCAAAGACCTCTTCTATCTCTATCAATCAGTGCATGAGAGTATTTTCCCACGGATTTTAGCAGAAAAAAATTCTAAGGAGGCATGGGATATTCTCAAAACAACCTATCGAGGCATCGAGAAGGTGAAGACAACAAAGATGCAAATGTTGAGTAGAGACTTTGAAACTCTCTATATGAAAGAGTCTGACACTATAGAATCATTCTTCACTCATGTTACTGGGTTGGTTACCTAGATAAGGTCTCATGGGGAGACACTTGAAGAAATAACAATAGTGGAGAAAACGTTGAGAAATGTACCCTCAAGATTTGATGCCATAGTAGTGGCAATAGAAGAGAGAAATTATCTCTCACTATTTACAGTGGATGATCTTAGTGCATCCATGATGTCTCATGAACACAGACTTAACAGAGGAATGAATTCCTCATTGGAACAATATTTCAAGACTCAAATTTCTTTTGGCCGAGGCAGAGGTCAAGGAAAAGGAAACAAAAGAGGAAGAGGAAGAAACCCACATAGAGGTGGAAGAAACAACGATACAAGCACGAGTGGAAGGGGCAGAAATCAGAACCAGAATCAAGGCTCAAGCCAACATTAAGCTCATGGACAAAGGTATGATAAATCCCAAGTCTGATGTCATTATTGCAAGAAATATGGGCACTACGCTAATGAATGTAGGAAAAAGAAAAATGACATGAATAATAGGTTGAATGCTAATTTTACAAAAGAATAAAAGAACCATAAGAATGTGTTGTTAAAATGTAATTTAGCACAAGATAGACAAGATGATGTATGGTTCTTAAACTCAGGTTTCCATAACCACATGACTTGAAACATAACAATGTTTGCCAATTTAGATGAAAATGTTAAATCTGAAGTAACAATAGGGACTGATAGTAAGGTCTATGTCATGGGAAAAGGAAGAGTAAGTATCCTGACAAGAAGAGAAGAACATAAGTTTGTGCCAGTTGTATATTATTTACCCGGCTTGAAATGTAATCTTTTGAGCATTGGATAGCTCATAAACAAGGGCTACAATATATTCTTTAGAGATGATGTGTGCAATCATGGACATACCTCCAAGAAAGAAATTCATTGCAGAGGTGCATATGATAAGAAATAGGATGTTTACTCTTAAGCTCAGAACAGAATTGAAGGAAAGAATTAATGTAGCAGTTGTAACACAAGAGGTCTTTCAAGAGGAAGTGAAAGATGAAAACTAGTTATGGCACTTGGGATTTGGAAATCTCAATTTCAAAGGCCTGAACTTGTTTCACATAAAGGGAATGTTCAAAGGATTACCACTGATTGAGAAACTGGACAGCCTTTGTGAAGGCTGCATCTTGGGAAAACAACACAGAGAAAGCTTTCCAGTAGGAAAGAGCATAAGGGCAAAGGCACTGTTAAAAATAGTCCATTAAGATTTGTTTGGACCAATGCAAACACCATTTTTAGCTAGCAGCAAATATGTTTTGACATTCATAGATGCTTACACCAAAAATACATGGGTGTATTTCTTGAAACAGAAGAGTGAAGTGTTTAAGTAGTTCTGCCACTTCAAAGATCTTGTTGATAAGCAGAGTGGGCACTACATCAAAGTGCTAAGAACTGACAGAGGTGGAGAACAAATCTCCAAAGAATTCCCACATTTATGTAGGGAGAATGGCATACATAAGCAGTTTACCACAAGGTACACACCTCAGCAAAACAGTCTTGTAGAAAGGGAGAATAGGACCATCATGGACATGGTTAGAATTATGTTAAAGGAAAAGCATTTTCCAAATGAGTATTGGGCTGAATCTGTCAATTGTGCAGCGTATATCTTGAATAGATGCCCAACCAAAGCATTCATGAACAGAGTTCCGGAAGAAGCATGGAGTGGAACAAAGCAGTTTGTCAATCACATGAATGTTTTTGGACGTGTGGCTTATGCACATGTCCCAGATCAATTGAGAAAGAAACTTGACAGTAAGGGGCAGAAGTGTATCTTTGTTGGATACAGTGAGGAGTCCAAGGCATATAAACTCTATAATCCATCCACCAAGAAAGTAATAATAAGCAGATATGTGCATTTTATTGAAGAAGAATCTTGGGATGGAAGCTTAGATAAAATAGTGAATGTGAAGACATGTGTGTCTCATGAAGAACAAGAGGAAGGGACAACAGAAAATAATGCCTCCTTTTTGGCTCCTTGTTGTGAAACCAGCTCCAAAAAGAGAAGAAAAGAGATATCAACGCCTTAGAAATAAGCCACTTCGAGGGGGAAACCTCCAATACATTACATGAATGAACAATTCTTGGATGATACAAATTACAAAACCTCCTTTCTATATATAGGAGTCCATGGGGACATAATGTAATCCTAGTGGGGCCACAATGTAACCCTAGCTGACCTAACAATAATAATTTAGGGGCAGAATAATAACAATATGGGGGTTATAGGGGTAAAACAATAACAATAAAGGGGGCTACACTAACATAATAAGGGACTACAATATTAATATAGGGACTTAACATGCCCCTCTCCTTCAAACAAGTGTTTTCCTCAATGCTTGATTATTTCTTGATGCTTCTGTATAAAATTCTCATCCTCCCATGTGGAATCCTCTATAGGAAAGTTCTTCCACGTGCTGAGATACTCTGAAATTGATTGTACTTGTCAGGTTCTTTTTTCTGTAATTTCTTCAGAACTTCTTTCGATGTGATGTTGATCTTCCTGTTGTTTCATTAGATCCTGCACCAAAGTTAGGTTACCTTTTGAAAGTTGGAGAACTTGTTGTTGATGCTCGATGTGATCTTCCACTAATTTATCATCCCTATTATCTATTATTTGATCCTTCAAACCATCCAACTTCGCTTCCACGCCTTTCTTAAAAACTTCCATTTCATTTTTTGTTGCTCTTTGTGAGAGCGAAATTTGGTGCACTTGCTCTTGTAATTTTGATCGATCATGTTGCAATTCTTCATCTTCATGAGTCATAGTAGAGCCTTCTGAAGGCTTAATGGGTGTTAAATTATTTTTACAGGGAATTTTTTAGAACCCAATACTGATATCTATTCTACAATATGCCCTTGGAATCAATTCAAATTAATTCTTCAAACAAGACTTATGCAATTCAGAAAAAAATTCACACCTTTTTCTTGCTTTTGAGGAGCTGGATATTGAAATTGGATTATCTCTATGATTTTGGATCTTCAATATCTGAAATTTGGCACTGAGGTAGCCTTATAAATTATCTTTCAAATGCCACAGGTCTGACTTGATTCAGATTCTCCAAGGAAAATTTATGTCTAATCTCCCACAATGACCTAATTATGGACTGGTTCAGTAGAGCAAACTTGTACGACTTGCCACGTGTCACCGTTTCATCTTTTAGCTCTGAAATTCATAGAAAAGAAACTACAGTCCGTGTAATTGTGACCACTTTTAATGAC
Source organism: Pinus albicaulis (assembly GCA_034641835.2). Taxonomy (NCBI): domain Eukaryota; kingdom Viridiplantae; phylum Streptophyta; class Pinopsida; order Pinales; family Pinaceae; genus Pinus; species Pinus albicaulis. Next base: position 1,914,780,165 of record CM076575.1, read on the forward strand.
ACTCCAATCTGATGCTCAGAGAGAGAGTTATGAAGATTTCCCACGATCACAACTTTGAGATGAAATTCAGGAGCCTGAAAAAGTACTACCTGCCAAAGATCATATCTCTAAAAATATTGCGAACCAAGCTCTGAAATTTTGTGATGAGTTTCCTCAGGATTTTAGCTTCGCGCCCTAAAAATTTTAGATTCTGAAATTTCGTAAAAAAAACGTTATAGCGCAAATGCCACGGTGAACTGTTTAGATTAAATTAAGGAGCCTGCAAAAAGACCTAACTTCCACAAATCATATCTCTGAAAATGTTGCAAACCAAGATCTGAAATTTTGCGGTGATGTTCCTCAGGATTTCGACTTCATACCCTAAAAATTTCAGCTTCTGAAACTTCGCAGAAAAAAAATTATAGAGAAAATTCCACGATGACCTGTTTGGAGCAGCGAAACTGTAGAATCTCAAAGCTCTGATACCAAATGTTGTGAAACCAGCTCCAGAAAGAGAAGAAAAGAGCTATCAACGCCTTAGAAATAAGCCACTTCGAGGGGGCAACCTGTAATACATTACATGAATGAAAAATTCTTGGATGATACAAATTACAAAATCTCCTTTCTATATATAGGAGTCCATGGGGCCATAATGTAATCCTAGCCGACCTAAAAATAATTTAAGGGCACAATAATAACAATATGGGGGTTACAGGAGTACAACAATAACAATAAGGGGGGCTACACTAGCATAATAAGGGACTACACTATTAATATAGGGACTTAACACTCCTCCTCCACCACGAGAAGCACAACAAACCACACCACAAGCTGGAAATAGAACAACCTTGAGAAATCAAGGAAGTGCTTCTCCAAGCACACCACAAGGATCAGAAACTCCCTCGAGTTCAAGTGGAACTCCAAGTACACCAATAAGACCGCGATTTATAAATCTCAGCAAGATTTATGAACGAGGAGAGGTAAATGATAATTTTGTTCTGAACTCTTTATTTTCTTTTTATTGTCATGTTGATGACCCAATTCATTTTGAATATGTTGTAAAGGAAGAAAAATGGATTGAAGTAATGAATGAAGAGATTGGTGCAATAGAAAAGAGTAATACATGGGAGTTAGTGGACCATCCTAAAGGTAAAGAAGTCATTGGAGTAAAATGGGTTTATAATAGCAAAAGCAATGCTGAAGGAAAGATTGAAAGGAATAAGGAAAGACTTGTTGTGAAAGGCTACAAGAAGCAACAAGGAAGAGATTATGAAGAAACCTTTGCACTGGTTGCATGGACGGAAAGAGTAAGAGCAGTTTTATCCATAGCAGCACAACAAAAATGGAAGGTTTACCAAATGGATGTGAAATTTTCATTCCTAAATGGAGTGTTGAAAGAAGAGGTATATGTTGAACAACCTCCAGGCTATGAGATTGAAGGCCAAGAGAACAAAGTATGCAAGTTGAAAAAATCTCTTTATGGGTTGAAGCAAGCACTAAGAGCATGGTACAGTAGGATAGATGCTTACCTGACTGAAAATGGATTTGAGAAATGTGATGGAGAAACCACACTCTACATAAAAGAAAATGACGGTAAGATTCTTATTGTTGTTTTACATGTAGATGATTTAATCTTTACTAGCAATGAAGTTTCTCTCATTATTGATTTTAAAGCAGTCATGAAGAGTGAATTTGAAATGATTGATTTGGGTTTTTCCAGATATTTTCTTGGAATAGAAGTAGAGAAAAATGAAAATGGTATTTTTATTTCCCGCGCAAAATATGTTGAAGAGGTGTTGAAAATATTCAACATGCGGAGGAGCAAGGGAGTTGTAACTCCAACTGTCATGGGGTTAAAATTGATCAAAGAAGACATCAGCAAGTACTTTGATCCAAGTTTGTGTAAAAGAATAGTTGGAAGCCTTATGTATTTGACTGCAACTAGGCCAGATATTTTGTATGTTGTAAGTTTAATTTCCAGATTCATGGAAGCACCAAAATGGACTTATTGGCAGGCAGTCGAGGGGATTCTAAGGTATGTCAATGGAATGAAGGGGTATGGTATTTTCTACTCCTCATCTGAAAATTTTGAATTGATTGGTTACACTAACAAAGATTGGGCTGGAAGTGTGGATGACAGGAAGAGACCATCTGGATATGTGTTTCATTTGGGATCGAGAGCCATTTCATGGGCTTCCAAAAAGCAACCAATAGTTTCTTTATGAATATCAGAGGCAGAATATGTGGCAGCAATAGCAACAACATGCCAAGCAGTATGGATGAGAAGAATGCTTAGAGATTTATGTCATGAACAGGACAAAGGAACAACAATTTACTGTGATAATAGATCAACGATAGCTTTATCAAATAATTTTGTCTTCCATAAGAGAAAAAATCATATTGATGCAAAATTTCATTTTATAAGATAACTGCTTAATAATGGTGACATTGTTTCGCAACATTGCAGGACAGAGGAACAATTTGCTAATATATTAACAAAACCATTAACGCAGAAAAGTTTTAACTATCTCAGGAAATGCCTGGGTATGCAAGAGAACAACAGTTGTAATTAAGGGGGAGCGTTGGAATACTAATTCCAACTTCTTGCAGACAGCAGAAGGATGGAAAAATTAAACTCTGATGGAGAAGGATGCAGGCAAAAGCAAAAAGATGGAAAAATTAATTTTGATGGGATCAAAATACAACAGCAACAGAAAGTTTCATTTTTTATTGTTTGGCAAGCAACCGAGCATCCAACCCAGCACCTACCGCAGTGAATCCTCCACCAAGCATTTGATTTGAATTAACACACAACCAAAAACACATTCTAGGGGGCATCAAGCTTGAGTTGCAAAGAGGAGTGATGACCCACCGGAGGAGGTGACCTCACCTTCCTCCAGACCAATCAAATTGTTTTTGGGAGGGGGGGGGCAAATAAATTGGCTCTTGCATAATTTTTGAACCCCAAGCAATGTTTGTTTAATTTTTTTGATTTAGTTTTTAGTTTTCATGGCATATATGTTTTATTTGTTTTGTTTTAAACTTTGGTTATATATATTTTAAATATATATATTATAAATATGAAATATTTATAATATATATACATATGTAATGTAATATGTCGTGTGCATTGTAGTGGACTGTGCAATGTAATTTCTTGCCCGAGGGCAGAAAAGGAAAAACAAAGAGACAGAAAGGAAAAAAGACAAAGAGCAGTAAGTTGTGTTTTGTAGCAGCATAAGTTTTTTTGTGAATCCAGAACTTCGTTCTGAGGAAAGAATTTCACCTTTGTAACAAAGTTTTGTTTTTAATGAAATAGAGTGTTCATGCCATCTCTCTGTCCATAATTCATTTTTAATCTCTGTGTTGAGTTGAGTAATTATTTTAATTCCTCTGTGTGTTAGAAATTATCATAAATTTCCAACAATAGGATGGAGAATTGTGTCAGGGAGTTATCATCCATTTCAACCATCCAACTCAGTTATAGTTTGCTGAACTGTGTAGCAATCATACAATATTTGTGGAACATTATGGAGGGAATATGGAAGTGATTGATATATATGGTGAGGTCCCTCAATTAATACCAAAAAATTTAGAAGCATTGGCGAAACCTTACTATCTACCTAAATTGGACCATTTCTTGTGTTACACCAGAAGTCAAAGGCTTCACCCGTGTAATATGCGAGGTGACATTTTGATCACATTTGAAGACCACCCCAGGCGTTTTCCCATATACAGTGGAACTCACATTGCAAAGGAGCAAGATATTATCATTTCTATTTGCTATCTGAACAACTTTGATGATTATTGTACGATCAATATAAGCAGCATTATTACGGGAAAATGTCTGGCAAATATTATGATTGAGAGTCATTCTCAGATCAGACAGGCTGCATTGTCAGGTCAAATCATGGCACTGGCATATGACGAACGGACTGGATAAATTTTCATAGGTAATGAAAATGGAATTTGTTGTGTGTAGTCAAAGAGTTTTCCCTCTGATGCTTGGTATGATGAGGAAGAGCTTGAGTGGAGGAGGATGATGAAGATGATGAGGATACCATAGAACAGAGTTAGATAGTAGATTTTAATCTATCATAAAAAAACATTTGTCATGTAGTTATTGTTATTTCTCATTTTCACATGATCATTGTTATTTATGGTTAGTTATGATTCTTATGTCTTGTACATAACATTGTATATTCTTTTGGGTTTTATAACTTTTTATTATTTATTGTTTATTATAATGTCATTTGGTATTTAATATATTATTTATTCTTTATTTTAATATTATTTTTTATTTAATATGTAGTTATATATAATATCCTATATTTATTTTAATTCTGTATCTACCAAGTGTAGAGAATGATCAAACTTTTTGTCACTTAAAAAATTTTTACATGTCAAGAGATTTGATCCCTTTCATGTAAGTTGGTTTAATTATTAGTTATAAATTGTAATTATCAATATAAATGTGTTTATTAATTCTATGTTTTTTATTTTATTTTTTACCAAGTTAAAATGTTAAAGATTACAACATTTCTACCATAGAGCATATATTTACATAGGAGTTAAATTTACATATGAACCTGAAATATTTAAAAAAAAATTAATAAAAATTGAATTGGCTGAAGGGAAATTTTGGATAAAATATAATACATTACCCAATATTTATTACCAACCCACCTGATTTCAAGAAATTTGATCCATGTTGGCATGGATCTAGGTTTGTTTAGTTTATAATTATTAATTATAAATATACACATAATTATTAATTTTCTGATTTTTTTTTATTTTTACCAACTCAAAATGTTAAACATTACAAAATATCTACCATAATAGGATCAAACATTTATATAAGAGTTAATTTTACTTATGAACCTCAAATATAAGGAAATTTTTTAATAAAAATTAAATTGCGTGACAAGAAATCTTGGATAGAATATAATTGCACCGAGAGGTTGGGCCTAGAGGCTCTGTAGCCAGTACTACCCTGATGTGTAAGTATGTCACATCCTCAAAAAATAATAAATTGTATTTTTGCTAATGTCGGCCAAAGAATTAACCTAATTGTGAGAGCTACATCTACTTCTAACTAGTTGGTTAACTAGTTAAGTGATTTTTATTATTTGTTAATAAAGAACTGATACAATTAATGTTATTAATTTTAATAATAGAGTTGTTATGGAAAATAACTGGAAAAGAAAAGTAAAATGCTGATGATAAATGTTTCCGAGAATTGAAAATAGGTTGGGAATAGTTGTAAATAGTTACTTGCTCCTCTGAGGATAAATGACTGATCCCAGTGAGGAGTAGGGGGTATGTTGATGGATGAAGGAAAGAGTGAAGGATTCCTGAGCTAGTAAATAACTAGTGGAAGAACACTCAGAAATTTCCTGAAGTTTATGGTACTGACTGGACTAGATGTCCTGAGGTCACAACATAAATAAAAATCCATTGTTAACCCGTACCGTTCAATGTGGAGCACGGGGGCAAGGAGGACATAATTTCCTCACTTGATGGTTGGGAGGACCACAGCTAAAATCTAAAGAATTCAAGTAAGTAAAATTTATTTTTTTCTGTAAATAAGTATATGATAATGTTGTTCTCTATCTATATAGGTATTTATCAAATAGTGGGTAAATTGTATATAAACCTAGATAGGTGTTGAGAAGGTATATTGTTAATGAGATGGGTTGGTTATTATTTTCATTAAAACAGAAGTAGAGAATGTTATCCAATGTTTTACAGTTTTATTAAAGATATTCGTATATAGTAAAGAAAGTAAATGATTATAACGGAATAATGAACCTAGAATAGGAGATGTCGCATGCATTTTTATTTCTTTTTAAAACCAAAGAAAAGTAGAAAAAATGCATGTCAGCAAGAAGGAGGGTCTTGCAAAAAAATATCAAAAATAGTAAATAACAAATAACCCTCAGGTTATTCATAAAATATACTTGAACAACATATACAAAAAGTTTTTTAAAAAGAAAAATTGACCATAAATGAATGCATGAGCTACACACTCTAAGAAATTCCATTCAATGTTTTTTTTTATTTCTCCTTAAGAATCGAGGAGGCTGTCAGATGAGGGTTCAGGTGAAAACTCAATCCCAATGTCTAGTCGCCTCTGAGGAAGTGTTTTATACTCAGACAGAGTGATTCGGTGGTCTGGACAGCCACGAGCTAATACAAAATTCCGAACAGCACCCTCAACCTAGTTCACTAAAAAGAAATAATTTCCATATCTCCAGTAGAGTAAAACAAAGATAGTCCATTAAAAATTATAATGAAGAACTTCTTCATATTCACATATCATTACATAGTAGAGAAATCTTATATTTTTTATCTATAGCGAAGGAGAAAAAGGAAAAATATCCATTAATATAAACTCAACCCGAATGGTGCAACAAGGAGACTAACAAGCCTGCATTATAAATGATACATAATAGCTTGGTGAACCATTTTCGTGCACTGGAGAAAATTTAAGAACATAATCGTAGTTATGCTAATCCATAAAAATGAAAGAAGGTAAATCATGCTAGCAAATGATAGTAACAAAGCAGTAATATATGGTTTATGCAAATTTAAACAGTAATTGGCTACATCCAAAAATTTAGAAGAGTGCGTAGCATCCACTTTGGAGTTTTATCTCTCATTAAAAATTCCACTTAACAAAAACTTTACAAGATTGTCACAGGTGCAAAAGACATGTTAAATACTTTACCAGATATAAATAATGTTCCTTAGAGGAATAGTGAATTCTGAAAAATAGAATAAAAACCTTCATTTTTGGAAACCGGAGAAAAGCATGAGGGGCTAAACACTTATGCCATGAGATGGTATCTCTCAAGGCATACCTAGAGAAACTCCGAGAGAAATAGTGTAGAAATCCCAAGCAAATCTAGAACTACGAACTCGACGCTCTGTAAGGAAGTTGTATAGACTTTGTAGGAGGTTACCTGTACATCAAAAAATAATAATTATTTCTGTGTAATTATAAAGGAAGAAAGATAAATTTTCAAGACTATTGCATGGAAACTCGAAAAAAAAATGAAAGTGCCTGTAACAATAGTATACCTATGAGAATTAAATTGTGCTCCTCTTCCACATGAGTTGGTTTTGAATCCACCAGAGGCATCAAGTGAGAAAGCTAGCTTGTAACAGATAATCCAGGTTGTTGGACTGAAAAGCAAAATGATGATTGTGTGTATAGGGAGGAATGTTACCTTAGATGTGCAAAACGAAGTCCATGGGAAAAGCACCTAGGTTTAATCCTCTTTTGATAACACAGATGCCTGCAAAAATATTAAGATAAAGCATGAGGAACCTCATCCTCTGGATTTGAGGTTCTACTCACTTTGAAAAATCAATAAACTAGAAGCAAACCATCCATGGCAACTCATTGAGTAAAAGAGATCTATTGGCAGAAGTGGTGGGTTATGGGTGGCAGCTAGGGCTTGGCATGGATATCCATGCGAAGCTTCCCGCTGAAGTCTAAACAATTGATCTCCTTAGAATCGACGATGGAGATTAAAAGGCATAACATATAATGTGGCAAGCAATCTAAACTTGATCTTACACTTGTCAGCAATATTAATGTTTCAATACACTGCATTTAAACCATTCCCTAATTCTTGACTGACATATCTCGGGAGATCTAAAACTTTGATGTAAACCGAAGTGACGGTAAGCCTTAGTGGGAGTTTATTTCACAAATGTATGTAACTAAAGTGCGGTGAAGCCATACATTATCTATATATATATATATATATATATATATATATATATATATATATATATATATATATATATATATATATATATATATATATATATATATATATATATATATATATATATATATATATCGGGGTAAACCATTATTTAGACATATATCAAAATTTATAATGTTAAAAACTCAAAAACATCAACGTTAATTGCTAGAGAATGGAGTAGTATTTATGCAATTAAGATTTTATTTATGATTAGTTAGTGTTTAGGATAATATTAACTTATATAGGTAGGAAATAATAAAAAAATAATAATCTCTTATTTGTATGTGTGTGACAAGTGGTATCGGAGAAATGTTCATATGTTGGGAGCCTAAGGGTCGACTAACGATAGAGTTGTGTGTGTGACTGATGCACAGAGAGAGAGAGAGAGAGAGAGAGAGAGAGAGATTTAGAGAAAGATAATGAGAAGGGGGACAACACCACAACCACCCGAAGGTACTGAAGAACCCCAAGCACAACCAGTGATGAACCCAGAAATGTGGGTTCAGTTAAGTGTCGAACAACACCAAGAAATGCATAGGCTACTGGAAGAACAACAACATTAAACCAGTTTCCTATTGAATACGGTGCAACAACTGTAGGAGGAAATGGTGCGTGCTCGAAAAGATAATGAAATATTACTGTAAGACCAGGAAAATATATTAAAGAGCCTGTCAGATAAATAAAACTAGGAGGTGGAACATCTAAGTACTGATAGAGGCATGGAGTAAAAATATGAGTAGCAAACGAGAAACAACACCACTAACAGAGTGGAAAGAAGCCCATCCCAGCAAATCAAGAACAAAAATTACAATGAAACAGAATCTGGCTATGTGTCAGATCAGAAAAAGGTTAAAAAGAAGAAAGTCAAACTTTAGGGGGAGTTTCATAAAATAAAACCACCAACGTTTGATGGTGAAGCTAAGGAGGTGGTTGAAGCCAAGTTAATAAACATGAATAAGCACTTTTAGGTGTACGAGTAAAATAGCAACCTGAAGGCCAGATTAGCCATATATCAATTGAGAGAGAAAGCCACATTCTGGTGGGAAGAAGTGAAGAATGTTCACAGCATAGAGGAAGAAGATGTCACCTAGGAATCATTCCAGCAATAATTTAAGGAAAAGTATCTAACAGAATGATTCTATGATGAAAAAGCTAAGGAAATTCATGACTTAAGATTGGGACAAATGACTATGGATGAATATATCACAAATTTCAATTCCCTATTACGATATGTTCCCTATCTTCAAGAGGAAAAGGCTAAGATGCAGAGATTTCTGAGCAGCCTGCCAACACATATTAACGAGCGAATCAAAATTTTAAACCCTTGAATGATGCATGAAGCCATTCGTAAAGCATGAATGTGCTATCAGTAGTCCAAGGATAAAGGGGAGTCTAGCAGAAATTGGTCGCCGAAGAAAGGACCAAAAAGTAACTCGAATTTCAAAAGCGCAAAAAATAGTAATTTCAATAATTCTGCACGTAATTTTGTCAGCAAACAGTTTGGTAGAAATCACTAGAGAACCAGATGGCCAGCAGAGGAAAATCCTACAGAGGCATCTAGTAAGCCTAATCAAGGGTAGCTGACCAAGCCACCTCTATAGTGTTGGGGGTGCGGTGAGGCACATTACTACAAAAACTATCCACGGCGAGCAAGAAATGACACAATTGCAACGTTGCATGAAGCTTCTATAGTAGGCGATGTGGCGTAAAACATCCCTCATATCAATGCGATGTTGGAGGACCGACAGGTGAATTATGAACCAATAATTATTTTGCTAGAAGGTAAAATACTAACTCAATATGTTTCTATTTTGATAGACCTAGGTGCAAGTTTGAGCCATGTTAGTCCCAAAATAGTGGAAATGTGTAAATTGAAAGAACAAAAATTTAAAATTTCATGGCTGGTACAACTAACCACTGGAGCAAAATGAAAAGTAACTGCCAAAATTCCAAACTGTAAGTTGGAAATTTCAGAATAGCAGCTACACATATATTTGAACATTCTACCATTATGGTCATATGATGTTTTGATGGGCATGGATTGACTAGAAAAGCATTGGACCTTAGTGGATTGTAAGGAAAATATTATTTATTACAGACTGCATGATGGAACACGTAAAGAGATTCAAGGAATCAAGAATCCATTATAGTTACGCCCAATTACAACATCTCAAATGAATAAATGTATAAGGAATGGATTTTAGTTATATGCCATTCAAGTGGGGTATGCAGTTTCCAAGGAAAAATCACCTATGATGGAAAATATATTTGTGGTGAAAAATTCCTGGACGACTTTCTAGAAAATATTCCTAGATTACTGCCAAGGAGAGACATTGACTTCACCATAGAGTTAATGCTAGGAGCTCCTCCCGTGTTAAGGGCTCCTTACAGAATGAGCGTGCTAGAACGAACTGAGTTGAAAATGCAGTTACAGGAACTACTGGATAAGGGCTACATTTGTTCAAGTGTGTCTCCATGGGGAGCACCAGTACTGTTCGTGAAGAAGAAGGACAAAACCATGCGAATGTGCATGGATTATAGGCACCTCAATAAGTTAACAGTCAACAAAAAACACCCTTTACAAAGGATTGATGATCTGTTTGATCAAGTGAAGAGGGCCACAGTGTTTTCCAAGATATATTTAAGATCTGGATATCACCAGATTCGAATCAAGGATGAATACATTTGCAAGACAACATTTCATACCAGGTATGGACACTATGAATTTGTGGTGTTACCTTTTGGGTTAACAAACGCACCAGTAACCTTTATGAGGTTAATGCTTGGAGTCTTCCATACTTTCCTGGATAATTTTGAACTTATATTTATAGATGATATTTTGATCTATTCTAAAAACCCGGAAGACCATAAGGAGAATTTGAGGATTGTGCTGGAAATGCCAAGAAAACACCAGTTGTACAGTAAGTTCAGCAAGTGTGATTTATTCAAAACAAAAATCCAATTTTTAGGCCATGTTATTTTAGGAGAGGGAATTGTTGTTGATCCAGAGAATATCAAAACAATCATTGAATGGAGAGTACCCCAAAATGTGGCAAACATTAGATCCTTTATGGGATTAGCTGGGTACTACCAAAGGTTTATCGAAGAATTTTCCAGAGTTTCATTTCCCATCATTTCCTTGCAAATGAAAGGAAAATTAAAAAAGTGAACTATCAAATGTCAAAACAATTTTGAAAATTTGAAACAACTTTTGACTATTGCACCTGCGTTAAGGGTGGCTGACCCAAGCAAAGAATTTGAAGTGTGTACCAACGCAAGTAAAGGTGGTGTTGGGGCAGTCTTATCTTAGGAAGGAAAAGAGGTGGTGTATGAATCCAGAAAGTTGAAGGATCATGAAAAAAGGTACTCAGTGTATGATTTGGAGTTAACTATAGTTGTACATGCGCTCCGGGTATGGAGACACTACTTGCTTGGTAAGAAGTTTTTGTTAAAAACAGATCATAGCAACTTCATTAGTTACTTCAAGCAAGCAGATTTAAACTCAAGACATGTAAGATGGAATGCTTTCTTAAGTGAGTTTGATATGGATATTCATCACGTAAATGGGAAATAAAACCAGGTAGCTGATGCTCTAAGAAGAAAACTACATGGTATATATGAGTTGTATTATAATCAGCTAGAAAATAAATTTTTGGAACAAGTGAGGGGAGAGGCACAAAAAGATCCAGAATGCCAATTTTTATGGCAAAAGATGGAGGAAATCAGAAAGCAAGGAATTAAATCTGAGTATGGAATAAATGAAGATCAGATGCTAACTTTTCGAGGTAAAATGTATGTTCCTAATCGCATGGCTCTGAAAGAGATGATAATGGATGAGTACCATTGCAGCAATTATGCAGGTCATCCAGGATACTAGAAAATGTTGACTGCAATAAGAAAGGTATACTTTTGGCCTCGTATGCATAAAAAAATTGCTGAGTATTTAAGTAAATGTTTGGAATGTCAACAGGTGAAGGTGGAGCATCAACATCCCGTAGGGTTGTTGCAACCCATACCAATACCTGAATGGAAGTGGGAGGTCATATCACTGGACTTTATTACAGGCTTACCACTAACAAAAAGGAAAAATTATTCCATCATGGTGGTGGTGGACAGATTGAGTAAATTTGCACATTTTATACCTGTGTAGTCTACTTACAAGACAATTCAGATAGCTGACATATTCATGAAGGAGATTTTTCAGACTACATGGAATTCCAAAGACAATTATCTCAGACTGGGATGTTAAGTTTACTTATTCCTTTTGGAAGACATTGTTTACAGGACTGGGAACTCAGATAAACTTTAGCACAGCTTATCATCCCCAGCCTGACAGAGAAACGAAGCAATTAAACCAGGTATTGGAAGAGATTTTGCGCATGTATGTAATGCAGCAGCGAACTAAATGGGAAGATTATCTGCACTTGGTCGAATTTTCTTACAACAATGGTTATCAGGAGTCCCTGAAGATGAGTCCTTTTGAGGCTTTGTATGGGAGGCAGTGTCGCACACCCATAAATTGGAGTAGCCCCGAGACAAAATTAATGTTGGGACCTGAAATGCTTGCTAAAATGGAATTAGAAGTAAAGAAGATAATACAAAATTTGAAGGTTGCACAAGATCGGCAGAATATCTATGCGGATAAAAAGAGGTCTTATCGGGAATTCGAAGTAGGAGACCATGTGTAGATGAGGATCAAACCTAAGGGGAGTACCTTGCGGTGGACCTCTTGTGCCAAATTGTATCCCAGGTTCTATGGACCTTTCCCAATTTTGGAAAGGATAGGACCTGTAGCTTATCGGCTAGCTTTACCTAGTCACATTCGAGTACATAATGTATTTCATGTGTCCTTGTTGAAGCGTTACATGCACGATTCAAAGCACGTAATTTATTGGCAAAATATAGAGGTACGATAGAATTACAAATCCTAACTTGCAATATTATTTTCTTTGTGATAAATTGACAAGACATTTTACTATTGCAGGTAGAGTCAGACAGCGAGTTCCTGGTCAATCGCAACACATACCTGACCAATGGGAAATCATGCTCCTGAAACGAGTTATCACCCAGGTTAAAGTGCAGTTGAAGCACTTTGGTCCGGATGAGGCTACTTGGGAGGATGAAAGATCCGTGCGGGAATCCTACCCATAGCTCTTTTCAGAGCTAGAGTGAAAACACCAACGATGGTATTACTTCTAGGGAGGAAGTTCTGACAGTCACATTTACTGCTAACTAGTTGGTTAACTAGTTAAGTGATTTTTATTATTTGTTAATGAAGAAATGAGACAATTAAAGTTATTAATTTTACTAATAGAGTTTTTATGGAAAATAACTGGATAAGAAAATTAAAAAGTTGATGGTAAATGTTTCAAGAACTGAAAATAGGTTGGGAACAGTTGGAAAAAGTTACCTGCTCCTCTAAGGATAAATAACTGATCCTAGTGAGGAGTAGAGGTTCTGTTGATGGATGAAGGAAATAGTGAAGGATTCCTGAGCTGGTAAATAACTAGTGGAAGAACACTCGAAAATTTCCTGAAGTTTTTGGTACTGACTGGACTGGATGTCCTGAGGTCACAGCAGAAAGCAAAATCCACTGTTAACCCATACCGTTCAGTTTGGAGCACGGGGGCAAGGAGGACATAATTGCCTCACTTGATGGTTGGCATGACCACAGCTAAAATCTAAAGAATTTAGATAAGTAAATTGTATTGTTTTTTTGTAAATAAGTATATGATAATGTTGTTCTGTGTTTGTACAAGTATTTACCAAATAGTGGGTAAACTCTATATAAACCTAGATAGGTGTTGAGAAGGTATATTGTTAATGAGATGGTCTGGTTATTATTTTCATTAAAACAGAAGTAGAGAATGTTATGCAATGTTTTAAAATTTTATTAAAGATATCCGTATTTAGTAAAGAAAGTAAATGATTATAACAGAATAATCAACCTACAATAGGAGACGTAGCATGCATTTTTATTTCTTTTTAAAACAAAAGAGCGGTAGAAAAATGTATGTCAGCAAGAAGGAGGGTCTTGCAAAAAAATATCAAAAACAGTAAATAGCAAGGAACCCTCAGGTTATTCATAAAATATACTCGAACAACATATACCAAAAGTTTTTAAAAATAAAAGCTAACCATAAATGAATGCATGAGCTACACACTCTAAAAGATTCGATTGAGTAATTTTTTTATTTCTCCTTAAGAATCGAGTAGGCTGTCAAACCAGGGTTTGGGCGAAAACCCAATCCCAATATCTAGTCACCTCTCAGGAAGTGTTTTATACTCAGACAGAGTGATTCGGTGGTCCGAACACCCACGAGGTAATACAAAATTCCGAACAGTACCCTCAACTTGGTTCAATAAAAAGGAATTATTTCCATATCTCTAGTAGAGTAAAACAAAGATAGTTGATTAAAAATTATAATGAAGAATTTCTTCATATTCACATATCATTACGTAGTCGGGAAATCTTATATTGTTTATCCACAACAAAGGAGAAAAAGACTGAATATCCATTAATATAAACTCGACCCAAATGGTGCAACAAGGAGACTAACAAGCCTACATTATAAATGATACATAATAGCTTGGTGAACCATTTTCGTGAACTAGAGAAAAATGAAAAACAAAACCATAGTTCCATTAATCCATAAAAAGGGAATAAGGTAAATCACACTAGAAAATGATAGTAACAAAGCAATAAATATATGGTTTCTGCAAATTTAAACAATAATTGGCTACATCCAGCAATTTAGAAGAGTGTGTAACATCCACTTTGGAGTTTTATCTCTCATTAAAAAATCCACTTAAGAAAAACTTTACAAGATTTTCATAGGTGCGAAAGACCTGTTAAATACTTTATTAGATATCAATAATGTTCCTTAGAGGAACAGTGAATTCTGAAAAATGGAATAAAGACCTCCATTTTCGGAAACTCGAGAAAAGCATGTGGGGCTAAACCCTTATGCCATCAAATGGTATCTATAGAGGCATACCTGGAGAAATTTTGAGAGAAAGAGTTTAGAAATCCCAAGCAGATCTAGAACTGCAAACTCAACGCTTTGTAAGGGAGTTTTCTAGACTTTGTAGGAGCTTACTTCTCCGTGACAGAAGAATAATTAATTCGGTGTAATTATAAAGGAAGAAAGATAATTTTTCAAGACTATTGCATGGAAACTCAAAAAAAGAAGGAAAGTGCCTGTAACAATAGTATACCTATGAGAATGAAATTTTGCTCCTCTTCCGCATGAGTTGGCTGCGAATCCACCATAGGAATCAAGTGAGAAAGCTAGCTTGGAATAGATAATCTAGACCATCAGATTGAAAATCAAAACAATGATTGTTTGTATATGGAGGAATGTTACCTCAGCTATGCAAAACGAAGTCCATGGGAAACACGCCTTGGTTTAATCCTCTGTGGATAACGCAAATGCCTGCAAAAATATTAGGATAAAGCATGAGGAACCTCATCCTCTAGAGTTTAGGTTCTGCTCACTTTGACAAATCAATAAACCAGAAGCAAACCCTCCATGGAAACTCACCAATTAAAAGGGATCTGTTGGCAGAAGTGGTGGCTTATGGGTGATAGCTAGCGCTTGGCGTGGAGATCCATGCAATGTTTCCTACCGAAGTGTAAACCAATTATCTCCTTAAAATCGATTATGGAGATTAAAAGGCATACCATATAATATGGTGAGCAATCTGAACCTAATCTTACACCTGTCAGCAGTATTAATGTTCTGGTACACTGCATTTAAACCCTTCCCTAATTTGTGCCTGACATATCTCGGGAAATCTAAAACTTTGATGTAAACGGAAGTGATGGTAAGCCTTAGTGGGAGTTCATTTCACAAATGCATGTAACCAAAGTGTGGTGAAGATATATATATATGTCGGGGTAAACCATTAGTTAGACATATATCAAAATTTATAATGTTAAAAACTCAAAAACATCAATGTTATTTGCTAGAGAATGAAGTAGTATGTATGACGATTAAGACTTTATTTATGAGAAGTTAGTGTTTAGGATAAGACTAACTTGTATAGGTAGGAAATAATAATAAAAAAATATCTCTTATTTGTATGAGTGTGACACTAATCTTAAATTATATACTACTTGAATATTTAGATTATATGTAACTTTTTTAACTTATTAATGGGCTGAGATTAATTATTAAAATGCAACTACGTATTATTTATATTATTTGAAAGGATAGTAAATATCTCACTCATTTAATAATTTCTTTATCATATATGTGAATTTGAATGGATCATAAAGTTATCTTTAACAAACGAATTTACCACATTGAATTTCCAAATTAAGTAAAATTTTAAACATCTTTATTGTTTACTAAAGTCAATAAAATTTCTTAAATCAAAGGAAAAAAAGTTAATTCAACATAAACAATCAAAATCCAAAATCTTTTAATATTTCGTGTAATGAAATATTTGTAAAATGAATCTTTAAAAATAAAACCATATTCTATGGATAAATTAAAATCTTTAAAGATAGAAATATTTCCCCATCAAAATTGTAATATTTCAAAATATTATTTTGATAGGGTAGATGTGTGAGTGTTACATGTAATGTAAGATTTTATGTAAACAATTTTAATTTTGCCTCAATTGTAATATATATATTTGTAATAATGATTCCTTCTTATTAAAGAGAAGTTATATTTACAAATACTCGAAAAAGAGACATGGTAAATAAATAAAAATATAAATAAACCTAGGTATGGTAAATAAATAAAAAAATTTCAAATAGGATTAGAAATAAAAATCTAATTATATAACAAACCTATGGGCAAAATACCATGGTAAATAATTAAAAATATAAATAAATCCCAGGTATGGTAAGTAAATAAAACCTCTTTTCATATTTACTCCATAAAACCTCTTTTCATATTTACTCCATAACCTGCTTTATATTTATGACCATCCAAAAAAGAGGTTTTATTTAGGTGAACCCTATGTTCCAAATATCATGGGCTAAATTATTATTAATACCATGCAAAAAAAAAACATTATTAACCATAATATTACATTAAAATATTATTATTATTATTATTAAATCTAATATTCATATTATAATATTATAATATTAATAATATTAAACTTTTTATATTATAATATATATAAATATATCATGATATATATTAATTCTAGACATATATGGGAGGGAAGAACAAAGATATAGAGTGGTAGAGGTGGAGATATAGAGGGATTGAGAAGGGAGAGATGGAGATAAACTAAAGGAAAGGGGAGAGGAGGAATGAATATCGAGGGAGAGGGAGAGGGAGAGGAGTGAGAGAGGTAGAAAAGGGTAAGAGAGAGAGAGGGAGACACAAATATGGACCGGGGGGGAGGGGTGTAGAGAGAACGATAGGGGGAGGGAAATAAGATAGGATTGGAGAAGAGATAGATGGAAAAAGAGAGGGAGGTAAGAGAGAAAGGGAGAGATGGAGAGATGGAGCTGTAGGGGGAGAGAGGGAGGAAAAAAGAAATATAGATAGAGTGAGAAGTGGAGAGGGAGAGGGAGTGGAAAGGGAGATATGGAGAGAGAGTAATTATGTTTACGAGTGAGATAGAGAGACAAAAAAGGATAGATGGAGCGAAGGGGGGAGAGAAGGAGAGATAAGAAGAAAGAGAGAGGGATATAGTAATTTAGTTAGAGAGAGAGGGAGATGGGGGGAAAGAGAGGATTGGAGGGAAATGTGAGAGAGAGAGAGAGAGATGGGGGAAGAGAGAGAGAGGACTGGAGAGAGAGGAGGAGAGTGATGGGGAAGAGAGAGTATTGGAGGGAAGCGAGAGAGAGAGTGAGACAAAGAGAGATCAGGGAAGGGAGAGGGAGGTATAAGACTTGAGAGAGAGGAGTAGAGAGGGATCAATAGAGATATGGAGTTGGAGGGGGAGAGAGGTAGGAAATAAGGAATATAGGCAGTGAGAAGTGGAGAGAGAGGAGTGACAAGGGAGATATGGAGAGAGTGGGTGTATGTTTGGGGGTAAGATAAATAGACAAATAAGGAGAGTTGGGGATAAGGGGGGAGAAGGAGAGAGGGAGGAATACAGTAACATAGTTAATGGGTGAAGAGAGAGAGAGAGAGAGGTGGGAGAGAAAGGGAGAGAGAGAGATAGATGAGAGAGAAAGGGAGAGAGATGAAGGAAGAGAGAGGATTTGAGAGAGTGGAGAGAGGGAGGGAAATAGAGATGGGATTGGAGGGGGAGAGAGAGGGAGATAAGAAGAGAGAGAGAGAGAGAGAGAGAGAGAGAGAGAGAGAGAGAGAGGACATAAGGAGGAAAGAGAGATATTAGCAGGAGAGAAGGGGAAGATAGAGATATAGATGGAAGGTGAAGAGAGGGAAGAAGATAGAGTTGGAGAGAGGGAGGGAGTGACAAAGAGATTGATAGATATGGAGAGAAAGAGCATGTCTGTTTAGGGGGGTGAGATAGAGAGACAAAATTGGAGAGATGGAGGGGGATATATATATAGATGGAGTGGGGAGAGAGGGGAGGATATTTATCACACTAGATGCATTGATTTCAGTGTAGATGGTGATTTCTAATCCTATTTGTTTATTTGTACTAGATGCATCTATTTTAGTGTAGATATTTATTTCTAATGATATTTGATTACTTGCACTAGATGCGTTGATTTCAATGTAGATTATTTCTAATCCTATTTGATTGCTTTCACTAAATGCTTTTATTTTAGTGTAGAGACTGTTTGACTGCTTGCACTAGATGAATTGATTTAATTGTAGATGGTTTCTAATCTTATTTGATTTCTTTTTGCACTAAGTGCATTGATTTCAATGTAGATGGTGATTTCTAATCCTATTTGATTTCTTTCACTAAATTCATTGATTTTATTATAGATATTAGTTTCTAATATTATTTGATTGACTGCATTAGGTGCATTGATTTCAATGTAGAAGTTATTTTCTAATCTGATTTGATTGCTTGCATCAGATGCATTGATTTTAGTGTAGATGTTGATTTCTGATTTGATGTAATTGGATACATGATTGCACATTAATTTAAAGTGTTTGGATTAACAATATGCATTGATTTTAGCATAAACACAAAACGTTATTGACAATGTACATTGATTTTTGTATTATACTAGTTTAAGCTATATTTGAGAGCAAGAGAGACAAGGTAGCATGTTTACTACAACAACTTGAGCTAAAGATTTAGATGGTTTACGATTTAAATTGTCTTTTTTCATATAATTCATATGAAAATATGACAAAACTAACAAGGATGACAATAAGAATAGTAGAAGGAAATAGTTTGAGATTGATCACAATGAAGGCTATTCCTAATGTGAGTACATTCTTATTATTCACATTTTCTATGTGTCAACACTATTATTGCCACTTTGCATTCAAAAAAATTATTTCATAATTTTTCATCATTAAAGTTATTAACAATATTTATGATCTCAAGAAACTTAGGTAACTAAGAAAATTGTAAATTAAAATGACCAAGTTAATCTCAGATATATTTAGCATATTTAAAATGATTATATATATATGTGTGTGTGTGTGTGTGTGTGTGTGTGTGTGATTGAGAAAATTAATCATATCTTCGATATATTTTCCTTGGCCACACATGACTAGATCCATCTTAACTCCGGATCTATGAAGCACCTAAAGGGATCAAATTTATTGAGGTTCAATCCTTTCCTCAAGTTTTGCACTCAAAAAAGAGGTTTTCACAGAGAGATTTGATCGCTCTTGGCTCTTGATAGATCTAGAGTTAAGATGGATCTAGGTTGGCATTACAATATTATATGTTAAGCAATATTTATTACCACCCCCACCAAATGAAAGTAGAAATACTGATGAAAATGTAACATGATTACATTTTACCTAATATTTCCCATCACACCTCAACCTAAATATTAGTTTTTACTCGATACTTCTCCACCCTTGCGAATTTTATAGTTCAGTTTGTTTACTTTCAAACTTTAAATATAAAGAAAAATTACATTAAGAAATGGACCAATTAAAGGGAGAATATTTGGTAAAACATAATATTATAATATTATATTTTACCTAATATCATCTAGTAAAAAATGGACGGAGGTAGGAAAAAATATTAGATAAAATGTAATAATTACATTTTTCCTTGTATTTACAACTAATTATGTATCTAAGTATAACATCAAATTAAGATGGCTATATGCTAGTTTAAAATATGTTAGATTACACATAAATACTATGGGTCAATACCACACATCAATTTTTTATTATCTCACTATATAAAATCTCTTGTAAAATAAAACTGAAAATAGAAGTATTTTATTTATGGCCTACAATGATTTTTAAAGAATTTTTTTTTTCTAAATAACATTATCACAACATCTTTTGCATATACATATATTATTTGACACATGATTTTATTTTTATTTTTTAACATAATATTACATCACAACATCTCCTTGGTGTACTGGGTTGTAGAGCACCTCTAAGTGGTACACTAGGGTTTAATCAAACTATAAAAATTATATTAAAATTTATAAATATATATATATATATATATATATATATATGCTAATTTTTAAAATTATATATTTTATTTGGTGGATTATAAAAATAATGTGGATAATTGATATATATATATATATATTTATAATGGAAGGAGAGGAGAAAAGGATGGCTCTACGGTTGCACAAATCTACGAAGTTTGGAGGGACGTTAGGGTTTGGTTAGGGCACAAATTGAGGACTGCTACAGAGGTTATAATCAAATTATAAAAAATATATTAAAATTTGAATATTTAAATACAAATAATATTAAATAATAAACGCTAGTTTTAATGATTATATATTTTTTTCATTATCAAAATGATGTGGATACAAATTTCGGAGCACGGTCTTCCCACTAGATTGGAAGCGAGCCATAGTGAAACTGCAGCATATCAGACTAGGGTGGTTGGGGTTTGTGATCATGTAGTCATCTCAGGAGTTTTTCGCTTAGAGGCGGTATGGCAGTTGAGGACAACTAATGTTGATCATATCCCACAAGCAGAAAGACGCCCCACTCAGCTTAGACCTCTCTCAATTTTGAAGGGGCGACATGTATAAACTCGGAAGTCGTGAAATAAGAATCTAGAGTTTTGAAGGCAGATGATAGATTGTCTCATGGAATAGGGTATTTAGAGGAAGGAGTTCACAAGAAAACTAAAAAAAAATTAAAAATTAGCAAGGTTAGAGAGCATGGTCAACTATTGGTTCTCAACGAACGAATAGAAATAGCCCAGGTTATGAAAATGATATAATTTCTCCTGGTAGGTAGAGTGCGAGGAAGAAATTATACAATGGAACGACTCAAAAAATGGTTCTGAGATATTTGGGGGCATATCCTCGATAATTTTCACACAATCATGACTATCACTAGGGTCTGGTTCGATTTGAAGTTCGGTAATCCTGAACAAGCCAATTGGTTCCTGGTAGACACATTCCTATTGATCAAGTTCTTAGAGCAAATGGAAACCCTTCTTCAGTTTCGAGATGAAGTGGTTGTTAAAGAATTAGTTCCGCTGCTGATTAGTTTAGAATTCATTCTCATTCAGTTCCATTTTAGTTTCTGAATAACTGTCAGATTACTTGTATACATAGTTCACATCAGTAATTCCTCAATGCGGGTTTTTTCTCCAATAATTTGTTCTGTCCTTTATTGTTTTTCTGCTTCTCCTGTTTTGTGAAATTGTCATGGTATCGGAGCCACTTCCAGTTCTGATTGTGAGGATTAGAGCCGCTGCTCGAGTGTCTTTTGTTTTTGGTTCCAACTTGATGAAGAGGAACTGAGCGGCTAAACTTGCTGAAGGTTCTGCTGAGAAGAAGCACGGTTGAAGACCCTCCCTTCGAACCTGCTTGCCACCGGAGATAAGTGTGTCCGTTCCTATTTGGGCTGAGAAGAAGCACGGTTGAGGACTGTTTGGGCTGAGAAGAAGCACGGTTGAGGACCCTCTGTTCAAATCTACCTGCCACCAGAGATAGGCGTGTCTATTCCTGTTTGGAATTTTGCTTATGTTTGCAGTTCTTGTTTGGTGTATTTTACTGTTTTGTGCTGCTTGAGAGAAGCGTGTAGATCACACTGTAAATCCCAACAAAAGGTGACATTTTGTTATTATAATTTTCCCAATGCTAAGCAACTAAAATCGGCAGTAAAGGCAAAAATAGCCCATTGTTCGTGAACCAGATTTTCAGATTCACATTGCAACCCCTTCATCTCAAAATCTACGCAGTTTGTTTTTCCAACCTCTATTTTTTGTTCTCATATTCTTATTGGAACCAGATTTTCAGAATTTTTCATTGTCATGATGTGAAAGTTGTGTATTATAATAAGAGAACAAGAGTATGTTGAGTTGAGGTTTTTTTTATTTGCTTCCAATAAACGGGTAAAGACTGTTGGTTTATTAAAGGTGATTGTTTTTAAATAATGGCTTCGACAAGTCAGTTTGCCATTCCGACGCCATTATTTAGTGGAAAAAAATTTGATTTTTGGAGTCTTAAAATGCAAGCTTGTTTACAAGGCTTAGGGTGTTGGGAATCAGTAGAGTTGGGGTTCGCAGAACCTAACGCAAGTGCAATTGCTGGTATGACTGTTGCCCAAAGAAAAAAATTTGATGAAATTAAACAGAAAGAAGGTAGAGCAAAGTCGTGCATTTTAAATTCATTAGATGACTCTATCTTTCCTAAAATCACTGCTGCTAAATCTGCTAAATTGATTTGGGATATACTTAAGGCTGCTTATCAAGGAAATGATAAAGTAAAAATGGTAAGATTACAGACTCTCAGAACCCAATTTGAAATTCTTAAAATGACTAACTCAGAAACCATTGATCAGTTTATGACTAAAGTTATGGGTGTTTTTAATCAGCTTCGGATGAATGGTGAAGAACTTGATGACCAAAGAATTGTTGAAAAAGTTCTTAGATGTTTGCCAAAAAAAAATTATATGATCATTACTGTTTTTGAATCGAGAGAATTGACAAAATTATCTGTGGAAGAATTAACTGGTTCTTTGTTGGCACATGAAGCAAGAATTAATTTAGATGTTAGTGATTTAGAGCATTCTTTTAAATCTAAAGCGTTAATGGATAGAGGTAGAGGCAGAGGTTTTCGTGGCAGGAAAAGTAAAGGTAGAGGACAGTCTCAGTCTGATGATAGATCACAGGTAACTGAAACACATTCAGAGAAGTCTCAAAATGATCATGGTCGTAGGTGGATAGATAAATCTAAAATTTAGTGTCACTACTGCAAAAAATATGGCCATTATAAGTCTTAATGTCGAAAACTACAGTATGTTCTGATTAAAAACAAAGCCAATGTCACAAACACTAAAGGTGAAACATCACATGCTTTATTTTTGGCATGCCAAGTAACTGTGCAAGTACCTAATAAAGATGTTTGGTCGGTTGACAGTGGATGTAGTAATCATATGAATAGTCATAGTGATTTGTTTTCACATCTTGATACATATTTCAGTTCATCTATTGGTTTGGGTGATGATCATCAGGTTAAAGCTTCAGGAAAAGGTGTTGTATCTGTCTTAACCAAACAAAATGTTGTGAAGAATATCTATGATGTTTATTATGTACCCAATTTCAAGCATAATTTGTTGAGTGTTGGTCAGTTAGATGCACATGGTTATGATGTTAGCTTTCACAACACTACTTGCACGATTGTTGATAAACATAAGTCTCTTGTTGCAAAGATTCCAATGACAAAGAACAGGTTGTATCAGTTACAGTTGAAAAGTGAAAATTTGTATGCACATAATGTTTCAATGCCAACTAACTCTGATTTGTGGCATTTGCGATATGGTCATTTACCTATCAAAAGTATGAGTTTGTTGCAAAGTCAGTCTATGGTGAAAGGGTTGCCTTATTTGTCTGATCTTTTCTCTTCCTGTACAAGTTGTATTATGAGTAAACATAAACGACATAGTTTTGCTTCAACCTCTAATGGAGCTAAAGAACAACTAGAGTTAGTGCATACAGATTTATGCGGTCCAATGCAAGAAAAATTAGTTGCTGGCAGTCTCTATTTTCTTACTTTCATTGATGATTTTAGCAGGAAAATCTGGGTGTGTTTCATCAAATATAAATCGGAAACATTTTCAAAGTTTAAAGAGTTCAAGGCCAAGGCTGAAAAACAAAGTGGCAAGTTTATTAAAGTTCTGAGGTTTGATAAAGGAGGTGAGTATGAATCTAACGAATTCATTGATTTTTGCAAACAACATGGTATTAAAAAACAAACGACAACCAGCTACACTCCACATTAGAACGGAGTCGTAGAAAGAAACAATCAAAAAATTATGAATATGGCTCGAAGTTTCCTTAAAACACAAAATTTGTCTAAAGATCTATGGGCTGAAGCAGTTGCATGTTCGATATATATTTTGAATAGATCGCCAACTTCCAGTGTTCAAAATTTTGTACCTGAAGAAGCATGGAGTGGACAAAAGGTAACAGTTTCACACTTTCGCGTATTTGGTTGTATTGCTTTCGCTCATGTTCCAGAAAAATTGAGAAAAAATCTTGATGATAAGAGCGAAAAGTATATTTTTATAGGATATAGTGATCAATCTAAGGCATACAGATTGTTTAATCCTATAACTAAGAAATTTGTTGTAACTCGAGATGTGAAATTCTTGGAAGACAAGTCTTGGAATGAAATAGAGAACAATACTTGTCCTGATCCTTTTATTATGTTAGATGAACATCAAGCATCTACAACAAGCACTCCAAGATTACAGGTTCAAGACAAAACCAGTAGTAGTTCATCAAGCAGTAGCAGTTCATCATCTTTTGAGTCTGATTCTGATAATCCTAAGATGAGAAACTTAAGTGATATTTATGCACGAGATGATGTTGACGATATTGTAAATTTTTTTTTTCTTTCATTCCAACCTACTTGTTTTGAAGAGGCTGTAAAGGAAAAAGTATGGGTAGATGCTATGAATAATGAAATCGATGCTATTGAAAGAAATCAAACTTGGGATTTGGTTGATCTACCTCATGATAAAAACTCAATAGGTGTCAAATGGGTTTTTAAAACAAAGTTAAATGAGAGAGGTGAAGTTGATAAGCACAAAGCAAGATTAGTTTCCAAAGGTTTTTCACAGCAACCTCGCATAGATTATGGTGAAACATTTGCACCTGTAGCCAGAATTGATACAGTTCGATTTGTATTGGCTATTGCAGCACAAAACAAGTGGCCTATTTACCAAATGGACGTAAAGTCTACTTTTTTGAATGGTGTCTTGAATGAAGAAGTGTATATTGATCAAGTACCTGGTTTCGAAATCAAAAATCATGAACATAAAGTGTACAGGTTGAAGAAAGCATTGTATGGCTTGAAGCAAGCTCCAAGAGCTTGGTACAGCCGAATAGACCATTACTTCTTGAACAATGGTTTTAGAAGGAGCAACCACGAGCCCACTTTGTATATCAAGAATGATCATCAAGGTAATATTTTGATACTGTATCTTTATGTCGATGACATAATCTATACAGGTAACATGCAGTTAGATGAATTTAAAGCTGTAATGAAAAATGAATTTGAAATGACAGATCTTGGATTAATGAGATACTTCTTAGGTATCGAAGTGAAACAAACACAGGATGGTATGTTTATGAGTCAACAGAAGTATGCTACTGACATTTTGAAAAATTTTAAGATGGACAGGTGTAAACCAGTTGATACTCCTATCGAAGTTGGTACAAAGTTGAGTAAAGATGATGTGGGTACTATTGTTAATGTGACTTTGTATAAGCAATTTGCTGGTAGTATTATGTATCTTATTGCTACAAGGCCTGATATAGCATTTGCAGCTAGTTATATCTCCAGGTTTATGGAATCTCCTAAAGACTGTCATTGGAAAGCTGGAAAAAGGGTGTTAAGATACATTGCCGATACATCTACTTATGGTTTATCATATGCAGCCTCTGCAGACAGTAAGCTTGTTGGTTATACAGATAGTGATTATGCAGGATGTATTGATGATTGGAAAAGCACTTCTGGCTATGCTTTTCTGTTTGGCAGAAACTTGATCTCGTGGTCATCCAAAAAGAAACCCATAGTTGCACTATATTCAACAGAGGCCGAGTACGTTGCAGCAAATTCAGCATCATGTCAAGTTGTGTGGCTAAAAATACTTCTCTCTGACTTTGGATATACAGAAAATGAACCGATTTCAATCCTTTGTGACAACACTTCCACTATTTCCTTGTCGAAGAACAATGTGTTTCATCAAAGAAGCAAACATATCGACAGTCGTTTTCACTTCATTCTTGAACTCGTCAAGAATGGTGACATTTTTCTCAAATTTTGTGATTCCAAGAAGCAGTTAGCAGATATTTTCACCAAACCACTAGGAAAAGTTAATTTTTAATTTCAATGTCAAAAGTTAGGAATAAAACAATGTAACCCTCAAAATTAAGGGGGAGTGTTAAAGAATTAGTTCCGCTGCTGATTATTTTAGAATTCATTCTCATTCAGTTCCATTTCAGTTTCTGAATAACTGTTAGATTACTTGTATAAATAGTTCACATCAGTAATTCCTCAATGCGGGTTTTTTCTCCAATAATTTGTTTTGTCCTCTATTGCTTTTCTGCTTCTCCTATTTTGTGAAATTGTTAGTGGTTACAATTTAGTTATAGGGGTATGGCTAGCTCCACTGACAAACTGCTCCTGAGGTGATTGTTTGAACTAGAGAAGCTAGGTGTCATTTTCCTACATGAAACCCTAGGTTATTGTCTCAACATTATTGACATGGATGGTCCTTCCACGCATTGGATGCTAGGGCCAGATCCAGAAGACGCTCGATTGGTATCAAAAACATAACAATGAAAATTGAGAATGTATGGGGGAGGGAAGGGGTACTAGCAGCGGATGGATTATCGGAAGAATTAGGTATAAACATTGGGATGGTAAATATTTATTGCGCCTATCACAATAGGATGGAGTTCTAGGAAGACTTAATGGGAGCATATGTCATGAAGAGTGAAAATACTATTATGGGAGGATATCTTCGACAGAAGTATAATCTAGTAACCTGATTCGACTCAAACAAAGAACAATAGAATGGGCTCAGCAGAAAAAAAGAGAGAGATGAATTAAAAAATTGTGAAATTGAAGCTGAAGTTTCCAGACTTGAGGATGTTTGCAGTAATGGATTTATTTCCATGGATTCGAAACTCCACCTTAAGTGACTTCAAGGGGAGAGACTCAAAATTGTAAGAAAAAAGGAAGAACTGTGGTGACTTAAGAGAAGAGGCATTTTGCTACAAGCTGGTGCTGACAACAAAAAATTATTTCGGTAATGTCCTAGAGGAAGGAGGCTATAAACATGATTTGGTATTTGAATTATGAATGGGGTCAAGCAGTTCAAACTAGCTAGTTAATATGGGGAATCGACATTTTGGACAATTGTTTAGAGCCCCTAGATATGCATCAATTTTAGAGATTTTCAGGGTGGCCAATATTTTTCCTCGGTTTATAAATAAACGTGAGAACAAGAATTTTACCAAACCAGTTACTCTCGGGGAGCTAGAGGTGGTACTAAACTGGTTCAAGAAGGATATGATTCTAGGACTAGATGGTTGGCCAATGTAATTTTATCTGACTTTCTTTGATCTGATAGGGCAGGATCTCCTTATGGTTATCGAAGGATGTAGGATTAATGGTAAAATGTATGAGGCCTTCAACTCACCTTTATTACCTTGATCATCAAATCTAATAAGCCTCTCTCATTTAATGATTTTCGACCCATATCCTTGTTTAATTGCATTTACAAGATTATTTCCAAAATCATTGTCAATAGCATTAAGCCCATCTTATCTGAGCATATCTCAAAGGATAAATAAAGCAATTTTGTTAAACAACTCAGATTTCCTCGATTTTAGTGCCCATTAGTACAGTCTCCTAAAATAAGAATTTTGGTGGAAGTTAAAGGTCAAATGACCAAGGGTTCACCATGGTCAACGCTAGTCAACGCTACTGCAGAAGAGCCCTAAACAGATCCGCAAATTACAGACTTCGGCTCCACATGTGTGAGGAGAAAAAGTCCTCCAAACATTATCAAATGAATCAGATCACAATGAGATAATGTGTGATGATATTATGAGAAAATGACCTCTAGTTCTCTCAAATTTATATCCATCAGTGAGGGTGTGTGACACATCTATTAGGCATGTGATCCTACATTAAAAATGTGGCAGACCTTGCACATGTGGAAAATAAATTCAAAATAAATGTTCTGCTCATCAAAAAAACATGAACTTTAGATCAAACTTGCACCTATCCGAAAGAGGAATCCAACAAAAATATGACCATCGTCATATGAGTAGTGCAACATGGATTTTGGACCCTGTTGACACTTGCCCAGAATTAACACTCCCTCTCAACTAGGGAGAAATCCATTTGTCCACAACTGCCATCCATCAGTACCATCATGTACTTTTACCGAAGATCATGTGTCATCTTGCAATAACTTGATTTTCTGGCTCTCGTTCTCAGATAGAACAAAAAATGGTGAGGCACAAAGACATCACAGTCAGTTGAACTGAAGTTAGCTTAGAGGTAAAAACCTCTCTTGGACTCAAAAGGAGTCTCATACTAACCTAAAGTTAGTTTACTGACCTGAAGTGAGTTTAGAAGTAAGAACCTCATCATACTTGATCCCAGATCAAGGTGTTGGACATGTGCCATCCTAGACATAAAGAGTACGCCAATATTTGATGTGTCCGTCAGTCTTGCTATTAGTCTCTATCCAAATTTTCTGCATCATTGGCCAAATGAGAGGTACTTTCCATGAGTCTGAAACTCAATGGGTAGGATGTGTGTGGGGCACACATCAAACAGAGTTGAACCAACTCAATATCATAACGGTGGGCCAAAATCACAACAAGTTTTGATAATTCTAGCCCTGTATGTGCTTATAGCTCCAAGAAGCTATCCCCAAGACCCTTGGAGCTCCCAAAGCTCATATTCCAACTCAAGAAGGACCCTCAGAATAGGGTCTTTCCACGATTCCAAGTTTCTCATGGAAGGTTAGTAACTTGACCTTCCCTAGAGGCTTCGTGAGAATATATATGACCTGCTCACCAGTTCCTCTATGATCAAGCCTTACAAATCCTTGTTGTACCATATCCCGGATAAAGTGGTACCTGATATCAATATGCTTGGATCGATCGTTGAGAACAAGATTCTCAGAAAGACGAATCCCACTCTGGTTATCACAAAGGATAATAGTGGTATCTAGCACATGCCCAAACAACTCACTGAAGAGATTCCACAACTAAATATTTTCACAAAAGGCCATACTCACTGCAATTTATTCAGCCTCAACAATGCTCAAAGCCATCGACTTCTACTTCCTGCTCATCCGAGATATCAAATCAGAACCCAAGGTGAAGCAACATCCATATGTGGTCTTGCGATCCACCATACTGCCAGCCCAATCGGCATCAGAATATCCATGGAGTCTCAAACTCCCCACAGTGTATCTCAACCCATTATTGATTATGCCCTGAAGATATCTCAACGGATTCTTGGCACCAATCCAATGAATGTGATGAGGATCAACCATACGTTGACTCAAACTGTTCACTGCAAAAAATATGTCTAGAGAAGAGTTCACTAAGAACATCAGGGCCCTCACGAGTTGTAGATACTCAGTAGGATTTGCTAGCATGGCCCCGGTATCATTTCCACACAACTTTTTGAACTTGAGTTTCATTGGTGTAGACACAGACTTACATTCCACCATACCAAATCTCTCCACCAGCTTCATGACATATTTTCCTTCAAAAAGGAAAATCTCGCCTCACCTTTGCTAGACCTCCAAGCCTACAAACTAGTGCATCAGTCCTAGGTCTTTCATCTAAAACTTGTAAGCTATATCCCTCGTGCACTGATGAATGTGAGGGTTAGCACCTGTCAGGAAGATATAGTCCACATAGAGAACCAGATTGATAGGCCTTTCTCTACAAACCTTAAAATAAAGGCTTGGATTAGCATTACTTCGAGTGAAGCCCAGATTCATCAAGTAGTTATATATCCTCTCATACCAAGCCCTAGGGGCCTGCTTCAACCCATAGAGGAATTTCTTCAACCTGCATACATGGGTGTCTCTACCCCAGACTTCCAACCCCACAGGTTGCTCCACATACACCTCTTCCTTTATAGAACCATGTATAAAATTGGTCTTCACATCCATGTGATGTATAATCCATCCTTGCGTTGCAACAAGGGAAATCATAGATCATATGGTGGTATAGCTAGCCACAGGTGAAAATATATCATCATAATATATGCCTACTTTTTTAGAGAAGCCTCGTGCAACAAATCCTACCTTGTACTTTTGAGCACTTCAATTAGATCCTTGCTTGGTCTTATAGAGCCATTTCGAGGTGACAACCGATTTGTCCTCTGGTCTCAGGACAACATCCCAGAAATCATTCTTCATAAAGGACTCGTATTCTTTGTGCATAGAATCCTTCCAAACTTTATGCTTTTCATCTTCTTCAAATGATCCAGGCTCAGACTGTACTATCGTACTCATGGCTGCTAGATACCCTTTGAATCTCTTTGGATTCTTGCTTTCACGGAATTTTCCCCTTGGGGAAATATATCCCTTGGAATTTGTGATAATATCCCTGAGCCAAGAGGGTCTTATCTTATTTGAAGGAGGTGGATCAATGGGATCCATAGGTCCTTCAACATCAGGCATCAAGTCATCCTTCGGCTCTTTGTGCTTCCCCCCTTCTTCATCTTCTTTGTCTTCCTTGGAGCTAGGAATATTTCTCACTTTCTTCAGGGTAGCATCTTCATCGAAGGTGACATCATGGCATATCTCTACTTCTCTTTGACCAGGTATATAGATTCTATATGCCTTCAAAGTTTCACTGTAGTCCACAAAAATTACCTTCTTTCCAGAAGCATCCAACTTGCTTCTCTTTCCTTTCGGCACATGAAAGTAAACAGGACAACAAAAAACTCTAAAATCAGAAACATCAGGTCTCTTACCAGTGAGGACTTCTTTGAGAGTTTTTGAGTCCATAGCATAATGCGAGCATCTATTTTGAACATACATATCAGTGTTCGCAACTTCTCCCCGTAGAAACTTAGAAAGACATTGGTAACACAACATGGCACAGGTAGCTTTCACAATGGTGATGTTATTTCTTTCAACAACACCATTTTTCGCAGGAGTGTACGTAGTTGTGGTCTCCCTCTTAATGCCATCTTCTCTAGAAAAGTCATTAAATTCATTTGACTAATATTGAGTCCCATTATCGGTCCTCAAATTTTAGATTTTCTTCTCGGTTTGATTTTCCACCAAGGCCTTGAAGGTACAGAACCATTTAGATGCTTTGTCCTTCTTCCTCAAAACATATATCCACGTCTTGTGGGAAAAGTCATGTAATAGGAACATCCTCCCAAGGATGTCATGGGCAGCATACCAGATAAGTCAGAATGTATCAACTGCAAGATATCAGTTTTCTTTGTGAAACTAGAGGGGAATGGTCCCCTCATATTCTTCTCTTCGGCACAACCCTGAGATATTCCTTCATGATCATTTCTAAATTTGGGCATCCCCGTCACGACCTTCCTTGCTTCGGGAAGGGCTTTGTAATGAAGGTGTACAAACCTTTGGTGCCATAACTCTGTTTGAAGAGTTGCACCACATGACATAGCCCTCAATGGCCTTCCTCCAACTTGGTAGAGTGTATCAACTCTAAAACCAATAGTAAGAGCTTCCTTGAAATAATTCTTCCAGATATGTACCTTTCCATCAATGAATGCTACCTTGAACCCTTTGTCTTCCATTACTGAGATGGACACAAGCTTCTTCTTCAAATCAGGTGCATACAACACATCTTCTAATCGAAGGACTTGACCTTGAGATAGATGAGATGGAGTGTCACAGTTCCCATCCCTTTCAAGGGATAGGTGGAATTATCTCCATGGATAATTTTATATTATTATCCTTCTCAACCAAATCAAAGAGGGCTTCTTTATAACCAGTGAGGTGCCTCGAAGCACCACTATCAATCAACCAGACATCTAGGGTGTTGGGTGGCGATGCATCACAGAGGGTAGATACAAGAATAAATTCATTTCTCTTATTATCAGAAACATTAGACTCATCGTACCTAGAATATCTTGACCCCTTGAAAGGTTTCCCATTTCCACTACGATCAGAGGGAGCCTTATCTTTTCCTTTGAACCTATTGTTCATGTCATTCCCTCTCAATTTTTTGTTGTCATCATCCCTCGAAGAGTCCCTTTTATTAGGGCATTCTCTTACATTGTAACCAGTCTTGTTACAAGTGTAACATATTCCCTTCCTTCCTTTGGGCCTCGCTCTACCATGGTTTTGTTTTCTAGGACCACCATGGTTCTTCTTCTTTGCTTGAGCGGCAAAGACAGTAGGGTCACTTCCATTACCATTAGAGGCATACTCCATCAATATTGTTTCTTCTTGAGTGCATCTGGTCAATATTTCATCAAAATTAAGTCACATTATTATTAATAATAGTGGTATTGAATACCTGCCAATCACGAGGGAGACCTCTGAGTGCAATCAAAACCATCTCTCGATCATATATTGCTTCAAAAATAGCTAGGAGGTTATTCTTGATTTCAGTTAGCATCATAAAATAGGATTGAATAGATTCATCCCTACCCTTCTTGATATTATTCAATTAATTTTTGAAGAAAAGGATTTGATTGGCACTTCTAGCCCTAAACATGCTCAACAGCTTATCAACATCTCCTTATATGACTTTAGCTCAGAAATTTAAGCAACAAAGTGTTTATGAATAGAATCTCGGATAATCATCTTTTCCTTAATTTCCCGCTTTCTATACTTCGTCTTTGTGGAAACGACTGCATTTGATGGAGGCTCTTGAATCTTCCCTTGCACATAGTCCATGGCATCTTGATCTTCTAGAACCAAATCCAAGAACATCTTCCATGCATGATAATTAGACTTATCAGTCAATTTATCATCAGCCTTCAAACCCTTGTAGGTTGAGGAGGCCATTTGTCCTTGATAGGATTTCCTCCTTTAATTATTTCTTCAAACACAAGCTTGGACTATTGGACTTTGTCTTCACCTCAGCTTTGACACCATGTTAAATTTAGATAACCATGATGTTCTATGCTTAAAAAAAAATTACTTCAATCTTTCTTAGGCCTGATACAAAATACAAATCACATAAACATGAAAGTAAAATGCTGATAGGACACAATAATAGATCATTGTAGGAAAAGAAAAATATAGATCAAATTTACAATTCCTTTTTTCTACCAAAGATATGAGATATTGTTGCGTTATGACAATCAACAAGATGCTTCAACCAAGAAACTGTTTCTTTGTCAGCCAATCTTCCATGTGTCACAACCACAACCCTCAAAGACATCTCATCACAAGTCAACACTAGTTAACCCAAAGTCAATGAAAAAAATTCAACATAGGCAACAAGAGAAAAGTCAATGCAGTAAATTAGGGCTTCGGTAAAACAACTCATATTTCCTCGATTTTAGTGCGCAGTAGTACGACCTCTTAAATCAAAATTTTGGCAGAATTTTGAGGTTAAATGACCAAGGGTTGACCACAGTAAACACTGGTAAACACTGCTACAAAAGAGCCCTAAACACATCCATAAATTTCAGAATTCAGCTCCACATGTGTGAGGGGCGAAAGGCCTTCGAAGGCTATCAAAAAAATCATATCACAACCGGAAAATGTGTGATGAGTGGATGAGAATATGACATTCAATTCTCTCCAATATATATCCATCAGTGAGGGTGTGTGACACATCTATTGGGCATGTGAGCCTACATTATAAATCTAGCCGACCTTGCACATGTGGAAAATAAATTCAAAATAAATGTTCTGCTCATCCAAACAAGATGATATTTAGATCAATATTACACCTCTCTAAAGGAGGAATCCAACAAAAATATGACCATCATCATATGAGCAGTGAAATATGGAGTTTGGACCTATTTTCCCAAAATTAACAGGAAGACACTGCCAAGTTGATTCCGCAATCGAATTATTTTAGTAGATTTTAGATCATGGCGATTTCCTCAAAATATAAGTAGCATGGGCACAACCAGCCTGAATAAAAAGAAGGATAAGAGATGATATGATTTTCAGACAACTAGATCATTTTCTTGTTAAGGCAACTTTACTAGAGAAGATTGACAGGATAAGGAAATGGGCGAGCTCAAGAGGTATATCATATCATTCACCAATAATTCCTGGAAATCATGCACACATCCCCTAAGTTGAAGGCACCATTCAAATTGAAATTTTCTTGGTTAAAAGAGGA
Source organism: Pinus albicaulis (assembly GCA_034641835.2). NCBI lineage: Eukaryota > Viridiplantae > Streptophyta > Pinopsida > Pinales > Pinaceae > Pinus > Pinus albicaulis. The sequence goes on from CM076575.1 coordinate 1,914,814,295, forward strand.
GGAATTTCAGCGTATTGTTAAATAGACATGTTGATATTGTACATAGGTAGGAGATAGATCTCTGACAAAAGTATTATGTAGTAACCTGATTTGACTCAAACAAATAACAATAGAATGGGCTCACGCAAAAAAAAAAAAGAGATGAAGAAAAAAAATATGAAATTGAAGCTAAAATTTCCAGACATGAGGATGTTGGCAATAATGGATTTATTTCCATGGATTCCAAACTGCACCTTACACGACTTCAAGGAGAGATACTCAAAATTTTAAGAAGAAAGAAATAATTATAGCGACTTAAGAGGAGAGCCATTTGGCTATAATTTGGTGATGAGAACAAAAAATTCTTTTTGCAACATGCTAGAGGGTGAAACTATATAAAAATGATTTGGTCTCTGAATGATGAAGGGGGTCAAGCAGTTGAATCCTTCAACTAGAAATTTAATATGGGTAATCAACATTTTGGACAATTGTTTAGAGATGTTAGATATGCATCAATTGTAGAGATTTTCAGGGTGGCCAATATTTTTCCTCGGTTTGTGGATGAACATCAGAACGATAATTTGAACAAACCAGTAACTCTAGGGGAGTTGGAAGCAGTAATGAAATGGGTCAAGAAGGATAACAGTCTGGGACGAGATGGCTGGCCAGTAGAATTTTATCTAACTTTCTTTGATCTGATAGGGCAATATATCCTTATGGTTATCAAAGGATGTAGGATTAATGGAAAAATGTATGAGACCTTCAACTCAACCTTTATTACCTCGATCACCAAATCTAGTAAACCTATGTCATTTAATGATATTAGGCCCATAACCTTGTTAATTTCATTTACAATATTATTTCCAAAATCATTACCGATCGCATTAATCCCATCTTATCCCAGCATATCTCAAAGGATAAATTTTCATTCTTAAGCCATCGACAAATCCATGAAGCCATTGTCACTACTCAGGAAGGCTTACACTCTATCAAAATAAAGAATATAAAATGCATTACTCTAAAAAAAATTCTATCCAAAGTGTTCGATAGAGCTAGTTGGTTATATATCATACTGTTAGTGACCCATTTCGGATTCCCTTGTATATTTATCAACTAGGTCATTTGTTGTATCAACTAAGTCTCTTATATCATACTAATCATTGGAGCGTCATAAAATTTCTTTCATGCAGAGAGAGGCCCTAGATAGGGGTTTCCATTATCGCCTTTTCTTTTTCTCTTGATCATGGAATGCCTGAGTAGATTAATATTTGAAACAAGAAATTCAAGGAGTATCAAATCGGTCAAGCTAGTTGACTTCACTACCCTGTCTCATATTCTATTTTTTGATGACGTACTCATATTTCTAGATGGGTCCATCTATGATTGTCATGGAAAAGATCAAAGAAAGAACTAACATTTTTCATAATCGTTGGTTATCGAGGGTAGGGAGATTAGTACTTTTTAAATCCATACCGGAGGCAATTCCTGTTTATTGTATGGAATTAGCTTAGATACCCAGAGTCAAGTCATTATTAGTAGAATTCAACATATTTGTTGCAGATTCTTGTAGAGAGGGAACAAGTAAGGAATCACCTTTGCATGGGTAAGCTGGGAACTGATTTCCAGACCGATGAAATGGGGTGGCTCGGGAATGAAAAATATTGGTTGTTTCTCTAAAGCCCTTGCAGCCAAAATGGGCTGGCAGATTCTCACTACCTCTAGCTTATGGAAGGATGTCATATATTATAAATATATATCCATCCTCTCGATCCCTAAATTGATTTGTAACCCTATTAGAAGCAGGAGAGATATCTCTTCCATCTGGAGATTTGTTTTAAACTCCATTTTCATCATAAAAAATTGATTGGATTGGAGAATAGGATCTGGTGAGAGTGTTTGTAATGGAAAGGATACATGGTCAAGCTATGAGAATGAACACTTTCTCCCTCATGGACTTATTCAGTTCTTGGAATTAGCTGGCATCAGATTACTGTCTCAAGTTGCATACCTAGAAAATACAACTGTATTTAGTAACTTTGGAGATCGGCACAGGAATTGATGATCCTAAATCAAAGGAGACAAGATTGGAAGAACTATATTAATTCTCTTTTGGAGACACATGTTAGGATTACTGACGTGAGGATGAGTTGATATGGCCTATATCTGCGCATGGAAGGTCTACTCCCAAGGAAGGGTACCTTTTCATCTACTTGGATCATGAGCCTCAACAAAAATAGTGGTGGTGGTGTTTTCTCTAGAAACTCAAAGCTTGTGAAAAAGTGAAAATCTTTATGTGGATGTTGTTGTGAAATAATACTCCGACCAAGGATAATATTTAGTGCCGATATTTTCAGGTCCCCTCTTGATGTTTTCTATGTAAGAACAACTCAGAAACTATAAACTATATTTTCTTGTGATGCCATATTATACAAATCATATTAAATGAGATCTAGGAAACATTAGATGTCAACATTTGGTGGACGGGAAAAACTCTAGAGGCTACTTAGAATTCATGGTGGCATATCTGCAATTTAATAAAACTTCATAATCTCCCATTTCAGTTTTTCTGGGACATATGTATTGATAGGTGTTAGCACTGGAAAATCATATAAGCAGAAAAAATTAATTAATTTCAGGCAGAAGGATTTACAGGGTTGAAAGACATTAGAGAATCTGGCAATTATTTAAAAATATCTAAGGCCTGAGCAAAAATAAAATTTTAGCAAGTCATAAATGCTTTTGCATGCATAATCCTTCGTGATGGGTGCCTTTTCACGCCTTATGACCCAAAATGCGTGCAATCCTGGAAGTGGTGAAAGTCACTTTCTTGGACCACAAAATGCACACTCCAAGACAGTGATTCGTCACTTGAAGCTGCCTAAGCAAAGCCACGAAAGCCTACTTACACATCAAGTGAGCACACAAAGGAATCATCCCCCCTCTTGGGTCACCATACACAATGTACCAAGAGAGGGAAGCAGGATTTGAATTCTCGTATATAAGGCCACCATGAGATGAAGAATTTTAGAACGCATTGTTATGTTGGCTAGAATTCCCTAAGCAATACCATCAGTGCATGATCGGGAGCTAAAGATAGAGGGGACTCAATTGTTGGCCATCCAACAAGTTCAATCCACCACAGTAGAGAGAGGGTGACTTTGCAGCAAGGTAATCTTGGAGGTAAAAACATCCTTACATCGGGACTTAGAACCCATGTTCTAGGGGCCCTTTGGCAAGAGGGTTAAAGTTTCATCCTCATTTCCTACCAATACTCAATAAGAGGGGCTGAAGAGCCACCATTCGGATTATTGCAGTTGTTTGACTCTATTCAGATATTTTTTTTATTTTTTTTATTTATATTTTAGTTTTAGTTTATATATGCATGCTATTTCTCTATCTAGTATGTTTATGATTCTAGCTTTTTCGACTAACTTGCTTGACTCCACATCTTTTTTCTTCCCGTGACCAATAACTTAAGTGGGTAAACCACACCCCTTAAGTTGGTGTGATTTCGTGCATGCATGCACCAAACACACTAAAACAGGATTGGTGACTCCACTAACGTTTATTACCAAGTTAATGTGGTTGTGCCTTTTTTTTCTAGAGACCCCTATATGTACTGTAGAGTGGAGCTGAATTTCCCCCTTTTTCTCTTGCAGTCCCTAGTTCATCCCAAGTGACAGACTGAAGAAGAAAAACTCCAAAAATTACTTTTGCAGGAATTTTCGTGCTTTTCCCTCCCACAAACGCGCCCAAGGCGGGCTTTTAGAGCTCACCCGTGCGTAGACATCATGCCTGTTTCAGCCTTTTGCACGCAAAAGACAGAAAGAGAAATTTCTCCTACATTTATAGCTTTTCCTACTTATAAAGTTCTTGGAAGCCCATAATACATCTACCAACACTAGTTTAGGTACCCCACATCTTGCTAAAACTCACTCTTAGCTGCGTTTTGTCAGTTTTATTTCAAGTTGATTTTTGCAAAGTTCATAGATAGTTTAAGTAGGGGGGGGGGGGGGGGGAATAACTTGCATTCCAAAAGAATTTTATGTTTTTCAAATTTAGGTACCAACACACCTAGATAAATAGCCAAATTAAGTGGCCCAAGTCCACGCATGGTTAGTTAGTTTCTTTTTTATAGTGTAAAAGTTATTAGTTTAGTTCAATTTTTGCACTAGGATTTCGGGACTAGGATTGAATTGTTGATAGAAGAGTGAGTAATCCCTACTACCGTTGCACCATCTAGTGATCCTAGGAAAGCATATGAGCACTCTCTTTTCACAACTCGCCATATCCCTTTAGTTGATCACATAGATGAACTAGGAAAAATAGAAAGCGGTCCATATCCGCACATGTTTTTCTTTTGAGCAAGGAACAATACAACATAGTTTAATAAGAGATTTTGAAAAGGATCATCGCATATCCACACATTCAAAATATGTGCTTTTACACTTTTTTCTCACAGACATTCATGCACTAAGAAAAGAAAAGACACCTAAAACTAACTTAACTAGACTCACTAAATTCTCCCCACAGGGGCCACAAAATAATTTATAGTTTAAGTTAGGATCAAGGGATAGGCATCCAATAAGTCGTCTTGATCATTATTCATCTTGAAACATATAATTTGACTATTTATGGAGCTTTAAATCCACCTTTCAGCCCACGAAAAAGAAAATCCGAGCGCGATAGAGACCCGTTTCCGAGGGGGTTAGGCTTAGGCGTAGTACGGGAAGGTACCAGTCATGGCTACCTAACTTGGCTGATACTCGAGATTGTTAGCTGACTTACCAAGAAGCCCAAGACTCGAACGCTCATGTGCGATTGTGGTACTTACTAGCCAAATCTATGGCATCCTTTCCCTATAGGTGACAGTGCAATAAAGCGCGAGACCCTCTACCCTTACCTTGGTGGATTTTCTTTGGCTAACTGGGGTCGTCGCGAGCTCTTATAGGACGTTGTGCCAGCACTCACAAAATATATTCTCAAGGCCCAAGCCATTTGAGTGTGTGAGGATGAATAGGTCTTATAGGATTTGCTATCATACGCAAACAAACAAAAGCCACTTTTTTGATTGCTTGATCACATAGAATTAATTTAAAGGGAAAGTTTATTTTATTTTCGCTTTGTTTTATGTATGTGACCAAAATTTTTCTTTGATCATAGACTCTATACTCTAAAATTTTTCCAAAGACAAACTTAGTCGGCACCAAAATGGACCCAAGGGGACCTCGTCGATCTAGGTATCTTTTGGACCTCCCCCGATTACCTGGAGGGGTTCTAGGTCTTTCGTCGTTTAGGTGTCAAAGACGGAATGTTGCCACCATTATTGGTTCATCCTTTATTTGGGCATCCTTAGTTGGGAAACCTAGTTGGTCTCCCAACACCACACCACACACCATTCCTCCCACGACCCCTAGGGGGTAGAGGAGTTTGACCCATTCGAGAAGTCAATCGAATACATGGCAGGGTACATCACAAACCAACCATCTTCCTAACCAGAACTTTGTGTTTTCGCACATTGCAATGGTGTCAACCTCCCAGTCACCTTTCTTAGCTTCGTTGAATCTACCCAATTTAACCAGGATGTTGAATAATCCCATCACACATAGCCCTACATGGCCTCCCATGCCCACGAAGCTCCCTTCGGATATTCCAAAATTTGAAGGAAAGTAGGAGGAAGACCCAGGTAATCATGTCATGACCTTCCTCCTGTGGTGCTCATCGAACAGTACCATCGATGACACTATTCGATTGAGGCTACTTCAATGCACTCTAACAGGAGTAGCTGCTAAATGGTACATGGAGCAACCCTCTACTTCACATGGAACCTTTAGCACCCTCGCCACTGCGTTCCTAACATATTTTCACTTACCCATTCAACATGATTCTGGAATAGAATTACTGACATAGTTTAGATAAACCCCCGCCGTCTATATCTCAGACCATCTACACAAATGGAGGCGATGTTGTAGTTTATGTAAATCAAAACTTGATGACCGAGTTCTTTTATATTTGTTCCCAAAAACTCTCACGGCAGAGATATAAAAGGATGTGGCAGAACAAAATCCCACATCCGAAGAGGACGTCATCAGCAAAGCCCAACAGCTTGAGCTCATTTATATGCAGTCAGGATACATTTACAATATCCTGCCAAATGCCCCGTGCCTGCAAACTTATCAAGAATTTCCATGCATGTCGAACTCTGCAGACAGAGTAATTTGGTCACTGTCCCAAAGTTACCTAAGTGGCAACAGTCAAAACCCTAGTGACATGTACAGTTCTACCCAGAATGTACCTCAACCTAGTTTGCAAATCATCATATGCCTCATCAAAATTTGACCAATAGGGCGCCATCATATCACCAGGGAGGACTGTATACTCCGGCTCAAGGGACCCAATACGCAAACAGAAAGACTGGTAGAAGAGTTGCCCCCAAGCCACCGTACACCAACCTGGGACACGGGATCCTTTTTGCCTCATCCTCTTGAGTTATCAGGTGCATCTATTACTGCAGACTGCTTGATTGGGTCTTTGGCCCAAGGTCACCGAGGGAGCAGTAATCGGTATTCGGGGAGTGAACATGCGCATCAATTTTGCAGATGGCTTGATCGAGTCTTTGACCCAAGATATCTTAGGTTGCAGTAACTCCCATGATACTCAGAGAGTTACCAGGTAGGTAGATTTTGCAGACGGCTTGATCAGGTCGTTGACCCAAGATCTCCTAGGCTGCAGTAACACCCATGATACTCAAAGAGTTACTAGGTAGGTAGATTCTTCACATGGCTTGATCAGGCCTTTAACCCAAGATATCCTAAGTAGCAGTAACACCCATGATACTCAAAGAGTTACCAGGTAGGTAGATTCTATAGACGGCTTGATTTGGTCTTTGACCCAAGATCTCCTAGGTAGTAGTAACACCAATGATACTCGAAGAGTTACCAGAAAGGTAGATTCTACAGATGGATTGATCAGGTCTTTGACCCAAGATCACCTAGGCAGCAATAGTACCATGCGCATCAATTCTTCAGACGGTTTGATCGGTTCTTTTTCCCAAGATCACCTAGGCAATAGTAGTACCATGCATGTTGATTCTACAGAAGGTTTGATCCTGTCTTTGGCCCAAGGAAACCTAGGCAACAGTAATCAATACCCTGGATACTCATACGATTCTACTCAAAATGTATCACAACCTAGCTATCATGAAAGTGACCACAACACTCATATAGCAACCAAGCATAAGGGAATCGATATACCCCATTCGCCGCATAGAATGGACCACTGGCACAATGTAATGTGTTAGTAAATCTTTGTGCAACCCTTCTTAGGCTCATTAGCATCCATACAACCAGGAGAATTATGAAAATCCTCCAAATGCTGCAAAAATAAATCGAGGAACAAACAAAAGGGAGATCTTGGATAGGGGGTAGTAACCAACAATGCCCCCCGTGATCTCAGTCTGGGGGAAACCCAAAATGAAATCAAAACTAGGAGCCAAGTAACAACTCTGAAGGGAAAAATGGAGCTTAGAGTATCTGATCACCAGACTGAAAGCTGCACTGTGATCAACACTCCATAATGCCTAGAGGCGATGCTAGACATTCACACTCTTGAAAAAATAATTTTTCACCGCCAGCAGGCATGCCCTCTCCCATCTTCTTTTCAAATCTCATTACTTTCAATAATATTTGATAAATAATATGCTTTCACTTGAGGTATTTTTTTTTGCAGGAAATCTCACAAACCATTTTTGCAGGAAAGCTCACAAACCATACACAACTCCATCCACTAAAAGTTCCAGAGCAAGTATCATTCCACCCCCGACATGATAGAGTCCCCGAAAACTCTGCATATCCTGACATCATTTTTCCATTAGAAATCAACCATAGGCTCCACATATCCGACCATCACCTCACCCTGCACACGATAAACATCCTCGTTGGTTGGTAGAGCCTCCCCTCCATGGTGCTCGTCACCAACAATAGACCATATATCAGAAGACAAGTGACGCCATGGCTATACCACTTTAGTTCAGGAAGCACCTCATGCCCATCCATCCACCATGCATGAAGGTCAAGTTTTACCATACAGAATAAAACCCCCTTCTCGGACGACCAGGTTATATAAGCAAATCAAAATCGCACTATCGCACCGCGCATTTGGACCACCATACCTCGACCAGCATAATCCCATTTGCGATGCTTTTTCATCTGCTTCATCAGCCCCACACATGAGACCAACCAATGGTGGCCCCACCCTCAGCAGAATACCTTCCTCTCAACATCAGTGAGCGAAACCTGTCATGTTTTGGGGCACCCATCTCTGTGTTTTGTATAAACCAAACCCCATTATTTTTTTCTTTCGGTAAGTGTACAAATACTGCAAATGGTGCACTACATCCCCACCCTCTCATTCATCTTTTCTCCCATGGAAGCAGTCCCTGAACACCCTTGGTCAGAGTATCACACCCCTACGTGCAAGCCACCAGGACATTCATAGCCAGTTTTTACCCACCCTAGAAGTCCTACCAACTCTAGGGATTTCCCCATCAGAAATAACTATGACTGTCGTGAAGCTTCTTAGTACACTCCAACCTTGGGCCATTGAATCTCCATCATCAATTTTTAGTCACCCCTCGCCAACATGCCTATGTTAAACCCATCACATCTAGGTCCCTGACCCCCCATTTCGGCAACCCCTTGTTCTGTTGAGGATTCTTTTTTGTCGACTTCAACACTTATTTTCCAGAAAGGAAATGGTACCTTGGATTACCCCTCTCCATAAAAGGGGCATACTCGGGTGGCACTGTGAGAGACATCATTTCCCATAGATGTCATCGATCCTCCTGAAATTTGACTACAACAAAATCTTTCATGTCAAGAGCGTATCGTACCTTACAACCATTGCACTTTGATCAAATTCATTGAAGACCTGTGCCTTCATAACCATCTCTTTCAGCAATGCTTACATGTGAAGATCCCAACTAGCACCTATGCATACAATGCGGAACTATATGCCATATCAAGTTTATGCATATGCGTAACACATTCCACATATTGTCAAAGAAAAAATTCCCCGAACGGCGTCAGAACCCACTAGATCACTACCATATCAGTGACACCGAGAGAACATATATCTATCAAATAGATTTGTTTAATTAGCCACAACATCACGAGCATGGGACATGCCCGACTCATAGAAAATTTGTATACATATTGTATTATATTTGCTTACAGGGGTCCCATAGGACATGGTCATTCTTCGAACAAGTGCATGGTGTTTCCAATTCCGAGCTTCACACATGTCTCTCTCTCTACACACAATATAAATAAAATAAATTACAATGTATTTCGGCTATACAGTTCTTCCTAGACCTCACACATTAGGGGGAAACTATTAACAATGGAAAATCATACAAGCAGAAGAGGACATTAATTAATGTCACGAAGAAGGATTTACATGGTTGAAAGACATTAGAGAATATGGAAAGTATTTAAAAATCTCTAGGGTCTGAGGAAAAATCAAATTTGAGTAAGTCGTAAATGATTTTGCGTGCATAATCCTTTGTGAAGAGTGTCATTGTGCGCCTTATGACCCAAAATCCACGCAATCCTGGGAATGGTGAAAGTCACTTTCTGGGACCACAAAAAGCACACTCTGGGATAGTAATTCCTCACTTGAAGCTGCCTAAGAACAACCATTAAAGCCTCCTTAGACATCAAGTGAGCACAAAATTGAATATTTGTGGCACACAAAGGAATCATCCCCCTCTCTTGAGTCACCATCCACAATGTACCAAGAGAGAGAAGGAGGATTTGAATTATCCTATATAAGGCTGCCATGAGATGAAGAATTTGAGAATACATTGTTATGATGGTTAGAATTTCCCAAGAAATACCAGCAGTTTGTGATCCGGAGCTAAAGTTGGAGGGGACTCAATTGTTGGCCATCCAACAAGTTCAGTCCACCATAGTAGAGAGAGGGAGACATTGCACCGAGGAAAGCTTGGAAGTAAAAACATCCTTGCATCGGGAATTGGAACCCATGTTCTAGGGGGCCTTTGGCAGGAGGGTTAAAGTTTCATCCTCATTTCCTACCAACACTCAATAAGAGGGGCTGAAGAGCCATCTCTTGGATTATTGCAGTTGTTTGACTCTATTTAGAGATTTTTTTATTTGTTTTAGTTTTATTTTATATATTCATGATATTTATCTATCTAGTATGTTCATGATTCTAGCTTGTTCCACTAACTTGCTTGAATCCACTTCTTTTTTCTCGCTGTGATCAATAACTTAAGTGGGTAAACCACACCCCTTAAGTTGGTGTGATTTCATACATGTGTGCACCGAACACACTAAAACAATAGGAATAATATTATCTTTCAAGATATTTCCCCTCATTCAAATTCATATTTCTCTCACACTGAGCAATTTAATCTCGGAGGAAGAAAATCCACTACATGGTTGAACTATATCTCCTAAATGTATTAATAAATCGATCCCCTAAGAATTTTTTTATTGATGGGCACAAAATATAGGATGAGGAGAAGGTGTCATTTTGTATTTATCTGATGATCACTTCTTTAAGTTGAAGATCAGATTTGGTAGGGGAAAGAATAATTTCTGAGAACTCAATAGTCTAAGCATCCTCCTTATTTTTTCACTAGAGAAACAATGTCGACAACTTCAGATATTTGACGAATCCAAACTTGTTATTAGTTGGTTCAATCTTCAATCTCAATGTCACATGCACATACTCAGAAGTATATTGGATGATATTATCACATTAAAATCACAATTTGACTTTATTTCATGTCATGATATATACAAGAAAAGGAACCAGATTTATGTCTTTATTTCCAAGGAGGCACTGAAACAACTTTGTGGTCAATTGATGATCCAGGAAAAAAAGGGGCAGGTTACATATCAGTATTACCACAGGCTTTTTATTGAGCAACAACAGTTAACAAATAAGACATCATGATACATCTCATATATTTTATAGACTCCTTTTTGTTCATCATGTTTTATTTATGAGATCTACTCTGCTCATAATTTATGTCCATGCTTATGATAATTTTTATATGATCACTTATATTATGCAACACCGTTATTAGACAATATTTTGAACTTTGGTTTATAGGCCACAATTTTTACATATTCTACATATGCAGCAGCTATAACATGTAATTTTAATATATTATATAATGGAAATTAGGATTTTTCTTGGGAAAAAAAAAAGGTTATAATAATATTATAAGGTTATTAAAATTTAAATAATATTATATTATTTTGTATGGTTTAGAAATATTGATTTACATCTTGTATCATATATCCAAATTTACACAATTTTTTTTTTTGAGTTTCACAACCCAATATGTGTATGTTATCATTGCTAAATTGTAGTGAAGTTTGCTCCTTAATAAAGATAATAAAGGTTGTTATTTTATAAGATCCTTATTTATTAGGGATACTTACCAATACTTGAAATTATGGATATAGGGGTAATATTTCTATCATTATTTAGTTGCTAACTTATAATGATAATATATATATATAAGAAAATGAATGAGACCGTGAGTCCTTAACCTTGAGTTTCACAACGCTTAAGACATCCTTGTCTATCCAAAACATCTCCATTGAAAGCATTGCATTGTATTCACATGTAAACCAACAACATCTTCCAAGGCCTTTACATTCTCATGTTCAATTTTCAATATACTAAGCACATGCTAACGCTGTCCCTGAGTCACACTTAGATTTTCATGTTGATTTGAGTACTTATTTACATGTCACACATGTAATTCATCACATTGACCGATCCATATGACGGGGATACAAAGGGATGATTCAGATGATCAAAAGAGTTTTGATGGAATTGATATCTCGATGCTTTATACCTTTTGCACAAGCTACCTCTTGGACTTGTCGTTTGACATTGTTTTTGATTCCCACATGCAGAGAACTTATTGGTGATGGGTTAGGTTTTGAACTTTGTTATTCAATTTCCTGATGTTTTATGATTCTTATGTTTCGATAGTGAGTATGGATTTCAAACCATACGATTGAAGTGCCTCGAGATGCAAGTGAAAAATAAGAAATCATTCATAGTTTTTATTTTGATGATTGCGTTGTTGAGGGTTTATCAAATTTTAACTTAAATTTTCCATAATCCCTTTGTCGATTATATTGTTGAGGGTTTACCATATATGAACTTGAAATTTATTATCCTTCTATCGATGATGGTATTGAAGGTTTATAAAATTTGAACTTGAAATTTTCAATCTGTTAATATATGCATCGAAAATAGATTTCGATAACAATTTATCTAGGTTTTGTATCTCCTTCAAGGAACATTTCAAAAAAGACTTGCTAATTTCCATAATCACGGGTTTCTAAACCTTTAACTATAGATTGAGTTATGATTTTTCTATTGCATTCAACCGTTAATTCTTAAGACCGATTTTCTCATGTGATTTCCTCTCAAGATTTTGATTAAACACAAGCGTTTTCTTGTTTGAATTCCTATTACGGTTTTCAATTATATTTGGCATGAAGTTTTCATTCTGGAATTCTTTTCAGGTTTTTGAATGAATACAAAACATGTTGAAGAAAAATCGTCTTTAGGTTGCGGTCGGTCTGGCCATGGATGTGGATAATTTCTTCCAAGTACTGCACCACCTGTTTTCCAGTTTACTATTCTATATTCCTCGAATTTTTCCTTTTTCTCTTTTTATTAACATATTTTAAAGTAAATGGATTAATACTCATGAATTATTTTTTTGTAGATTAAAGGTTAGAACCCCAATTGTATTATGAGATTCCAAATAACCCATATGTTTTCAATAGATCATTCATAAACATTGTCGCTCAAAGACCCTTAAGGTAAAGTTCTAGGTCGATTTTCTCAGCTCAGGAACTTAATTTATGGCTTAGTATTATGGTCAAGTTACTATAATAAGTTCCTCTTATTTATTTTTAATAGTTTTCGCTTACAAAACCCAACTTATAGTTTCTCAAATTAGTACTCTGATTTTACCTTTCCATGTAAGAACCCCTTAATAATTATTTTCTTACATATTTCTATAAATGACAGGGAAAATAAATTTGACTGACGATTGCCATGGCTGCTTCTTTGTAGCTTTGATTTTATAGAGTTTTTCCATATTCGGTTTTCGGTTATGTTATCATATTAAGGATTTAAAATTTATTAACTTGTTACTTTGTCTTCTAAGAAACTTTTTTAATTTGGATCTAGAATATGGATAAGAAAACTCATTTTAGATAAATTAATTCGCTAAATTAATCTATACTCATTTTTATGTGATTAGGGTTCCTAAACGACAACTTACACATGGTTAATATTTTAATTATAAATCTTCCGAGAAATCACATAAGGAATTTTTGGAACCAACGTGTTTCGAACTACTAATTGTAGTTCATCATCAGGATAATGAGGAATGGCTGATCTGACATACACATTTATATCATGAAGAGAGAAGCAACGGTCAAGACCTCATGGAGTCAAAAAAGGGTAAAAAATTGAATACAATTATAAAGTAATCCAAAAATATAAGTCACACATCCTTAAAATTAAAACGGTCAAAAAATAAAAATATAAAAAGACCTAATTACCCATTCCTATAAGATTAACCCAAAAAAAAAAAAAACTAACTTAACTCTCCCACCTAAACAATATAAAGAATTGATTAAGTGAAAAAATATTCAAGTCAAAGACATAAATTATAAATCAATTATAAATAAATAGAATAATAATAATAATGAAATAAAAACAATAACTAAAATTAGAAATAAAAATAAAATAAAATAAAATAAAGAATAAAAAGACCTACTACAGAGTAAAATAAAAACTAACGAATTCAAGTCAAAGTCATAAAGTAAAAATAAATAATTTATAAATAAATAAATAAATTAACAATATTTATATTTTTAATTTAATAACCAAATAAATTAACAAATATAAGCACATAAATAAAATAAAAAGACCAAATTATAAAAGTAAAGAATAAAAGAACCTAATACATTAAAATAAAAAATTAATGAATTCAAATCAAACTCATAAACTAAAAATAATTCATAAATAACTAAAATAAGGAATACAATAATTTATGAATGAATAAAAATTTTTAGAAACTAAAATTAAAATAAATTAAATGTATTTTATTTTAATTATTAAATAAATAAAAAATATAAATATGTTTCTTTGTACATGTGCATTTAGTATTTATAAATATTTTTAATTTTATGTCTAATTCAACATGATATTCACCCAAAGTATGTATGGTTAGTCCTTTTAATTGATTCGATAATTATTTGTTTCAATAGTAGATGCTCCCTTTGTCCCTGAGTGTCATAGTTTATGCCTTTATACACGTGAATCAACTCAAGAGTTACAACTCTTCCAAGAAAACCTTTTGTCGGTGTAGTTACATAATATATTTATGTAATACATATGTTAATATGTTCTTTAAGTACTCCTTGAGAGTGTTTTACATGTCAAGTTGGTATTACATGGGCAGGTTAACCCTCCATACTATGTTACAAGCATGCTAAACCTAGTTACATAAAAAAAATTTAAATTATTATATATTATTATAAGGTAACATGTAAGAAAAATCATTTACTAAAATTATACTTTTCGTTTCTAAAGATATATAGCCAAGAAACAATACTTGTGTAAAAAATACTATGATAATTAGAAATTTTCTACTTAAAATAATCATCTCTAAATTTTAATCCTTCCATATAGAAATTATACATATATAACTATTATTTGTTTCACCATAAGGTTTTTATATATCTATGCTATATTTTGTATCAAAACATACATGCATTCATCCTTTGTTTACTATCAAAGTTACCTACATTCATGAAAATTACTATATGTTTTCTAATACATGTTATTTATGTCTATTTTCTTTTTTTTTAAATGATTCCTTCATTTTTCATTCCTAGAGAATAAACCCATACATTAAATATCACTAGCTAATACACCCTTCAAACAAAAGATTTTTTATTTCAAAACTACCATATTAATTGTCTCAATGATATGGTTATTATAAACACTTGGAACTATAGTATGAACTACGGGATTCCTAGATACCAAAAAATTGTGACAATAGAAATTGTTCTCTAAGCCTCAAGATTCTCTATAATTAGTAACTCATCATAATTTGATTTTATTTTTCACCGCCCCCCACCCCCCACACATACTCTAGTAGTGTCCTACTTTTTCAATGTTTTCCCTTTCCTTCTCTATACCTGGTATTTGTATAGGCATCATTCTTTTGTTGGCATTGAGCATTTCATTTCACTCCAACTAGGTTTCTTGTTTCCTAACTTGGAATAACATTGATTTCTAGTTAAGTTGTCTCTTTCGTGACAATCGCTTCTCCTCGAATCTTGCGGAATCAATGGAAGTTCTAATTCTAAAAAATACCACCATTACATTTCCACTATTTGGGACACCAACCACTTAAATATTTATTGACACCCAAGCATCTGTAATATGCCAAAAGGGATATTTTGACAATTTTTCAAAAAAAAATATTCACAGAGAAATCCCATTCATCTAACATAATATCTCCATCTAAAATATAACGAATTAAGTGTTGCAACACAATAATATGATGGAAAGAAATAATCTCAACTTTATTATAATAGATAAACTGCGCTACATGTAGATACAACCAATATACTTGAGATGAAAACCTCGCCTCAAGAATCTGCTCTAATGCTTCATTGGCCCTGCAAAACTGAACTCAAATGAAACTTTTAATCTATCATGTGAATTATGGATGAATTCACCAAGGGAAGTGTTTGGTGCTCACCCAGTCTCACTGAATCACTCGATGGTTTACTTCTTGGGGCGATTGCTAAAGCTGGGAACTCTCAGTTCTCCAAACCTCTCCACAAGGAAGAAAAATAAACTCCAAGATGTCCTCAAATGGTCTCCTCCATTTTTATCTATCTCATGGAACCCTCTAGAAACCTTAATTTAACTATTAATTTGATATTAGTACATTTTCCATCCTTTTAATTAATTTTAATGCTCTTTTAATTAAGAAAAATGGTAATTAATCATCCACCATCACTCCCCAGGCCACTAAAAGTCACTTCTCACCATTTCATCATTTAAATATTCTCATTCTAGTTCCAACTAGATATTACACTAAGTTTTTATATCATTTATTCCTCATATAATTCCACCCCAAGCATAATTAATTAACTAAGGGCCAGTAATAAGGCCATTTTTGAAGGTTGTCAGAATGCAGTGTAATGAAAATTAATTTTAGTGGATGATCCAATATGCTAAGAGAATGTCATTGGATACCATAAAAACTCCTCAAAACTCGTCTAAGACCCCCTAACGACATAATCCTAATAACATAAGCTATCCACATTGTGCCATGTAAATCCACTGTGGATTTACTATAGAGGAAAATAAAAATAGGGACATGAAAAACACTCACACCCCAAGATTGCTTTCCGTGAAGCAATCCATAAATGTACATTGTAGATGCATATGAAAATTGATACCAACATCTGATATGAACCACTATGACATGGCATGCCTCCATTCTAACCAAACATGAATGGATCCATCAATACATGGATCCAAAACAAGTTGCTTACTCAATATGTCATCCATGGATCCCCCTGGATCTCAAAACCACAATGACCAATCATTACTTTTGATAACCCATGTCTCTATGTTTGCCCTTTCTCTAGTCATAAACATTCCTCCACCAAAATAATACCAACTCATCACCTCTCTCAAATCCAACCATTGGCATAGGCCAAGGTCAATCCAATTATATTTGTTGGGTGTGTCTTATATTCCTTCCACGACTAGCCTCATGCGCTGTATGTTGCACCGGGTGTAGCAGGGGTGCCACAGGGGGGTGGCAGCGCCCCGGCGAAATTTTTTTTGGTATGTGGTCCCACTGATATGCGGACCCGCGCATGTTTTGTGCATGATTTTGCACATGTTTTTGGGGTACGATGGTTTTCGACCCCTGGTATTTTGTAGATCCGATCAAGGGAACTACGGTTATGTTATAATCTAGGGTTAATGGATTGGGGTTTATGTGTGCTTCGGCACGTATATATATGTGTTGTTACACTAAAAGGAATATAATGAAAAATCAAGCTGGTCATCCCAATTTGGGATCTAGGGGAAAATCTCTGTGTTTATCTGTTTTATGTTTTATGCTCTTGCTATTGTTTATTTTCTGTTATAAGATTCATGTGTAGATAATTTCTATTCAGGGTTAAAACCTACATTTGGTATCGGAGTTGTTTCGGCTTCAAGGGGACGCCTTTGCTGCTGAGGGTTTTTTCCTTGGGCCTGAGGTAGACCCTGTTCAGTGGGAGATCTGTGGGATCGATTCTTGTTGTGAAAGAAGATGGCGAGCGGCGGAAGGATAGAGATCGAGAAATTTAATGGTCCGAGTTTTGAGTTGTGGAAGCTCAAGATGGACGATATGCTGGTGGATAAAGATCAGTGGATCGTGGTAGATCTAGGTACTAAACCAACGAAAATGTCAGATGAAGACTAGAAGAAACTGGATCGGAAGGCTAAGAGCACAATACAGTTGTGTGTCTCAGATTCAGTATTGTTGAATGTATCTGGGGAAGCCACAACGAAGAATTTGTGGGAAAAACCTGGGACTTTGTACCAATCTAAGTCTCTGGTGAATAATTTGTTCCTATGGAAAAAGTTGTATAACCTAAGGATGAAGGATGGAGACTCAGTGACAGAGCATCTGGACGCCTTCAATACTATGGTCAGTCAGCTTTCATCTGTTGATATTAAAATCTCAGATGAAGATAAGTGCATCAGTTTGTTGTATTCTCTACCAGACTTGTGAGACAGTCTGGTTATTGTAATAGGTAGGAATACAACTACCTTGAATTTTGATGACATTGTCTCATCCTTGCTGTCGAAGGAAATGAGATGGAGAAATATGGAGGGTCAAAATGGAGATTACTTATCTGTACGAGGAAGGTCCCAAAATAGTAACAAAAATAAAGTTTCGAGTGGGAGATCTAAATCTAGAGGGAGATCTAAATCTCCTGGAAAGTTTGTAAAGGTATGATGGAAATGTGGAAAGGAAGGGCACTAAATAAAGGAGTGCAGATCTAAAGCTCCTAAGAAAGGAAAGGGATGATATGATGCTCCTTCTGCAGAGGCAAAAACCACCTTGGATGAAGGTGGGGATGTGTATTTGGCTTCTTCCTCAAGTACACATGTAGATCATGAGTCATGGTTGACTGACTCAGGTGCATCCTTTCACTTCACTCCCCATAGGGAGTGGTTCTACGAGTATGAGAAATATGATGGTGGTGATGTCTTCCTAGGGGATGATAGGAAGGCCAGAATCGTTGGACGTGGAAAGGTCAAGCTGAAGCTGTAAGGTGGAAGGATTAGAACACTTCCTGGTGTTCTGCATATTCCTGCATTGGCCAGAAATATGATTTTTGTAAGAAAGATGGATGATGCAGGTGTAAAAACAGTGTTCGAGAAAGATGCCTGCAAGATGGTTCGGGGAGCACTGGTATTAATGCGGGGAGTTCGGACTGGAACTCTGTACAAGCTACAAGGTAGCACTGTTATTGATGGGTGTAACAGTTCTGTGGTTCCTGAAAGTGGGACGGAAAGCCTAGCTGTCTCTGGAGAAAAGATCATGCTATGGCATCAAAGGCTAGGACATATTGGAGAGAAGGGCCTTCGATAGTTTGTTGTTGGTGAAATGGTACAAGGGTAGAAGGTATGTCTAATAGCTCTCTGGATTTCGATTTCTGTGAACATTGTGTATATGGGAAGCAGAATCGGGTGAGTTTTCCTTATGGTGCTAAGATGGGGAACAAGATATTAGAGCTTGTGCACAGTGATGTGTTTGGACCTGTGTCGGTTCCATCACTGGGTAAGTCTGTGTACTATGTTTCATTCATAGATGAATTCTCAAGGAATACATGGATATATTTCTTGAGGAAGAAATCTGAATTCTTTGACAGATTTAAAGAATTTAAGGCTCTGGTGGAAAACCAGAAAGAGAAGAAGATAAAGGCGCTGAGGAAAGATAATGGTGGGGAGTTCTGCAAGAAGGAATTTGAATATTTCTGTAAGAAGTGTGGTATAGCATGGCAGAAGACTACTCCATACACACCTCAGCAAAATGGAGTTGCAGAAATAATGAACATAACGCTGATGGAAAAGGAAAGAAGCATGCTTAGTGGTACCGGGTTAGGACAAGAATTCTGGGTAGAGGCAGTGGGGACTGCATGTTACTTAGTTAATAGATCACCTTCATCAGCGTTGGAGGATAAGAATCCACATGAGGTATGGACTGGTAAGAAACCCTCTCTTTCACATCTAAGGGTATTTGGATGTGATGCATATGTACATGTTCCAAAGGAGAAAAGGACCAAGTTGGATAATAAATCTGAAAGGTGCATCTTTGTTGGGTATAAGGATGGTTTAAAGGGTTACAAGCTTTGGAACACATAAACAAGGAAGGTTGTGTCCAACCGAGATGTGGTGTTTAGAGAGGTGAAATATGTTATTAAACATGAATTCATACCAAAGGAACCTGAGAAGATAGAGTTTGAGCTAAAGGAGGATGAATCATACTCTACAACAAAAGAAGATTCAGAAGGGGAAGAGCCACAAACTCCAGCTATGAGAAGATCAGCTCGGGAAAGAAGAAAACCAGAAAGGTATAGTCCATCTACTTTCTGTTCAAATTTTTCCTTAACTATAACTAATGATGATCCCAGAACTATCAGGGAGGCAGTAGATTCAGAGGATGGAAAACTCTGGAAGGAGGCCATGGTTGATGAAATGGCATCCTTGCATAAAATTGAGGCATGGGACCTGGTGGAGTTTCCGGCTGGAAGGAAGCCCATCGAGAGAAAATGGTTGTTTAAAAAGAAGATGAATGTAGAAGGAATAAGCAGAAATAAATATTTGCCAGGAAAAAAGGTTTTTCCCAGGTATGTGAATTATTGATTTTGGTGATATTTTTTCTCCTGTTGCCAAAGTTACTTCTATTAGATTACTTTTACCTGTTGTTGTTGCATTTGATTTTGAGATAGAACAGATGGATGTGAAGACAACATTTCTTCACGGGGATCTATAAGAGGAGATCTACATGAAACAACCTGAAGGCTTTATAGTGAAGGGGAAGAAAGAACTAGTATGCAGGTTAAATAAGTCTTTGTATGGGTTAAAACAGTCACCTAGGATGTGGTATTAGAAATTTTAAACCTATATATGGGGACTTGGCTTCACC
Source organism: Pinus albicaulis (assembly GCA_034641835.2). Taxonomy (NCBI): domain Eukaryota; kingdom Viridiplantae; phylum Streptophyta; class Pinopsida; order Pinales; family Pinaceae; genus Pinus; species Pinus albicaulis. The sequence continues at coordinate 1,914,834,588 of CM076575.1, forward strand.
AGAAACAAGGAGGATCACTATGTTTATTTTAAATTATTGGTGACCGTGTTATTTATTTGGTCTTGTATGTGAATGATATGTTGTTGATTGGAATGAAAATAATTATCCAAGATTGAAGACCAAACTGCTTCCAAATTCGACATGAAGGATCTTGGTGTCAAACTATATTCTACATGGAACAAGAGAGATCAAGGAGGGAAGTTCGTTTTAAACAGTAGGAAGTATTTCGAGAGTATATCAAGTATGGGGTCAATATGGTGATAAACCGGTCAAGGTTCCGTCCTTGTAGGTGCAAAGCCGTTCGTTGAAGAGTATCCCAAGACACAAGAAGAAGAGGAGGATATGTCCCGTGTTCCATATGCAAGTGCAGTGGGTAGCCTAATGTATGCAATGGTCTGTACTAGACAAGACATTGCACATGCAGTGGGAGTATTGAGCAGGTTTATGTCAAACCCAGGGAAGGAGCATTGGACAGTAGTGAAGCGGGTTTTCAGATATTTACGTGGCACTAGCGATTATGGCTTGTGCTACCAGGGAAGACCAGGATTGGAAAGAATGTTGGACATTCGTGGTTTTGTTGATGCAGACTGGGCTGGAGATCTGGACCAAAGAAGATCTACAAGTGGGTATGTGTTTAGCCTGTTTGGAGGCGCAGTCAGTTGGATGAGTAAAAGACAGTCTGTAGTGGCTCTTTCAACTACAGAGGCAGAATACATAGCAGCCACTCATGCAAGCAAGGAAGCAGTTTGGTTGCAGAGATTGTGTTCAAGTATGGGGTTGGTACAACAAGCTATAAGGATATACTGTGATAGCCAAAGTGCAATTTTCTTGGCTAAGAACCCTGCTTACCATTCAAAGACAAAGCACATTGATGTTCAATATCACTTTGTTAGAGATATGGCTGAGGCTAAAAGGGTGTTGCTGGTAAAGGTGGACACTTTGAAGAATGTTGCAGATGCATTGACGAAGTCTGTGAGCACTCAGAAGTTCTCTTGGTGTAGAGAAACAATGGGTGTTGAATAATTGGCCCAATGACTAAGCTCTCCTGTGGCCCCCTGTGGAAAGAAAACAACAATTGGGAGAATGTTGGGTATGTGTTATATTCTTTCCACGATTAGCCCCACGCATTGTACATTGAGCCGGGCGCAGCAGGGGAGTCACAGGGGGGTGGCAGCCCCCCCTGTCGCGGTCCGTGGCAGCGCCCTGACGAAATTTTTTTTGGTATGCGGTCCCACTCATATGCAGACCCACCCGTGTTTTGCGCATGAGTTTGCACATGGTTTTTGGGTACGATGGTTTTCGACCCCTGGTATTTTGTAGATCCGGTCAAGGGAACTACGGTTATGTTCTAATCTAGGGTTAATGGATTGGGGTTTATGTATGCTTCGGCATGTATATATATGTGTTGTAACACTAAAAGGAATATAATGAAAAATCAAGTTGGTCGTCCCAATTTGGGATCCAGGGGAAAATATTTGTGTTTATCTATTTTATGTTTTATGCTCTCGCTATTATTTATTTTCTGTTATAAGATTCATGTGTAGATAATTTTTGTTCAGGGTTAAAACCTACATTTGGTATCGGAGCTATTTCGGCTTCAAGGGGACGCCTTTGCTGCAGAGGGTTTTTATCTTGGGCCTAAGCTAGACCCTGTTCAGTGGGAGATTTGCGGGATCGATTCTTGCTGTGAAAGAAGATGGCGAGTGGCGGAAAGATAGAGATCAAGAAATTTAATGGTCAGAGTTTTGAGTTGTGGAAGCTCAAGATGGACGATCTTTTCGTGGATAAAGATCAGTGGATCACAGTATATCTAGGTACTAAACCAACAACAATGTCAGATGAAGACTGGAAGAAACTGGATTGGAAGGCTAAGAGGACAATACGGTTGTGTGTCTCAGATTCAGTATTGTTGAATGTATCTGGGGAAGCTACAGTGAAGAATTTGTGGGAAAAACTTAGGACTTTGTACCAATCTAAGTCTCTGGTGAAGAATTTTTTGCTGCGGAAAAAGTTGTATAACCTAAGGATGAAGGATGGAGACTCGGTGACAGAGCATCGGAACACCTTCAATACTATGGTAACTCAGCTGTGATCTATTGATATTAAAATCTTAGATGAAGATAAGTGCATCATTTTGCTGTGTTCTCTACCAGACTCGTGGGACAGTCTGGTTATTGCAATAGGTAGCAATACAACTACCTTGAATTTTGATGGCATTGTCTCAGCCTTGTTGTCGAAGGAAATGAGACGGAGAAATATGGAGGGTCAAAATGGAGATGCCTTCTCTATACGAGGAAGGTCCCAAAATAGAAACAAGAATAAGGTTTTGAGTGGGAGATCTAAATCTAGAGGGAGAGCTAAATCTACTGGAAAGTTTGTAAAGGTATGTTGGAAATGCGGAAAGAAAGGGCACTAAAAAAAGGAGTGCATATCTAAAGCTCCTAAGAAACGAAAGGGATCTGATGATGCTCCATCTGCAGAGGCAAAAGCCACCTCGGATGAAGGTGCGGATGTGTATTTGGCTTCTTCCTCAAGTACACATGTAGATCATGAGTCATGGTTGATTGACTCAGGTGCATGCTTTCACTTCACTCCCCATAGGGAGTGGTTCTGCGAGTATGAGAAATATGATGGTGGTGATGTCTTCCTAGGGAATGATAGGAAGGCCAGAATCGTCGGACGTGGAAAGGTCAAGCTGAAGCTGCAAGGTGGAAGGATTAGAAAAATTCCTAGTGTTCTACATATTCCTACATTGGCCAGACATCTGATTTCTGTAAGCAAGAAGGATGATGCAGGTGTAAAAACAGTGTTCGAGAAAGATGCCTGCAAGATGGTTCGGGGAGCACTGGTATTAATCATGAGAGAGTTAGTGAACTCTGCCATTAAACTTCAAAAGGTATAGCATTATTAATCTGGATATAGTTAGTGGTTCTGAGATCGAGAAAGCCAAGATAATGGATAAAAGACCATGCTATGGCATCAAAGGCTTGGACATATTGGAGAGAAGGGCCTTCAGATACTGCATAGAAATGGTATGGTAGAAGGTATGTCTAATTTATCTCTGGATTTTGATTTTTGTGAACATTGTGTATATGGGAAGCAGAATCAGGTGAGTTTTCCTTCTGGTGCTAAGAGGGCGAACAAGATATTAGAACTTGTGCACAGTGATGTGTTTGGACCTGTGTCAGTTCCATCACTAGGAAAGTCTATGTACTATGTTTCATTCATAGATGACTTCTCAAGGAATACATGGATATATTTCTTGAGGAAGAAATCTGAAGTCTTTGACAAATTTAAAGAATTTAAGGCTCTGGTGGAAAACCAGACAGAGAAGAAAATAAAGGTGCTAAGGACAGATAATGGTGGGGAGTTCTGCAAGAAGGAATTTGAAGAGTTCTGTAAGAAGTGTGGTATAGCACGACAGAAGACTACTCCATACACACCTCAGCAAAATGGAGTTGCAGAAAGAATGAATAGAACAATGATGGAAAAGGCAAGAAGCATGCTCAGTGGTACCGGGTTAGGACAAGAATTCTGGGCAGAGGTAGTGGAGACTGCATGTTACTTAGTTAACAGATCACCTTCATCAGCGTTGGAGGATAAGACCCCACATGAGGTATGGACTGGTAAGAAACCCTCTATTTCACATCTAAGGGTATTTGGATGTGATGCATATGTACATGTTCCAAGGGAGAAAAGGACCAAGTTGGATAATAAATCTGAAAGGTGTATCTTTATTGGGTATAAGGATGGTTTAAAGGGTTACAAGCTTTGGAACCCAGAAACAAGGAAGGTTGTGTACAGCTGAGATGTGGTGTTTAGAGAAGTGAAAGATGCTGTTAAACATGAAGTCCTACCAAAGGAACCTGCGAAGATAGAGTTTGAGCTAAAGGAGGATGAATCGGACTCTACAACAGAAGAAGACTCAGAAGATGAAGAGCCACAAACTCCAGCTTTGAGAAGATCAGTTCGGGAAAAAAGGCAACCAGAAAGGTATAGTCCATCTGCTTTCTGTTCAGGTTTTGCCTTAACTATAACTGATGATGAACCCAGAACTGTCAGGGAGGCAGTAGATTCAGAGGATGGAAAACTCTGGAAGGAGGCCATGGCTGATGAAATGGCATCCTTACACAAAAACGATGCATGGGATCTGGTGGAGTTGCCGGCTGGAAGGAAGCCCATTGGGAGCAAATGGGTGTTTAAGAAGAAGATGAATGTAGAAGGCAAGGTGGAGAAATACAAAGCTCGGTTGGTAGCAAAAGTTTATTCCCAGGTGCCGGGAATTGATTTTGGTGATATTTTTTCTCCTGTTGCCAAGGTTACTTCTATTAGATTACTTTTATCTGTTTCTACTGCATTTGATTTTGAGATAGAACAGATCGATGTGAAGACAACATTTCTTCACGGGGATTTAGAAGAGGAGATCTACATGAAGCAACCTGAAGGCTTTATGGTGAAGGGTAAGAAAGAACTAGTATGCAGTTTGAAGAAGTCTCTATATGGGTTAAAACAGTCACCAAGGATGTGGTATCAGAAATTTGATACCTATATACTGAGACTTGGTTTCACGAGAAGCAAGGAGGATCACTGTGTTTATTTTAAATTAATTGGTGACTATGTTATTTATTTGGTCTTGTATGAGGATGATATGTTGTTGATTGGAAATGAAAAATAAATTATCCAAGGTTTGGAGACCAAACTGTTCTCCAAATTCGACATGAAGGATCTTGGTGCTGCAAACTATATTCTGGGCATGGAAATTAAGAGATATCGGGCGAAGAGGAAGCTCTGGTTAAACCAGAGGAAGTATGTCGAGACTATATTGCAGAGGTTTATTATGCAGGATAGTAAATTGGTGAGTGTTCCTATTCCTGTAGGTGCAAAGTTGTCTATTGAACAGTGTCCCGAGACACAAGAAGAAGAGAAGGATATCTCTCGTGTTCCATATGCAAGTGCAGTGGGTAGCCTGATGTATACAATGGTCTGTACTACACCAGACATAGCACATGTAGTGGGAGTATTGAGCAAGTTTATGTCAAACCCAGGGAAGGAGCATTGGACAGCAGTGAAGCGGGTTTTCAGATATTTACGTGGCACTAGTGATTATGGCTTGTGCTACCAGGGAAGACCAGGATTGGAAAGAATGTTGGACATTCGCGGTTTTGTTAATGCATACTGGGCTGGAGATCTAGACCAAAGAATATCTACAAGTGGGTATGTGTTTAGCCTATTTGCAGGTGCAGTCAGTTGGATGAGTAAAAGACAGTTTGTATTGGCGCTTTCAACTATAGAGGTAGAATACATAACAGCCACTCATGCAAGCAAGTAAGCAGTTTGGTTGCAGAGATTGTGTTCAAGTATGGGGTTGGTACAAAAAGCTATAAGGATAGACTGTGATAGCCAAAGTGCAATTTTCTTGGCTAAGAAACCTGCTTATCATTCAAATACAAAGCACATTGATGTTCAATATCACTTTGTTAGAGATATGGTTGAGGCTAAAAGGGTGTTGCTAGTAAAGGGGACACTTTGAAGAATGTTGCAGATGCATTGACGAAGTATGTGAGCACTCAGAAGTTCTCTTGGTGTAGATAAACAATGGGTGTTGAAAAATTGGCCCAATGACTAAGCTCTCCTATGGCCCCTTGTGGAAAGAAAACAACAAGTGGGAGAATGTTGGTTATGTGTTATATTATTTCCACAACTAGCCTCATGTGTTGTACGTTGCGTCGGGCGCAGCAGGGGGGTCACAAGGCGGGTGGTAGCCCCCCCTGTCGCAGTTCGAGGCAGCGCCCCGATGAATTTTTTTTTGGTATGCAATCCCACTCATATGCGGACCCACCCATGTTTTTTGCATGAGTTTGCACATGGTTTTGGGGTACGATGGTTTTCGACCCCTGGTATTTTGTAGATCTGATCAAGGGAACTACGGTTATGTTCTAATCCAGGGTTAATGGATTGGGGTTTATGTATGCTTTGGCATGTATATATATGTGTTGTAACACTAAAAGGAATATAATGAAAAATCAAGCTAGTCGTCCCAATTTGGGATCCAGGGGAAAATCTCTGTGTTTATCTATTTTATGTTTTATGCTCTCACTATTGTTTATTTTCTGTTATAAGATTCGTGTGTATATAATTTTTGTTCAGGGTTAAAACCTACAATACTGAGGTTGTGTTAAAATGTTGATGAGCAGCCAGCCTACACCCTATTGCCAACTATAACATGTAGTATCCCTAACATCTAAGGGCTCATGCAATACTATGATCTTCACTAAAGTTGATGCAGTTGCCATAGGATACAAACTCATGATCTCCTACAAATCTATATCATGAAAATAATCGAATGCGTGGACACCTATGTATGGAATAAGTATTGTATGTTGTCATTGCTCGATCCTCAACTCATGATACTATGCTTGTTCCCTCACACAAGATTTGTCTAAAAAATCTTGCCCCTCTTCCTATAACGGGCCTAAGTTGGCACTTTTTGTTGCAAGCCCTTTCTATCTACTCGTGGAGAGGATTGCTCTCTAAAATTATTCCAAAGTTTTTAGCTTCTTGTGCATCTATCTACACCTTTTCATAGGGTAGCCCAAATATGTATGAATCACCATATCCAAAAGATCCACTCTAATCTGAATGGAAACTCCACACTCTTACGATCTACTAACCTCTTGTAGATTTATCCTCTTAGACTTCAACACCTCCTGATGACGAGTGTCTACAAATACTGCCACCCTGTTGGATGTATGTACACATGTATTCCCCTTGCCATTGGCTGGCCTAAAGGACTACTACTCATCCCCCCTCATCATGGAATCATCATGGGTCACAAATTGTCTCTCCAAAAATGGGCAATCATGCATATTGTGCATATCATCCTCCTAATATGACTCATGCCTCACCATCTGCTTACCACCTTCGTCACTTATATATATATATATATATATATTAAAGTTATTTGTAATTTATAATGTTATTAAGATTAAAATTAAAATATATTTGTATCATATCTATTTTTGTTGAAACTCTGTATTTTAGGTTATTTAAAAAGAAATTGAAAAATAATAATATGAAGTTATGGTTTTAAATTTATTCAAACCATAACATTAAAAACTATTAGTTAAATTTTCGTCAATCAAAATGGGCCCAATAGTAACTAAAAAAAGTAAAATGTCTCATAAGAAAGAAGTGATTTCTTGAATAATAAAGAGTTACAAAAAAATATTTTATAAAAGAAATTCACTTTAAATTTACGATCTTAGAATTTATATTATCTAAATTTATATTCTTAGAAAAATTATTACTTCAACATTCTGAGATTTCATTTTAGGAAATGCATAATCTTAGGGTTGGTTCCTTCACCATAAGGGTTGGCCCATGTTGTCTTTTATTGGAGTATTTCAGATAATGAAAATATGGCTATTGAAAATTCTCATGTGTTAAAAAGACCTATCTCATAGACATGATTCAACATCAACTTCCATTAAATGGGATTTTATATCACTGAAATAGGACATTAAAAAATCCTTAACTTTCATTGAATGTGATATCATCAACCTTTATTAAAATGGGATTTGATTTCAAATTTTATTAGACATGATTCGTTAAAGGGGATTTCATGTCATGGTCATAATTCCTTAATAATTGGTAATGAACTTATATTAGTTTCATATTGTTGTTTATTAAATTCTTTAGATCATGATCAAAAAACAATAAAGAGCATAAACCATGAACATCATATATGATAACAGACACAAAATGTAAACTCCAAGCCATGGAAAAACTTCTCTAAGGGGAAAAACAAAAAATAATCTCTTCTATTATTATAGAATTAGGTTAATGAGAAATCCAAGTCACAATGACCAAAGACAACACCTCCTCCAAACACCAAGTTAGCCTTCCAAATATTACTTCCTTAATTAAGGAAAAGTATTCAAATTTAATGAAAGTTAAACAACAAAAATTCCACTCAAGTCAAACATATCACCCTGTACCTCAGATATAATTTTCATACCTACAATTCTCAGCCTACCAAAAATCCAATTTTCACAATTGTTAGAGAGTTAGCAAAAAAATGAGTTCTTCTCTTCTTCTTTGGCTTTCTATCTTCTTATTTGATCTTCAATCTTGGCTCTTATTTCTTGCTTCAGGTAAAAATTTGTGTGGGTCAAATCCTACTTCTTTATATGCCCCGTTCAAAATGTTGAATAGCCTTATCCTAGGCCAAATTTTCACTACGAAGGTTGATTTTCTATTGACGAACATTTTGACTTTCTAGATTGCAAAAAATACTTTTTCTTGTTACCAATTGCCCACATAATTCTTATACATATAAAAAAAAATCTCTTGAATCAATAAACCCTAGAAGAATGAGTAACATGTTTTACCTAGATAGAAAATAATTTTTAGGATGAAAGCCATGCTTAAGATAATATTTTTTTTATTATTTCTAAAAACATATACAATGTCATAAGTATAAAAGAAATTATGAAAACTGAGATTAGTTACATTCTCCAACACTCCCTCTTAACTAGGGAGGAATTCATAATTACATAACTAGAACATGGATTCTCTCAAATTAAAATATTCTCATAAGAAGAGTTGGATTGATCAGTCATTATCACGCATCAACATCATAACCAATATTATCAATAGAGCAAGGAATTTAACTAATAAGCTCTGTTTATATCAATGCATAATCTCATAAGGCTTTACGTGAGACACCACACTACCTCTTAATGCATATACCCCATCTAGATGCTCACTAGGTTTATCCTTCTAGGACTATTCTTATACTGGATTCCCAATACTCAAATAATATCAAACCTCTTCGACCATTGTTCTCTTGAATAACCTATCAAGTCCTTAGAGAGTTTTGATATACTTCTTATCTTGGTTTCTTTATGCTCGAGGATTATCAATCTTATATGCTTATCCAATTGTCAATTCTCCTTATTAGTTCCATTTCTATACTTACAACTATTAGTCCTATTCTAGTTCATGACACATGGAAAATATGATGACCATCATCACTCCCTCTTATCGATAGAGTAGATACTCATTCCCTCTAAATCAGGGAATATATCCTTACTCCTTAAACATTTAAGGAGACTTATTACTCCATATGAAACATAGATGAGGTTTCTTCCTTTATTTCAATTGGGAATACAAATCTATAAGTTATTTATCTTTTCCTAAACTTCATCAATACATAAAATACTTAGGTCTTTTAAGGAAATATTTAAGTAGTTCCATTGGTCCTTATTTACTTTGCATCTCATCATATTGATATTCTATGTTTATGTATATAGTGGATCTGAACCTTTTCTTCAATATGAAATAGGATTTAGGCCATCAACCTTTTATATGAATTTCCTCTACGCATCATTAACAAAGGAATTACATTGACGCATTTAAAGTAGATATTATTCATATCTCCCTCTAATCATGACAATGATCTTCATCGTCATCGAAGCATAAACATTAGGTTATCTTTTTGTATGCTACCTTTCAATCCCAAGATGATGTAGACATTTTGAACACATAATCTTCGAAAGTTTACCAAATCCATCAACTCAATCTATGTTTTTATTGAATTGAATTGAAATCCAACATTTGTTCTTGTCTTAACTCCCATTATAAATTTATGTAACATTCTTCCGGGTAGAAAAACCATAAACCAACCAAATAACTAATACCAAAAAATTCTAAAGGGGGGAGGAAAGATACAGGTGGATATTGGTGGCCACCTTCCTATTTGACTAAGACAATTTCATCACTTTTCTTATTTACTATTTTTAGAAATTTTTAGGTCGTGAACTTCTAGAGCAATTTTGACCCCCTAAATGACATTTTTTTGAGGTCCGTTGCAATCATGTAATAAAAGGGCAGGGACTATAGTAAAATATATATTCCTTGGAGAGATATTTCCAACAAGGTATGATACATGTCAAAGGGAGATAATATGACCAAGTTATGACAGCAGAAAGTTGGCTGCCCAACTAACCCAACGGGGCTCATAAAATCTTGGTGTTACATCTCCTCAGGTTAGGGTTTTGGTTTCTTAGGGTTTTATTTTATTTTTCAATAATAAAAAGGCTCTTGAGACTCATTTTAACACAGTTAAGAGGCATGTAACCTCCACGTATCTTCTCAGAGATAAGCTACTATCGCTAGTGAAAGTTTCTTTCCATTATGTCTATAATCCTTTTTAGATTTGATATTAATGAAAGGAAATATTATTTCTTTTGCATATCAGTATTTATGATTATATCAGTATTCTATTTCATTCCTCATTATGTTCCTATCAAATACACTATGATAGGAAATATTTGAGTTTCCCCTCTCCACTAGACAACGTGAATTCCTTTACTAGTGTTCATTGCAATCTCTTCCTCTCACTTGGTTCAAAAGTTATTTGAAATTTGAATTCTATAGGGGTCCCAAACTAAGGTATCAATGCCTTCAATGAATTTTTAACTAGAAGAGTGACCACCACAATAGAAATATCCGACCTGTTACTAGAAGTTGTTGATTTTAACGTGAAATTAAGAAAATCACAATTTTCAACCAAATAATTACTTCTAATGATAGAATCATATCATTAGCACATTCTAGATCATTAAAAAAATACACTTCAAAAAATTTGAACCATAAATAGTGTATGAAAGTAGAAATCACAATAAAACAATAATGCACAAAACATAAAAAAATATCGTGGGAAACCCAAAACAATGAAAAACCTAGCAAATATTTTCCTAAGAGAAAATGTTCAATTCAAATAAAATTTAGATATGACTTGCGAGGAAAAATATCATCTCATTAATCATAACTTATGTTCACAAGTCGAATCTAGTCAAAGTGGCTAAAATTTAGGCTTGTAATTATCCTACTCAACTAAGGTCAACAGGGTCAAATTTTAACTTTGTTTCTATGGTAAAATCTAGTCAAAACCAAAAATTCAAGGCCTAAATTTATATCGAGAAAAACTAGTGAACCTTTAGTCAAATATGCCAAAATATTCATTCAAATAAACTAGTCAATGATTTGGTTAAAACAACCAAGAAAATAGTCGAAGTTAACACTGTTTAAAAAGATGAAAAGATGACCAAACTTCATTAGTCAACTCCAAAAGTTTTCTTTGCACGTGTGAACATAAATTTTAATCTTGAGATGATATGGGTTATTGTGATGATGTCAAATATGGAGGTGGAAAATATATATATATATAAAGCGTAATTTTTCCAAGGGTCAAACCCCTTCAAGTGTAGGGGCCAACTTGATCAAATTTGAGCCTACATGAATCTTAAAATAATATTTTATCCCTTCTACATTGTACCGAAATTACATAATTTCAACACTCCCTCTAAATAAGGGAGGTATTATTCTTGACTTCCATAGATGCGCATATACAAATTTTCCTTCCAATAAAGTATTTAACACATCCCCACATCAACTTCATAAGGAAAAATATTGATCGCCTCATGTTCTTTATTTCTTTTAATAAACTTGCCGTCAGAATTTCCAATTTCTTTCAAGATCTCCGCTTCCAGCATTTAGAGGGGAAGGTTTGGTAATATAATCCAAATTGGAGATGGTGAAGATGAAACAAAAAAAAATATCGTCATGATTTTTATTTGATTTTCCTAGGAATTTCCAATTTCGTTGTAAGATCTTTTCTTTCCACAATCACGGTAAGGTTTGGAAGTCGCACCAAAATTGGGGTCAAGAACCAAACTTTGGACATGGTAGCAGGCTTGAATTCTCAAAATAAAGGTTCATAGAAGAGGAAAGCTCTACCGAGAACCATAAAGCCCCTCTTAATAACCCCCTTATGGTGGACTAGATTGTATTTTTCATCGATAATTTCATGAACCAACTCATGTTGAATATATTTGTTACATATTAACCTTTTCACTAGTATCAATGAATATTCAACATTTCATTAAATGTTTACCTAGGAATGAATAATGATTTGTGAAAACTCATTTGAGACATGTTTCTTTTGATATTTCTCTCTTAATTTACTTCCCCACAATCTAAATTTTTTCCTGGTTCTAAAAGATGCAACCTTTTTTGCAGCTCTAACAACAAGTAGACATTAAGGTGTTGAAGCAAGTTTCTTTGGATATTCCACAAAATATATTCTAGGCTATCATTTGAGTCTATAATAGACATTTCCCCAGAACCAAGCAAGGAAAGGCAAGTGATAATGAGAAATGCTAAGAGTGCACACATTTTAATTTCAGGTACAAACTACTTCATTTATTTTATTTGAGTAAGTAGCTCTCTTGAAAATGGTTGACAAATGGCATAAAACTCTCCTTACATAGAATTATGATTTTATTCTTCACAGGAAGAAGGATGGGTGGTTTTTTGTGCCTCGAACAAATGATTAACTACCCCAAAAAAATACTAGTGATAGGGACTTCTTTGTAACTTCAGATTGCCTTATCTTGCCATGAAGTCGGTGAAAATAGTTCATTACCTCTTCCTCAGTGGGAGATACCAAATATTCCACGCAATATTTCTAACTCCTCCTCTAGTTCTATTTGGAATATACATGAATACTCCAGGACAATTTTATTGGAATCTACAGACATGGAGATGCTTTTACCACACTCAATGTGTAGAAGGCATCACGATCAACAACAACTAGGTTAATTTTATGGTGATGAGAAATTTCACAAAGGTTTCAGAATGTTAAATAAATATTGCACCAACTATTGTCGAAATTTTGTGAAAGCCGGTAATGGGGGATATAACTTTGTAGGTCACCAATAGATTGAGAATTTTCCTATATCATGTTGCCATGAATTGTGTCAATTTTCCATCTTTTGTAAAAGTTTCATCAAAACAAGTTTTAAATATGTTTTAAATTTAAAGCCTCAAAAGGTAATGAATTCCCATCCTCTTCATGTGCTTCCATCCTTGGAATTTCTCTAAGAAGGGTCTTTGGAGTCTATTTGGCATCATGCAAGGCCTTCAAATGAAACCCAATATCTCCAAAACCTTGTGGTACTCACAACACTCGAATAAGTGAAACCTTGTAGTACTCACTGTACTAAAATACATGAGCTATCATATTTGGCCTCACAATATGTCCAGTGGTAGGATAAATCATACACATTCTTATTTTGCCTGATAATATGTCATGAAATGAAGGTCCAACTGAGGATATTGCATGTTCAAATTCAATGACATGAATGTATTCTCAGAAAGTATAAGTGTGATGCCTTATTATTTTCAAGGTTCCTTTCTGGAGTTTTTAAGTTTTGGAATTTTTATTTTCACTTAGATTTAAAATGGCTCCATTGTTATCTTTTAAAAAATGGAATTTTTTCTTTTATTTCACAAAGAACAAAAATTTAAGGTAATTAAAATCACTATTTGGGAACTTTAAATGTTGAAACCACCTTAAAATAACATTTAAAATTATTTGTTTCTTTTTTTTAAATATTTTCTAGTATTGTCTATAGAGAGACAATAGTTGGAATTATGGAAATATAGTCTCTATAGAGACAATATGTTTTTAATCTCATCTATTTTCCCTAAGGAGAAAAAAATGTAACTGTATTTATATACACAAAAATGAAAGTGTTTGTACAGAGACAAATTGCAGAAAAATGAAATTGTCTCTAGAGAGACAAATGAAATTGTATCTTAAGAGAAATAATGTATGTATCTTTATAGAGACAATAATAATATGTGTTCTATATTGTCTTTATACAATATTTAAGACAATACACAAGTTTCTTTTTGTTTTAAGTTAAGGCATTTGACTCAAAAATTGTCTTAAATATTTTCTTAAAACCTCTCGATATAGTAGTCTTTAAATTTCCCCAATAACAAAAAATAATAATGTGGTTTTTATTGAATAATAAAGTCTTAAGCGAGAACTAGTATTTGGAGACTTATGAAATAAAATTAGTTGGTTAAAAAGGAACATATTTTTCAAATAATTATCTTGGAAATTATAATGGAGGAGTTATAAACTAGATATATATTTTTCTCATATTTATGAAGAGTGAAAATCTATCGCAGTTTCTCTTTCGCATGTATCTCTAGTATGGTTCTTCACAAATCTCAGAAGAGAGGGATGATGAATGTTATAAACACTTCCACCCCGCTTCCATGAAACTAGTTAAATCTCACCTCGAGTTAATGGTCAATTGTAATGTTGGTTGATCTAATATGTTCACATTTCCATCACTTGTGGGGTACCCATACTTTATAGGATTCTCCATTAAGTTTGTATTGCAACTTTTAAAGAAATTTACAAAACCTTTTTATAGATATGGTATATTATGTATAATTAGAATCATTATAGTTGGGATTATCATGATTCATGTGGGTACCATATTAGAAAAATGAGAAAGAGTGATGTGTTTGAAATTTCTCAGATCGTATGTTGTTTGGTAATTTTATTTCTTTACAAATATAATCTTGAGCATGTTTTTCCAACACATGCAAAATGTTTATCAATTGAATTTAAGTACAATAGGGTCCCTTTGCCAGAAACAATGGGGTCTAATAAACCAATCTCATGTCTAGCTTAGTCATAACCTTAAAATTAAATTATCTTTATTATTATTATGGAATTGCTATTTGTATTTAATTTATTAAGTATATAATATAACATTAATATTTGTGTTTATAATATTTTATTACTATTTGATATATTTTATTATAATTTATATTTCATGTAATAATTATATAAATTTTAGTCCACATACATTGTCATGTTATGAAGTATTATCTAAATTGGCAATTTTATTTTTATTCTTGAAAAGCACTAGAGGAAGAATTCCAAAATCACCATAGTGTTGTTGATTTAAAGCATAGAGAATGTTATTAGTTTGATAAATACTTTAAAAATTATAGCTAATCTCATTATTATATGGATAATCTAGGATAAAGTGATTTTCATCTTCAACCCACCTTCTTAGTGTTATAAAGGTGAGAGACTCATTCATCCCATGTTGTTTTCTTAATGGAGAAACTCACAATTTCACTATCAGGCCCATGATAATTTATTCTTACTTTTAGCAATGCTATTTTTTTCTTTAAGCTACTCAATAGAGAGACACTTTTTATTTTTAAGATTTGGACTAATCACCTCCTTATGATACCTAAGTTATATTTTTCCCTCTAATTCTTTATCATCCAAAAATTTTCCTATTAAATTTTGATCTAATAATATCTTTATATTATCCTTATTTGAACAATGATTTTGTCTTTTATTTATCATCCACAAAGATGATATTGGGAATGATTATTCAATCAACTCTTTAATTGAAGGTGGTTTTGACATGCATTGGATGTAATTTTAGAAAACCTATTGTCTTCCATATTATTTAAACTTTTTTTATACATAAAATACCTATTATTGGTTTCCCAAGACTCCCTAGAATGATAGAATCTATGAGATTTGCAATACTAAGCAGGTGGAAAATGAAAATCACTTCCTTTTAGACTTTTCGGCTCTTCAGATTTGTGATACTAAGCAGCTCGAAGATGAAAAGTACTTCCTTTTAGACTGCCCATCCCTTACACACATCCGCTCACAATTCCCTAACATCTGCCACACTTCCAATCTTCTTAACCTATTAATCCAGCCCACCTATAGTGATCTTACAAGTGGAAGATGAAATCACTTCCTTTTAGAATTTTGGGATCTTTAGATTTGTGATAATGAAAAGTACTTCCTTTTAGACCGCCCATCTCTTACTCACATCTGCTCTCAATTCCCTCACATCTCCCACCATCCTAATATTATTGACCTATTAATCCAGCCCACCTATATTGGTCTTGGAGTGCTTCTTTCTCTTCTCTTTTATAAAAGAAAAAACATTTTGAAGAATCAAAATTAGATTCTATTTTCTTTCTTGAGGTTGTATAGCCCACATTGGTCTTAGCGGATGTTAATGATCGTCATCATCATTATTAATTATTTATAAATAACATTTATCATAATTTTAATGATTAATTCAAGTAATCATGAGCCAAATTTAAAATATATTTCTTATTTATATGTCCCTTGTATTACACTCTGTAATAAATTAAATGGTAATCATTTTACTCATAATGTAAAAATATCCAAAAAAGTGTTTTGTTTTGTTTATAATATTTTATTACAATTTAGTCATCTTAATTTTAATTTATACTTCATCTAATAATTATATAACTTTTAATCAAACATAAACAAATTATTGATTATTTTGATGACTCGGAAATTAGACAACTATATCCAACATCATCAGTTTGGATTCCCTTGTAGCAGACCATGACAGTGTGAGGAAAATCTTTGAATTTTTACATCGAGAAACATTTCTAACCTAATATGGAAGAGATATTGTAGTGTGTTATTATCTTATCTTAGATAAATATTTTTACTCACTTAAATACTAACAAAATAAAATAAAAAATAAAAACAAAAAATAAAATTAATAATTTACTTTTGGGATCCAGTTTTTAACAACACTTGGTTTTTAACTCAAAATGATGGATCTTGGTGCTTGATAAACCCACATTTAATATAAAATGTATCTAATGTAAGAAAAAATTCATGAAAACCATCTATATATATATGTATATAAAATTTGAAATTGCTTATCTCTCTAACCCCTTGGTATGTCACTTCGTCACCTCTATAACAAATGGTCACAATTTACCATTTATGTACAAGGTGAAACTTCAAAAAGAAGAAAAAGATCTATAATTAAATAATAATAAAACATAAAACACTTTATAATTAAAATATTTTTTATCAAAATTAATTTGATAATTAAAATATTTTTTTATCAAAATTTAAAATTAAAATATTTTTTTTATCAAAATTAATGGACAAAGTGAAAGTATCGAGAAACAAATTTTTCTATAATTAAAAAAAAACCTTTATAATTAAAAGAATTTCTATCAAGATTTACCTTATAATTAAAATATTTTTTATCAAGATTTAAAAGGAAAAAATTTAACTTTACTTGAACTAGTATTCAAAGATTTTCAGAAACTTAAAAAAAAATATTTGTATTTTATAACCTACCTAATAAATACATAATCTCCCTAATAGACACCATGTGGGTGACAGTATCCCTCAACAACTTTTTCTATTAATCAATATTTTTAAAGAAAAATGTTGACTTTATTTAAAGTGCTATTCCGGGCTGGTGCCTACCTATATTCAACAGTATTAATACTTTTCTTACTCGTTTAATTTAACATTACAATAAACCTAATGAATAAACTAAATCAATATGATATATATTTTAATTTTTTTATATTTTTCAATCGTAAGAAAGTCCCAATGCTGTGATAGAAAGCGGGAATTTCATAGTTAAAACAATATCAAATATAAACTTATTTTTCAACTTTCACAGCCCAATGCTATGTTTTCCAATTATTTATTTTTGGATTAGAAACCTCGGAAACACTAGAGGCAGCTATAATTCAAAAAATGCTGCTCACACAATTTGTTGTTTCGCACAAAAATTGCTTTTGAACAAATGCCCTTTCACCTTCTTTCAACAACCAGATGAAAAACCAATAGCCAGATGCTGCCCAAGCCCAAGGGACCTTCGGCATTCCTGATTCTTCGCATTCCGAGGTGATCATTCCGTGAATGATAAAAGGTTTGCCAAACCCCTACTGGAGACACAGGCATTATCTGCATTAGAAGTAGTAGACTATTGAGTAATTAATGCCTCTTGTAAGCTGAACAATCGGTACTCAGAGAGGGTTTTTAAAACCACTTCTCACGGGACAAGTTAAACAATGGAAAGGTTTTTTCGGCCAATTCCTCAATCCATGAGTTGTTTCAGCCAACTGCAAATTCGACAGTTGAGAGGTGGGCTACCAAATAGTCAGCGGGGTTACCATTTACAACGCTTCGAGTATCGAGCGAACGGGGATCCTGTAAGCGCATTGGTGATAGCACATGACATAATATTTGCTGTTTTTCTTTACCGAACCCACATCGGATCGTATATTATTCCATTCGGCCTACAAGACCAAATCACACCTTTCACGGGTAACTATGGTAGATCGTTCAAATTGAGTTATTTATGGGACGTTGAGTACATATGTTTTAACAGCAATAATAATTCTTTGATAGTAGTTCTTGGAGATGAAGATGCAATTCCATACCGAAAGATTCAAAGCCTTCCAATTGAATCAATTAAATCAATTAGAGCAGGACAAACTACTACGGAATATATCCAGCTTTTTAACGAAGACACCCAAATAGTTGAATGGAATTTTGATATTCGAAATTGTAGGGGCATGATTAATAATCTGTCAGACAATGAATACAAAGTTTTCGAATTGAATCGGTACAGCACGCTCTTTACCATACCAATTGAATCGGGATATCCTCGTACCTTTTTGTGTCCAGGACATAGGGATATGGTGATGTGTAACTATGACACAATTGATATTAAAATTGCATTGAAAATTTATTCCAAACACCATGAAGCACTTCGCTGGCAAACTGAGATCAAACCCCGTGGTGATTTTGATATTAATTTCATTGCTCTCTGTGGCAGTGATAGAATACTTCTGCAACAAGATGGGTTGGGAATAGATGTGTTCGATGCATCTTCTGAAACCCCCCAACTTATAAACTCCACAGAACTTAATGCAGTGCAGGAGCCTTACTATTTGGAAAAACTTGATATGTTCTTGGTCTCCACCCATGACAGAAGGGTTCATGTTTGTGATCCACAGGGGTCTGTTAAGGTCACATTTAACGAGTACCAGATGTGTCTAGACCGCAATTTCGAGTACTCATGCATTAAACCCACTGCTAGAATTCCAGGTGGTTTTTTCATTACAGGTGAACAACTTATTGCCATTTCTGTTTGCCTTTCAAATTACAACAACAATGAAAGGATGATCGATTACAACAACGACAATGATGATGACGCTGACGATGGGGATGATGAGAATCATAGGATGATCAACGTCACCAACTTAGTTACCGGAGAATTGCTGCAAGAGATTAAACCTTCGAACGGTTCTGAATTCAGAAACAGGGTAATGAGATATCCGATAACGGCCCTTACATACAACGAAAGCACCGGGGAGATTTTAACGGGGACTAAGGGCGGAATTTGTTACCAGTGGTCCTTAAAATTCCCGTTTGACATGAGCGATAACTCTTCTGAGGATGACGAGTGAGCACATGCAATTATGAATACTTCGAGGAAAACGAGAAACTGTTATGTTCGACTTATATTGGGTTATGCTTAAACCCTCCACCAATGATTCTCATAAATGACGAAAAAAAATTGTTTCCTCTTTTGATATTTATGAATTGGGTAACAAGTTATAAAAAATTGTTTCCTCTTTGATAAAATGTTCAACTCTGATATTTATGAATTTATGAATTGGGCAACAAGTTATTTTTGTGAAAATGAGATGTATACTCAAGCATATAAATATCTTGATGCTGCATGTATATTTGATAAAGTCATATTTGGTGTAGACTTGGTAATTTTTATTTCCAATAAATTTAGACTATTATAGATTTATTAATTACACCAACATCTCGAAGAATTTCAGTTTATTTATCTATACAAATTTACATGTCGCTTTCTAAATCGACATGTTCACCACTTTTATTATAGATTTATTAATTACACCAAGATCTCGAAAAATTTCAGTTTATTTAGCTATACAAATTTACATGTTGCTTTCTAAATCGATCTGTTCAACGCTTTTAATAAACGGTTAGCAACCATTGCGTAAATTTTCAATTTGAAGATTTTAATTATCTTTGAACAATAACCATAAACCGTTAACAACCATTGCTTACATTTTCCAATTTTAAAATATTAATTATCTTTAAACAATAACCATAAATAATTTTCTCACCTAAATTTTTTTATTCTTTGAAGACCAAAATCTTTTGTACCTGCAATTCTTTTCTTAGAGCTAGGAGTCCTATCAACCAATTACCTTCTTTTTAAAATTTATTTCGTAATTCTAATTTTCCCTTCAATTTCTTATGGCTAGTACTATCAACCAATTACCTTCTTTTCTTATAACTAATACTCTCAACCGATTACCTTCTTTTCTTATAACTAGTGGTATGAACCAATTACTTTCTTTTTCAAAACAATTACTTTCTTTTTAAATTTTGAAAGTTCAATTCTACATGGCTATAAGAAAATGTTTACAATTTTATAGAAAAATATAAATGCTAACCATTTAAGGACATGTATTGGTTTGATTGAAGAACACAGAGAATGTTTACAATTGTATTGAAAAATATAATTTTTTTAACACTTTAAGGACATATATTGGTTTGATTGAAGAACATAGAGAATGTTTACAATTTTCGAGAACAAATTTCTCTAACAATTTTTGTACTTGAAATATGCTTTACTTCTCATTTTACAGGCATGTTCAGTATTGAGGATGTTGATGGACGGTTAGTTTTCAAGTGGTGATGGACAGTTAAAGTTGTGAGTTTAACATTGCAGCAGGGATTGTTGGATGGGAGAACAACGTTCATATGGTAGTGAATTTGAAGATTATTTAAAGGTCAAATAATTATACAACGAGAGAGAATTGGTAGCAGCCTCAAGGACTGCATCACCGACCTAATTGCAGATTTGTTTGATTAATTAAAAAAAATATGTTAATATACCTTCAACAAAATCACATTCCAAAGAATATTAGATTCTGGTTGGTGTTTTTAACTTCATGAAATATTAGTTCTAAATATTAAATGCTATGATAAAATGTTTGAAAACTATTGCTCCCTTTGATGAAAAAATAAAAAATCATTGTCCACTGCTTACGCCTGCCACGCGTTTTTCTACACTGTAAGAATTGTCCTTATGCTTTCCATCACGATGTCATTGTGCTTTCTTCCTTGGCCTTTTCATTCAACGCTTCTTCAACTTGACACTTCTTCAACTTGAACAATAGGCCAAAATTCTTCCTTCTCGCTGCGGGTCTCTGCAGTACCTACCTCCAGAAGAAATGGAGGACTTCATTTAGTGAGTCGGTGATCACCCTCTAAACGATCAAAATAAGGTTGACTGCAACACATTCAGAACAATGGTATAATTTTCCTTCGCTCTACATGTATTTATATCTGGAGGTTTACCTACAATATGAGATGGCAAGAAGTGTGAGCTCTCTTCCCCAGGTGGTTGGAAAATAAAATTCTAAGACTATGAAATTTATCTCTACGGTCATTATTATTGAGGTGAAGTTATTAAATCAGAATTGAATAAAAGTACCCAAATGAAAGCGGCTTCGATGAATCTTTCAAATGGTCAGATTCGCTTGGGATGCACTTGTCATCGTGATAACAAGTTCGACTCCACATGAAATCCAACTCAGTTTTCTGGATGAGCTATGCGTGACTCTGTAGGTGAGAATGTTCTCTCTCGATCATGTGTTTCTATGAACATTATAAAAATTTGTAGTATCAAATATTCATTTAATTGCATATAATCAAACAAGAAATTTACTCCAAATCTCACTAAATGTTTTACTTCCAAATTCAATATTGATGTTTAAATGAGATCATACCTCAAATTTTCCACTCAAATTTAACCATTTTTTTCAATCTACAAGATATTATTCATGCGAGAACATTAGCTAAAATAATCCCAGCGAAATTCAACCAAATTTTGAACTCTAACAGGAATTTCTTACTTTTGATCGTTTCTTAGAAATTTTGGGATGAATTTACCAAATTTTGCAACCCATAAGACAGTTTTTTTACATTATATCATTATTGTAAAAAATCCAGGAAGATTTTACCAAATTTCGCAATCTAAATGGCATTCACTCGCATGATAACTTAAATTTCGCAAGAAACTTACCTTGCAACGGGAAACAATGTTGTACATAGTCGTGGCATATTTCAAACACAACAAACCCTGGCCTTCCGCTATCTTCCATCGCATCCCCAGCCCCACTGCATATCCCCTATTCGAACCTTGGACCTCTATACAAACCCTAAATTCAAGGTTATAGAGCTACCTATTTTAAACCATGGTCACTACCACTATAGATTTGCCAAAATCAAACGCCTTGACATATACATTTACAAACCCTATCCAGCTGAAAAAATACACGAAATCGCACTCAGAAAAATGGTTTCACCATACTCATAAAATTGAAGATGTGGGATGTTGTAAAGACTAAATATTTAACATTCATATACCTCAAATTCCTTAATTCAGCAATTTTCACATACCGCTGTGAGGTGCCGCAGAAAGCCAACTGGCGGCAAGCCAAATCGAGATCTTCAGAATTGGGGGTTTAGATGAATTACAGAGTCAATTACAGATGAGAAAATTGCAGAGAGATCAGATTGGCTTTCCCTTGTTTTCACTGGGCAAGATTGGCATTTTTCGCCAACTACTGAATGGCCTTGAATCCATCATCGAATGCACACAAAATCACATTTTCAGGCCAACTCACCCAGATAGCTGAGGAACAAACTTGTGATTTTCCAGGAGGAACCTTTATTCTTTATAAGGAACACCCTGAAGAACCTCATGGTCGTTGTCTGCACTCGCCCAATTATTCAACTGGGGAGGCAAGAAACAGACATTCAGCATTTTGGCGAGGAGCTGCCGAAATTTGATCTAATATGAATTCCATGGAGCTCAACCCACCCATAATTGGAAGGACCCAAATGATCCCATTCACCATAGTTGCTACCTTCAGCGTCAACCACAATTTGACCAGTGGAGGAAGCCGAACATAGAGTATTCTGGGCCAAATGTTGTTGGAATATTGAAAATTCCAGAACAATAGAAATGGAGAGAGTAAACTCCCCTCTACAACATAGAGAAGTTAAAACATAAATTTCTTGCAGACAGATATGGCATAAAAATGCTTTCTTCTATTTCATTAAACAGAACCAAAAAAAAACTATTACAAATTTCTTCCTCAACACGGAGGGATACACAATACTGACTGCTATAGACGCAGTGCTCCAAAACAACTCTATGTTCTTTCAAAATAATACACTCTGTCTCATAAAACCAACACTGTTGTGTTCTTCTTTTCTTCCGCGCTGTTGTGCGAAACACAAACCAAAATAAAACAATACTTTCACAGGCTCGCAGGCCTTTTCTTTTTATATGTCGTGCATATATTAAAACATTACATAAAAACAATGTGAAACTTTAACAAAAATCTACATAAAACAAATATAATGCGGGTTATACAGGTAGAGACCATGTCGCAATCGCAATCGGCAAAACCAATATGTGCCGACAACCGAAACTTCCGATTGCGATTGAGAAGTGGATGCGATGGACCATTTTAAATACGCCATATAAACTTCATCAGGTCTGAAACTTCAGTTGGTGCGATCGAGGCATGCAATAGAAAAGTTCCGATTGCGATTAAGGAACCAGATGCGATTGGGCATTAAACTCCTCTTCATAAACTTCATCGGGTCTGCGCTTTAACAATAAACGAACCTCAAACAAAAAGTTCTGATTGTGATTGAACAACCGTATGTGATTGGCAAATAAACTATGGTATATAATATGATCGAGTCTGGCCTTTGATCGGAGCACATAACAAAGAACCTCTGATTGAACCTTGCGATTGCAACCTTTCGATTCCATTAAGTCTTCACCACGTGGTCAAGTGGACCCACGGGCCTCTGCTGCTGTCGAGGCGATTTATAACATAAACTTTGGTTGTATTGTGTATAACCGTTCCGCTTGCGGAACACTACCACATCTGCAAGACATTTTTTTTATGTTTCATATATATTGCGATTTGCGATTGCGATTGGATCGCATCGCAAATCTTCATATCAACAAGACACTGCTCCAAAAACTTGCGATTGCGATTGGAACATAAGTGGTGGGGACCACTTCTTCGCCAATTCAAAAATAAAGGACTTCCGCCTGTTTAATTCAATTTTCTCCATTTTTGGTTGTTGAGGGCTTTAAAGCCCGAATTGATTGTTTTAAATAAAACTGCTCCTCCGTAGTTCAGAACTATGAAAGTCTTCATTCCACCTGCAAAATTAAGTTTGCCCATAATCCAAATTAATTTCCTCTGTAATTTGTGGTTGCGGCCCATCACATTTAATTCATCCTTACATTATCCATTCCTCTTAATTACACAGTGCTACGCACTCAATCTCTGCTGCTGCTGCCTTTGTGTACTCTTTTCTTCTGCTCAAAGGCATGCAGATGAATTCAATATTTTCAACACTCCCCCTTAAAGTCAGCTGCTGGGTTATCCATCATACCCAAGAATTTTCTTAAAAATTCAAAGGTCTTCTACCCCAATGGCTTTGTTAAAATATCTGCATATTGCTCCTCTGTTTTACAGTGCTGTAAAACAATTTCTCTATTGTTTACCAATTCTCTGATATAATGAAATTTTGTATCTATGTGTTTTGTTCTTTTATGAAATACTGAATTCTTTCCTTCAACATTGCTTTTGGTCTTATAGACCCATTTAACACCAATGAATTCTTTACCTTCTGTGAGATCAACCAACTCCCATGTTTTGTTCTTCTCTATGGCATTAATTTCTTCGTCCATAGCTTCTATCCATTTTTTGTCTTTAATTGCATCTTCAAAATGAATAGGATCATCAACTTGACAATACAAAGCAAATAAGGAATTCATACCTTCATTTGCCGCTCCTTGCTCATAGATTTCTCTAATGCTTCTGAATTTTGTTCCACTTTAACTTGGTGTAGTCGTGCTTGATGAAGCACTGAATTCTGCTCCGTGTGGTGTGCTCGGTGATGCACTTTCACTTCTTCTCAGGGGTGTTCTCACTGCCGCTTGAGGTGTCCCTTGCTGTCCTTGAGTTGCTGGAGGTTGTGCAGTGGATGGGTTGTTAATTTCAACCACATTTCCTTCATCATCATCATGAGGCAAACAGTTTTTAACATTGATTGTTTTCTCAATGCTTCCATCCCATGCTTCCTCTTCAATGAATTGCACATCTATGCTTATGAAAAACTTCTTTGTCGATGGGTTATATAATCTATATCCTTTGGAATCTTCACAGTATCCAAGGAAAATTCACTTCTCCCCCTTACTATCCAATTTCTTTCTCAACTTGTATGGAATGTGTGCATATGCAACACATCCAAAAAATCTCATGTGGGTGACTCCCTGTTTTCTGCCACTCCATGCTTCTTCTGGAACTTTGTTCATCATAGATTTTGTGGGGCATCTATTTAAAATATATGCAGCACAATTTGCTGCTTCTGCCCAATACTCGTTCAGAAAGCGTTTTTCCTTCAGCATACTTCTCACCATTTCCATTATGGTTCGATTCTTCCTTTCAGCAACTCCATTCTGTTGTGGTGTGTACCTTGTGGTAAATTGCTTGTGTATGTCGTTCTCTCTGCAGAATCGCAGAAATTCCTTTGAGATATATTCTCCTCCTCTATCAGTTCTGATAGCTTTAATATACTACCCACTCTATTTTTCTACAAGAGCTTTAAAATGGAAAAATTTCTGAAAAACTTCACTCTTATATTTCAGAAAATAAACCCACACTTTTCTTGTGAAATCATCTATGAAGGTCAACATGTAATTGCTGCCTGAAACTGATGTTGTTTACATCGGCCCACACAAATTTGAGTGGATGATTTCTAAGGGTGCTTTCGCCCTTATGATTTTCCCTAATGGAAAATTTTCTCTGTTTTGATTTCCCAAGATGCAGCCTTCACATAGGCTGTTAGGCTTCTCAATCAATGGAAAACCTCTTACCATTCCTTTTCTGTGTAGCAAATTTAATCCTTCGAAATTGAGATGTCCAAATTTCAGGTGCCATAACCAATTTTCATCTTTCTCTTCCTTCTAAAAGGCTTATTGTGTTACAACTGCTATACTCTTTCCTTTTCCCTTCAAGTCAGTGTTGAGCTTGAGAGGAAACATTCTATTGCTGGTCATTTGAATTTCAGCAATGATTTTCTTTTCTTACTTGGAGGTATATCTTTTATTGTGCACACATCATCTTTGAAAATTACAATGTAACCTTTATTTATGAGCTGCCCAATGCTCAAAAGATTACACTTCAATCCTGGAACATAATACACATTAGGAACAAATTTCTGCTCACCATTTCTTGCTCGAATACTAACTCTGCTTTTTCCTTTTACAGAGATCTTAGTATTAATCCCTGTGGTCACTGCAGATTTAATATCTTCATCTAAATTGGAAAACATTGCTCTATTTCCAGTCATGTGATTACTACATCCTGAATCTAAGAACCAAACATCATCTTCTCTATCCTGTGCTACATTACAAGCTAACAGCACATTACTTGGGTTCTTTTCCTCTTTTGCTACATTAGCATTTTGCTTATTTTTCATGTAATTTTGTTTCTTTCTACATTCATTGGCATAGTGCCCATATTTTTTGCAATAATGACATTGAACATTGGATTTGTCATACATTTTTCCATGAGCATGTTGGTGTAGATGTCCACCTTGCTAGCTGTTGCATTGGTCGTGGCTCTGACTCTGACTATTGCTCCTTCCATGCGAATGTGAAGTGTTGTTCTTTCCACCTCTATTTTGGCTTCTGCCTCTACCTCTTCCTTTGCCTTGACCTCTTCCTCTTCTTGAAGGCATCTGGGTCTTGAAGGTGTGCTCAAGAGATGAATGTTCATCTCTTCTCAATCTCTGTTCATGAGTTATCAGTGAGGCATGTATTTCATCCACTGTGAACTGTGAGAGATATTTGGTCTCTTCTATGGTGGTAACAATAAAATCAAACTTTGAGGGTAATCTTCTCAAAATTTTCGCCACAATCCTTCTTCCTTCAAGAGTTTCTCCATGGGATCTTATCTGATTTACAATCCCAATCACGTGTGTAAAAAATGTGTCCACATTATTTGAATCTTTCATGCAAAGAGTTTCAAAATCTCTTCTCAGCAACTGAATTTTTGTTGTCTTAACTTTCTCCATGCCTTGATAGGCTACTTTCAGAGTTTCCCATGCTTCCTTGGATCTCTGGGCTGCTACTATCCTTGGAAACACACTCTCATTTACTGCTTGATACAAAAGGAAGAGAGCTTTAGCATATTTCTTCCTATTGCTCTTCAATAGGTCCTTCTCTGCTTGAGTTAAGGCATTAAAAGCCTGCTCATTAGCTGGTTCAACAAAACCATCTTCTACAAATTCCCATAAGTCTTGTGAAACAAACAGGGCTCTCATGGTAATGGCCCAATAATCATAGTTCTTTCCATTAAATTGTGGAAGCTGAACATTTCCAATGTTCATACGAGTGCTTGGTCTAGCCATTTCTTTTAAACTGAGCACTGAACTTAAACAAATTGTCTTTCCTTCTCTAAAAGAACAAACTCTTTTAAACCAAAAACAATAGCTCTCTTAGCTTTGAGAAATACCTGAACTTTTGAATTCTGTTGGGTTTTCACATTGTTGGAGAATTCACACTACTGGAGAAAACACTTCAACAAGTCTTCTTCTTCTTCAGCTTCTTTGAAACATTCAAAGAGCCTAAACTAGCTCCGATACTATGTTGGAATATTGAAAATTCCAGAACAATAGAAATGGAGAGAGTAAACTCCCCTCTACAACACAGAGAAGTTAAAACAGAATTTTCTTGCAGACAAAGATGGCATAAAAATGCTTTCTTCTATTTCATTAAACAGAACAAAAAAAAAACTATTACAAATTTCTTCCTGAACACGAAGGGATACACAATACTGACTGCTACAGACCAAGTGCTCCAAAAAAACTCTCTGTTCCTTCAAAATAATAAACTCTGTCTCATAAAACCAACACTATTGTGTTCTTCTTTTCTTTCGCGTTTCTGTGCAAAATACAAACCAAAATAAAACAATACTTTCACAGGCTCGCAGGCCTTTTCTTTTTATATGCCGCGCATATATTAAAATATTACATAAAAACAATGTGAAAATTTAACCAAAATATACATAAAACAAATATAATGCGGGTTATACAGGTGGAGACCACATCGCAATCGCAATCGGCAAAACCAATATGTGCCGACAACCGAAACTTGTGATTGCGATTGAGAAGCGGATGCGATGGACCATTTTAAATCCGCCATATAAACTTCATTGGGTCTGAAACTTCAGTTGGTGTGATCGAGGCATGCAATAGAAAAGTTTCGACTGCGATTAAGGAACCGGATGTGATTGTGCATTAAACTCCTCTTCATAAACTTCATTAGGTTCGCGCTTTAACAATAAACGAACCTCAAACAAAAAGTTCTGATTGCAATTGGAAAATAAACTGTGGTATATAATAAGATCGTGTCCAGACTTTGATTAGAGCACATAACAAAGAACCTTCGATTGAACCTTGCGATTGCAACCTTGCGATTCCATTAAGTCTTCGCCACGTGGTCAAGTGGACCCACAGGCCTCCGCTGCTGTCGGGGTGATTTATAACATAAACTTTGGTTGTATTGTGTAGAATTGTTCCGCTTGTGGAAGACTACCACATCTGCAAGACATCTTTTTTATGTTTCATATATATTACGATTTGTGATTGCGATTGGATCGCATAGCAAATCTTCATATCAACAAGACACTGCTCCAAAAAGTTGCGATTGTGATTGGAACTTAAGTGGTGGGGACCACTTATCCGCCAATTCAAAAATAAATGACTTCCACCTATTCAATTCAATTTTCTCCATTTTTGGTTGTTGAGGGCTTTAAAGCCCGAATTGACTGTTTTAAATAAAACTGCTCCTCCGTAGTTCAGAACTATGAAAGTCTTCATTCCACCTGCAAAATTAAGTTCGCCCATAATCCAAATTAATTTCCTCTGTAATTTGTGGCTGCGGCCCATCACATTTAATTCATCCTTACATTCTCCATTCCTCTTAATTACATAGTACTGCGTACTCAATCTCTGCTGCTGCTGCCTTTGTGTACTCTTTTCTTCTGCTAAAAGGCACGCAGATGACTTTAATATTTTCAACAAATGTAGCCTTAAAATTTCGTTTGCTTGGTTAACGACATGTGTAATACATGCAAATACAGTAGTTCACAAGTTAATACTTTATTTATTGACGGCTTTATTATATGTGTTTTGGTTGGAACAAGCTCAACTAAGATCCAGTTATCAACTATGTTACATTTAATTTCAGATATAAGTCATGGAACAAAACATTTAATAGCGCGTTATAAAATTTAAAATATGTATATTGAATGATTTGGCCTTTTCAAATGGTTATACACCACCTTATTTTCGGTAGAAATATGATTTAATTTCTACGATCTAATTATACATTCGTTACCAGCCTATGATTTAAAATTCATGGTTACTAATAGCAACTCTATGCTACACCATCATAACCTAAACTATTTGTATAACTGTTTTTAGAAGTTCACATCATGTAGTATCGGATGAATATGAATGATAATTGTTAAAATAATTCGTTTAGAACGGAAGACCATCTCGCGAGGATGAAGGATTGTGTATTGAATATAATATCCCTTTCCAAACCCATCACTTGTCCCCAAATATTAACACAAATATTCATATTATTTCACACAACATAATTCCAAACTTTGAATATGATTAGTGAGATTTCGTGGGCTCCTTCAGAGCAGGTTTGTTCCACAATTGAACAATCGTAGCAGTAGAATTAACTGGAATTACAGTCAAGTCGTCTGTGACAACAAAGTTGGTACTTCTCTTCACATATCCCGTTGTATATACTGTATTCTTAGCGGGAGCGGTTTGTCCACTAACTTGACTTCACGATTTATCAAATTGCGGCAGGGACACAGTGAAGCTCCGGTTTGTGTAGTGAGATTGTGTGTATAGGATCCGGACCCAACGTTGTTACATATATAGTACCTGGGAGTAGCTGCAGGGGCAGCGGGAAAGGAAAGTATTCGAGTACATAGATATTATGCATATTCAGGTTACTAAATAAAAAGGATGGATATGTCCTTGGTCTCATAATTCTTTAAGATAGCAGGTGCGATTGATTATTGATAAAAAAATTGTGCAATTTGCATTCATGGCAGCTTTGTGCAATTTGCATTCATGGCAGCCTTTGTTTCTTAAAACAAAGAACAAAAGCAATAATTTCCATAACTAATAACAGTTCACCCACCCGACATTTCTTTTTCAATGGCCTCATCAGCAGGTTTAGCTGGAGGGCACCATGCCCGTATACCAGGTTTTGATACTTGCATGTAGTCTATGTATGATGGGTATTCTACCACTTGCACAGATTCTAAGGCATAGAAAAAATACGTTTATTTCTAGTATCAACTATAACATATGTAAAAACATTGCTAGTTACTACGCTCTGGGTAGGGACTTGCTGCCTCTGCAGCTCTCCTTGTTTGAAAAAGGAATCGAAAAACACAACATTGCATATGAAGACAGACTTAGTTGGGCATAGCCATCCCCGCTGCAGAGGGTATTGCTATACGTAGTTTTTAAATATATTAATTAAAAAAAAAAAAAAAAAGTTAGTAATTTCAAAGTTTCCATGAGATGTTCGAGAGCCATTTTCTTTATTCAGATCAATTTCTTGTTTCGGATAAGGACTTTTCGTCTTTCGCCGGCTGGATAAGGTTGTTTCAGAAGCTCAGCTAATTGGCTTTTACTCTTAAATCGTCGATTT
Source organism: Pinus albicaulis (assembly GCA_034641835.2). Taxonomy (NCBI): domain Eukaryota; kingdom Viridiplantae; phylum Streptophyta; class Pinopsida; order Pinales; family Pinaceae; genus Pinus; species Pinus albicaulis. The sequence continues at coordinate 1,914,865,199 of CM076575.1, forward strand.
TGTTCTAGCTTTTGTCTCCTTCTGTATTAATTTCTTTTAGGGTTTTCATGTCTGGTTGCACGTTGTTGTAACTTTCATAATTAATGATATAGTTTTAAATATCAATTAATATTAAATGTTAAAACACTTAATTAAACATATAATTTTATTAAAATTTAATAAAACTGAAAATTATATATATAATTTTCAGAATCATAAGATTTAGAGCATTTTATTATGGATATTTTTAATTAATTTGAAAGTTTCTTATTTCAATTTAAGGTGGATGAGAAATTTTTTTTTTTTTTTCATTGAGAGTCTTCATTGATTGTCAAAGGAATACACTGAGCATATGCATGTTTATCTACTTGTATAATGTGTTAGATAGTTTGTTAGGTTATTAAAAGAATATATTTCTGCCATTTGGCTAGCGCCCACCAATTTTCTAGGAGTTTTCAAATTATACCTAATTTTAGAAAAAAAAAGTCCTGTAATGTAAAGGATTAAAACTCAACACTTTTTCTTTTTATCATGATCTTGGGTTCTTAAGGGTTAACTAAAATCAAAGTTAATAATAATAATATTTTTGTTGCAATATATTCTTTTTTTGTTATATGTAGTCATGCTTTTGTATCAACCACATTAATATTTTTATTATGGTTTTTTTAGTATGTAAATGGGTTAATATAACTCACTTCATATAACACGTGTTCATGTTAGAGCATGTAACAACCACTTGCATCAATTTGTGTTAATAAAATTGTTCCTATTATTTAAGAAATTGTTTAGACCTAGTTGATTGGTTGTGTGATTCCACATTAGTGTATAGTTCCCTGATTAAGATATTCTCTCAATTAAATGATTGTGTACAAGTTAATTTTTCTATCTCTAGATGACACTCGAGTTATTTATATGTACCACTATTTAACCAATCTGTACTATATTGTATGTGTTTTGTAACTTTGTATTGGTATCAAAGGCTAACCTTGGGCTCCATGAGGGCCCAAGGACATAGGAAGCAAAGTCTTGTTTGATGATTTTTTTGGTTTCTCCATCATTTAAACGTCTCATGAATTTATTTTAACTGCTAACAGAGCCTGGTCGGTAGGAACCATCACTATATGAGCACCCATTGTATCGTGACGTTTATTGTGCAGTAGTTGCATTTAGAGTAGCTATTATTTTAACGATTAAAATAGGATAGACAATATGTATTAGAAAACAGCTATGAAGAGGTCGGAGAAGCAAAGGCTTTTATTGTGAAAGTTGTGTTGGAAAGAAATTGGAACCAACTAATGTAGATTAATATATGATAGTTAAATTAAATATATTTAATACATTACTCGCCAAATAAATAATAATATAATATTTTATAAAATAATATTTAAATTTAATATTTATAATATATAACTAATTATTAAAGTTATATATCTATTAAAATATATTAATGAATTAAGGAAACTAATTGTTACATAACAAATTTATATATAGTAAACACTATATTAACTACCTAATAAAAAATTTTATTAAATCAATGATCATATATATAAACAAATAAATTTTAATATAGATTGAATGTTTTTCGATTAATCAAATCATTGGGATTTTGTGGACTCGTGTCATTAATTTAGAAGACATTATATAATAGATCACAAAAGTATTAGATCTAACAAATCTTCATATTTAATATATTTGTATCTTAAGCAAATATAATATCTATTTAAAAAACATATATATTATAATATTTGATAGTTCTATATACAACCATATTTATAAAATATTAGTTATTAAAAATATATCTTAATATTTTTATCAAAATTTATGTTTTTTATTAAAACAAATATATTGAATGTTTATATATTCCTATAGTATTTGTAAATATATATGATAATGCTTAATATATTTTAGAATCAATTATATATTATTATTATTATTATCCAATTTTAAGGTCACTGCCAAGCCAAAGACCAAATTGTTGTATGAGACCCTCTTGTTTGTGGGACAAGCGACCCACTATTCTTAAAATTTTTATTTAAATTTATGTTTATTATTAAAACAAATATATCATATGTTTTTATATATATATATATATATATATATATATATATATATATATATATATATATATATATATATACTTAATATATTCTGGAATTAATTATATATATGAGACCAAGCAAAACACCAAATTCCAGTATGAGACCCCCTTGTTTGTGGGACAAGGGACCCAACAAATATATCAGCCAAGCCAAACACCAAATTGCAGTATGAGAGCCCTTTGTTGGTGGGACAAAGGACCCACCTCTGCATACAGATTTGGTTGCTAAGTATACGAAGATATATATACTCTACCCCTCTTCCAGTTTTGAACTTGTGACCTCTTAGGAGGAAACACATGCTCTTAATGATTAGGCCCACTTAATCTATATATTATTAATTAAAATTATATTTTATACTATATATAATAGGAAATGTTATATATTTCTATATCTATTAAGTATTAAAGAACAATATTTTTTAAATACTAAATTATTTTAAAACCACGAATATAACTATGAATTATGTTTTATAGGACCTTGGTAGATGATAAAAAAAATGATGGTAAAACCAAAGTCGATCACGAAGGAAGGGAATGAATCCAATGGCTACTTAATTTCCAACCATCATCCATGTTGACATTATTCACCTTCTTCTCATTCTTTATCGCCTTCCTTAACCTTCTATGATGAAAGTGATAAATCTTAGCAATGACCTAGGAACCCTCAATACAATCATGACATTTGGGTTTCTTAACATGATCATCTATAGATGAGGACCAGGACCGACTATGTGGAATTTTCGTTTTGTGCTCCTAAATTATTTGATTGATGGAGTGGTCAGACTCCCAAATACAGGGCATCCCACAAGAGCAAGGGATTAAGTAAAATCCCTTCATTTTTTGAATGTCCACTTGGTCTTTGACGGATCTAAGGGAGCTCTAAATGGTGTTAAGAGTATTGAAGCTGACGAAGACCTTATTCCTCTTCAAAATACAATAAATCTTCTTAGTGGTCTCATGGATGAAGGGAGGTTGAAAATTAGTAACCTTGTCCTTATGTTCATTTTTACTTGTAGATCCTTTACTCTATTTTTGAAAAATATATGATAACTTGGTGTTATCTATAGTAATTATTTTCAAATACTTTCAAGAGATGGATTCTATCACCGTCCAAGTCACTCTCAATAGAAATACTAAAAGCACGGGTAGTCACTCTGTTACTAATTTTGAATCTTTACACCAAATAGTGATAAGAACTAAAATGAAGATACTTTTTTATGTGAGTCATTTTACAAAAAACTAGATGCAACATCGAAACATCTCCCATCCTAGATATAAGAACATCAAGGAAAGGAAGGATACCATCTACCTCAACTTCCATTGTGAATTTAATGGAATCATATTGAGAATTAAATTGTTGAACAAACAAATCTAACTTTCCCTAACGATGGGGCCAAATGATGCAAGTATTATCGGCGAACCTCTTCCAAAGCTTAGGGTTGAATTGAGAAAATTACAAAGCCTTGGTTTGAAAATATTTGATGAACAAGTTATCAACTAAAGGGGAGAGTGAAGAACCCATGGCAACTCTAGAAGTTTGTTCATAGAATTTAGCCTTTAATCTTAAAAGGGTAGAGGTTAGATAGATGTCAACCAATTTGGAAGTGTCAACATCAATAATGTGATTCATAATCTCTATAGTCTAATTATTCATTACATTTATAAAGAGAGACAATGTTAAAGCTCTCGTGAATGTCCTTGGGATATAGATTAATATGTTTTATCTTGTTAACAATTGATGGAGAGTCCTTAATATAGAACTAGCGAAGCCAACAAGGGACTCGAGCTTATGAGCTAACAATTTAGAAAGATGATAAGTGGGCCCATAGATTGTATTCAAAATGGGTCTTTGTGTGGGCCCATAATTATGTATCATGGGGATCCCATGGATCCTTGGTGTGAGTGGGTTTGTCTCAATAATATTTTTGCTAATGCGGTTAAGGGTAGTACTAGATCTAATAATACAAGGGGCCTCTTTCGATACTTTTGTAATAAGATTTGAATTGAGCTTTTTGTCGCTACTACTATTAGGGAGGCGATCTATAATTTTTCTCACATATTGAAATTTATCTAAGATTACAACAGACCCACTTTTATCAGCTTTAAGAAAAACAATGTTTGGTAACATTTATCATTTAAGGATTTAAGGGTTAATAACTCTGGTTTATTGATGTTATTCTTGGTAGGTTCATATTTCCTAAGAATAATAGTGCAATCCTATCTGATAACTCATTAATATTCTTATTTGGGTCTTTAATCCCATATTAAATGCTACATAAATCGTATTAAATAGAGGTTTTTCCTGTAGCTAAGGAAAAATTTAACCCTTTCACCCTTTCTCCATGATGTGATAAAGCAGAGAGTTGAAATTTTTTCTCCATAAACTGACAACTTTTATATATAAAGGGTGAGATATAACACTATAATTAAGAGGGATAAGGAATATTATAACATTGAGTATTGTATTTTCTAGGGAATTTTTTGAGGAGCATATAGACCAAGCCAACAATTAAAATAAGAGAAGGGTTCTTACAACATACCTGATGACCTTGAATGATAGGGATTCTTAGTGCTAGTAAAATATGCTTCTCCAATAGCCTCCCCTTTCTCCTTTTACATAGACTTTAATATATGTAATGAGGGAAAATATTCAATGAACCTTCTCACATATGCTACGTCTATTAAGTGGAAATTTCCTCAGAGGATGTTTCTTCTTGCACCTAGAGCAGAATTTAGATATAAATTTCTCTAATTCCATGTGTTTCTTCTTTACGTGCAGGACATAAAAATTAGATGAAATTAATCTCATAATGTCAATTTTAAAATTCTCCACCAAGTTCCTAATTTATGCGCGTGTTTCCCCATTTTTGGTTGAATTTAGAATTATATTATAAGTATCATATGTCATGGCCCTATTTCTCATTGATCTTCGTGAACTACTTTGAAAAATTTGAACAATTTCATCATAACATTTCTTGGATATATCTCCTTTCCCTTGGACATTTATCATATCAAGGAAATAATTCTACAATCCTCTAATAACAATTGTTTTAATGATTTCATTATCCATATTAATATGCTAAGATCTATACAAATTATAATAAAGGTGATCAACATGCTCTTCTAAGTTTTCATCTAGTTTTTGAGTGATCTTAAATAGTTCATCTCTCTTATCTCTAGAATTATAATAGTCTTAATACTACTCTAAAATTGTTTTCTTCATCCCACCCTAGGAGGTAATGGACACTCCAACAATTCTGGGAAACCATCTAAGTGAAACTCCCTTTAGTGTAGCTAGAAACAATTTTTTTTTTTTCATTAATGGTGTAATCATAAATCTCACAGAGGATTTCAAATTAAAAAATAAATGTATTCAAATATTCTATCATTGTAACCTAAAAATTAGGAAGTATTAACAAAGGGATTTTCTCCAATGGATATTTCCCATAGAGATTTATAATAGGAAATGCAAATGTGGTAACCACACTAGCTCCCATTTGGTTCACCTGAGAGCTTGAGAGTTTGGCACAGTTTTTACATGTGGCCCCCCTAATGGATGGAATTTTTGTGTTCTTGGTGATGTGGATTCCTCAATCTATTCAACCTACTTAGGTTTCTCAAACTGTTCTTTGTCGTGGTCATCCGAGTGATTTCACAACACCTTCTATAACAATGTGCTCATAAGGTTGTTTCAAAACAAAACCTAAATCTAGGATGTACTAATTCAAGTGGCCAATCTTCCGGACTTGATTCTAAATCATGTTTGTATGTATCTCCTTGTCCTTCTATTACGCCTTCATATACTTCCCATTAATACAAATGGTATAGAAACTATTGATCTTTTCTTTGATATCAAAGGTTTATAAAATTCCACCTCCCTAATATATTCATCCAACAAAGATGACTCATGGGAGATTGGCCTTCATTGAGCACATTTTCCTCATATTTTCTTCTTAGGTGTTACCCCACGAGTTAGATGATGTTTCTTTAGTTTTTACAATGATGTATTGTATACATTTTACTCTTCCAAAATCATCATTCTTATTCTTTCTCCCTTATCCTCTTCTACCTGTACAATTAGTTTCTTTGGGGACAGTGTATTTTTATTCTTCACTATTCATTAAATGCAATCATATGTGCCTTGAATCCTCACGAGGCCAACCCCACTTCAGTATGTCAAAGCAATGTGTAGGCTCTTACCTCTGGTCTTACTTCCTGAGAACCTCAAAGTTAGGAACACATATACCACACTATCAACCAATGCATGTAATAAAGCTAGGAACTCATATGTACCTCTAATATTTTTCCCCTACAATGGTGCCAAAATGTTGGGTGGAAAATTATCTTTTCAAATCAGAACAACCAATCCAACTCACACATAAATTATTAACCCAGGTAGGATTTTTGTTTCAAGGCTATTATGAAAGGTATATGCAGGAATATATGGAAACTAATACTAGTGAAATATTAAAACCAATCATTGTAGTTTCACTCTCAACATTTAAAGAACTGTTATTTTCATGCCATAAATCCTGATCCCAGCTGCAAAAAAAAAAAAATACACACAGCCACAGTATAAATCACACCCTTTCATGTGATCCCTCTTATTGAAAATAAAAGGAAACCTTAGAAACCATTCATCAATGAAACAAATTTTGAAGACACATATTCAATGAAATAAAAATGGCAAAGAACTATAAAAATAATCTAGTAACTATCAACCTCATGAATGGAATGGACCTATGATATTACACAATAATAGAGGTTATTATTCTACAACTAATCAATGTGTGAAGAATATATGTAAAATTATCAAAAATTACATGCGATAACAACTAAGAGAAAGTAAATACAAAACCACAATAACTCTCTAACCAATGACCCCCGCTAAGAAGGAGGACCCTTACTCCTTAGCAGTGGATTTTGATTTACACCACACCCAAGCTAATATAGAAAAATATATGGAGCCATGAATGGTAGATATTTTCATTAATGAAAAATTGATGAATATGATTGCAATGTTGGTACTCCCCTTGTGATCCTATCTATGACTACATCCCATGTACATTCTTATGCAATTTCATAGAAAAAGCCTATTTTCAAAAAGAAGCATCATCATGAGAATCTCTTGATTTTCATGTGATCCAAATTGAGAGTTTATAATAATTTCGACATAACATATTATCCTAGTTGAAAAAAAGAAGTAATATATTTTCCAAATTACAACAATTTATCAATTGGGAATCCTTACTACACTATCCATAATTTTATCCTTTCAATGGTCAAGTTGGTTTTGGCTCTGACCAAGTGTTTGTCCAAATCAATTTCCATTACTAAACATAGGATAACAAAGTATAAAAAATAAGCTCGATTTCTATCAATGGCGACAATAAAACTTATGTTCCATCCTTGGCGAGGAAAAACTGGGGAAAATGTTGTCCTATAACAACATCTCAACAAGCCACACAACTCATGAAATGGAAAGCTATTGAGTGTGGAGGAATGAAATTTACTATATTGGCCTAAATTTTCTCACTATGTATCTTACATTTAACTTAGGCATATTAATTCTCTTTGGTTTTCTTAATAAAAATACATAATGTTCAAAATGTAAACATCTACTTTATAAGTGATAATATTTATTAAAATAAATTATTAAATTTATAATTAATATATGATGTTATGGTTAAAAAATATTTAATACATGAGTATATCTATATATATATTATTTGTATTATTTATTATATTATAATATTTTATCATACTATATCTAACTAAAAGTGTGTCTTATTGTTTATTAAAAAAAATATTAATATTGTTATCTATTTTTCTTTACAAATTATTATTAAAGCATATATATGTAATATTTATATATTCCTATATGAACTATTTATAAAGATATATTATAATGCTTAATATATTCTAGAATTCCTTATAATATATATAGTTACGAATTATATCTATATATCTATATATATATATATATATATATATATATATAAATTATATATATATATATATATATATATATATATATATATATATATATATATATATATATATATATATATATATATATTAATTCATAGTATATTTTATATTATATATTAGACAAAATGTTATATATTTATATATTTATTATATATTAAATAATAATGTTTTTTAAATACTAAAATGTGAGAGCATCTGGATTTAGCCAACAATGTGATTGTGTGTTCACATGTTGTGGCTAATAAGAGGTGGAGAAACATTGATTATTAATATTTTATTTAGTTTTAAATGAGGGGAGTTAGTTTGTTTTGATTTGCTAAATTAATTAGGAATAAAGTAGAAAATTGGTTTCTCACTGCGAGGAGATTAAACCAAATAGATTAGATCATAAAGATAGGATAGCATTTGTTTGTTAGATTGGTTCAAACTAAAGTCTATTAAAAGAAGAGAAGAACCACTTTCAGGTAGATATATATATATATGCATGAATATGTGTGAGAAGACGGTGTGGAATAAATGTGAGAGAAGAGTGAGAAAGGAGTGAACAGAGAGAAAGAAAATGTAAAATCCAGCCATCCAAGGGCTTGGCTCTGTGTATTTTCATTTCTGATTTAATTCAAAGTGTTCTATATTTTAATTTGGTTGTTTGTCTTACACAGTTAATTTGTATTCCTTGGTTGAATTGGATATCACATTAACTGCACAGCAAAAGGCCAATTGGATTTGAAATTAGTAGAGAGGATCATTTGATCCAGCATCAATCAACGATGGGAAATTATATCGCAACCCAGTGAAGACTTCACACATCGTGGGTTTTAGGATTTGTGGTTAAGATTTTACAAGATAATTTATTTACTTTGCGATGTGAAGTAGATTGGTGTCAACAAGTGTGTATCATCCGATCCTACGAAGACTAGTGGCAGAGATCAAATCACACTGCGTGCGATTTCAAAAATCGCAAAGTTTAGAGTTTAGCATTAAGGTCGTCGCATGGTAAGTTATTTTGGATGTGATGCAATGAAGAGAAAGGCATGTGTCAAAATTGTGCATGATCGTAGATCGCATGGAATACGAGTGAACCACTAAGTAAAGTGTTAAATATTGCAAGGTGCAATCTTCCTGGGATTGGCTCAAAGTGTTGTGGGACCCTCAACTAAGAAGTTCTACATTTATGTAAGTGCTTTGCATTTAAGTGTGATCTGGTTTAATGTAACTGATGTTTATTGCATGCGTATGTAGGTTTAATAAACTCCAATATTGTATTCCACTGTGAGAAGAAGAAGTTTATGTGGGCCCATAACCCATAGGCCCATGGTATTATCTATTAATTACAGTTTCGTGCTGCATCATTTGGTATCAAAGTAGACATTGAGTTCTGTTCTTGAAGGTTGGAGTAGATATGCCACCTAGGAGAGGGCTTGACATAGGTCGAGGAAGGCCGAAAGCTAATGCAATTTCTCTATATGAGATTCAACATATTCGTATAGGAATGGAGACAGTAGAGATGACTCAAAGGGGAAAAACCTGATGAAGGAGATGCTAGCACAACAGAGGAAAATTATGAGGAAGAAGAAGCAGTAGAAGAAGAGGAAACTAAAGTTTTGAATATATTAGCAAAGGTTAATGGGAAACCGAGAATAGAGATTTCTTAATATCAGGGGAACCCTAATGTGGATGATCTGATGGATTGGATCAATTCAATTTTGACTTGGAAGAAATCAAAGATAAGAAGAAGGTAAATTATGAAGCTACCAAGTTAAAGGGCCATGCATCTATGTGATGCGATGAACTACAAACATCCATAGTTAGAAAAATAAATCCTAATATCAAGTAGTGGGATAAAATGATAAGGATGTTGAAGAATACCTTTCTGCCAAAGGACTATCAATTGAATCTTTTCAAGCAATTTCATAATTTGAGGCAAAAGGAATGACTGTAAAGAAGTATACAAAGGAGTTTAACAAGCTGAGCATTAGAGCAAGACATGTTGAAGATGATATGGATAAAGTATCTAGATACATAAATCATTTAAGGTATGACATACATGATGAAATCAATTTCTAAATTCTTAAGACAATTAAGGATGCCTATCAAGCAGCTTTGAAGGAAGAGAACAAAATTTTGAGGAAGAAAAGTTAGAGGAATAGAGGTAAAATTACAAGAAGAGGAAGAGGAACATTCATATCAAGATTTCAGCACTCTCAGAGTGAAACAGGAGGTTCGAGTAGCAGACCTCTAGAGAGAGAATTATTTTGTAGAGGGAGATTAGTACTGAGAGGTAGAGCCCGAGGAAGAGAAATTTGGTGCTACACATGTGGAGAATGAGGACAAAGATCATGGGATTGTCCTCATAACAAAGGAGAAAATCAGCGAAATGTGAATGTAGTTGAAACAAAGGAAGAAAATCCACAGGACATAGGAAAAGAACAACCACTTGAGGTAGGAGAGTCTTTATTACTCAAGAGAGTATTTCTTAATGTAGAGAACGAAGAAAATGAGCCAGCACAGAGGAAGAGTCTATTTAGAACTATATGCAAGTGTAAAGAAAAGTGTTTCAAAGTTGTGATTGAGAGTGGAATCACTGATAATATTTTTTACATAGAGATGGTTGAGAAATTGGGGTTGAGTAAGATGGTAAACCCTAATCCTTACAGAGTATCATGGCTACAAAAGGGACATCAAATTTTCGTGAAAGAGCAATTGAAAGTGGAGATATAGATCAGTACATATAAGGATGTCATATTGTGTGATGTAATGCCAATGGACGTGTGCCGTGTATTTCTGGGAAGACCTTGGAAATTTGACAGAAAAGCCATTCATGATGGAAAAAGGAATACCTACACCATAGAGAATGATGGAAAGAATCACACATTGCTACCTTTGAAGGATGAAGAATATAAAGGAACAACTGAGAAAAATGGTATGCTAATTAGTGGAAAGGAGTTGTTGCAAGAAGTGAAAAAGAAAAAAGAAATGCATTTTGCTGTTGTGGGTAAACCCAAGGTAATTCTGACTTCTACAAATTTAGAAAATCTGCCTATGGAAATTAAAAATCTGATAGATGATTATGTTGATATAGTTATTGATGAATTACCAAGTAAATTGCCACCCATCAGAAGTATCAATCATCACATATATTTAATACATGGTGCAATTCTACTGAATAAAGAAGCATATAGAAAGACCCTTCAGGAGAATGAAGAAGTTGGAAGAAAGGTACAGGAGCTATTATATAGAGGACTAATAAAGTAAATTCTTAGTCCATGTGCAGTATGTGTCGTGCTTCATCCGAGGAAAGGAGGTGAGTGGCCCATGTGTACTGATTCCAGAGCCATAAACAAGATCACTATCAGGTATAGATTTCCATTGCCATGCATAGATGATTTGATGGATTGTTTAAGTGGGTCAAATTATTTTACTAAAATAGATTTGAAGAGTGGATACCATGAAATAAGGATTACAGAAGGAGATGAATGGAAGACTCCTTTTAAGACCAACAATGGATCGTATGAGTGGTTAGTGATGCCTTTTGGTCTCACTAATGCACCAAGCACATTTATGAGACTAATGAATGAGGTTTTGAAATATTATGGAGGAAAGTTTGCGATATTATATCTTGATGACATTTTTATTTTCAGTCAGAGTAAGGAGGAGCAATTGGAGCTATCTTGAGTCAAGAGCGGATACTGATAGCTTGTTTCAGTGAAATGTTAAATGAGGCCAAGAAGAAGCATTCATCCTATGATAAGGATTTATATGCTATTGCAGAGGCTTTGAAGAAATGGAGGCATTATTTTTTGCCCAAATAATTTTTTTTTAGTAAGAAAACCATGCACTTCAGTTCATAAATAATCACCCGAATTTGAACCAAAAGCATGTAAAGTGGGTATAGTTTTTGTAGAGTTTTACCTTTGTAATCAAACATGCAAGTGGTAAGTCAAACAAAGTTGGTGATGCTTTAAGCAGAGTAAATTTTTCTCTGCAGGAATTGAATATTGGAGTTTTGGGGTTTGATGATTGACATTTATGAGGAAGACATAGATTTCAAATAAATATATGCAGCTTTTAAGAATCTAGTGACTCATAATAGAAGCCAGTGGTTAGATTACTTGATTCAAGGAGGATTCTTGTTGAAAAATAATAAACCGTGTATAACTAAGTGTCCCATGAGGGAAATTTTGATTAAGAAAAAACACAATGGAGGGTTGTCTGGACACTTTGGACATGATAAAACATTTTCTCAAGTAAGTGCTTTTTGTTACTAACCAAAAATGAAAACTGATATCAAAAATTTTGTTGAGAAGTCTAGGATTTGTCAGCATGCCAAAGGAAGAGGCCAAAACACTGGGTTATATCGGCATTTCCAATATCCAATAGACCTTGGGATGCTGTCAGTGTGGATTTTGTTTTAGGTTAGCCAAAGAATCAAAGATGACATGATTCTATCTATGTTGTCTTAGATAGGTTTTCTAAAATGGCTCATTTTATGGCTTGTAAGAAAACTAGTGATCCAACTCACATTGTTAATTTGTTTTTCTTTGATGTTATAAGATTACATGGACTGCCTGTGAGTATAGTTTCAGACAGGGATACAAATTTCGTAGGACACTTCTGGAGAAAAGAGCAACAAATAAGATAAGAGGACAAACCTATTATCAATATATAGTCAAATGGAAAGGCCACCTAGTCGAAGATGCCAGTTGGATGACAGGAGCAGAGTTACAAAAGTTTAATGTAGATCCCGAAACATTGATGGATCAATGTTTTCTTCCCTAAGATTTTGATGTAGGAGCATCCAGATTTAGCCAACAATGTGATTGTGTGTTCACGTGTTGTGGCTAACAAAGGTGGAGAAACATTGATTATTAATATTTTATTTAGTTTTAAATGAGAGTTAGTCTATTTTTATTTTCTAAATTAATTGGGAATAAAATATAAATTTTGTTTCTCCCTCCGAGGAGATTAAACCAAATAGATTAGATCATCAAGATATGATAGCATTTTTTTGTTAGAGTGGTTCAAACAGAAAGCTATTAAAAGATGAGTAGAACCAATTTCAAGTAGATACATATATGAATGAATATGTGTGAGAAGCAGGTGTGTAATAGGTGTGAGAGAAGAGTGAGAGAGGAGTGAACAAAGAGAAAGGAAATATAAAATCCAACCATCCAAGGGCTTGGTATGTGTATTTCCATTTTTTATTTAATTCCAAGTGTTTTATATTTTAATTTTGTTGTTTTTCTTAAACTGTTCACTTTTATTCCTCTGTTGAATTGGATATCACATTAACCGCACAACAGAATTCCAATCAGATTTGCAAGTAGAAGTGGGGATCGTTAGATCGGACACCGATCAATGGTGGAAAATCATATCGCAACCTAGTGAAGGATTTGCACATCACAGGTTTTAGGATTTGTGGTTAAGACTTCGCAAGATAAGTTATTTACTTTGCAATATGAATAATATCGATGAAAACAATTGTGACACGTCTGATCCTACCAAGACCAACGGCGGAGATCAAATCACACCGAGAGCGATTTCGCAAATCGCAAAGTTTAGAGTTTAGTGTTAAGGTCGTCGAATGGTAAGTTATTTTGTATGCGATGGGATGAGAAGAAGGGAACATGTCGACATTGTGCATGATCGTAGATCACATGGAATAAGGGTTAACCACTCAGTTAAGTGTTAAACAATGTGAAGTGTGATTTGCTTGGATTGGTTCAAAGTGTTGTGGGACCCTCCAATAAGAAGTTCTGCTTGTATGTAAGTGATTTTTGTTTAAGTGTGATCTAGTTTAAAGTAACTATGGTTGATTACGCACGTATGTGTGTTTCATAAAATCTAATATTGTAATCCGTTGCGAGAAGAAGGAGTTTATGTTGCCCCATAATCCACAGGCCCATGGTATTATCTGCTAATTGCAGTTTAATTCTGCATCAAAATGTTTCAAAACCATGAGTATAACTATGAATTATGTTCTATAGGACTTAAGTAGATGATAAAAATAAAAGGTAGGAAAAACCAAAGTCAATTACCACCATCATCCATATCTATATTACTCACCTTCTTCTCAATATTGATGGCTTCCCTTAACATCTTATGATGGAAGTGATCAATATTAGAAATAACCTAGGGATCCTCAATACAAACATAGTTTTTGTGTTTCTTAGCATTCTTAACAAGATATGAGGACCAGGACCGATTATGCTTAATGTCAGTTCCATGTTCCTAAATTATTTGATCGATGGTGCAGTCAATCTCCCCAATGTAGGGTGTCCGAGAGGAGAAAGAGATTAAGTAAACACCTTTCATTTTTTTAATGTCCATCGGGTCTTTGATGGATCTAAGGGAGCTTTAAATGGCGTTAAGAATATTGAAGGTGGTGAGGTCCTTATTCTTCTTCAAAGTATGAATAATATGATCAGTGGTCTATGGATGAAGGGAAGTTGAAAATTGGTGACTTAAACTTTGAGTTCATTATTTATTATAGATCATTTACTAGCTTTTGAAAGTCTTTGAGAACTTTTTTTCTATAGCCATTATTTTAAAAAACTTTCAAAAGATGGATTTTATCATCATCTAAGTGACTGTCATATGAAATCCTCAAAGAGCAGGTAGAAAGTGTGTTAATAGCTCTGAATATTTTCACCGAATAATGATAAGAACTGACATGAAGATTTTTTTTGTGTGAATCATTTTATGAAAATCCTGGTGCAACATGAAAATATCTCCCATCCTCGAGATAAGAACATCAGCAAAAATAAGGTTACCATCTACCTCAACTTCTATTTTCAATTTAATGGAATCAAATTGAGAATAAATATATTGAATAAACAAGTCTAATTTTTCTTTCCCATTGGGCCAAATGACACAACTATTATCAGCAAACCTATTCCAAAGCTTAGGGTGAAATTGAATGGAAGCCAAAGCCCTGGTTTTAAAATATTCCATAAACAAG
Source organism: Pinus albicaulis (assembly GCA_034641835.2). NCBI lineage: Eukaryota > Viridiplantae > Streptophyta > Pinopsida > Pinales > Pinaceae > Pinus > Pinus albicaulis. The sequence continues at coordinate 1,914,880,225 of CM076575.1, forward strand.
TTAGAAACTATAGGGGAGACGAAAGAATCCATTGAAATTCCACAAGTTTGTTCATAGAATTCATATTGCAATTTTAAAAAGGTAGAGGTTAGGTAGATACCAAAGAATTTGGAAGTGTGAGGATAAATAATGTGATTTAAAAACTCTATAGACTCATTATTAGCTATTTTTGTATAAAGAGAGACAATGTTAAATATCTCTAAAATATCTGTGAGATCTAGCTTAATGTGTTTTAGCTCATTAACAACCGATTCATAGTCCTTAATGTAGGACTCTACCAAGCCAAAAAGGGGCTTTAGTTTCTAGGCTAAGCATTTAGTGAGAATACGATTTGTCCCAACTATTGTATTTACAATCGGTCTTAGTGGTGTCCCATACTTTTGTATCTTAGGGAGCCCATATATCCTTGGTGTGAGTGTGTTTCTCTCAATAATTTGTTTTCTAAGGGGGTTAAGGGTAGTACTATAATTAATAGCACAATAGATCTCTTTCCATATTTTTTAAATAGGATTATTATTGATATTTTTTCCACTACTACTATTAGAGAGGTGATCTATCATTTTACTCTTGTATTCAACTTTATCTAAGATTACAACATATCCACCTTTATCAAATTTTAGAAAAAAAATATTTGATTTATCATTTAGGGATTTAAAGGCTAAGAACTCTGGTTTGCTGATGTTACTCTTAGGAGGTCCAGATTTCTTAACAACCTCATTAATGTTTTCAGGCAGGTCTTCTATCCCATATTAGACCTTACAAATGATGTCTTCAATAGGGATTTTTCTTGGAGTTAAGACAAAATTTATCCGTTTTTCCAAGATGAGATAGATCATAGGGTTGAAATTTGTACTCAATAAATAGAGAACCTTTTTGTTTAAAGGTTGAGAGACAACAATATAATTAAGAGGGTTGAGTTTTTATTTTTGGCAGCTCGGGAGGTACTCCAACCCCTAGGGTTCATCGTTTGGACGTTGGAGCACCATAAAAGTCATTTGTGGGCTTGCAATCCAAGGTTGGGTTTTTGCACCCATTGATGTTTGGGCCAAAACCATGGAGAATTTTGGACATGTGATGGATTAGGATGATAGAGGACGTTGAAGAGAATCCAATGAAATGAGAATCATCAAACTTTGAGTTTTCTACAATGAAATATAAATTTTTGAAGGTTAAGGATGGGTTTTTGGCACATAATTCTTGTAGGCCTGAAATGAAATGTGCCAAAAGACATGTCTCATCAAATAATTCATGGAGCCCTTGTATTGGCATAGATATAAGGTAAGTAAGATCATTTTCATCATCTAAATGTTCATATTTTCATAATAAATAGAGCTCTTAAATAGACACACCTCATAAGAACATGACCGAGTGGGAGAGAGGTTTGTCTTGGGTTAGATCATGGCCTAGGAGGTATGAGCTAAGGCAGAGAGGTAGACGCATGCCTTAAAAGAGTTATGAGTAGTGTTTTTCCATGTTTGGAGTGTGGTTCTTCTCCTATAATCAGGCCGTAGTCCTAGAGTTCATCAACAGGTAGGTTGTAGAAATAATTCTCCTTAGAGAAGGGGGATGAGAATTTGGTTGATTACCTACAAGAAGGCCGCAACCTTGTCTCCTTGAATAGGTAGGCATGGAGGCTTATTTTAGGTTAGATGTAGATAAGAATTGAAGTAAATTTTGGACATAAGGAGTGAGGAGTGAATCCACAGCTAATAAGGAGGTTTGGATGTTAGGGAGGATGGTTGTTGCAATAAAGTTTAGCCCTAACCAGTGGGATAGACCTACAACAATGTATGACAACCCATCATATGAAGAGTTATGTGATGGTTTCATGCTGGTTTAACTATCTGGATTACTCCTAGTGTGGAGAAATGTATTTTCATACTATGGAAGCCATGCGTTAGGGTTGACTTGGGTGGTTATGAACCCTAACTAGGAGAAGATTCTACATTGGATTACTGATAGAGGTATTGTGCATATTTTGATTATTAGAGGACAACGTGTTGGTAACCAAAGTAGCCCTTGATAATAATTCATAAAGATATTTTGGAAGTTGAATTTGGGTGAGGTTATTGACCCTAATGTGTATCTCTTTGATGGAAAAATTAAGCTACTAGATTGAAAGATTGGAGCTCAGGCATTGGCCACACTAAAAGAGAAGATTGGATCATCATGTGTTCATTGTATTAGAAGTGACTTGCAATAATGATAGGTGGCAGATGTCCTGGAGTCTCTATGTGTTGTTTCTTAGTGGATTAAGGGGAAACTAGACAGAAAAATGGAAGCGAAGGATCGACAAGACGAGATACAACATAGAGGTTGTGTTTATGCACTAGAGCGGTGATATTTTCATTGTGTCATGTATTCTTGTACAATTGGATATTTGAGGGCCATTATCCATGGTATGGGAGCCTTAAACTGTTTCACTACTTAGTTGGTTTAATATAACGAATATTGGTATGTTGTACATATTTGTACAATATTTGGTAAAAATTTGTGTATATTTGTGCATCTGTAATTTACTGTTGTTTATATTCCACTCTCCAAAGTGGCTTTGTTGAGATTACTTGTTTGGTAGGATGAGATATTTTAAGATTTTAGATGAGACACCAAGATCGTGGAAATTTAACATTGAGGACCATTATAACTTTGACTATTTCATTTTCTATAGAATTTGTTTAGGACCATATATATCAAACCAATAATTAAAAGAAGGCAAGGGTTCTTCCAACATACATGATGGCCTAGACTCACAAAGATTACTATATCCAATAAAATATGCCTCTTGAATATCCTCTTTTGTCTCCTTTTAGGTAGCTTTTAATCTAGGTAATGAGGGAAAATATTTTATCGAATGATCCTTCTCAAATATGTTGCATATGTTAAGTGGGAATTCCCTCAGAGGATCTTTCTTCCTACAACTAGAGAAGAATATAGCTAGAATTTTCTCTACTTCCATGTGTTTCTTCTTTTCACGCAACACATCAATCTAAGAGGAAATCAAGCCCATAATGTCAGTTTTAAAATACACCAACACATTTATAATTTTTTTTTTTTTTCCCCATTATTGGATGAATTTAGAATCATAATAGAAGTATCATATGCCTAGACCTGTTTCTCATTGGTCCTATTGAACTACTTTTAAAATGCTGAACAATTTTAAATTAGCATTACTTGGATATAGCTCATTTTCCCAGGAGATTTAGCATATGAAGTAAATCATCTTGGATTCCTCTAATAAAAATTTGTTTATCTATTTCCTTGTCTAGATTACTATGTTAATATCTCTCCAAATTATACCAAAGGCGGTCAACATACTCTTCCAAGTTTTCATTGGTTTCCTAAGAAATCCTAAATATTTCATCTCTCTGATCTCTACAATGATGATAGTCCCAATACTTATTTAAAAATTTCTTCTTCATCCCTTCCCAGGAGGTAATGGATGCCCTACCAATTCGCATAAACCTTTTAAGTGAAACTCCCTTTAGTGTAGCTGTGTTGAAGAGGTAAATCCCCTCTCCAGATAGAGGCGATCCCTACTAGCCCTGATTGGGTCTAGCAACAATTAGACATGCAGTGATGCAGGTCTCTAGTTACAAAAACGACAAAACATGATGAGTTTCCTACCTCAGGTCCTACGCAATGGTCGTTGGAGAAAGGATGACGCTTCCCGTCCCTTGCTTTGGAAGATCACGATCCTCCCGCTTAACACATTCGAACACCTACACACATGCCAAGAATCACAATGATACATAGCATAGAATCTAAATCTTGTAACAATACACCAATCAGAGAGGATGTAATTCATTACATCAAAGAAATAGATACACGAATGAAACCATAATCAAAGTCGCTTATCATTAATAATAACGAAAGAAAGATACAACCCAAGGCTCTGACACTGGATGTTCCTTTGGCAGGTCGACAATGGAGCACGTCTCAATGAAGCTCGTCGGGAATGGGACAAAGTTCTCTCCCTTCGGCTTCGCTCTCAAATCCTGTCTAGCGATAGTCTCCTTGCTATAGATTCAGCTCTTGATTCTAGTGCTATTAAGAATACTAGCTTGATAAGGGAAAATCGCAATCTTATATAGACGGTGTAAGGGGAGTTGGGATCCCTACAATTTTGGGATTGGCCCTATCCTCAAGGAAGCTTCCATGATAGGTGGAAAACTACCTCCCCTACATGGAGATTCGGAGCCAAACCTCCCGACTCATTTTAGAGACTCATTCAGGAGTTTGCTGGAATCGAACTTCTGCCATTTATTTTTAGAAAACAATCCTTATTAAGCTTGGTGCAAGCAATACATTGGGACAGAGCACCAGTTGGTGTGCCCTCTTTGGTGGATTTTCCCCATTGGCACGAGGGTTGAACTGGCTAGTCGCACCAAGGACAAAAGATCAATTTTTAGGGTTTTTCAAAGGAAACTTTCTTCAGAGGAATGATTGTCCTTGTCAAGGGGGATGCCATGAAAGTGGTTTCAGGTTATGTTAGTACTCACAGGTCGTAGAAAATGCCCTCCAATGTTCCGGACGGGGAATTGCAGGGACAGTGACAAATTACTGTGTAACAGATGCCCCCTAAAGCATGAGGCCTGAGAGAGAGAGAGGGGTGAAATGCTTTATGAGAATGTGCCCAACTGAAAACACTATCGTCGGAAAACCTGCGTAGCCAAATACAACTGATATCTGAAATACATGATATGTGGTATGGGTGTAGCCATCCACGATAGAGTAGATGATAATAAGGATCCAAGGTTTGGACGCAGCCATCTAGAAAGGATCAACAAGCAAACTCAGGTATGGTCCCAGCTATCCAATAAATTAGTCATGTAACCAATCATGATAATCTACAAAATTTGTAGCCTGGATTCCATCAGAAAAAACCCAGGGTCTTGTGCTCCATCTCGACTCGAATCGAGTACAAGTCCTAGCATGTGAATAAGTGAGCTGAAGTCGAACATGAAATAACATCGTCTGATTACCAGCTAGTGATGAAAGCTATTAAGAGACGTGAGAGGAACCACCAATGATGAAGATGGCTCTCAAGGTACTAGAGGTACAATCCATGGAATGTGAACAGTGAGCTGGCGTCGAACACCCTTAGAATCATTTGATCAAAGGCCAATGATGAAAACCTTGCATCGAATGCGAAGAACCTACCATTGAGGCATGCAATCTCCAAGGTACCAGAAGGGAGTCTCTGGATCAGCTTACTAGATAATGAGTTGAAGTCGACAGGAAGTGACCTTGATCGAAGGTGTGTCAGAGTGTTTCCCATATCATCGACACAAGATAGAGGAACCAAATGTTTGTGAATCAGGATCAGTAGAGAATCAGAGGGAGGTTGAAAACTGCAGAGGCCAACTTCTCTTGAACATATCGGCGTCACGACACTATATTTGGCAGTATTTGACATCAAAGGATCTGAGGTCATGATGATGAGGCAAAGAGCATATGAGCAATCAAAAGATATTACCCAAACCCACGGAAGTAAGCAGATCACGAGATGAAATTTCCCCAACCAGACACGAAAGTAGATAAATGCCATGTTCAAGAGCGATATACTGCTCACATGACGGTGATACTGGTTCCAATTTTACCCCACCATTTCTGGCATGTACCTCTTTATTTTTACACAAGCTTAAAGAGGATAGCATATGCTTGTCATATAATTTTGTCCTTCGGACAAATCCATCCTAGTACATTTAACGAGCCCTAGGAAGGAGGAACTCAAGTATCGTCATTACGAAAAAACACGATGTCATCAGGTTTTAACAACTCTAACAAAGGAAGAACTCGACGTCTTTTCATGTTTAGAGAGTTTGAAAAGATAGCAGAAAATTAAACTCCAACAGTCCCTTTTCGTAGATAGTTCCTTAGATCCGTAAAGGTAGAAAACTATGTTTGAGAAAACCTCCTAGTCGCGATAGGCTAGGGTATTCATTTTTCGTAAATAATCTATCCCAACCCAAAAAAGGGGTAAACGTATACTGGGTAGATGTCGTTTCGCATCCAATTTGACGAGATCAAAACGACAAGCGACTCAGCAATCTTTTCAATTTTAGAGAGTCAGAAAAGAGGTGAAAGTTGACTCCTCCTGGAGGAACGAGTGGTATAAAGGGTTGCTACTGGTTCCGATAATGGTGGAAATTCTCAAAACAAGTAAAGGTCAAGAGGCTGGCTAACAAGACCACTCATCACAGCGGTTCCTGAGGAATAGGTAAAAAAATCAAGTGAAGGCATATGATCGGCCAAGCAGATAATGACGATGGAGTGAGAAAACCAAGGCTCATCTAGCAAAATAGGCTGATCAAACGACACTCATGAGAGGTAAAATGGGAGTTGTTTCATTTTTACACAAGCTTGAAAACAGGAAGCTCTTATTGAAGTTGGTTTCATTTTTACAGAAGCTTGAAACAAAGATAAACTATGCTTGAAACCAGTTTCATTTTTACACAAGCTTGAAACGAAAACAAACTATGCTTGAAAAAAGTAAGCATGCCCCCAGCATGGTGACTCAATTCAAGGTACATGCCCCCCAAGCTTCAGTCCATATGAAAGGTAGATGAATTGAAGGTTCAAATTACGAGATCAAGAGAAAGACTCTACTGGGAATTTACGAGATCTAATCAAAGACTCGAATTGAACGGGAACATGTTTGATTGTTTTAATGAGGTTGACACATTAAAAGAACTATCCTTAGACACCATGTTTAATTTTTTAATGAGGTTGATACAGAAGACAAACTATCCTTGGAACACCTTGTTTCATTTTTTAACGAGCTTGACAGAAGAAAATGAACTCTGCTCTGACCAGCTTGTTTCATTGTTTAAGGAGCTTGACACAAGTAGATGAACCATGCTCCAAATACAACTCATCATGATGAAAAAGAAGTCATGGCTTCCAAGAGTTCTACACTGGATGGGAGAACAACATCTCGAAAATCACGACCCAATGCCCCCAGCATATGATGTACAATGGCATTATCACCGAGTACAGGCACGAGATAGGTAGCCACATAGTTGACCTATGGTGGGGTAGATACAATGGGTGGATAAAAACAAGAAAGGGATGATGGCGGGCCAATTGCCACATCAGGACCAATGAATGCAAGCTGATCAATGGTCACGATCCATCCTTCATGTGGAAAACATACCACACGAAAAAGGGAGGAGACAAGCACTCCCATGGCATAGGTGTAATCATGACCCAGGAGTAGATTAAAGTCCAAGGGGTCAGGAAAAACCATCACGTCCATATGGATGGTTTACCTTCCTAAGTGACAGGTAACCTTGGAAGGATCTCTAACGGTGGACTAGTTCTTATGTTAAATGCCAACAGATTCTACGTAACGGGAACAAATAGAGGTGAACCAAACACTTGCCAAGTATTTGAATAAATAATACTAACAAACACGTCTTCATATATAATGGTGCTGGGTACGACCAGATCAAAGTTCTATACCGTGATCTCAAAAGGCACACAATATGGAAGGCGGTATCCGGCAAATCGACTCCAATCAAAGGAAGCGACCAAACTACTCGGAGGGGCTACCATCGAACTGAGATGGTCTTCCCTTGGTGTTACGGGAGAAGAAGGAGCATCCTCCATGACCTTCATCATGGATTCGGGAAGGGTATCTGCCGAGACCTCCATCACGGGAGGCGGAGGAACCACTTCTTGAGGTGAAGGGATAGGAGAATCTTTCTCCAAGTTCGAAGAATCTAAAGAAACAAGAAGAACATGAGGGGTGTGAGATCCACTCTCAACGAAAAAGACCTGGTGCACCGCAGACTGGGTCAACTCAACCGATCCCACGACCAATGGTTGGTCGGGAATGGATTCTTGAATTTGAATTTCTGGGGGAGCAGGATTGACCAAGGATGACTCTTGACCAATTGTAGGATCAGCTGGTGGAGGACTCAAAGAAAGCCATTTATAACTAGTCGGGAGGCATGGAATAGAAACAATTGAGTTTTCTGAAACTCTCTTAGCTTCATCCATATACGGACAAAGGTGAATGGCATGGTGCCTTTCACACAACTTACAGGGATTAGTAATCTTACCTTGCTTCTTAGGAGCCTTACCAGCAACAGCTGAAGATGTGCCCCCAACCTGACTCCCGGAAGCTAAAGGCAATGGCGGATGACCGTTGGACCATGCTTTCAGCACCTTGGGAATGTCGAGGCAATCTCAAACAAGATGGTTTCCTTGGCACAACATGCAAGGGAACTTAAATTTCCATGGAGGTTTGGAAGGTTTATCATGAGCGGATGTTTTAGAAATAGTAGCCCCAGCCTTAGATTCTCTCTTATCAGACTTCTTGTTCTTTGTCTTCTTCTTGTTCTTCTTAGCCTCCTGGTTACTCGAATCTAGAATTTCACCAGGCAAAGTAGAAGAGAAGGACATAGAAATAGATGAAGAATGGGAGAGGTCCACCTTGGAATCAACATGATGTTGTCCAGGTAGAGGAACTGATTGAACAGTAGTCGGGACATTCGGCACCACAGAGGTTGAAAACAACCAAACAAGCAACTCAACAGTTAACCCAGGAAGGGACAACGTTGCCATATAAGGAGCACCAACATTCCCAAAAGAAGGAAGATGATCCAGATTCCCATCAGAGGGGATTATTTGGTTGGTGGACTCCGGAAAATTTGCCATCAGAAATAACTCAAAACAGCACCCTAAGGAAACTAAATTTAACCAAGAATATTTCATGGGTAGCTAATTTTAAAACACTGAAACCAGACTCTGCTATTTCATATTTTAAGAGTCGAGAAACGAGTAAAAGGTGACTCTATCTCTTTCAATTTGGAAACAAGCGTGAAATTACAAGCACTCGATGATCCTTTCAAATTTAATGAGTCAGAAAAGATCAAAATGACTACTCTGGAAATCTAGGAAAAAGGGTGTACCAAATATCTGTGAACTGCCGTATACACCTTGGTTAAAAAATGAAAGAGAAATCAACCAAGGACTTAATGTACGTGCAGGTAATCTCCCCGAATGTTGTGTCCAATGTATCATGGGTATAAGGTGGCAGAATCGGCTTCCTACGGATAAATGATAGCAACCTAATGGGGTCTCCCTTTATATACCCAACGGTACGAGGAGCACAAGTTCGTATTAGTGCTGTCTAAAGCCAAAAGTCGAGCGACAACTACTAGGTTTAACGACGCCAGAGCACATCACTAACCTATACCTCTAGATATTTCATTAATGTTTCAATGGTGACTTAAGGTAAATTGAACAAATTTTAGAGTAGATCTTCAATTATGTTTCAATTTCAGGCCCTAATGAATGTTATGTCTCAAAAATCCTCTAAATGCACAGTACATGCCACAATATATCACTTTGTTCGATGAATAGCTAACTACGAGAAGGTTGAGAGCTTTTCAAACAATAAAAAATTGATCACAAAACAACCACTACTATCTCTAATGCACGTTAATGAAACTAAAAGCTTTTCCTTTAGAGTTATATAACACCAATAACACAGAAAAGTTTTCGATCTACATTAACTAATGAAAATAAAGAGATTTTTTTTTTGTATTTTTAATGTTTTAGAGCAAGATGCACTAAGCGAAATGAAAACTAATAAAGAGACCAATTGGAGAAATGATAGCAAAAGAGTAAAACAAGCAAGTTCACCCAATGCAAAACACACAATTAGACCTCAAACTGATGAAGAAATCCCCCAAATCGAAGAGGAATCCCAAACGCTCATGCAAACCATGTAATATAGGCTTGAAATGAGACAAGACTAACTCCAACTAATCCCCAGTGGAGTCGCTAGTTTGTTGGAGAGGTAAATCCCCTCTGCGGATAGAGGCGATCCCTACTATCCCAGATCATGTCTAGCAACAATCAGACACGCAGTGACGCAGGTCTCCAGTTACAAAAATGACAAAAAATGATGAGTTTCCTACCTCAGGTTCTACGCAATGGTCATTGGATAAAGGATGATGCTTCTCGTCCCTCGCTTTGGCAGATCACGATCCTCCCACTTAACACGTTCGAACACCTACACACATGCGAAGAAACACAATAATACATAGCATAGAATCTAAATATTGTAACCATACATCAGTCAGAGAGGATGTAATTCATTGCATCAAAGAAATAGATACACGAATGAAACCATAATCAAAGTCGCTTATCATTAATAATAACGAAAGAAAGATACAACCCAAGGCTCTGACACTAGATCTTCCTTTGTCTGGTCAACAATGGAGCATGTCTCAATGAAGCTCGTCGGTAATGGGACAAATGTCTCTCTCTTCGGCTTGGCTCTCAAAGGCTATCTGGCGATAGTCTCCTTGCTACAGATTCAACTCTTGCTTCCAGTGTTATTAATACTACTAGCTTGCTAAGGAAAAATTGCAAGCTTATATAGATGGTGGAAGGGGAGTTGGGATCCCTACAATTGTGGGATTGGCCCTATCCTCAAGGAAGCTTCCATGATAGGTGGAAAACTACCTCCCCTACATGGATATTCGGAGCCAAAACTCCCAACTCATTTTAGTGACTCGTTTAGGAGTTTGTTGGAATCAAACTTCTGCCATTTATTTTTTAAGAACAATCCTTGTTAAGCTTGGCGCGAGCAATACACTGGGACAGAGCACCAGTTGGCACACCCTCTTGGTGGATTTTCCCCATTGGCACGAGGGTTGAACTGGCTAGTCGTGCCAAGGCAAAAAGATCAGTTTTTAGGGTTTTTCAAAGTAAACTTTCTTCAGAGGAATGATTGTCCTTGTCAAGGAGGATGCCATGAGAGTGGTTTCAGGTTATGTCACTGCTCACGGGTCATGGAAAAGGCCCTCCAATGTGCGGGACGGGGAATTCTAGGGACGGTGACAAATTACTGTGTAACAAGATGGAAAACTATTAATTTTTGTTCATCGATGGTGTAATCATAACTCCTAGAGAGGATGTCAAATTCAAAAGAAAATGTATGTTAACATTCTATAATTATACCCTAAAATGTAGGAAGTGAAACAAAGGGATTTTCTCCATTGGGACTTGTCCCTATATATTACTAATAGGAAACTCAAAGGTGGTAACCACACTACCTCCCATTTAGTTCTACCTAAGAGCTTGATAGTTTTGTATAGTCGTTACAGGGGGGGGGGGGGGGGGGGGGGCTGCTAGTGGAGGAGATTTCTATATTCTTGGTGATGGGGAATTCTCAAGCTATTAAACCTATTTAGGTTGTTCAAAATTTTCATTGTGAAAATGGTCCTAATGATTTCATAACACCTTCTATAACAATATCCTCATAAGGTTGTTTCACCACACAAACTAAATCTAGGATATACTGATCAACTGGTTTTTCTTTTGGGCTTGATTACAAATCATATTTTTTGTATGTCCCTTTCATTATAGCAAGCCTTAATATACTTCCCTTGTTGATATAGATGGGCTTGAAATTATATGGCATTTATTTGATATCAAAGGTTCATAAAATTCAACCTGCCTAATATATGCACCCAACACATATGAATGGGGGAGATTACCCTTTGTTGAGCATATTTTCCTGATCTTTTCTACTTATGTGTTATCCCTGGAGTATATTATTTTTCTTCATATTTTGAGATGATCTCTTGTATATACGTTACTCTTTAAAATCATCTTTATTCTTCTCTCTCCTTCATCCTCTTCTACTGGCACAGTTAGTTTCTTTCGAGACACTGTATTTTTCTTCTTCACTATTCATGCAATACAATCCTATGTGTTGCGACTCCTCATGTGGTCGTCCCCACTTTAGTATATCAAAGTGATGTGTAGATTCTTACCTCTTGTCTTACTTCCCAAAGAAAATCAGAGATATGAACACATCTACTACACTCTCAATCAATGCATGGAATCAAGCTACTCACACATAGGAAACTATAACATTTTTCCCATGCAACAACACCAAAATTTTGAGTGAATCAATTATCCTTTCAAATTATAACAACCAATCCAACTCACACATAAATTGTCAATCCAGGTAGGAATTTTGTTTCAAGGATATCAACAAAATTATATGCAGGAACAAATGGAAAATAACACTAATGAAATCTTAAAACTAATCCTTTTAATGCCAATATCAACACTTAAATAACTCTTATTGTCACACCGCAAATATTTCTCACACTGGGAAAAATGAAAGACACACAGTTGCAAGATAGATCACACTCTATCACATGATCACTCTTGGAAACCATTCATCACTCTTAGAAACTATTCATCACTCAAAAAAAATTTAGGACACTCGTTCAATGAAATAGACAAACCAAAAAACTATAACAGTAATCAAATACATATCAAGCTAATGAAGGGACTGGACCTATTCTATTACACAATATTAGATGTTTTCTAAATGCACTGTTTCCATATCTCACAAACCATCATTCATGAAATAGATTATATCATTACCAACATATTATTGTTAGGCACTGGGGCTAAGATAAATATAAATCTTGTTAGCTTGAGTATTATATCTAGGCCTACCAAATTTTTGGGATGGAACCTCCTAGATTCCCAAATATTCAATATCGCACTGTTAGCTTCGAAACTCTGGAGGATTTTTTAAGGTAGGGGCCAGTAGAAGAGAATCATTTTTAGTAAATACATTGTCCAAAATGGCATGGAGAAATGGGTGGTTGCAGGGTGTTTTCTATCACTAATGCATCTACTATTTGGCATAGTCTTAGGAAGAAAATCCCATGGTTGTGCAGAAATTTACATTGGATGGCTAGGGATGGACAAAAATTTCAATTCATACTAGATGTCATCAAAGGAATGAATATTTTTCATCTTCATTCAACCCCAATAATCTATTTTTTGATTTCACAGGGGAGTACATTGTTTGCTAGCTAATGGGAGAGGGCATGCTACAACATTGTCGCCCCTGCTTAGGAGATTAGCATTCAAGAACATATGGTGGATGAATGGGAAGTATACCACAATCTCTTTTGTCAGGATAGCATTGATCACTCATTACGTTCTGACCAACTAGTGTGGGGTGGACATGTCAGTTCCATTAGAATTTTTTTTAGTGAAATCTATTCCCATACTACCTCGAGCTCTCAAATTATTCCATTTACAAAGGTTACTTCTCATTTGTGGAAGTGGGGTGCACCGTTAAATATTAAGTGTTTCTCATGGTTGACCATACATAACAGTATTTTGACTTGGGACTGGTTGATTAAGAAGGATTTCATGGGCCCTAAGAGATGCTCAATGTGTCGGATGGATTCAAAGGAATGCACACACCTTTTTATAAATTTTCCCTTTGCAATGGCTAGTTGGGAGGAGGTACCTATCTGCTTGGGGTCATTGTTCCGAAATATTTCTCCATTATTCCTAAATTCATCTTCTCATGGGAACTTTGCACTCTGGCGTATAGGAAGGTCCCTCTATATATCTCATACGACTTACGATGATCTAGGAATGGTCTTATTTTTAAGGTAAGCAACCTCTTGTGTAGATCATGGCCTTGGAAATTGTGGCATACTTCCACAAAACCAGTCCTTGGATTCCTAATGGCACTTCTCGTTCTATTTCTCCTGTCGAGCTCGATGGTATCTTCCCTATATGCTATTTTGATGGAGTTGCCTCAGGTAGAAAATGTGGTTGTGGTGCTTCTCTCTTTGTCGACTCATCAACACATTATATTTTTCATTGGTATGGTGGTGATGGGGATAATTGGAGAGTGGAATTGATTGTTTTATGGCGAGCTCTAGAATGTGCATCTTGGATGGGAATTGACAACATTATGATTGTTGGTGTGTCTTTGCCTTTGATCTAATGGATTCAAGCGATAATTTTTGTGGACGTTACCTCCCTTTACAACTTGATACAACAGATCTAGGACCTTAAGGAGTCATTTTTAGAAGTCACATTTCAACATGTTTACAAGGAAGAAAACATTTTGTATGATGCCCTTTATAAGTGTGCACTATCTCTCCTTCCTTGTTTCATTGTCTTTGAACACTTTGTTGATGGCATGAGCGGCACAAGGTAATTTTGTGATTTAATATTGATGATGTTGCAGCTTTTGAAGGCGCACCTTGTGGCCTTTTTTTCCATGTTCTGTGCCATTATCAGTGGCACTATGTATTTTGTTGATTGTTCCCTATGCTCGGATTACTCTTTTATCTGTTTTATTTGTACTATATATTTGTTTTCTTGTAAGGAATTTTTGCTAAACTACACATGACATTTTTTTTTCATGTGAGTTGAAGTGAGGGACAAGTACATTTTCTAGTATATTGATTCTTAACAAGTCTCTCTTGCTAGTATTTGTTGCTGAATCTATTCTGGTGTATACTAAGAATCATGTCTATATAAGACTCTCTTTAATAAATGAAACATCCATTTTTTTCTTCGGACAAAAAACATGTTACATCTTTCAACCGTGGTCGAATATTGTCACACAATTCTTTTGAAATCTTGAGTGTAAGAATGCTTTATAATTCCAAGCTTGCAGTCAACTACTTCCAATTTTATCTTTAACACACTCAAGGAATATTTTGTAAATAATTGCTTTGTCTTCATCATGAATCTTCGTTATTTAAATTTCTTATTCTAGTCATACTAATGGTTATTTATAAGAGTTAGTTAATGCTCTCTTCACCTAATTAAACTGTTGTCTTCATGATTAACCTTACTCACTAGTTCAAAACAGACTGCCAAAATATATTTTAATACCATTTTTACCTAAAAATTTTATAAACCTTGCTTGTATTAAAAATATAAATATATATAATCACTGGATTATGGATTTTTTTGTGCACTTAATAAAAGGTTGGCAAACTGATATTCGGGGTGCATCGCTTCCAAAATGATCCTGTTATGAATTTGTTGGCGATGGAATTGAAAGGTAAATGGTGGGTAGTCAAAGTGAATTTCACAGAAAAGAGAAAATGTCAAGGCACGGGGGTAAGTGGTTGTCTATGAATTCCTTCCACCGCCTGCAACGCCGAGAGTTAACGGGAAAACTGCCAAATAGTTTCTGGGATTACCATTTACGAACCTTGCCCATAGACGAAAGGGTCACAGACTTGGTCATAGCAGATGACATAACTTGTGTTTTTTGCAATGACCATCTCATTCCGTTCAGACGAGAGGGTAAAATCTCGCCCTTGTTCGAAGAATATGGTAAACCTATAATACTAAATTGTCCGATGGATATTGAGTTTGCGTACTACAATTCTAATAATAATTCACTCATAATTGTTTTTTATCATGAATATTTTCCCTATCTCAAGATTTTAACACTGGAAATGGCATTTATAAATGCAGGACGAACGAACGAATACAGAGAGATTTATCCAGAAGACGCCGACCCCATTACTTGGGATTTAGATATTCCAAATTGCAGGGGCATAATTTACAATGAAGAGCTGAGAGTGTTGAAAATTTTGTTGGAACGTAATTTCAACCTGCGCGGATCAGTTGCAGGCGGCAGCACACAGGACGGCGAATAGGTTGGAACAGTGCGCAGTTAAACCGCCGGCAGGTTGGCATAGATAAATGGTTTACGGGCGGTGAAACAGCACACCAGTTAACAGGAAGCCACCCCCCGCAGTTGACCAGCCATGGGCGTGTTGACCACAAACGTGTGGCTGTAATTTAGTGCGGGGGGTCACCCCAATTGTCTTGTACGAATAGAGGGCAGCCCCCATAACCACCAGCATGTGGTGGCTCCGCCCACCAGCCACCCACGCGCCACCGAACCACCACCGCGGGAAAATTTTTCCACCGCTACCACCAAATCAAATTTGACATAAATTTTTGAACGATGCCGGCAGAATTTTAATGGCATTAATTGATTTTTTTTAAGCGGTGAAGCCAGAATTTATGGCACCATAAATATTATTTTAAGCGGTGATAATTGTGGGTATAATGTCAACGAATGACATTGAATGAAGTTGAGATATTTTGTTTATATGTAATAGAACAATATTGTAAATTTTTTTAGTTGTTGAGTGCACAACAGTGCGTCAATTTAAAAAGACAGAGAGTGCAGATTTAAATTATAGACAGAAGTGTGTATTTTTTTTAAAACAGAGAGCAGAATTAAAAATACACAGAGGTGTATGTTTTATAAAAAAATCACAGTGAGTTTTTTTTCTGTATTAGACAGAGACAGGAATTTTTTTTAATTGAGACAGAGATCTTAAGTGTGCACTATGACAACAACAGTCACAATTGTAAATCCCTCAGCAGAGAGGAAGAATTTGTATCAGTTTTTTTTGAAATAGAAATTTGATTTTTTGAGTTGAAAATCTGTCACTGTGAATTCAATTTTAGAATTTTCTCTGTGTTAAGGAAGGTAGTTTTATTCTCCTTCTATTATTTTGGAATTTTCAAATTTCCAACATGGTATCAGAGCCAATCCAGGGTATTTGAAGGTCAAATAAGCTGAAGGGAAGGAGTTCTTTATTTGCAGCAACCTCTCCAGCAGTGTGAAGGTTCAGACAAGAAGAATTCGAAGGTATTTCTCTATATATTTTTGTGTTACTGTTGCAGTACAGTTGGTTAGTTTTAAACACACAGTCAAGTGTTTTTATCATAGTTAGAAGTGCAGAATGGCTGGCTCCAGCACAGGTATGAGTTTGGGAAATATCCATCTCCCACAATTCAATGGAAAAAATTATGATTACTGGTCAATAACTATGAAAGCTTTATTTACCTCACAAGAGTTATGGGAATTAGTTGAGGATGGCTTTGAAGAGCCAGCAAATGAAGTAGAGTTTATTCTTTTAACTCAGGAAGAAAGGGAGTCACTGAAGAACAATAAGAAGAAAGATGCCAAGGCTCTTTTATTCTTGTATAAAGCAGTGCATGAGAGTGTGTTTCCAAGGATAGCAGTAGCTAAGAAATCCAGTGAAGCATGGGAAACTCTCAAGATAGCTTATCAGGGAATGGAGAAAGTGAAGACAACAAAACTTCAGTTGCTGAGGAGAGACTTTGAGACTCTCTGCATGAAAGAGTCAGATAACATTGACTCATTCTTCACTCATGTGATAGGAATGGTCACACAAATAAAATCTCATGGAGAGACTCTTGAGGACAAGAGGGTTGTCGAAAAACTCTTGAGAAGTTTACCCTCAAGATTCGATGTGATTGTCACCACCATAGAGGAGACCAAAGATCTCACAAAGTTTTCAGTGGATGAACTACATGCATCACTGATGACCCATGAACAGAGATTGGGTAGGAGTGAAAACTCATCTCTAGAACATGCTTTTAAGTCCCAGATGTCTTTCGGAAGAGGAAGAGGGAAAGGCAAAGGAAGAGGAAGAGGCAGAAGCCAGAACAGAGGTGGAAGGAACAGTCCAGCAAATGCTCAAGGAAGGGGCAACAATCCATATCAGCATCAAGGCCAAGGCAGCAGCCAACAGAATGGTCAATAGAATGCTCAAGGACAAAGGTATGATAAATCCAATGTCCAATGTTACCATTGTAAAAAATATGTTCATTATGCTAATGAATGTAGAAAGAAGAAGCAAGATATGAGAAGTGAAACTAGTGCAAATTTCACTAAAGAAAATAATAGCCAAAGTAATTTGTTTCTAGCTTGTAATATGGCTGAAGAAAAATCTGAAGATTTATGGTTTCTAGACTCCGGTTGTAGTAACCATATGACAGGAAAATTAGCAATGTTTTCTATGTTAGATGAGAGTGTGCAGTCACAAGTCACACTAGGAACTGATAGCAAAGTTTATGTTATGGGAAAAGGAGATGTAAATTTTTTAACAAGATTAGGTGCAAGGAAAACCATAGCAGATGTTTATTATGTTCCAGGAATGAAGTGTAATCTCTTAAGTATTGGACATCTTGTCCATAAGGGATATAATGTTTTCTTTGATAATTATGTTTGTACCATCATGGATAAACCACCCAGCAATCAGTGTATTGCTGAAGTGAAGATGACAAGGAACATGATGTTCCCTCTCAGAATGAGAGCTGACTTGAAGAATGGTGATGAGAAAGCAGCAGTTGCACAGGAGACTTACCAAAGTGAACCAAAGGATGATAATTGGTTATGGCACTTGAGATTTGGTCATCTCAACTTTGGAGGTCTTAATCTGTTGAACAGAAAAGGGATGGTAAGTGGTTTACCATTGATAGAGAAACCGGACAGCCTTTGTGAAGGTTGTATTCTTGGGAAACAACACAGAGAAAGTTTTCCTTCTGGGAAAAGCATAAGGGCAAAATAACCCTTAGAGATTGTCCACTCAGATGTATGTGGACCGATGCAAACTCCATCACTTGCGAGCAGCCACTATGTGCTAACATTCATAGATGATTTTACAAGAAAAACTTGGGTTTACTTTTTGAAAAATAAAAGTGAAGTGTTTGAAAAATTTTGCAATTTCAAAGCACTTGTTGAGAACCAGAGTGGGCTGCATATCAAAGTTCTAAGGACTGATAGTGGAGGTGAGTATATCTCTAAAGATTTTCTACGTTTTTGTAGAGAAAATGGTATTCAAAAGAAGTTTACAACTAGATGTACTCCGCAGCAAAATGGAATAGCCGAAAGGAAGAATCGAACCATAATGGACATGGCGAGGAGTATGTTAAAGGCAAAGCATTTGCCTAATTATTATTGGGCTGAAGCTGTACATTGTGCAGCGTATATTTTGAACAGGTGCCCTACAAAAGCAGTTATGAACAAAGTACCAGAAGAGGCATGGAGTGGCACAAAGCAAAGTGTCACACACATGAAGGTTTTTGGATGTGTGGCTTATGCACACATTCCGGATCAACTAAGAAAGAAGTTGGACAGCAAGGGGGAGAAATGTATTTTCATTGGATACAGTGAGGAATCCAAGGCATACAGGTTATATAACCCATCCACCAAGCAGTTCATTGTGAGCAGGGATGTTCAGTTCATTGAAGAGGAAGCTTGGGATGTAAGCATAGAGAAAACAATGAATGTTAAACACTGTTTATCTCATGATGAAAATGAAGATGAGTTGGCTGAAATACATCCTCAAACAGCAGCACCAACACAAGAGCAGCAAAGCACACCCTTGAGGAGAAATGAAAGTGCTTCTCCAAGCACACCACAAGGAGGAAATTCAAGTGCTTCTTCAAGCATTTGTACACCTACTAAAAGAGGTAAGAAATTCAAAAGTTTGAGAGAAATTTATGAACAAGATATAGCTAATGAAGGTATCAATTCTTTGTTTACTTTATATTGTCATGTTGATGATCATGTTCATTTCGAAGAAGCCATCAAGGATAAGAAATGGATAGAAGCTATGGATGAGGAACTTAATGCCATAGAGAGGAACAAAACTTGGGATCTGGTTGAACTCCTAAAAGGTAAAGATGTCATTGGTGTTAAATGGGTCTACAAGACCAAGAGTAATGTTGAAGGCAAGATAGAGAGACATAAGGCAAGGCTTGTTGTCAAAGGCTATAAGCAGAAGCATGGGATAGATTATGAGGAAACTTTCGCACCGTTTGCCAGAATGGAAACCGTGAGAGCAGTGTTGTCCATAGCAGCACAAAACAAATGGAAAGTTTACCAAATGGACATGAAGTCAACATTTCTGAATGGAGTGTTAATGGAAGAGGTTTACATTGATCAACCTCTCGGCTATGAGAAGAAAGGCCAAGAGCATAAAGTATGCAAGTTGAAAAAAGATCTTTATGGGCTGAAGCAAGCGCCAAGAGCGTGGTACAGTAGGATAGATTCATATCTACTGGAAAATGGTTTTAAGAAGTGTGAGGGAGAACCCACCCTCTACATCAAAGAAAAAGACGGTAAAATCTTGATTGTAGTTTTATATGTTGATGATGTTATTTTTACAGGTAATGATGATTGCCTTATTGAACATTTCAAAACAGTCATGAAGGAAGAATTTGAAATGACTGATATGGGTTTGTTAAGATACTTCTTGGAAATAGAAGTAGAACAAGATGAAAGTGGGATTTTCATATCACAAGCAAAGTATGTTAATGAGGTACTTGAAAGATTTAACATGCAGGAATGCAAAGTAGCAATCACTCCCACAGTGATGGGATTAAAGCTCAGTAGAGAGGACAATATCAAGGATTTTGATCCTAGCTTATACAAGAGCATAGTTGGCAGCCTTATGTATTTGATTGCAATTAGGCCGGACATAATGCATGATGTTAGTTTGATTTCCAGGTTCATGGAAAAGCCAAAGGATGTACATTGGCAAGCAGCAAAAATAATTTTGAGGTATGTTAAAGGTACTAAAAGGTTTGGTATTTTTTATACTACTTCAGAATGTTCAAATTTAGTTGGATACACAGACAGTGATTGGGCTGGAAGTGTTGATGATCGGAAGAACACTTTCGGTTATGTTTTTCACATGGGTTTAGGAGCCATTTCATGGGCTTCTAAGAAACAACCCATTGTAGCATTGTCTATTGCAGAGGCGGAATATGTGGCAGCTACAGCAACAGCGTGTCAAGCAGCTTGGATGCGGAAAATGTTGAGAAGCTTATGTCAAGAACAGGTAAAAGGGACAGTGATATTTTGCGACAATAGCTCAGCGATTGCATTGTCTAAAAATTCTGTTTTTCATAAGAGGAAAAAACACATTGACACCAAGTTTCACTTCATACGTGAATTGGTTAACAATGGAGAAATCGTTTTACAACATTGTAGAACGGAGGATCAGTTTGCTGATATCCTCACAAAGCCACTTGCATAGAAAAGCTTTGAACATTTCAGGAAATGCTTGGGTATGCAGGAAAACCTAGCAGTTGAAATTAAGGGGGAGTGTTTGAACGTAATTTCAACCTGCGCGGATCAGTTGCAGGCGGCATCACACAGCACGGCGAACAGGTTGGAACAGCGCGGAGTTAAACCGCTGGCAAGTTGGCATAGATCAACGGTTTACGGGGGGTCAAACAGCACACCGGTTAATAGGAAGCCACCCCCCGCAGTTGACCAGCCATGGGCGCGTTGACCACAAACGTGTGGCTGTAATTTAGTGTGGGGGGTCACCCCAATTGTCTTGTACGAACAGAGGGCAGCCCCCGTAACCCCCAGCATGTGGTGGCTCCGCCCACCAGCGACCCACGCGCCACCGAACCACCACCGCGGGAAAATTTTGCCACCGCTACCACCAAATCAAATTTGACATAAATTTTTGAACGGTGCCGACAGAATTTTAATGGCATTAATTGATTTTTTTTAAGCGGTGAAGCCAGAATTTACGGCACCATAAATGTTATTTTAAGCGGTGATAATTGTGGGTATAATGTCAACTAATGACATTGAATGAAGTTGAGATATTTTGTTTATATGTAATAGAATAGTATTGTAAATTTTTTTAGTTGTTGAGTGCACAGCAGTGCGTCAATTTAAAAAGACAGAGAGTGCAGATTTAAATTATACACAGAAGTGTGTATTTTTTTTAAAACAGAGAGCAGAATTAAAAATACACAGAGGTGTATGTTTTATAAAAAAATCACAGTGAGTAGACAGAGACAGGATTTTTTTTTAATTGAGACAGAGATCTTAAATGTGCACCGTGACAGCAGTAGTCACAATTGTAAATCTCTGAGCAGAGAGGAAGAATTTGTATCAGTTTTTTTTTAAATAGAAATTTGATTTTCTGAGTTGAAAATCTGTCACTGTGAATTCAATTTTAGAATTTTCTCTGTGTAGGAAGATAGTTTTATTCTCCTTCTATTATTTTGGAATTTTCAAATTTCTAACAAATTTTTTATCTCAAAGAATACAATGAAATTTCCACCATACAGATTGAAAGAAAAATAGATTGGTACTTTCCAAGTCGAGGAAATATGTACGTAGTGATGTATTTCAACGGAAGAAGTATTTCGTTTAAAATTTATTCGAAACAGAATGGAGAACTGTATTGGGAAGCTATTGTGTATCTCACCCCTAGAACTCGGTTACATTTCGCTACAATCTGTGGCCATGATAGAATATGTCCGCAACAACTTGAACGGAGTATGGAATTAATTGATATATCTGATCATGAGGCCGCTCGAGTAATACCAACAAATTTTGAGGCAATGGTGGAGCCTTACTGTCTAACTAAATTGGGTCGCTTCTTGAGCTACACTACAAACCAAAGGCTTCTCGTTTGTAATATGCGAGGGGACATTTTGATAACATTTGAAGACCATCCCATGCGTGTGCCCGCCTTTACTGAGAACGACTTTTACAGGGGTAATTACATTACAAGCGAGCAGGATATTCTCATTTCTGTTTGCGGTGCTGAGGAGTCTGATTATTGTACCATCAATATTAGCAGAATTGTTACGGGGGAATGCGTGGCAAAGATTACAAGTGAGGATGGTTCTCAAATCTGAGAGGCTGCATTGTCAGGTCAAATCGTGTCACTTGCATACCAGGAAAGAACTGGAGAAATTTTCACAGCTAATGAAAATGGAATTTGTTGTGTATGGTCAAAGAATTTTCCCTTTGATGATCGTCGGTTACCACGCCCGTCTGATGAGGATACGAGAGAATAGAGTTTAATCTATCATCAGAAAAAACATTTACTTTCTTCCGCTGCGACACATTGTTCGTTATTTGTTTTTCGTTATTTCTGTTTCATCACATTATCATTATCATTGTTATTTCTGGTTCACAACATGCTACAATCGTTAACTTTTATGTTTTTCTTCTCTTTGTTCTTTGTTAGTATATGTGGTCATAATTGGCTGGCGTTCACATTATTACCAACATTGACATTGGTTTTCATTATTAATTGTTATTCATGAATCTGAGTTGATTCATCATTCTTATTATTTCAAATTAATTATAAAATTTAAAATAAAATTAAAAAAAAAAAAATCTTAATATTAAGATATTAAATTTTATTACTTAATAATAAATTGTAATAAGTTAAAATTATATCATTATTTTATAATAATTTTTTTATATTCTCCATTTATTATAAAAACATTTATTATTAATGGTTATCCATGAATACTAATTAATTCATCCATGTTATTATTTAAAATTACCTATAAATAATCCATTAAAAAAAAATCGCTGTGGCCAAATATCTCCAAGTCTTAGACTATTACCATAGTTTTTGAAGTTAAAAAAAATATACAACATTTAAATATAAATACTAAATTTATTATGCTCAAGTCAAGGTTATTAATTTCAATGTGTATGTCTAATTCACTATGCACATAATGTGGATCGTTCGCTTGTTGGGTAGGTTGTGTGTGATTGAATATTGGCCTATTAAATATAATGTCTATGAATAATTATGATTCAGCATACCAGAGTAATATGTTAATGTTATAATATATAAATTAATATAGTAGAATATTGTTATAAAAGTTTAAATAATATTATGAAAATTATTAAAATTTTAACAATATTAAAATTAATATTATATGGTTAAGTTAAAGTTGTATAATAGTTTTATTATTATATTAAAATTATATTATTATTAAAAATTATTTAAATATTTAAATAATATAATATTATTTATTAATAACGAGGATGATTAATTTTTACTAAGATTAATATGGTTTATCTTACTTGTGATCTTTAAACATTTTAATTTTATGATTAAAAAATAAGAGAAGAGTGTCCTAGGTGTGGAAAAAGCTTTGAAAACTTAGAATAGATATGATCTATTGATGGAAAATACAAGAAAAAGTATTTTTCAACTTCAATCCTCTTATTATCTCAAATGTGAGAGACTCATACAAAATAAAGTATTTTTCATCTTCTATCCTCTTAGTATCCCAAATGTCAGAGACTCTTCCTCCCCAACGTGTTTTGAGAATAGACCAAAGGGGAGTTTCACATTGAAGCTCATGAGAATTAGTGCTTATCTTGGAAAAGTTCACTTTCTTCTTAGAACTAAGTCATAAAGGTTGGAGATTGTTGTTGATCACCTGCTTATAGTACCTTATCTTCATTTTTCCCTCTTTCTCATTGTCTCAAAACTTATCTCTAAATGTGGAAGTACTAATATTTTTAAAATTATTCTTATTATTCAAAATGATGTCCTTCTTTAACACCTTTTAGACTAGCTAATATTAGGCATCCTTATGCCAATTTCCCCATTTGAGTGACATGAGAGTATTGACTAGAGTTTGAAGTAATTTTAGGAAGTCTTTTAACTTCCATATTACTAGAGTTAGAAACAATTTTAGTAATTCATTTAACTTCCATATTGTATAATTCTTTACCTAATCAACCAAAAAAAATTATGATGTTAATAAATTTTAAATAATTTTATATTAAAATTATAAAATTATATTATTAAAATAATTATATAATTTAATGTTATAAATTGTTATTATAATTTATGTAAAACTTATTAAAATAAAATATTATTAAAAATATTAATAATATATCCTATAATTAAAATTAAGATTAAAATAAATAATATAATATTATTAAAGTTAATTATTACGTCACCGTAGTGACCTATTGAAATATAAAAAATTATCCAAATTTTTTTAGGCCTGCAATGCGAACTATATATCTTGTATTATCTAGAAGGATGACGTCTCAGTGGCATGAGGTAGGGCTATGGACGGTTAGGCTTATTTCCTTTGCCATAGGACCATAAATATGTCTATGCAAAAAATGTTTGCCGTAGGATGATCTACAACTTTAATCCGATGACGAGCATTTCTTGCTTGGGAACATTTATGGGCCTATGACAAAGGAAATAAAGCTCGCCACTCTAGTCCACGAGGGGTGAGTTCATCCTCATAAATATTCTCAAATGCCACCAAAGTTGATGTGTAGTAAGT
Organism: Pinus albicaulis; assembly: GCA_034641835.2. Classification (NCBI taxonomy): domain Eukaryota; kingdom Viridiplantae; phylum Streptophyta; class Pinopsida; order Pinales; family Pinaceae; genus Pinus; species Pinus albicaulis. The sequence goes on from CM076575.1 coordinate 1,914,904,975, forward strand.
AAAGAGTTCCTCATTCTTTTTAGTGTGTTTTTTTTATAAAAATTTTATGGTGTATTTTTCTTCTGTAATTTTAAAAAAAAAAAAATCTGATACAAATTTGATGACTAACCCCTACACGATCCAAATGATTTTTTAAAATTGCTGATTCTACAACCAACTTTAATTTTTCTTTCGTGCAGAATAGTGAACAATTATTTGTGTGGGTGGAAGCATACTAATCTTGAATAATCATTTGCCTTTGCATTCCGCATATGCGTCCCACAATGACCATGTCATTTCAATGCACGTAACTAAATAGTCCAATAGTCTGCATATATGTGAATGTGGAAGTTTGGTATCTCGAAATGTGTCGAGTGATTTTAATAAATTTATTTCAAATTACAATATTCTTAAATATATATATATATATATATATATATATATATATATATATAAAAGTTGGTTTGATATGCATTGATCGACGGATTTGAAAATCTAAAGTAATATTTTTTTTAGGAATTTTACTTCTGTGATCCATAAACTGTGTGTAAATTTTTTTTGGTGAAAATCACATAAATGAAATTTTTGTCCACACATTTAGAACCTCAGTGTGATTTATTAATGTGAAAAAGTTATAATTTATTATTATTTTACATTCTCTTGGGATGTGCTTTATTTTCTAAATTCTATTCTAAAGTATAACAGAAATTAAATTACTTTAAAAAAACATAAATAAGATTTTAAAAGAAAATTGCAAATGAGGTGCATAGTTGGAAGATTTGGTGGTTAATTTTTTATCATAAAGTTTTATAGAATTTTTAAATTTACGTACGATTTGGATTTTGTTGGTATGTGTAGTTTTTATTTTTACTTTTATATTTAAAAGTGAAATTTTTTAATAGAAGAAATAAATATGTTAAAAAAAACGTTCATACAATTTTTAAAAATTGAACTAACTTGGAGTTAGTAATTTTAAGTTTTGATTTTATATTTAAAAATGATAATTTTTTATAAAAAAAATATATATTTATTAAAAAAATGTATATTTTTAGATATCATTTTTGGGATTCAACTATTTTAACTAAGTCATTCATCTATGACCATTTTCATAAAAGGTAGTAGTAATTCACTAATTTTTGGTGATTTTTAAATAATCCATTTAGTATTCATTGCATGTGAAGAAGTGGGATTGAAACTAGTGAAATGAATCACATAGCGTCAATCATCACTTTCGGGCTTGCATCAGGTAACCAGGACTTCTCGAGATGTCACCCATCCCAGAATTCCTCTGGCTCAAGTGCCCTTACACGAGTGAAGAAGTGGGATTGAAACTAGTGAAATGAATCACATAGTGGGATTATAACTAGTGAAATGAATCACATAGTCTCAATCATCACTTGCGGGGCTTGCATCAGGTAACCAGAACTTCTAGGGATGTCACCCATCCCAGAACTCCTTTGGCTCAAGCGCCCTTAACTGTTGAGTTTTCCCCACAATCAAGCCCACTTAGCTTGCTACCCCATTTGCAAAACCTTACCAAGTATTGTGCCTCATGAACCATTCAATTAGAGAACCCTTTACTTTTTGTATTTTAAGTATGAGGGTTTGGCCAGTGCATTATATTAGATATAATTTTTGGAATTCAACTTTGTTAAGTAATTCATTCATCTATGACCATTTTTATGAGAGGTAGTAGTAACTGACTAATTTATAGTGATTTTTGAATAGTCCACTTAGCATACACCGATAATTTCACATGGAAATGTAAGGAGTTAAATTTTTTTATAGAAGTTACTCCCAGGTAAGTATCCAATCACTATTAAATATCCCTTACTCATCATTAGATAGAATGTTCACCAATTCATAGTGTAACCTTAGAATAACAATACTAAGTTTCTTAACCATTAACAATCTCTATTGTAGTACATTAACGTAAATGGTATGATGTAACCTTGCATTCATTTCATTATTCATGTAATCATCACATACTTGGCATTATGAACATTCCAACAAGAAAGGAATCAACAACATCATCTTGACACAATAATCAATCACATCATTGAACACCAATATGCCCATGAAACCCCATTGGGTGAAAACCAGCAAAAGTTTAATTTTATTATTAAACGCACCTGAGACTGTTTAGCCCTCGATATAACCTTGCATTCATTTCATTATTCATGTAGTCATCACATACTTGGCATTATGGACATTACAACAAGAAAGGAATCAACAACGTAATCTTGACACAATAATCAATCACATCATTGAACACCAATATACCCTGGAAACCCCATTGGGTGAAAATCATCAAAAGTTTAATTTTATTATTAAATGCTCATGAGGGTGTTCAACTCTCAATATAACCTTGCATTCATTTCATTATTCATGTAGTCATCACATACTTGGCATTATGAACATTCCAACAAGAAAGGAATCAACAACATCATCTTGACACAATAATCAATCACATCATTGAACATCAATATACCCTCGAAACCCCAATGGCTGAAAATGAGAAAAAGTTTAATTTTATTATTAAACGCTCATGAGGGTGTTCAGCCCTCACTCAACGACTTATAAGGGAGACCATCCCTTAACCATCGTTATAAATCTTACAAGGAAATATACAAATATCTAGCTTAAAGCCATTACAACAAATATGATAGCATTTACCCACTAATCTTCATATCTTCATATCTTGGTGGCATGGATGTTCTACACTGGACCATCGTACATTGGATCATCCTGCAGCTTGCACTCATATGCATGAACCATAATAATTTACCTGCCACTAGGTTAAGCACGATATTTCCTGTGTACATGTCATCATCAATCCTTGCTAATGATGCTTCGATATACATTGATGTCAAGATTCATAAAGTATTAATCAACCATTTCATAAATCTATACTAGAGAAGCTTCTTCCTCTACTCATGTATATTGATGACATGAAAGTAAAATACCTTGAAATTCTCCCTTGAAAAACACATACTACTGCATATGTGCTAGTTATAATTCATCACATTAACTAATGTATGTGCTAGTTATAAGTCATCACATTAACTGATGTTTCCCTCGCATAAGCACACATTCTTGCAAGATATTCGCTACATTTCCCAATCTTGTCTTTCAAATAAACTGATACATCAGTTACGATATTCGTGCATGTAATTTACATAAATTTAATCAAAATAACTAACCCTTACGCTATTGCTTTTTGGTGGATGAAAGGAATACTAACATAACAAATGTTTCTCCTATGCATGCAAATGAATATACATTCCTCTTACACAATGGAGCAGATAGCTGCCATCACAAGTATTCCTAAAGGAATTCTTAACACGAGAACATGCAAACACATATTCCTTTTCCAGGAAATATAACATAATAGGCATGCAAAGACATGGTTTCTTTTTCATAAAACTATGGAATAAATCATAAGAATACATGTCTTATTCTCCAAATATTATACCAACATTACCCATATATGTATATATATTTCAAAGAAACCAAAACAATACTTCAGTTTTCATATATGTAATTCATATTCTTTGATGAAGAATTCTTTTCCAATGTAGGATAACAAAACATGTTATCATTTCCCACATACAAGTGTATATTCTTTCCAATGAAATCTAATACAAATATTGCATGCATATATAAATAAATAGTTCTTTTATCCAAGAATTTATTAAACAACTAATTTTTACCAACACTATGGTAAACTATCCATGGATTTATTAAATAACTAATATTTACAAACACCATGGTAAACTATACATGGATTTATTAAATAACTAATATTTACAAACACCATGGTAATCTACCCATGGATTTATTAAACAATTAATCTTTACGGACACCATGGTAAACTATCCATAGATTTATTAAATAACTAATATTTACCACACCATGGTAAACTATATATATTTATTCACAACATGGTTAATGTATATATACACATTCACAACATGTTATTGTAGATATATACATATTCACAACATATTCTCTATATTGCAATAACTACCCACTTGGTACATGCAACATGTGTTTTTTTCCCTAACACAATTAGGATTAATTCAATGCACATCATCTTCTCAAGAAGAAAGAATCAACATAAAGTCTTCTCAAGAAGAAGGAATCAACATGAAGTCTTCCGAAAGAAATGGTTATTATTTTCTTGCATGAAAAACTAACTCATTAACTTATCTTCAAACTCATAAAGTATCTTCACTTATTTAACCTACTAAATTCCTTTTCAAAGTCATGAAATATCTTCATGATTCTTTTTCAAACTTATAAAATATTTTCATGAATTAAACTACTAATTTTTTTTTAGGAAAATAACTTTATAAATTTTATATTTCAAGTGCACTAACTATGCCAAATATTCAGTAAATATCTTCAAAATTTTTAACCACTGCATTTATTTTCAAACCCATACTATTAATTCTTTTTAGGACAATAAATTTATGAATTTTATATTTCAAGTACACTAACTATGCCAAATATTCGGTAAATATATTCAAGAGTTTTAACTACTGATGAAATATTTTCCTGAGTTAAACTACTAAATTTTTTTTAATAATATAACCTTCCAAATTTATATTTCAAGTGCACTAATTATGCCAAATATTTAAAAATACATAGCATGAATTACTTATCTTTTTCAGAGTTGACTCCACCGGGGACAAAAGAAGTCTATGACATTGTGAAGTCAGCATCAATGAAAACAATCTGATCCTGTCAGCATCACTCCCCTAGAATAATAGTTTATTTTCTAGGTGGTGATGAAAGACTTGAAGACATAAGTCCAAACAATCTGTTAGCATCACTCCCTGAGAATAATAGTTTATTTTCCAAGTGGTTACACAAGACCTGAAGACATAAGTCCAACCGGTGGAGAGAGCTTGCCCTCGTAGGTTAAGACTGTAAATACTCAATTGAAACCATAAACCTCTCAACTGTAGATCAGGGGCGGAGAGAGGTTGCCCTCGCAGGTTGAGACTGTAAATAGTCAATTGAAACTGTAAATATTCTATTGAAACCACAAACCTCCTCTCAACTGTAGATCAGGAGCCGCACTATTTCCAAGGTGTAGCTTAACTTTCAAAATGTAAACTCCATAGCTAAACCAGTTCTGGATTGTTCAGAGGTTATCGAATTTTTTATATTAGCCTACACGGATTAACAACCATTATTTTCCTTTCATATCGAGAATTCGTTATCATGAAGTTATTAAAAATTCTAATCTATTCTTGATAAAATTTTAATTAATATTTTTTTATTAATTCCACTTGGTTTTTAGGAATGTTACATTTTATTTTTAATTAAATTTAATTGTAAATAATAAATATTTATATTATAAGTAATGTATATTTATATTATAAAGTATCGAAATAACAATTATGATTTTATTTGTAAATTTTATTATAAAAATAAAATATTAAAAAATGCAACTTAGCTATTTTACAAGTCTTCAAATTAATATTTCTAAATTTTAAAATTACAATTGTAACGATATAATAAGTACATATATTTTTAATTATTATGTCTAACTCTACAATATGTATGGAAAATCAATTTGTGATTTTAATAGGTTTAGTGAAATAAGATTTTATTCCCATAACTTTTTAAGAGCCTAAATATTTTTTTAACCAGAGTTAGATAGCAATGTCACTGCTTATGTATTTTTTTTTGCATGTATAAAAATTTATAAAAAAATATTAAAATTATTTTGTTTATATAATTTCATAATTTTTACAAATAAAATTATAAAAAGAAATTTAATAATATTTTAAAATTAAAAATTAAAAATTAATTTTTAATAAAATATATATTTTTGATATTTTTTTGTTCTACCAAATGAAGATTAAGATTTTTAATGTACATTTTTTGCGGAAAAATTGTATTTTATTTTATTCTAAAAATTGTATTAAATTTTTTGAAACAATAATATTTAATTTATTAATTAAATCTCTATCATTCTATCAAAATGGGTTTAATATCAATTAAGACAAATGTAATATGTATTGTTGTTGTTTAGTACTTTTTTCTTATGCAAAAAGTAATCAATAGCTATATTAAAGTAAAAACAATAAGATGGAAAGGTTTTATTTATTAAATCATTATTCAGATATCATAATTCCAATAATTGAAACTATTTGAGAGAACTGAAGTTAGATTTGAATCATGATAAGTTTTAAGTTTTCCATTTTTTGAATGGAGTAATATAGTGATTAATTTACATACTTTTTTATGTTTTTAACTTTTTTTTTATTTAAATTATTGATTTGAACATGATTATATTTATATTAAAGTATAGTGAATTTTTTTTATTTAAAATCACAGATTTTTTACCAAAATAAAAAGTACTGGATGAATGTGATCATATAATTAAGCACCACAACCTTGACCTTGAAGAGATCAAATTGATAATAATTTATTGGCAGATGATAACATAGTTTTATGAAAAAAGTGTTAGCAACAATTAAATAATTAAACCATAAAAAAATATTATGATTAATAAAATATATTAATGGAAAAATATGAAAAAACATTGTTATTAGAAAAAATTCAACGATTAATAGAAAGTAAGCCATGAATGATTATAGGTTAAAAAATATTTATTGTTAAAACTAAGTATGATAATGAAGGGAAACAAAATATTAGTTATGGAAAAAATATTTTATATAATTAATTGCATTTCACAGTCCTTGTTTTATTAGAAAATAGAGAAAGTCTAAAATATTTCTAAATATTGTGCAAGAAAATGAAAGATATTATGTGCATCTAGCGTCAGAATCAAGTAGAACAAAATTAAAATAGAAAATTGTTATTTTCAATATATTATGTGAATCTAGAGTGTGAATCAAGTAATCTAAATTAAAATAGAAAATAATTATTTCTAAAATTAAAACAGACTTTGGCATGGTTCAAATCTATATTTATTTTATGAGAAGTATTTGTGATTAGAAGTTTTTTATTTTATTTTTTTTAAAACCATTTTTAATTTTGAAAATTTCTTTTTAAACAGCATAATAATAAAGATCAATCAAAATGAGAAATTCAAATTTTAAAATTTCAAAGATAATATTTTTTTTCTTAAAACGAAAAATTAACAAAATTTATGCCAATTTACAATATACTAGGGAGAAAGTATAATAAGTAAATGAATGAAATGGAAGTAGTTTATATGAAAACATACCATGTGTTTCCTTTGTGAGATTTTGTTTCTCTTGACCAATTATTACGACATATATTCAGATGCAACACGATATTCATTTGATTCATCAGCTCTGGCAATGTGACTTTGTGTTGAATCTGCAATAGTGTTACCAATCACGGCATATGTATATATAATCGGGAATAGAGTATAATCAGTCCAAATAGCATATAAGCTTTGAGTAGTTACCTTCAGGCTCCAGGATTTGGATAGCTCATATAGAAAATCTTGTCTAGGAAACCTATGTAATCAATTTGCTAAAAGGAATATTGACCTTCAATGCAATTTAAAACTTGCTATGAAACCAACCTTAGCATGAATACCAATATTGATCTCCTATAACACAGCTTAGTAATAGAGAGACATATTTGTGAACTTCAACTTTATAGTATTAGACTTATAAATGTCGAACTCTAGGTTTAATTCAGAGTTAGATGTTCATTCAAATCAATATACACACAGTTGGAAGAAAATGTTAGCATACTAATTTCACTAACGAACTAACCAATATAGAGAATTAAGATCTTTCTGTTATCTGTACATTTTCTCTGAATACCTGTTGGGAAATTCTTCTTCGGATATTTTCCTATTCCCCGTCTCATATAGTATTTATAATACTATAGAGGAGCTATTGATTTCCAATGGATGGAATTATATCTTCCTTGTTAGGGAAAATAAAACCTATGTGTAATCACATTTGATTTTCATTATCAGTTAGGTATCATAGTCAATTCATAATTATTTCAGTTTAATAAAGTTCTACTTTAATCATTTATTGTTTATTTTTTTCATATAATCTATTTAAAGAAAAAAAATCTTTGTTCCATGATTTCTATCAATTATTTGTCATGATATGAAAACTCTAGGTCGCATAAAATTCCAGAGAGAGAAGCAGAGCCCAAGAACTTGAGAAGGCAAAGAGGACGAATCAAATAGGTATCTCAGCTAAGGTAGGGAGAAGTTTTTTTTTTTTTTGGTGACCAAAGCACCCATGCTCAAAAGCTCCCATGCTCAAGGACAAAATGTGTTGACCCTTGGAAAACTTACAGATCAACGAAGAAAGGGGTCTCGACAGGTGTGTTGACCCTTTAACACAGTGAAAATCGACTCTCTCGGGAAGTGTGTGGAACCAGGAAGCTTGAAGCACACAATTTAAGGAGCATGAGCCAAGTTTTAAGGACCAATATGCTTTCACTTCAAAGCTTGAGGAGTATGAGCCACAACGACAAGTCAAAACTCCAGCTGCCTTTTAAAATGGTGCATGAATACATTTTTAAGAGTTTTTTTTTACAAGATGTCGAATTTGTAAAAACAAAAAATTAACCTTTCCAAAGTTTATTTAAAGAATTTCAAAGGCTATGTATGTTTTTTTTCCTCAAAAAAGGGAGGAGTTTGTTATTACAAAACCTTTTTTCCTTTTTAACATTTAAAAAAAAAACATGAAGTTAAAAAAAAGGGGGGTTGCCTTTTTTTTTAATGGTAAAAAAAATATATTCAAAGGATTTGGGGTAAAGTTTGTAAGGGTGTTATATTTTTGTTTAAGATATTTTTTAAAAATATTGAAAAGGATATTTTTTTAGAGAAGAGGGTGAACACCTACACTCAAAAGTGGTTTCTTCTAGCACATTTCCACAAACCTTAACTCTACTTGGAAAAAATCACGAGTTTTGATTTTTAAGAATGAAAACATTTTTACAAGCCCAAGAATTTTAGGATACTCGATTGAACGTTATGAAGAGTCTACCCAAGAACAATTAACAACCATGAACAATAATTAGAGGAATGACATTGCATAACGAAGAAAGGAGCACAAAGCCAAACGTTGGATACAAAACTTAGTCAATGACTTTATCTTCGACAAGATAACTAGTGCATCAACAACAAAAGAATCTTGGGATATTTTGAAAGTTGTGTATAACGTAATGATACAATGAAGTAATTGCATACATTAAGAGCTCAATTCAAAACCCTAAATATGACTAACACGAAGAATGTGGATCAGTTCATGATTAGAGTCATCGACATAATCAATTAGATCAAACTCATTGGTGAAACCATTACAGATCAACATATTGTTAAAAAATTCCTTTGAATTTTTTTCGAAGAAATATGACATGATTGTAACAACCATTTTGGAATCCCAATATTTTACAATTTTCTTAGTAGAACAGTTGATTAGATCACTTCTGACACATGAAACAAGACTCAACATAGCATAAGACTCCATGGAACAATTCTTGAAAGCACAACTCTCTCTTGGCATAGGCCGAGGCAGAGGATATAGAGGTGGCCGCAAGTGAGGCAGAGGTCAAGAAAGAGGAAGATTATAACATCATCATGCAACAGAGTTGTGGAGACCTCCACAAAACAAAATTTAGATAAGAAGAACATGGAGAAAAATATAATGTCTAATGTTATTACTGCAAGAAATTTGGGCATTATGAAATTCAATGAAAAAATAAATAGTTATATTAGAGAAGAGGCAGTGTCCATCTCTCCAACAATGAAAGAGAATCCTCTGAGACAATGTTTCTTTCCTATAATCTTTCCGAGGACAGACACAACAAGGACGCTTTTTTTTTCTATAGTAGTTGCAATAATAATATAATAGGTAACACAAATCTACTTTCTTATATTGACACTTCCATAACATCAAAAATTACTCTTGGAGATCATTCCCATATTAAAGTTGAAGGGAAAAGTATTTTCCCTATTCTTACTAAATATAATCAACATAAATATATGCCCAATGTTTATTATGTTCCACATTTGAAGCATAACCTCAATAGCGTAGCTCAATTCATGGAACATGGTAATGATGTAATATTCCAAGGGAACACATCTTATATCTATGACAAATATCCCAATAGAAAAATTAGAGCAAAATTTTAAGAAATGAAGAATAGGATGATTCCCTTGACTCCTTGAAGTTGAAATCTCTCACTGTATTGTTCGCACAATGTGTCAAGAATAGAAGAGTATCAACTTTGGAATTATTAGTATGGCCATATCCCATTAAAGAATCTAAGTCTGCTTCAAAAACATCCAATCGTCATTGGTATCCCTGTTATGAATGAAAAATATTGTAATTGTGAAATTTTTATTCTATCCAAACATAAAACAGATATCATTCCCACATCTTCTTATGGAACAAAAGCGCCTTTAGAGATAGTCCATATAGATATATGTGGACCAATGCAGACATACTCCATCGGTGTTAGTATTTATTTTATAACCTTCAATGATGATTATAGCAGTAATACATAGATATCGAACAACTAGTCCCTAAGATACAGTACCTCAAGAAGCATGGGATGGTAAAAACATAAATGTAACTCACTTTACAATTTTTGGATCGGTAGAATTTGCACATGTTCATGAAAAAATAAGAAATAAGCTTGATGATAGGAGTGAAGGATTTATTTTTGTAGGGTATAGTGATCAGTCAAAGTCATGTAGACTTCAAAATTCAGTTACCAAGAAGTTTATTTTAAGCAGAGATGTGAAATTTTTGAAAATAAATTTTGGTTTGATCATGTTGATGAAGCTTAAAATCAATATTTTTATCCACCACGGCTACCAAGATTGTAGGTTCAAGAAGATCCATAGCATTTAAAAAATGCTATATATTCAACCAGTGAATCTATGAGTGATTCAACATCCTTAAAATGCAGTCAAAAAACAAGAAGCATAAGAGAAATTCATGAGTAGGAGCATGAGTTTGACCAACAGATTATGTTTTCATTTCTTTCATCTCAACCAACCCATTTTGAAGAAGAAGTTAATGAAATTCATTGGGTTGATGCAACGAGTGAAGAAATTGTTGCCATAAAGAATAATTAGACTTGGGAATTAGTTTATCTCCCAATATACAAAATCAAAATTGGTGGAAAATGGGTATATAAGAACAAACTAAATGAAAAAGGAGAAATTGAGAAACATAATCCAAGCTTGGATTCCAAGGGATTCTCACAATATTTTTGTGTCAAATATGGTGAAACCCTTGCTCCAATAGCAACGTTAGACACTTTCGGAACCATTTTATCGACAACAACTCAACACAAATGTAAATTCTATCAACTTGATTTAAAATATGCCTTCGTAGATGGTATATTGCAGGAATAATTTTATGTAGAGAAATCTCCTGGTTTTGAAGTTCCAGGAGAGGAGCATAAGGCATACCGATTGAATAAATGTTTGTATGGTTTGAAACAATCTCCAAGAGCTTAGTACAATCGCGTTGACACCTATCTCATCAAAAGTGGTTTTTACCAAAGCGGCCATGAGCCAACTTTGTATACCAAAACTCATGAAGTTAAAATCCTTATTTTCTTTCTTGACATTGACGATATTATTTATACAGGAATTATGATTTTAGAATCATTCAAAGAAGCAATGAAAATAGAGTTTGATATTACTAGTCTAGGGGTCATGAAATACTTCCTGGGCATTGAAATTGAACAATATGCTAATGGAATTATTTTTTTTCAACACAAATATGCTACTAATATCATCGAAAATTTTATAATGACCAATTTAAAACCATTTGATAGACCAATTAATCAAGGCACAAAAATGAGCACAAAAGATGTAGCTCCACCAGTCGATCGCACATTGCATAAAGGTCTAGTTGGTATTTTGTTGTATCTCACTACAATTATACCTAATATCATGTTTGCAACAATTTTTATCGCCAGGTTTATGAAATCACCAATGATTTTTCATTGGAAAGATGTAAAAAGTATCTTAAGGTATATTGTAGGGACCATATACTATGGTTTGTTCTACACACATTCTAAAAATTATTCTCTTTCACATTATATAGACAGTGATTATGGAGGGAGTCTAGATGATTGAAAAAGAACCTAAAGGTATGATTTTTATCCTGGAACCAATCTGATTTCAATCTGATTTCATGATAATCCAAGAAATAGTCAATCTTTTCAATATCTTCTCGAGAGGTAGAATATGCAGGAGAAAATTTAGCATATTTTCAAGCAGTGTGGTTGAGAAGATTATTGACATATATTACAGATGTTCAGAAGGAGCCAACTCCTATTTACCGTGATAACAATTCATCAATTTCTTTATAAAAAAATCATGTCTTTCATAAAAAAAGAAAGCACATTGACACATATTTTCATCTCATCTGTGAGATTTTCAATGATGGGGACATAATACTTAATTTTTTTGGTTCCAAATATCATCTTGTAGATATTATCACAAAGCCATTAGGAAAAAATGTATTTGAATTTCAAAGAGACCAATTATAAAATGTAGGTGCCTCTACTTGTAACGGTTGAGATAAGGAGGGGAAGTTAAGATAATAATATCATTGTGTACTAGGTATCATCACATTTAACTACATTTTGTGCTAGGTGTCGTATTCAATTCAAAATTACTTTAGTTTATTGGAGTTCCACTCGAGTCATTTATTGTTGATTTTTTCCATGTAATCTATTTAGCTATTTCGAATATTTAGAAGATAAATATTTGCTCCATGATTTATATCAATTCTTTATCATGGTATCAAAGCCCTAGGTACCATAAGAATCCAGAGAGAGAAACAAATACCAATAATTCGAGAAGGCGAAGAGGATGAAGTAGGTAGTTATCACAGCTAGGGTCAGAGAGTTTTTTTTTTTTTTTAATTGAGTGCCCAATGCACTCATGCTTAATGGATAAAATGCATTGACCCTGGAAACCTTAATAAACTCAAAAAAATAATGGCTTAATGCATGCAAAGGGTCTCGAGAGGTGTGGTGACCCTTTAACAAAATGAAAATTGATTCTCTCGGGAAGCGAGTTCAACGAGCAAGCTCAAAGAACACAGTTTAAAGGAGATTGAGGTTAGTTGGAGCACGAGCCAAGTTTTAAGAATCAATAGACATTCATTTCAAATCTCGAGGAGTCCAGCCAAAAATGACAAGTCAAAATTCAAACTTCCTTTTAAAATGATGCATGAATAATTTTTAAGGGTTTGTTTTTTATAATAGGAGGAATTTGTAAAAACAAAAAAGGGCATTTCCAAAGTTTATTTAAATGATTTATTTAAATTTTATTTAAGCGATTTCAAAGGGTGTGTATATTCTTTTCTCAAAACGAGGAGTTTGTTATTTCATAATTTTTTTTTTTTTAATTTAAAAAACTTGAAGTTGTTAAAAAATATAAAGGGGTTCTCTTATTAAAAAAAAAGGAAATTGGTATAAAAAAATCAAAGGATTCAAGATAAATTTGTAAGGGTGTTGCAGTTTTTAAAGAGATTTTTTAAAAATTTTGAAAAGGAGATTTAAAAAAAAAAAAAGGGTGCACATATACATTCAAAATTGTCTCCTTCGAGCGCTTTAACATAGACCCTGACTCTGCTTGGAAAAAAGTAGTTGTTTTGGTATTCAAGAATGAAGCCTTTTTTGCAAGTCCAAGAATGTTGAGATACCCTGCCTATCAGATATGTAGAGTTGAGACAAGAAAAATTAGAATCCATGAACAATAATCAAAGGAATGTTGCTGCATAACAAATAAAGAAGGAGCACAGATCCAAATTTTGTATACGAAACTCAGTTGACGACTCTATCTTCGATAAGATAACTAGAGCATCAATAACAAAAGAAACTTGGGATATTTTCAAAGTTGTGTATCAAGGTAATGATACAATGAAGACTTCCATATTAAAGACATTAAGATATCAAATGGAAACCCTCAAGATGACTGACACAGAGAATGTGGATCAATTCATGACTAGATTCATGGGCATAGTCAATCAGATCAAACTCATTGTTGAAACTATTATAGATCAGAAGATTCTTGAAAAATTCCTTCGAAATATTCCCAATAAATGTGACATGATTGTAACAACTATTCTCGAATCCAAATATTTTACAACTTTCTCAGTATAACAGTTGACTGGATCACTTCTGACACACAAAACAAGACTCAAGTTGGGAGAAGACTCCACTGAACAAGCCTTCAAAGAAAAAATCTCTCTCAGAGAGGTAGATGCATAGGGTATAAAGTCAAAATCAAGCGAGGAAGACATAACGGCAGGGTCATACCATACCATCATCATGCAATAAATAAGTGGAGACCTCCAAAAAACAAAATTCAAAAAATCATAACATGGAGAAAATATAATGTCCAATGTTAATACTGCAAGAAATTTTGGCATTATGAACATGAATGCATAAATAAATAGTAATATTAGTAGATAGGTAGTTTCCATCTCTCCAATAATGAAGGAGAATCCTCTGAGATAATGTTTATTTCCCGTCATATTTCTTAAGATAGACATATTGATAATATTTGGTTGTTGGATAGTGGTTGCAGTAATCATATGACACGTAAAAAAATTCTTCTTTATTTTCTTAATGCTTCTGTAACATCAGAAATTAATATTGTAGATTGTTCATGTATTAAAGTTGAAGGGAAAGGTATTTTCCCTATTTTTACTAAATAAAACTAGCAGATATACATACTTGATGTTTAGTATGTTCCACGACTGAAGCATAACCTCATTAATGTAGGTCAATTTATGGAACATGGTTATGATGTAATATTTCAAGGGAACACATGGTATATCTATAACGAATCACCCAATATAAAACTAATAGAAAAGGTTGATAAACCCAAGAATAGGATGTTTCCCTTGACTCGTAGAATTTGATATCTCCCACAGTATTTTTCCCACAACGTGTCAAGAATAGATGAGTCTCACCTTTGGAATTATAAGTATGGTAATATCCCATTTAAGAGTTTAAGTCTTCTTTTGAAACATTCAATTCTCATTGGTCTCCATGTTATGAATGAAAAATATTGTAACTATGAAACTTGTGTTATATCCAAGCATAAAATAGATATATTTCCCACAGTTTCCTCTAGAACAACATATCCTTTAATGTTAGTCCATACAGATATATGTGGCCTAAAGCAGACACAATCTATCAATGGTAGTATTTATTTTCTAACCTTCATTGATGATTATAGCAGGAAGACATGGGTTTATGTTCTAAAAAATAAATGAGATAGATTGTCAAGATTCAAAGAATTCAATGTAGAAGGAGAAAAATGGAGTTGAAATCCTTTAAAATTCCCGAGGTCAGACTGAGGAGGAGAGTATAAATCCAATGACTTCAAATATTTTGTCAACAATAAGGAATCATAATTCAGAAGAAAACAAGATATACTCCACAACATAATGGCATAGAAGAAACGAAAAATCAGTTGATCATGAACATGGACAATTGTATGCTTCATGAGAAGGAGTTTTCAAATGATTATTGGGTTGAAGCAGTTTTGACAATAGTGTATGTTCTCAATAGATCTTCAACAACCAATCCCAAGATGAATTACCTCAAGAAGCATGGGAAGGTGGAAATGTAAATCTATCTCACTTTATAATTTTTGGATTAATAGCATTTTCACATATTCTTGAGCAGCTAAGAAATAATCTTGATGATAGGAGTGAAAGATGTATTTTTGTATGCTATAGTGAGCAATCGAATGCCTACAAAATTTTTAATCCAGTTACCAAGAAATTTGTTTTAAGCATCGATGTTAAATTTTTTGAAAATAAATATTGGTCTAATAATGTTGATGAAGCTTCGATTCAATATTTTTCTCCACCATAGATACCAAGGTTGCAGGTTCAAGAAGAGCGATACCATTCTGGAAATGGTACATCTTCAAGCAGTGAATCCACCAATGATTCAACATCTTCAGAAGACAGTTAAAAAAAATAAGCGTCAGATAAATATATGAGCATGACCATGAGATTTACCAACAAAATATGATTGTGTTTCTTTCATCTGAACGAACACATTTTAAAGAAGCAGTTAAAAAAAAGCATTGGGTTGATGCAATGAACCATGAAAATTTTTCCATAGAGAAGAACCAGGACTGGGAATTAGTTGATATCCAAAGAGAAAAAGGTAATATTGGTGTAAAATGGATATATAAGACCAGGTTGAATAAAAAAGGAGGAATTAATAAACATAAGGAAATATTATTTCCAAAGGATTCTCACAAAATTTTGGTGTGGACTGTGGAAAAATCATTGCTCCAGTAGCAAGGTTAGACATTGTCTTAACAAATTTATCCACAACAACTCAATACAAATGGAAATTCTATTAGCTTGATGTAAAATATGCCTTCCTAAATGTTATATTGCAGGAACAATTTTATGTATAGAAGCCTCAGGTTGGTTTTGAGGTTCCAAGATAGGATCATAAGGTATATAAATTGAATAAATATTTGTACGATTTGAATCAAGCCCTTAGATCTTGCTACAGATGCATCGACACCTATCTCATTAAAATTGGTTTTTGCAGAAGCAGCCATGAGCCAACATTGTATACAAAAATTCATGAAGGTAGAATCCTTATTTCATGCCTTTACATTGATGACCTTATTTATACAGACAATATGATGTTAGAGCACTTCAAAGCATAAATGAAAAATGAGTTTTATATAATTGATCTAGGTGTCATGAAATACTTCATAGGAATTGAAATTCAACAATATTCTAATGGAATTTTTGTTGGTCAATAAAAATATGTCACTCACATCATCCAAAAGTTTAGAATGACCAATTTCAAACCAGATGATACAAAAATTTCTCAAGGCACTAAGCTAATCAAACAATATGTATCTCCACTAGTTGATCCCAAATTATATAAAATTCTAGTTGGAAGTTTGTTGGATCTCACTACAACTAGACCTGATATCATGTTTGCAACAAGTTTTTCCTCGAGGTTTATGCAATTACCAAATATTTCTCATTGGAAGGTTGCAAAAAATCATCTTAAGGTATATTGTAGTTAGTATACATTATGGTTTATTCTACACACATTATAATTTCATAGAATTGTCCACTTTTAGGTTATACAAACAATGATTTTGCAGGGATTATAGATGTTTGGTAAAGCCCATCAAGGTACACTTTTCATCTTGGAACCAATCTAATTTCATGGGTATCCAAGAAACAATCAATTGTTTCAATATCTTCTACAGAAGAAGAACATGTAGCAGTAAATTCAACATCTTTTCAAGCAATGTGGTAGAGAATATTATTAAAATATATTTCAAAAGTTCAGGAGGAGCCAAGTCAAATTTAGTGTGGTAAAAATTTACCAATTTCTTTATAAATAAATAGTTTATTTCATAAAAAGAGAAATCACATTGACACACATTTTCATTTCATCCGTGAGATTGTCAATGATGGTGACATAATAATTTATTTTTGTGGTTCCAAATATCAGCTTGCAGATATTTTCACAAACCCATTAGTCAAAAATGTATTTGAATTTAAAAGAGAGAAATTATGCATTGTAAGTGCCTCTACTTGCAACAATTGAGATTAGGAGGGTATGTTGAGATAATAATCTCATTTTTTTCTAGGTTTCATAACATTTGATGTCATTGTCTACTAGGTGTCATAGTTAATTCATAATTACTTTAGTTTATGCAAGTTCCACTCTAGTCATTTATTGTTGATGTTTTCAATGTAATCTATTTATCTATTATGAATACAGAGAAGAGAAATATCTACTCCATTATTTCCCTCCATTATTTTTCATGGTATTAGAGCTCTAGGTTGCATAAGACTCTAGAAAGAGTTGTAGAGACCAAGAAGTTGAGAAGGTGAAGAGGATGAAGTAGGTAGTTAAAAATTTGAGAATTAAAAAAAAAAAATGGAGTAACCAATGCACCCATGCACAAAGGACCAAATGTGTTGTCCCTGGAAAACTTATGAAACTCAATGAAAAATTGGCTCAACATAGGAAGAGGGTATTGAGAGGTGCATTGACCCATTAACACTGCTAAATTTGACTCTCTTGGGAAGAGCCTTGAACCAAGAATCTTGAAGCACACACTTTAAAGGAGAGCAATGTCAAATGGAGCATGAGCGAAGCTTTAAGGACCAATACACTTTCATTTCAAATCTCAAGGATTATGAGCCACAAACGACAAGTCAAAAGTTGAGTTTCCTTTTAAAATGGCACATAATTAATTTTTTAATGGTTTGTTTTTTATTAGAGGAGGAATTTACAAAAACAAAAAAATGGCCTTTCCAAAGTTTATTGAAATGATTTATTCAAAAAACTTTAAAGGATTTCAAAGGGTATGTATGTTTTTTTTCTGAAAAAGAGGATTTTGTTACTACAATTTTTTTTTTAATTATGTTTTTATTTTTTAAACTTGAAGTTGTTTAAAAAAGAGGGGGCTACCTTATTTTAAAAGAAAATGGTAAAAAAAATTCAATGGATTTGAGATAAAGTTTGCAAGGGTGTTGCATTTTTTGTTAAGATATTTCTTTAAAAAATTAAAAACGAGATTTTTTTTTTAAATATGGTGCACATATACATTGAAAAATGGATTATTCTAACACTTTTCCATTGACCTAGACTCATCTTGGAAAAAGTTACAAGTTTTGGTCTTTAAGACTGAAGAGTTGTTTGCAAGCATGAGAATGTTGGGATATCTTGTCGAATGGTTATTTAGAGCCAACCCAACAAAAAATAGAATCCATGAAAAATAATCAGAGGAACTTTACTAAAGAACTAAGAAAGAAGGAGCATAGAGCCAAATGCTCAATACAAAAATATTCGATGACTCTATCTTCGAGAATATAACTTGCGCATCAAAAAAAAAAAAAAAAACTTGGGATAGTTTAAAAGTTGCATATCAAGGTAATGATACAATGAAAACTATCAAATTGAAGATATTAAGAGATCAATTGGAAACCCAAAATATGACTAACATGGGGACTGTGGATTAGCTCATGACTAGGGTCATGGGCATAGTCAATAAAATAAAACTCATTGGTGAGACCATTACATATTAGAAGATTGTTGAAAAATTCCTTTGAAAAATTCCCAAGAAATATGACATGATTGTCATGGCCATTTTTTAATCCAAATATTTTACAACTTTCTCACTAGAACAGTTGATAGTATCACTTTTGGCACATAAAAAGAGACTCAACTTGGCAGAAGACTCCATGGAACAAGCCTTCAAAGAAAAAATCTCTATTGAAAGAGGCAGAGGAGGAGGATATAGATCTGGGATCAAGTGAGGAAGAGGTCCAGGTAAAGGTAGATCATAAAATCATCATGCAACACAGTATTAGAGACATTCGCCAAACCAAATTCAAATAAGAAGAACATGGGGAAAATATAATGTACAATGTTATTACTACAAGAAATTTGGGCATTATGAACATGAATGTAGAAAGGGACATCCATATCAATAAAGAGGCATTTTCCATCTATACAAAAATTAAGGAGAATCCTCTGAGACAATATTTCTTTCATGCCATCTTTTTGAAGACAGGCAAAGCAATGACCTTTGGCTTTTATATAGTGGTTGTAGCAATCATATATTAAGGCTGAAGGGAAATGTATTGTCCCTATTATTACTAAACATAGTCAACATAAATGCATACATAATGTTTATTATGTTCTACATCTAAAGCATAACCTCATTAGAGTAGTTAAATTGATGGAATATGGTTATGATGTAATATTCCAATGAAACACAAGTTATATCTATGAAAATTTTCCCAATATAAAACTGATAGCAAAGGTTGAAAAACCCAATAATAGGATGTTTCCCTTGACTCTTAGAAGTCGAATCAAAATCTTTCACAATCTTTTTCCCAAAATGTTTCAAGAGTAGAGGAGTCTCAGCTTTGGCATTCTAGGTATGGGGATATCCCGTTCAAGAGTCGAATTCTACTTCAGAAACATTCAATTGTCATTGGTTTCACTTTTATGAATGAAAAAAATTGTAACTATAAAATTTGTGTTCTATCCAAGCATAAAAGAGATAGCTTTCCCACATCTTTGTCTAGAACAAAAGAGCCTTTAGATATAGTCCATACAAATATATGTGGCCCAATGCAGACATGATCCATTGGTGGTAGTATTTATTTTCTAACCTTTTATTGTAGCAGCTACAACCACCCTCCAAAATTTTGTCATTTCTTAGATTTTAGATCCTAACTTTCCTTCGCAGGAGCTTTCCTTGCACTAATACTAGGTATTCGTGATTTAACTATTGTTTATCTTTTAGTTTCACTTGTGTTCGTTTTATTTTCCACTTACAGAAATTCTCTAAGTCGCAAGTTGACCTCATGTCTAAGTCTTTCACAGTAGTTGTGGGCTTGCCTCCATGAACTACTTAATTCTTGAAGCCAATCTTATCCTTGTTGATTAGAATTGCACAATCATGACCAGCAGCCCAACCTTCAGCTTGGGAAATGCGAATTCATGATAGGAACCTAGCACTAAGCTCAAAAAATGTGCAATCACTCAATGAGCTAAGAAACTGTGCAGTGCAATGAGCTAGGAGCTACTAGTTCCCTGGAATTGCACAATCGTCTGTAGTGACATGCATGGAAAGTTTTCACAGAAAAAGTAGAAAAGCGGAAAGTGGAAAATAATCTCCAAAATCTAGGGATCTATTTTTAGCAGCTCGAAGGAAGCACACTAGCTATTATTGGAAACTACCTCCAAGTGTCGTTTTTCACTTGATTTGTCGCATGTGCATCATAAACCTTAATTTATAAAATATATTTAATCGAAGCTACTAGATTTTATTCTTACATTCAATCTTGGAGTTCTATAATTACCGAGGATATCAAGGAACCTCCAGTGTGATCGTCATTGCTTTTCTAGGTGAGTTTTACATTTACCATTTTTAGTCACTTTTTCTCGTTTGGGTTGCATGAGTGTTGTTTTTCTTATGTCTTTGCATGAATGCTAGAGTTTTAACATGATTTGGCATGTATAAGTGTTGTTTTAATTTTTTGTTTTCCTTTCACAAGTGTCCAATCGGGTTATACATTTTTGCACTAATGGTCGTCATTGCAATGACTCTCATTGCTCATATCGTTCACTTATCGTTTGTTCAATTTCTGCATTTGATTTACTTTGTTTCATAAATTCTTATTCATATTGTCTCTCATGCCTTCAACATCTTTCATAGCTACTCCTTTCTCAAACTTCCATTAGGTAGATCTGCCTTTCCCTATCCCAGAACTCACTTTTCCCAGTTAGGCATTGTGCAATATGGAAGATCAAGCTTCAAGGCTGGCTTATGGAACTGTACAATGGGAACTATTGGCTACCCTCACTATGCTTTGTGTAGTTCTATGACTCAACGATCAAACTTGGCCACTAAGATCTCTCTAGGCTCTCTGCCCATGCTAAATTGTGCATTGCACAATCTCAAGCCACAAGCTTCTACATTGACTGCCACTATTGAGCAGTGTGTGGTTTTCCCATCCAATCAAACCATCTTCCCACCAATAATTACACAATAATTTTCCTTTCAGTTGCCTAGTGTGCTGCATGAACATGTCCTGAAAGTTTTTTTTCTTATAGTTGACATTATCTTACCATCGATATATTTTTTTCCCATAAGTACAGTAGTCATTGATCATATCTCTAGAAGTCACTGTCATAGTGGCATCAAAGAGAGCTTCATCAAAGGAAACCGTTGAAATCAATACAAGGGAAGTAATTAGGAAAGTCTCAATTAATGTGTGAGTTTACTCGAACACATAGTTGTTCATAGAGAAGGGATGTAAACTGACATGGCATCACATCAAGGATGA
This sequence comes from Pinus albicaulis, assembly GCA_034641835.2. Classification (NCBI taxonomy): domain Eukaryota; kingdom Viridiplantae; phylum Streptophyta; class Pinopsida; order Pinales; family Pinaceae; genus Pinus; species Pinus albicaulis. Next base: position 1,914,926,796 of record CM076575.1, read on the forward strand.
TTTCACAAAGGAATTTTGGGAAGACTTAGAGAACATATAGGTGTACCTAAACATTATGCAGTCATGGCTTTACAAGGTTTCATGTAGGTGTCCAGCCTTCCAATGTGTAGATGTAATCAACTAGGTAGTCTCAAACATATGTAGACACCATGACATTGAAAAATACCAGCGGGGAGAAGATTTCTACATTCCTGGCAGGATACTTCAAATAGATGTATCATCTTCTCAATCTAGTGAAGAAAATACAGAAACATGATGGATATCATCAAGCAGTGGGTGAAGGAGACAACCAAGTTTATACAAAAAGCCACCCACATTTATAAAACAACAGCACTCGGGAAATTCTATCAACTTTTGGTCATACTAGCTTGTAGAAATTGTGGCCAGTTAGACACAGAGATATTTTTTGAGAGGTGGGCTATCTTGCTTAACCAGGGAGTTAATGAGGGGAATCTATTAAAGTGGTCAAACCTATTGTCTCATCAGCTAAAAGTACATGTGAAAAAATCCCACAATCCACCCAAGGGTAAGAAAGCACAGTTCTACATGTCTACATACTTACTAGATGAAATCTATGCACAAAATCATTTCCCTGACATCAACTAGATATGGACACCAAGAAAAACTACCATACATATCTATTGCAAGCTACTCTCAGATTTCATTCATCGCAGAGTCATGGAGCAACTTACATATCATTTCATTATCCCACTCTACATGCTCACCTTTCAGGAGGACCAAAATTTCATGTCAAGAGAAGTTATGGAGGCGATATTTGACAATAATTGATTTGTTTTCCTTGACATATGGCACATTGATAAGAGTCTTCGACAAATAGAATTCACCACATATTTTATTGATATATGCCACCGGAAAACTGGTCATGCAAGAGATGGCTTATCACCTCTCCCTAGGATTATTAGAATCACTACATAGGATGAATAAGGAACCATGGTCAGCTCTTCCTTTGTAGGTTGGATTATCCAAGATTAAGAATCCTATGTTTGCAGATGTTGAAAGAAAATACATGGTCAGATTCGAGTTCGACACAAAGAGCTACCATCTATGTTATTCGAGGGATATTTGCAAAGAAAATTGTCCGAGAGTGTACTTCAAATGGTTCAGTAGGATATATCAGTGTTTATACGAGGAATCATGGAAGAATTGTTATAAATCCTCCTGACCCCTTGAGATTATCATTACAGCTAACAATTCTCAAGTTGTTCCATAGGTGAACGGTTCTAGTAGTAGCAGTAGAAATAGGCAGTGGTTGGGCATGTGACAAAGGTGTTATCACTCAGGTTTTCCTAGAAGTTGTGTAAGAGGAAAGTATACCCGAGGTAACCACAAACCAATCTTTTAGATGCAGAATCTAGCCAATCTGCATCCAGAGAGGGCTCTCTCTTTATTAGGGTGCATTTAGACTTGCAAACCCTTTTCAATCTTTTCTTTTTACATGATGAATCTATCTATTTCTACCCTTATTACATCCAAGGGCTCAGATTAAACTGTTGAGAGACACAGAAGAAAGAATATGAATAAATTAAATGTGCCATGACAGAAGATATGACACCCATACAATTTGAAGAATAGGTACAAGACTATCCGTCAACCAAAGGAGTGAGCGAACAAATGAAGGAACAAGAGTTTTCTCAAGAGATTGAATAGTTGATTGAGCTCATCGACATGGAACTGGGACCGATGCCACTAAATGAAGATGTGGACCTGATTTCTAGTGCACCTTAGGCCATTGCTATGAATCCACCACCTCTATCCATAGAGAAAGCACCGAGTGAGGAAGGGGAGTTAATTTGAATTGATTATGATCTAATCATGGATGTGTAAGACCTATTACTTGAAAATTTCCAGAAGAAGATTGTACAGGCACGAGGAAATCATTTCCCAGATGATCATGCATCACGTGTGTTCATGAGAGAAAGGATGATCATGGTGGAGACCAGCAAAAATCTGAATTCCATTGTTGATGCCAACTGGGCCTTTGCAGGAGAAGCCAAATCCAACACCTAGTGCTTGGTTTCTGAGAACAAGTAATTAGCACAGAAAATAAATGCACTTTGACAATACAATGAACCACTCTATGTAGCAATGAAGAATGCATTATCCACACAAGTCTACCGCGAGGAGATAAAATCAGTGATACTTATTGAAGTATCCATAGTTGGAGACACTATGTGGGATATTTATGAGGATTTGGTAAACATGCATAATGAATTTTTCCACCTCAATAACTTGCTATGGTAGAGCAGAGAGTTTTTCAGAATCCTCAGGAATATACAAACTATCATTAGTGCCATGCATGAGTGGAAATTTTCATACAAGGTCGCACCGCTTAAATTGGTAAAGAAGATGAAGCCACGGGTAGAGTTAAGAAATTCAGAGCTCAGATGCTAATCCAAAACAACAAGAAAATCGCCTCATCCATTGGAAGCCTTCAAGCTGCATATCGACAGATGTCAGTAGCCTATAATTCATGGTGAGAACACACTGTATCACATCAATTTATACACTCACTGAGGCTAAATGCAAGCAGCATGTCTGGTAGGAGATCTATCAGTATGTGAGGCAGTTGGAGGAAGAAGCCACCCAGGAGGACATGGAGATTAACAGACAAATTTTTCATACCTGCATTGGTGGCTTGGTTTAGATAAAAATGATGTTTCACTTTATTAAAGAAGAAGTGAATATCGGTTCTAATAGATTGTACTCATATGCATTGCAGGAAAGAGTCTACTTCTAGCCTAACACTATCTCATGGTTTTGGGATACCATTGTACAATACCAATCTTGGCGTGGGTACGTGACTGAGAGACACCAAGTCCAAGATGCCCAGGTTGAGTTCACCCCAACACCAGCATCATAGTATTTTTTTTTTTAGGCTGGCAAGTTGTCTCTACCCTATTTTTTCTTATATGGGTACGAGTGGAAATTTTAATATTATTTGTAATTATTATATGAGTTAAATTCCATGTGTCCATGATGGAATTCGAAGAGTCACATGTAATGTGAGGATTCATGAGGGAATTCCAAGAGTCACCAAGCAGGCATGCCAAGAGTCACCCTCCTCTCGTTATAAATACATCCTCTTAACTCTTATAAGATGCTTTTGGGAGCTAATATTATTTCTAGGCTTAGGCTTAGAGAAGGCTTGGGAGTTTTGTGTCATCCTTGGCTTGTTTGTAGCATAGAGGGAGTATACTTTTTTGGAAGGAGCTGGCGTTTTTGACTTCACATTCCACTAGCGGGGCAAGTGGTTTGTCATGTTGCATGTATGAAAGGAGTTTTCACTTATAATATAATTAGAGACGGCATGTCTTCATGCATTTATTGTAAATGTAGTTGGACTATTCTGGTTATGTTTGCGATGTATGTTGTTTAAATTATGCATATGCTTATGAACTATTTCATGTGAATTTGTACACATCTTGTTGAATGGATGGACATGTTTTAACTCATAACCTTTAAATTTTGGAATAGTCTGCTTATTCGTGTGTGTGATGTCTTTTCAGATCATGTGTTCCTTTCAAGATGCGTACTATTACAGCCTTCCAAGCAACTTACCTTCATCCCCTATTTACTTTTAGAAGTACTCATGCATGATATTGACTTTCCACATAGTCACACACTTGCTTTAACCAAATACATCATATGCCACTCTAAGTGTTTTTCAATCCAAGGCATATCATTAAACACCCCATTGTTAGGAATCCTACTCCAAATCGTGTCAGGTCTATTTGGGACTTCATATTATGGAGATACTAAATGTGGGTGGTTCCAGCACCATCAACATTTATGGCACTAAAAGGAGGGCTAAATGACAATCTGGGCCCTTGAAGTCTGTTTTGAATTTCTTAACTCATTTTTATGAATTATTTCCAAATCATACACCGGACATGTTTTTCTAGAAATTGAATTTTCAAGTGTCAATAGATATCATAAATGACTTTTCGCATCTTAAATTCAATGGTGAAGGTGAAACAACCATTGTTGAGCATACAGATTGTTTTCTCCGATTTTTCACAAAACACAACATCCCACTTGAGGATGTTGATTGTTGGTTATTCTTCCTCATGTTCAAAGCGCACTTAAGGAAATGGTGTTACACATTGGTTGTTGCTGGTATTCACTCTTTCAAATAGCTTGTCATAGAATTGTTTCGTGATTTTCATGACTTTGATTATAAATGTCCCTATGAAAGAATTTTAGAATTTTGAAAATCACTTGATGAATCTATACACCATTTTCATAATTTCGTCTTGCATCTTTGTTTTGCATTACCAAAATATGAAGTTGACTGGGATTTATTAGCCATAATATTTCTATATATTTTTCAGTTTTCACTTACTCTACATGAGTTATGATTGCTTAAATCACACCCGACAAACCTCGCATGTAAATCTCCTAAATATATGATGGACATAGGTGTTGGTCCAGGAAAAATCTTGTCTGATTTTCATCTAATAGCTTTACTGCCACAAGATGTGCTATGAAATATTTCCAATACATGTGTTGTAGAACCACCACCTTTTCGCAGCCCACATACTCAGGATCCCTGTGAAATTTTGTACCGTAAGCCCGACGAGTGTGTTGAATATTTTTCTCCTCATAATTCACCCTTTGGTCAATTTGATCCTTCGAATTTCGATTTTGTGTGTTTTGATATTCCAAATACTTACTTTAATGTTCATGAGGATAAAGTGTTGGATGGAGATGTTGGTGTGCAGCCAAAATGTGATTTCATTTACAATCAGTATGTTTTGACCCCATTATTGAACAAGGATCTGTGATGAAGGATGAATCTCTTCCTTCCACAACTCTCCCACATTATCTTGACATTGTCTATGATTTTTTCATTCTAGTTGATGTTGGACCCTTAGTTACGTTCATGGTGGGGGTGGTGAATCAATTTAGTGCATTCAGGTCTTTGTAAAACTTTCTTTTACACTTATTTACATAATTTTGTGATTAGCTTAATGTAAAATGGAACAACAATATTAATAAGTGAGCAGAAGGCATTAAGAAAATTAAATACAGAATATCAACACATAATCATCATGCACATAGAAAATAGATATAAGTGGAAACCCATAAGGGAGAAAACCACATCTTATTATTGTTGTGATGCAAAGGCAAGCTCCAACTCCTTATCACCACTAATTTTCTATAGGCTTCAACCTATAGGAGGCTGCTACCTCAATTCTACAAGCTACAACTTGCAAGGAAGCTCCAACTCCCATCTATTTTCTGCAGGCTGGAACCTACAGGAGGCTCCTACCTCAGCCAGCTACAACTAGACATCTATCAAGCTACAACATGATATGGAAGCACCAACTTCCTCACCGTACAATAAAACCAAATGCTGATTTACCTGGATATCAACTCTGTTTTTCTCCTTCTTTACTGTTGTCCTTCCAGCCTTCAAATTTTCTTTATATCATCTCTGGATCTTCACAACTCCTCTCTCTGTTCCTTCTTCTTATTCCATTCTCTAAATCCTTTATGAATATGACAATAACATCATTTATAGAGATCACTTCATATTTGTTTGCATTCCATATGGGAATATGAACTGAACAGGTATGACTCTTTGCATTCCACCTTCTCATTTTTTCGGTCAGCACTTCAGGATGTTACAATAATATGGACTCAATTCAGTATTACAGGGGATATTTTTTATTTTCCTTCAGAGACTTGCCTTTGCATCACATACAGTAAAAATAATTAATTCATTTACATTTACAGTTACAAGAATTATATCTCACTCATCCCTTGTTAAGCATTTGTCCTTTCAGTTGCTATCTTTGTCTTTTCAATTTCTGCTATTATATTCCCGTTCTGCTGTATAACTGCCCTGTTTCTTCCGTTACCTGTGCCTTTTGTGTTGCATTTACCCACACTTTGCATACTATGAAATGCATATCTCATTTATTCCCAAGAATTTTCCATTCCAAATATAATAAAACCTTTTCTTAAACCAAGGTTTAAACTCTCGTTCACATATCTTGATGCGAAAAATCAAAATCCCTTTAGGCAGGAAATTATCTCCTTATATCTGATGTGGGTAGAAACCCTTATTTTATCCGCATTAATCAAAACATGTTAAAACCGGAAGTGTCAACACAATATTAATATATAAACTTTTGGGCCCACATTTACCAGCTTACCTTTCTGTCTTCTCTTGACCTATGGTTATAAACCATATACTTATGCATATAATTAAAGCTTTTAATTATACTTACGACATATGGATTTTGAAATATGTCGACGTGCTTAAATAAAATTCTTACCTTGGTTAAAAAATTGTCGACATCATATTTATCTGGACCCAAAGTTGTACACTGACGATCAGACACGTTAGTTCACTCGGTTGATTGTTCTAATCTCAACCGTCGATTTAATCTGCGTCAGATCGGATGATCATCACTCTCCATCTCTCAATCCGATGGTCCTCCATCCATCACAAATTCTCAAAGTTTATTACCCAACTTAACATAAGTCATAAATACAATATAACTTTCCCTTCTATACTTTGTTTTAAGCACAAGATATCAATATTACAATATATATCCGGGTCCACAGATTTCCTGACAGACAATCTCACTTTTCGAAAAAAAACTATAGTTATAAACAATGATAAACCCAATGGTAATAACTTCATATGCAGAAGCTTTTATATCAATTTTTTAAACAAACCATAATAAAAACTCGTTCATTTATCTTCCGACTATACCAAATCGACTTTGGAAAAATATACCAAAGTACCAACATGTATTAACATTAGCCCACATCTGTCAACTATCACGCCTTGGTTTAATTGTATTTATGAGTTTACTTTGGTTAAAACCTAAAGCACCTAAAAAATATCATATTTGGGTCCCACAGCATATACAACTTACATATTCATTTGTGCAGTCCAATCTTCGTCGTCCATTTCAATACTCCAGATCTGATGAACATCGCTCGATATTGCACTCCAAATAGCACGATGGGTAAAACTTTAGAACTTACGCAAAATTAGTGGTTTTTAATTGCCACGCGTCAGCCCACGACCACTATCGTGTTCACTCTAGCAATTATCTCTTACCATCTTTGAGCTATGTGAAAACCACCAGTTGGTTTTCAAAACCATCCACTGTTCTCCTTTACTCCAGCATTATGTTTTCATTTAACTCTGATTTCTAAACAAAACTTTGGTTCCAACTTGAAAGAGTTCCAGCACCGGCTACACCATACATATTTTGTTTTAGTGATATCAACTAGTCTTCAAACCTTCTCCGGCATTCATTCCACACATGGCTTTAACCTCTATTATTCATTGTCTATGGTTTTATATTTGTTTATAAATACAATAAAGCCCCCAAATGTGACTTCAAACTCTGAATCTCCTTCACTATGTATACACAACATAATGTGTAATATCTCCTTGAAATGCTTTATACGAATTCAACCAATTGCGAAATACATCTAGATAGATTTTATACCTCAATTTAGAAGTCTAAGAAATTTCTTTAATGACATCGATCCATTTTGTGATCGATGATAATTTTGCAACATTTACAAGTCACATAATCAATAAATGAATAATTGACCTTTTAAGAATACACAGTCTCATACCTTCAAGAATCCCATAGCTCAAAAATGATGGAAATTCTTCTTCCACTTTTGTCTAATTTTCTCGTAGGCTTATAAAACAAAATCCTAACTGTTCAAAAAAACTTCTTCCTTTCTAAACCCTCCTCTTGTAGCCTCTGCCACTTTACTTTCTTTCTCTGCAACAATTCCATCTGAATATGATCTTCTCCCTTGTCTCGGTGCTGCTCCTTTGTGCTCCTTTGCCATCAATGACAATATTTCAAATAGTCTCCCCCTTTGGCATTGATGGCAATACTCCAATGCTTCCTCCAAGACTTCCTCTACTTGTTTTTCAGAAGACCCTTTCTTCTTTTGATTGCTTTTCCTCCCCCTTTGACATCAATGACAAAGGGTTGCACATTTCCCAATGTAGTTTCGATCTTTTCATTTCCTCTAATCTTGAGGACCTGTTCCATGCACTGCTCCATTGTTCTATCTCTTTTATTACAATTTATTGACTCCTCTCCCCCTGGAGTGATGCTTTCTTGTCTGATTGATCCGGATTTATGCAGGAACGCAACAGAATAAGCACATAACCATAAAGATAGAGATGCAGCGGAAATAACACTTCATTTCATTAATATCAAAGAACTGAAATTTGCTTACAGACAGAATGGAAATAAAACTAGCTAGGGCACTGGTAGCTATCTCTGAGAAGAGATGTGGCGGCTACAGGCCTATGAACTGCGTTACAATGAGGCTCGAGGGCCTATTTATTATTGAGAAACAATGGAGAACCCTAAATATCCCAAAAACCTAACCCTAGGAGATGAAGCGCCAAAACTATGGGCCCCGTTTGGGTAAATTGGTGTTTCAACTTCCCAGGGACGTAACTTTGGCATACTATCTCCGTTTGACGCACATGATACATCATTAGAAAGCTCTATCCGAGGACTACAGCTGTCGGGACGAATTTTATCAGAAAATTCGCTGGCCTCAAAACGTCGTTTAGGGCCTCAAAACGGCTCCGGAAGTTCAGGACCCGAAAAACTGCTAAAAATAGTAAGTTATGCCGAAACTGAAAAACTGAAAGAGACAATGGTGGGGGCCCAAGTGGAATAGGCGGGTGGCCACCAATATCCACCTGGATCATTCCTCCCCCTTAGGAAGCAATGGTCCCCATTGCGTTAAGTTCCTCCATGAGATGAGGAAATTTCTGCTGAACTTGGTCCCTGGTGAACCACTTTCCTTGGTGCAGGAGTTGGCCAGCTTTGACAACCCGATATAGTTGGATCTTCTGTTGGCGAGTGTTCTTGATTTGTATGTCCATGATACAATCTGTGGTGGCCTGTTCCATGCAGTCTGGGTTTAACTCTGTTGGTGTGAGTTGTTCTGCAATGTCCGAGGTGTCCAGTAGAGGTGGAAAGTAAGGACGAAGGCGATCCACATTGAAGACTGGGTGCAGACTAAGGAATGGTGGAATACTAAGCTCGAAGGCATTGTTACCTACAGCCTTGGTGATGGTGTACGGCCCGTATCGGAGCGGGCGAAGCTTGCGGTGAGGTCCAGTGAGGCGCTCCTTCTGCAAATGTAGCCATACTTTGTCGCCCACCTGGAAGTGGTGTGGCACCCGGTGTTGATCATGGCGCTGTTTGTACTTCGCATTGGCTCCGTCCAATATATCATGAACCTGTTGGCGGATGTGTTGAATGCGCTCGATGAAGCTTCTTGCTTTGTCAAAATCGCATCGGATTTGGTCAATCGGCCGAGTAGTCGCAAATGGCATGGCTACGCTAATGGGACATAGCGGCTCTGAATCCTGCTTCCGACCCCGAAAGGGGGTTTTCATGGCCAATTGGAATCATGGAGCTCGCTATAACTATGTTGTACATAAGGGAGGCTCTCGTCCCATGTGCATGGATGCTTTGAATTGTACATGCGCAGAATGTGTACAATCATTCTGTTGACGACCTCTGTCTGGCCATCTGTTTGGGGATGGAAAGCCGTGGACTTGGTGAGCTTTGTGTCCATCATTGGCCAGAGGCTGGACCAAAATGTGCTGAGGAACCTGCTATCTCGATCTGATATGATAGACTGTGGGATCCCAAAGTGCACCCATACTCGTTCAAAGAAGAGTTTAGCAGTAGCTTCTGCTGTGATATTCTTCTTACAGGCTACCATAATGGCCATCTTCGAGAATCTATCAACGACCACGAAAACACAGTCATTGCCATTCTTAGTAGAGGGCAAGCCCGACATGTAATCCATGGAGATGGATTCCCACGGTCGACTAGGGGTAGGTAGTGGAGTATATAGGCCTTGCTTCTTGATGGTCGGTTTGGCAATGGCACAAGCAGTGCAGGATCTGATGTGCTTCTCGACATCCTTTCGAAGGTTCGGCCAATAGAAATACTTCGGTAGTATTGCTACTGTTTTCTCGACCCCGAAATGCCCAGCGACTCGACTGTAGTGTGCTTCCCATATCATCTTGGCACGCTCGCTTGAAGGAACACAAAGGTGTCCCAGGTGACATAAAAGTGCATCTTGGAGGTGAAAATTTGGAACTTGCGTGCTCCCCAAGAGTGCCTTGTAAGTGTGGCCGAATTCTGGGTCACTCTCATAGAGAAGCGGCCAATCAGAAGTCTCGTGCCCACAAGAGTTGAGCACGGTGGTGAGCGCCACGATCGGTGGTCGGCTGAGGCAGTCTGCAACATTATTGGTGCTACCCTTCTTGTACTTCATGTTCAAATGAAACTGTTGCAGATATGTGGACCACTTCTGATGGCGATCATTCTGCAACTTCCCTTGTGTCTGTATGAACTGCAGGGGCCGGTGGTCTGTGTGGATGATTGTTTCCTTCCCCAAAATGTAATGCTTCCATTGTCGACAGGCTTGCACAATGGAATGCATTTCTTTGTCATAGGTGGGATACTTGCGAACTGTCTCAGACAATGTCTCACTGTGATATGCCACTGGATGTCCCTGTTGAGTAAGAACTGCCCCAATAGCATAGTCAGAGGCATCTTTCTCGATCTCAAACGGCTGCTGCAAGTCTGGTAAGGTGAGCACTGGGGTAGAACAGAGGCGATTTTTCAATTCTTTGAACGCCTTCTGTTGAGGTTCCGACCAAAATAATTTTGCTCTCGCTCCTCCTTTGGTGACTTGACTCAAGGGCCAAGTGATATGAGAGAATCCCAACACGAATCTACTGTAGAAATTAGCAAGACCCAGAAAGCTGCGAAGCTCTGTTATAGTAGTCGGGGCTGGCCAATCCCGAATGACTTGGATCTTGGCTGGATCCACATGCACCCCCTTTTCATCAATAATGTATCCCAGATATTGAACCTGGGGCATGCCAAACGTGCACTTCTCCAAATTGGCACACAACTTGTGTTGCCGCAGTGTTTGGAGGACTTGTCGGATGTGATGAAGGTGCTCTTCCCAAGTCTTGCTGAAGATCAGAATGTCATCCAAGTACACCACTACGAATGAGTTGGTGAATGGCCTCAAGATGTCGTCCATCATCCTCATGAAGGTTGCGGGAGCATTCGTCAACCCGAAAGGCATGACCAGCCATTCAAAAAGGCCTTCCTTAGCTTTGAAGGCAGTCTTCCACACATCCGAGGGTTCAATTGGTACCTGGTGATACCCAGACTTCAGGTCGATCTTACTGAAATATTTTGCACCTTGGAGTTGGTCCAGAAGGTCATCAATCCGTGGGATTGGGTACCTATTCCGGACAGTAATCTTGTTCAGTGCCCGATAGTCAATACAGAGTCTCCACGTCCCATCCTTTTTCCGTACCAACACGATCGGGCTCCCACATGGTGATGAACTTGGTCTGATGTGACCTTTCTGCAACAGCTCCTGAATCTGCCTCTTGATTTCATCATTTTCCAGAACAGAGCGTCGATAGATCGGTCCATTGGGTAGCGGCGCACCTGGGGTCAGATCAATCGGGTGCTTGACCTGGCAGTGCAGAGGAACCCCTGTGGGTGAGGTGAAGATGTCTCCGTACTCCTCCACGACCTTATCCATTTGTTGTTGTCGTGCAGAGGGGCCCTGTCTGGAGGTCGTGGCCACAGTCTTCTTCTTGCCCTTGGGGCGGATCATCAGAAAAACGAATTTCCTGGTTTGGGAAATGAGCTTACTACATTGTTTTGCAGTAACCAAAGAGATAGTCGTAGGAGGTGGTACCTCTGGTATCCTGTACAACTTATTTCCCGAAGTAATAATAACAGCACGAGGTCGAGACTCATACACAGCATGACGCTTCCACAAGTATGGTTGTCCTAATAATACATCAGAAACATCAATAGGAGCAACGTCACATAATACCTCATCCGTGAAGGGCTTGATGCTATAGCGAAGGCGGCACTGCTGGCTGACGCGGAGATCTCGTCCTTGGTGAAGCCACCCGATGGTGTATGGATGTGGGTGAGCTGTGGTCGGCAAGCCCAACCGCTTCACGGCGTCTGCTGAAATGAGGTTCTTTGGCTCCCATTGTCGACAATGAACTGTACCGGGGAGCCCTTTACCCACATCTGGGAGTGGAAGAGACGTTCCTCCTCCTCTGGATCTTCCGGTTCCTCCTTTTGGATCTTTGCAGTGGCAACAGTGGCGTTGGGCTCCGCATCAATAATTTGTTTCCCTTTTTCATTCACCTTTTCAGGTTCTGATTCGGAGTCAGAGCATGCATCTGACTCAGAAGCCCTCATCTCGGCCACTAGCGACTGCTTGGCCCGACACTCACTTGTGTTATGAGTGGAGCTCTTATGGAACTCACACCACTTTCCCGTGTCCTTCTTTGGCTTTACGGTGTTGTTCTTTTCTTGTGGCTTTGACGGGTTGTCTTTAGCCGCCATGCTCTGTCCTTTGTTCTGCGGTTTGGAAGCACATTTTCCTTGCTTTTGATTCACAGATCCAAAGTCTCGCTTCTTCTGTTTGAATTTCTGCTCAATCTTGGCAGCATACCGGTATGCCGTACCAAGCGAGGAGATGTCGAGGAACTCCATTTCCTCCTGAATGTATCTGTGCAGACAACTGCGATACTTTAGCAGCAAATGTTTCTCTGAATCTTTGATACCCAACTTTGTGCGCAGGGTATGGAACAGATTCGTCAGCTCGTGCACATCTTGATCCCTTTGTTGTCGCAGCGTGGTCCATTGCATGTACTTGTCCTCATAGCTCCCTACGGGATAGTACTGTTCCTTGACGGCGTCTCGGAAAGAATTCCAAGTTGGTACAGCCGAGAACAGAGAGGGTTCTGTCTGGTCCTTGTTCTCACAGTAGGTTTCCCACCAGTCCTTAACATGGGGGTAGCTTTGAGGAGTGCAAAAATAATCTTCTCCCGGTCTGAAAAGTCATGAACAGAGAAATATCCTTCTAATAGATTCAACCATCTATCTACGGCATCTGCGTCTATTTGACCCTCAAATATGGGAATGTCAAAATTTACCTGTACCTTAAAGGGAGTCGCAACTCCAGAGTGGCTACTGGATGCAGATGCGCCGCCGGTGGGCAGCCGTTGAAGGATCTGAGCAAAGCTATCCATCATCGCGTTCCTTTGTTTTTTCGAGGGCCTCCTCGAGCAATATTTTGATAGGATCTCCTGCTCCCTCATCTTTCTTTTCGTCCCCCATGGGCGTCCGTCGAGGTTTGCGAGGCTGATCTTGCAAAGGTTCCACCAGATCAAGCCCTAGTTCCTTATACCCCGACCTCGTTGGGGACATGCAAAGAAGGATCGAGAAAAAGCAGACCCCTCTGATACCACTGATCCGGATTTATGCAGGAACGCAACAGAATAAACACATAACCATAAATACAGAGATGCAGCGGAAATAACACTTCATTTCATTAATATCAAAGAACCGAAATTTGCTTACAGACAACGGAAATAAAACTAGCTAGGGTACTGGTAGCTATCTCTGAGAAGAGATGTGGTGGCTACAGACCTCTGAACTGCTTTACAATGAGGCGCGAGGGCCTATTTATTATTGAGAAACAATGGAGAACCCTAAACATCCCAAAAATCTAACCCTAGGAGATGAAGCGCCAAAACTATGGGCCCCGTTTGGGTAAATTGGTGTTTCAACTTCCCAGGGACGTAACTTTGGCATACTATCTCCGTTTGACGCACATGATACATCATTAGAAAGCTCTATCCGAGGACTACAGCTGTCGGGACGAATTTTATCAAAAAATTTGCTGGCGCTTTCATGCCCAAAAAACGTCGTTTAGGGCCTCAAAACGGCTCCGGAAGTTCAGGACCCGAAAAACTGCTAAAAATAGTAAGTTATGCCGAAACTGAAAAAATGAAAGAGATAATGGTGGGGGGCCAAGTGGAATAGGTGGGTGGCCACCAATATCCACCTAGATCACTGATATTGACTATCACTTGTCTTCTGCACTGATCTTGTTTCTTGTATGCGGCCATTATTATTATTATTATTATTATTTTTTCTCAATCATATGAGAGAGTTACATCCGTAAAAACTACCCCTATTTCTTCTCTTAGATATTCGAATGGTTCTTTAGCAAGAGGTTTTGTGAATATGTCTGCTATTTGTTCCTTTGTTGGTACGTATTCCAACTTCCCCAATTTTTGTGCTACTTGTTCTCTTAGGAAGTGGTACTTTATTGGGATGTGCTTTGTTTTTTAATGAATTGCATGATTTTTTTATATACTTATTGCACTTGTATTATCACATTTTAGAGAAATGCGTTCATCAATGCTTACCTTCATGTCTTGGAGAGTTTGTTTCATCCACATTACTTGTGTGAAACATGTAGCTACTGCTATGTATTCTGCTTCTGCTATAGATAGAGAGATAGAAATTTGATTCTTGCTTAGCCATGCCACCAGAAATTTTCCGAAATAAAATGCACCTCCACTTGTGCTTTTCCTTTCATCCACACAGCTGCCTCAATATGCATCTGTGTATGCTGTCAATGTTAAACTTTTACCGTAGAGATACCATAGGCCATAATGTGAAGTTCCTTTTAGATATCTAAATATTCTCTTGATTGCAAGTAAATGATTTTGTTTTCGTGTTGCTTGATATCTTGCCACAAGTCCTACTGCCAACACAATGTTTGGTCTAGAAGCAGTTAGGTATAACAGACTTCCTATCATGGATCTGTAAAGTTTCTGATCTACATATGTTGATCCATCATTAGCACATAGTTTACATCGAGTGATCATGGGAGTTGACACAGGTTTGCAATCTTCCATTTGAAACCTTTTCAACATTTATCTTGAGTATTTTTCTTGCGAAATTAATATTCCTGTGTTCTTTTGTTGAATTTGAAGTCCTAAATAGAAGGTGAGCTCTTCAATCATTGACATCTAAAACTCTAATTTCATTTCTTTATCAAATCCTTTTGCTCACTCATCTCTATTGCTACCAAACATGATGTCATCTACATACACTACTACAATTAAGAGTTCATTTTCATTAGCCTTTATGTACAAATTGTTGTCTACTTCTCCTTTCTTGAACCCTTTTTTTTGCAAGTATTTATCCAGCCTTCAGTACCATGCACGAGGAGCTTGTTTCAGACCATATAAGGCTTTCTTTAATCTGCACACATAGTCATGTTTATCTGTTAATGAGAGTCCTTCATGTTGTTCCATGTAGACTTCTTCCTCTAAGTTTCCATTTAGAAAGGCAAACGTCACATCCAATTGGTGTACCCTGAAATCATGATAGCATGCAAAGGCCAAAAACATTCTGATTACTTCCATTCTGGCTACAGGGGCAAAGGTTTCATCATAGTCAAGTCCTTCAATTTAAGAATACCTTTTGCATACAAGTATGGCTTTATTTTTTATTACCTGCCCTTGTTCATTCATCTTATTATTGAATATCCATTTTGTGCCAATGACATTTTTCCCAGTGGGTCTTGGAATTAACTCCCATGTATTTTTCTTCTCAATTTGGTCTAGTTCCTCATTCATAGCATTTACCCAGTTTTTGTCTTTACTGGCTTCTTTGAACTTCTTTGGCTCTATTTGAGATAGCATGTCTAAGTATACTTCTTCTGTCTATTCAACAAGATGTCTTCTTATCTCAACTCCTACACTCTTTTCCCCAATGATTTGATCTTCAGGAAGGTTATTTTGAGTGTATCTTGAGGGACCTTTTGAGTTTAATTCAATATCTTTTGTTGTGTTGCTATGTTCATCATTATCTTGGTTCTCAACCTCATGATCATCTGGAGGATTGGTGCAACTTGTGTTTCTTGTTCTGTTTGGTAGATATTCATCAACCATTACATCAATGCTTTCCACAATTTTGTGCAGTCTCTTGTTGTAACACCTGTAACCCTTACTCTTGGATACATATCCTAAAAATATTCCTTCATCAGCTCTTGCATCGAGCTTTCCCAGTTTTTCATCATTATTTTTTATGAAACACTTGCTTCTAAAGACTCTAAAGTGCTTTATTGATGTTGGTTTACCATGTCATAATTCGTAAGGAGTCTTATCACAATTTGGTCTTAGATGAGCTTTGTTGAGAATGTGAACAGCTGTGTATACTGCTTCTGCCCAATAGTTTTGAGGAATGTTACTTTCTTGCATCATGGCTCTGGAAATCTATTGTACTGACCTATTTTGTCTTTCTGCCACTCTATTCTATTGAGGTGAACTTGAAATTGTAAACTGTTGTTTTATCACATGTTCATTGCATAGATCTGCAAAATCATAGTCTATGAACTCACCTCCTCTGTCTGATCTGATGCATTTTAGCTTGCATCCTGTTTGATTTTTTTCCAATGCCTTGAATATCTTGAATTTCTCAATTTCTTCAGATTTATATTTAAGAAATGGCACCCACGTTAATATAGTAAAATCATCTATTATTAGCATGAAATAAGATTCTCCACCTGGTGCATTAGTTCTTGAAGGTCCACATAGGTCCATGTGTACAATCTGAAGTGGTCTACTTGTAGATAGTTCATCTTTAGTCTTGACATATGTGCGGGTTTGTTTGCCCAATTGGTAGGATTTACATATAGTATTTGGAGGCTTCTTTATTGCAGGCATATTTATGATTGTTTTCTTCTTTCTTAGACTAATGATGTGGTCAAAGTTTAAGTGTCCCAATCTTCTATGCCATAACCATGATTCATCAAGTTTTCTTATGTGGCATGCTTCATTCTCTTCTTCCAATATATAAACATTACTTTATGTTCTAACACCTTTGATCAAGGTCTTTCCTGTGGTGCTCGATCTTACCTCACAATCTTGGGCTCTGAAAAGGACCTCACAGCCTTTATCACACATTTGAATGACACTTAGTAGATTTGCTTTCAGCCCATCCATAAATAGGACATCTTGAGCCTCTCCTCTTCCATTATTCAAACTGAATGAGAATTTTCCTTTGATTTCCCCTGCTTTATCATTTCCGAATGTTACTTTCCAGATTTCTTTTCATCAATGGTTACAAACTTGCTTCGATCTCTAGTCATATGCTTTGAGCATCCACTGTCCATATACCATTGGTTTTTCTGATCTTGAGCTATTAGAACCAGGTCACACTTATTCAACTTCTTTTTCCACTGCAGGCAGCTATTCTGAGAAGATGGACCACATTATTTGAGAGGACATTTGAAAGACATGTGTCCGATTTGATGGCATACAAATCATTTGATTATATTTTTAAAAGGATTATGTGTACGAGTGAACTATCCATTGTTCATAAATCTCTTTGGGGTTTTAAACATTAGTCTTCTTCCATAAGTTCTACACTCCATGGCTTTATGGCCGAACCCCTTACAACAGAAACAATACCCAAGGAAATGATTAGTGTATCTGGTGAAGGGTTGTCTTCTATATTTGGTTGCTTGAGGTAGTATTTTCATTTTCTGCATCCTTCTGGTTGAAATCAATTATTTTTTTCTGACAATATCCTACAATATGTCCCAGTTAGTGATAGGCAAAAAAATTGACATTTCTCATAGGAGGAAAGAATCTCCTTTGAGATCTTCTAAACTTGTTCAATTGATCTTCAGGAACAATTGAACTTTTTGAAATTTCTTGCTTCTTCCTCTCATTCTTTGTCTCTTGATGTTGCTGCTTGTTTCTGTTTGTTTCATCACACATCAAGTTCTTGCTAGCTTCTGCTTTTGTGGTTCCTTTTTGAGCTGCTTCATCATTTCTTTCAATGTCTGCTTTCTCCGAGGTCTCCATAAAGGCAATCTCATCTCTGAGCTGCTTACACCCCCTAATCCTTTCTTCTATCAGTCTTCTAGCTGCCATAATCTCAGATTGTTGAGATTTAGTTTTTTCTTTTACAGCTTTCACAAAAATGATATTATGTTTATCCTCTACCTTGGATTTGCTGGTTTCTCCTTCGTAACCTATCCCGGTATTTATGAGAGGAGATATTTGAGAATTTAGTATTTTATTCAAATGTTCAATGCTTGTCATCTGAGGAGTCTTCATTGTCAATTCCCTTTGGATGTGTTCTAATTTCTTTCTCAGGCATAGTACTTCTTCTTCCAATTTTTCTTGCTTCTAAATTTTATCCTTAATTTGCTTTAGTAATGTGTCTTCCACTTTCTTAGCTTCTTCAAGTTCTATTTTCAATTGAATGAGGTCTTCTAAATTTGGTACCTCTTTTACATATTTGAGAAGAATATCTTTCTATTTTCTGCTCTTGAGTTTAAGTCTGTTTATTTCCTCCAGGGCACTTCTTAACACCCCCTCAAGATCTACCTCACCTTCTTCGTCATCTTCTAGAAGGAATCCTCCAAACTCTTCCTCGGCCATCAACACAAATTCAAAGATTCCTTCTTTATTTGAGGATTCATCTGATTTTTCAGATGCACTGCTATCTTGCTGAGCATAAAGTGATTTTCTATTGAATCTCTTCCCTTTCTGCTAGTTATTTGTTTTGGTTTTCTCTGTCTCTTGAGTCCAATTCTTTATTTTCTTGTAAGGACACTTTGATGCATAGTGACCAACTCCTCCATAGTCAAAGCATTTAAATGGAAGCTTTCCTTTATACTTACCTGAGCCTCTATCCAATCTTCTGACAAATTTGGCCTCTTCTTCATCAGAGCAAGTGCATGTATCCTCCTTTTCTTATTTTCTCTTCTCAGCCTTAAAGGCTTCTTCCCCCACATTTGACTTCCTTTGTGGAAGTCTCATCTCATAGGTTGTTAAGTTTCCAAGTAATTGGTTCATCCTCAATGTTTCCCAATCAGCTATTTCTTCTATGGCAGAAACCTTGGGATTAAAACTGGATGGTAAAGATATCAATATCTTTTCAACAATTACACATTCTCTAATGGTTTATCCTAGAGCTTTCATATTATTCACAATTTTTGCAACCTTTAAGAAGAAGCTGGCAAAATCTTCTTCTTCATTCATTTTTATATTTTCAAATTAGGCTCGATATACTTGTAGTTTGGCCATATTCACCTTTTTATCTCCCTCATGGACACTTTCTAATGTATCCCATATTTCTTTGGCAGTCTTGTTGTGCATTACTTTGATAAATTCTACCTCACACAGACCAGTTAAGAGAGCATTCATGGCTTTGGAATTAGATATAAAATCTTGTTTGGCTTCTTTCTTTGTGTCAGAATCCTTTGGGCAATATCCCAAATCCACAGAAGCCCAAACTTCTATTCCTAGAGACATTATGTACGTCCTCATTCTTATTTTCTAGAAAGCATAATTTGTACCAGTAAACAAGGGGGATTTATTTGTTGAGCATCCTTCTAGACTAGCCATTTTGGGGACCTCGGATCTCCTTCCAGTTGTTAAACTAATAGAAAAGGAACCTGATTTGATACCAATTGTTGAACCCTTCATTAAACTGAGAGAGGGGGGGGGTGAATCAGTTTAGTGCACTCAGGGTCTTTGTAAAACTTTCTTTTACACTTATTTACATCTTCATTTTGTGATCAACTTAATGTAAAATGGAACAAAAATATTAATAAGTGAGATTAAGAAGATAAAATACAGAATATCAACACATAATCATCATGCACATAGACAACATATATAAGTGGAAACCCATAAGGGACAAAACCACATCTTAAAATTTTTGTGATGCAAAGGCAAGCTCCAACTCCTTCTCACCATTGATTTTCAGTAGGCTTCAACCTACAAGAGGCTACTACCTCAATTCTACAAGCTACAACTTGCAAGGAAGCTCCAACTCCCATCTATTTTCTGTAGGCTGCAACCTACAGGAGGCTCCTACCTTAGCCAACTACAACTAGACATCTATCAAGATACAACTTGATATGGAAGCAGCAACTCCCTCACTGTACAATAAAATAAAATGTTGATTTACTTGGATATCAATTCTATTTTTCTCCTTCTTTTTGTCCTTCTAGCCTTCAAATATGATTTATATCATCTCTGGATCTTCACAAATCCTCTCTCTACTCCTTCTTCTTGTTCCATTCTCTAACTCCTTTATGAATATGACAATAAAATCATTTATAGAGATCGCCTCATAGCTATTTGCATTCCATATGGGAATATGAAATGAATAGGTATGACTCTTTGCATTCCACCTCATTTTCTCACTCAGAGCTTCAGGATGTTACAATACTATGTACTCAATTCAGTATTATGGGGAGATTTCTTATTTTCCTTTGGATACTTGCCTTTGCATCACATATAGTATAAATAATTAATTCATTTATATTTACAGTAACAACAATTATATCTCACTCAGCCCTTGCTGAGGATTTTTTCTTTCAGCTGTTGTCTTTTTCTTTTCAATTTTTGTTGTTATATTCCCGTTATGCCGTATAATTTCCCTTTTTATTCCGTTACCTGTGCCTTTTGTGCTGCATTTACCCACACTTTGCATACATCAAATGCAAATCTCATTTATTCCTAGGAATTTTCCATTCCAAATATAATAAAACGTTTTCTTAAACCAAGGTTTAAACTTTCATTCACATACCTTGATGCAAAAAATCAAAATCCCTTTAAGTGGGAAATTATCTCCTTATATCTATTGTGGGTACAGACCCATATTTTATTTGCATTAATCAAAACATGTTAAAACCCAAAGTGTCAGCACAATATTAATATATAAACTTTCCGACCCACATTTACCAACTTACCTTTCCATCTTCTCTTCACCTATGGTTATAAACCATATACTTATCCATATAATTAAAGCTTTTAATTATACTTCCGAATTATGGATTTTTCAATATGTCGGCGTGCTTAAATAAAATTATTACCTTGGTTAAAACAATGTCGACATCATATTGATCTAGACCCACATTTGTACACTGACGATCAGACAC
This sequence comes from Pinus albicaulis, assembly GCA_034641835.2. Classification (NCBI taxonomy): domain Eukaryota; kingdom Viridiplantae; phylum Streptophyta; class Pinopsida; order Pinales; family Pinaceae; genus Pinus; species Pinus albicaulis. The sequence continues at coordinate 1,914,947,676 of CM076575.1, forward strand.
GTCAGTTCAGTCCGTTGAATGTTCTAATCTCAACCATCGATTTAATCTGTGTTAGATCAAATGATCATCACTCTTTGTCTCTCAATCTGACGGTCCTCCATCCATAAAAATTTCTCAAGGTTTATTAACCGACTTAACATAAGTCATAAATACAATATAACTTTCCCTTCCATACTTTGGTTTAAACACAAGATGTCAACATTACAATATACATCCAGGCCAACAGATTTCCTGACAGTCAATCTCAATTTTCAAAAAAAACTACGGTTATAAACCATGATAAACCCAATGGTAATAACTTGATATGTGGAAGCTTTTATATAATTTTTTTAAACAAACCATAATAAAAACCTCTTCATTTATCTTCCGACTGTACCAAATTGACTTTCGATAAATATACCAAAGTACCAACATGTATTAACATTGGCCCACATCTGTCAACTATCACACCTTGGTTTAATCGTATTTATGAGTTTAGTTTGGTTAAAACCCAAAGCACCAAAAAATATTATATTCGGGTCCCACAGCATATACGACTTACATATTCATTTGTGGAGTCAAATTTTCCTCATCCATTTAACTGCTACAAATCCGACGAACATCGCTCGATATTGCGCTTGAAATAGCACGATGGGTAAAAATTTAGAACTTACGCGAAATTAGTGGTTTTTAATTGCCATGTGTCGGCCCATGACCACTATCGCGTTCACTCAAGCAATTACCACTTACCATATTTGAGCTTTGCGAAAACCACCTGTTGGTTTTCAAAACCATCCATTGTTATCATTTACTCCATTGTTATGCTTTCATTTAACTCGGGTTTGTAAACAAAACTATGGTTCCAACTTGAAATAATTCCACCATGGCTACGCCATACATCTTCGGTTTTAGTGATATCAACCAATATTCAAAGCCTCTTTGGAATTAATTCCACACATGGCTTTAACCTCTATTATTCATTGTCTGTGGTTTTATAATCGTTTATAAATACAATAAAGCCCCCAAATGCGACTTCAAACTCTAGATCTCCTTCAGTATGTATACACAACAGAATGTGTAATATCTCCTTGAAATGATTTATACAAAGTCAGCCAATTGCAAAATACATCCAGGTAGATTTTATACCTCAATCTAGAAGTCTAAGAAATTTCTTTAATAGCATCGATCCATTCTGTGATCGATGCTAATTTCTCAACATTTACAAGTCACACAGAATCAATAAATGAATAATTGACCTTTTAAGAATACACAGTCTCATACCTTCAATAACCGCATAGCTCAAAATTGACGGAAATTCTTCTTCCACTTTTATCTAATTTTCTCGTAGGCTTACAAAACAAAACCCTAACTGTTCAGAAAAATTTCTTCCTGTCTAAACCCTCCTCTTGTAGCCTCTACCACTTTACTTTCTTTCTTTGAAACAATTCCATCTGAATCTGATCTGCTCCCTTGTCTTGGTGCTGCTCCTTTGTGCTCCTTTGCCATCAATGACAATATTTCCAACAGTTGGATAATGTGAAACTTTATTTTATGACATTGCTAATACTTCCAATCATTCATAGAATTCGTGTAATTCCATTTTTTCATTTACATGTTGAGATGTTGAGAGGACGCATCATCTATCATTGGTCTTCCCAACCTTCCATCATACCTTTCTTGAAATGTAGAGGAAAAAAATTGTTTTTTTCCCATCTCCCCCTCTACACCATTCATCAGATCATGAAGATACCTCTGTTTGTGATATTGAAATTTTTTATAATGGCTATCATGACCTTTTCATTATTTCAGCTAGTCGTGATTCTGATTTTCATGTTATTGATTTTTCCATGCCACTGATATTTGATGATCTATCTTCCGATGAGTTGGATATTCCTCAAGCTATCGAGGAAATTCATCCTGAGATGATGGTTATGTTAGGTTCTCGTATCCTTGTGGTCATTTCCACTCCAATCAGATGAGTATTGAATCTTTTGAGGATCCTCATCCCTCCATTGCACATATTAAAAATCCTTTTGATCTACAACTTTCGCATCCTCCATCTGTTTTTCACGATCCTATCACTCAACCATTGGAGGAGTCATATTTGGTGAGCACCATGGAAAAATGAAAATTTCTTTCTTTCTTTATGTTTGATCGCCTTCATTTTTTAAAATTTTATGTGTGCAATTCTTTTGTTCACAATGTATCGTGCCACCATGATACATTTGAAACGTGTTTTTCATGTTCTTTTTGCCATTTCTTTTCTACATACACATTCAAACTTCGAACATTTTCGTTTGCAATGCCTTATCTTTAATTTTAATGTTATTCATGTATATATTTCTTAACATCTATTCCCTTTCTTGAGTAGGCCTACCAATGCGTCAGTGGCTGCATTGGAAATATCACTTTACATGAGGATTAGCCTACTTACTGCTTAGGTTAAGAGTAGGAATAATGTTTTCTTTTCATTGTTGTTTGTTTTGATTTTTTTTCCACTCATTTGCATTAAAATCTTTCTTATTGCCTTCACTTTTTTGTTTTAACCCTTAAGATATTTTGTGCATGAGACTATGTTTGGATTATGAAGAAAGCATGGTGAAATCCAAGATGAAAGTTGTTCTTCTACCAACACTTGGTCTTTTGGATATTCCCTCTCTTTGTCTGAATCTTGATTTTTTGTTTTGGTTGATGATATTCAGATGGAAAACATGTTCCTTATCAGAGAGAGTCATGGTGAATCATGATTTTTGGGTTTAAACTTGTTCCTCCTACTCTGATTAGTTTTTATATATTCAGTTAGTCCTTGTCACTCTATTCAAGTAGAGTAAGGAAGGGAGGAATACCTTAACAAGTATGAAAAATGTGTACATAAACATAATTTTTTAAGGAACAACCTTTTTTTCTCTCAATAATTCAGGATCCCTCTTCCACCCCATGAAATAGATAGGTGCTTATACACAGTTATTTGAAAAATGAAAATTGAAAAAAAAAATCAAAGGAAGGGTGAAAGAAGAGAAAGGTTTCCTGTGTAGAGAGGTGAAGAAAGAAGCTCCATCGGGGTACTATCCAGGCTCACTGGTAGTGGAGCAATGTTTTTGTTTCTGAAATGACTCTGTTGGGGTATTGTCTAGGCCTGTTGGCATTGGAACAACAACATAGATGAAAATAAAGAATCTCATATTTTTCATTTACTTTTGCATCTAAATGCTCTACATCCCCAATGGAAAAAACTTAGTGTGACCCAACTGGGTTAGTGTTCCACTAATGAAGAGGAAATGAAGGGGATATTTCTTTGACTAAGACTAAGTTACAAATTTATGGTAATCAATTAATTGAACAATACTTTCGGAAGGATGAGACCGGACATTCAAATAAGACAAGATTGATACAGAGAAATGTAGTTCTACCAATGTGTCGCCAATGTTGTAGCAGCTACAACCACCCTCCAAAAATTTTCCATTGCTTACATTTTGGTGCCTAAGTTCCGTTCATAGGAGCTTACCTTGCACTAATATCAGGAATCAACGCTTTAACTATTTTTTATATGTCAGTTTCACTTGTGTTAATTTTCTTTTCCACTTAGAAAAATCCTCTAATTCACAATATCACATCATGTCTATGTCTTACACAGTATTTAAGGGATTTCCTAGAGAAACTGCGCAATTATTGAAGCCATTATTGTCCTTTTTCTTCATGATAATGCAATAAAAAATAGTAGCCTAGACTTGAGGTTGGGAATTACACGGTCATGAAAGGTAGCCTAGCACTAAGCTCAAAAAATGTGTGATCACTCAGAGAGCTCAGAAACTATACAATGCATAGAGTCGAGAGCTACTAGTTCCCCAAAACTTAAAGTATCGACAGGTGTATCTGAGCACTATGAATTTAAGGATTTAAAAGGTTTCATGAAGGGATACAACATTCACATGTGCATATTTGACCAACTGGGTTGTCTCAAACATCAATGTAAAAACCGTGACATTGAACAACACCAGCAAGGAGAAGCTTGTTAAATTCCTGGCAGTAGACTTCAAACATATCTATCATCTTCCTGAGATAGTGAAGAACATGGAATCATTGTTCTATGCCACTGAGAGCTACAAAAAAATTAGGGATATCATCAAGGGCTAGGTGAAGGACCCAACCAAGTTTAGATAGACAACCACCCACATGTATAATACAAGAGCATTCAGGAAATCTTATCAACTTTTGGTCATACTATCTTACAGAATATATGGCCATTCAAACACATAAACTTTCTGAGGGGTGTTTTATATTGATTGAACATGTAGTAAATGAGGGGAATTTTTTCAATTGATCAGGCCTATTGGCTAATCGGCTGAGATTCCATGTAAAAAAACTCTCAATCCACCCAAGGGAGAGAAATCACGCTTCTACATGTTTGCATACTTACTGGATGCAATCTGTGTACAGAACTAGTTCCCTGGCATGAAATGGACATGGAAATTAAGAAATACTGCCATACATATATATTGCAAGCTAGTCTCATATTGCAGTCATCACGAAGTCATGGGGAAAATTACTGATCATTTGATTATCCCACTCGATAGGCTCATCTTTAAGGGGACCCACCTTTCATGTCACAAGAAATTATGGAGTTGATATCAGAGATCCTAAATTGGTTCACCTTACTTAATGCCACATTAATCAGAGTGTTCAGTGGACAGAAATTTCCACATATTTTACCTAGATATGCCACTAACAAACTGGTCATGCAAGAGATATCTCATCACCTCTCCATAGGATTGTCACCATCGCTACATAGGACAAATAAGGCACCATTTGTATCTCTTCCTTTGCAGGTCTGATTATACGAGGTTAAGAATCTTGAGGTCGTGGATTCTTAAAGTAAATACATGGTCAAATTTGAGTTAGACACAAAGAGTTCCAATTTGTATGATCTAAGGAGAATTTTCAACTAACATTGTGTGAGAGTGTACTTCAACTAGGTCAACGGGATATATCAGTGGTCAGAGGAGGAACCATGGAAGAACTGCTATAATTCCTCTGAACCCCTTCATCCGATCAGTACTACTAAGACTTCTTAAGTTTTTCCACAGTCAAGAGTATTTCCAGTAGTAGTAGCAGCAATAAGTAATGGTTTGGCGTGTGAGAAAGGAAAGAGGAAGACAACACAACATACAAAAGAAGAGAAAATATGGAAAATGCAATAAGGTCCACTCACTGAGAAAGTAGCTTTCGAAATCGAATCAAAGAGGGAACAAAGGCAACAAAGAGAAAATCGGAGGAAGAGAGAGAAGTAATCCTTAGAAGAAGCAGTGCAGAGAGGAAAAAGAGCAGAACAAGAATTGAAAGAAGAACGTGAGATTAGAAGTAGAGAACACAAGGATAGAGAGAATAAAGAAGAGGAAGAAAGGAAATGTGCCACGATGGAAGAGATGACACCCATATAGTTTATGGAACAGGTACAAGGCAAGTGGGAAACTAAAGGAGTGAGTGAACAGATGCATGAACAATAGTTTTCTCAAGGGTTGGAATAGTCGATTGAATTCACGGACATGGAAGCGGGGTTGGACCTGCTAAATGAAGATGTGGACGTGATGCCTAGTTTACCTCAGGCCACCGCTCTAACTCCACCACCTCCGTTTACAGAGAAAGCATCGAGTGAGGAAGAGGAGGTAATTCCCTTAATGATGATCCATTCATGAACGTGTACAATATATCATTTGATGAGTTGGATAAGAAGATTTTACAAGGGCAAAGAAAGCATTTCCTAGATGATCATGCATCACGCGTGTTCATGAGAGAAAGTATGATCATGTCAGACACCTACAGGAATCTAAATTTCATTGACAATGCCAGATGGACCTTTACAGGAGTAGCCATATCTAAAACCCAGTGGTTGGTTTCTAACAACAAGAAGTTAGCATAGAACATACATGCACTTCAACAAGAGAATGAACAAGTCCTTGCAGCAGCGTAGAATGCATCGTCCGCATAGGACTACCTTAAGGAGATAAGGCCAACGATACTTTTTGAAATATCCACTTTGGAGATATTAAGAGAGATATTTATGAGGAGTTCATAACCATCCATAAGTTATGTGTCCTCTTGAATGGCTTGCAATGACAGAACAGATAGTTTGTTAGAATCCTTTGGATTATACAAACTTCCATCACTGCAATGCATGAGTGGATAATGTGATACAAGGTTGGATCACTTACATTGGTAAAGAAGATGAATTTGTGGGTAGAATTAGAGAAATCCAGAGTTTGTATTATAATCCATAACAACAAGAAACTCGCCTCATTCATTTAAATAATTCAGGCCACATATGGACGGATCTGCGGTAGCCTAGATTTTATAGTGAGAAACAACCAGATCGTATCTATTGGTACACTCACTGAGGCTAAGAACAAGAATAAATTCTGATAATATATTAATAAATACCTTAGGAACTTGCAGAAAGAGGCTACCTGGGAGGACATGGATATAAAAATACATACTTTGCATAACTAGATTGGTGACCTAGTTCAAACCAAAATGATATTGCACCTGATTAAAGAAGAAGTGAAGATTGATTCGAAGAGATTGTACCCAGATGCATTGGAGGAAATACTCTACTTATAGTCTAACACAATCTCTTGGTTTGGGGAGACCATCGTACAATACCAATTTTTGTATGAGTATGTGACTGAGAGTCACCAAGTCCAATATTTTCGGCTTGAGTTCATCCCAACACCAACATCATATTATTTTGTCTTATTAGGTTTTCAAGTTGTATCTATCCTATTTTGTCTCTTATGGGTACGAGTGGAAATTATAATATTATTTTTAGTTATTATATGAGTGAAATTCCATGTGTCCATGATGGAATGTGAAGAGTCATACGTAATGTGAGGAGTTATGAAGGGAGTCCAAGAGTCACCAAGGGTACATACAAAGAGTCAGCCCCCTTTGGTTATAAATACATCCTCATAACTCTTGTATGAGGGTTTTGGAAGCCAATATTTTTGGTAGGATTATGCTTAGATAAGGCTTGGGAGTTTTGTGCCAGCCTTGGCTTCTTCGTAGCATACAGCGAGTATACTTATTTGAGAGGAGTAGATGTTGTTGACTTCACGTTCCACTATTGGAGAAAGTGGTTCATCATGTTTTATGTATGAAAGGAACTTTCAATGATAACATAATCATAGTTGGCACGTCTTCATGCATATATTGTAAATGTACTTGGAATATTTTGGTTATTTTTGCGATGTATTTTGTTTAACTTACACATATTCTTAGAGCTATTTCGTGTGCATTTGTACAAATCTTGTTGAATGAGTTCTCATGTTTTAACTCATCACCTTTAACATGTGCACTATTATGCTTGTTAGTGTGTGCGATGTCTTTGCAACTCATGTTTTCTCTTGAAGGGGTGTCCTATTACAGGCTTCCAAGGTGCTCACTTCCTTCCCCCTTTGTTATTAGAACCGCTCATGCATCATATTTACTTTCCACGATATCACACACTTGCTTTAACCAAATACACCATACATCACTTTGTGATTTTTGTGGTCTAAGGCATATCATTAAACACCCCACTGTTGGGACTCCTACTCCAAATAGTCTGAGGTCTAGTTGGGACTTCATATTCGAGATATCCCCTGAATGTTGGCATGTCCAGCACCATCAACACCTTCATTTATGATTATAGAAGGAATACATGGGTTTATTTTCTAAATAATAAATCAGATAGATTCTCAAGATTTAAACAAATCAAAATATATGCAAAAAAAAGTAGTGGAAATCCTTTAAAATTCCTCAGGTTAGACGGAGGAGGAGAGTACAACTCCAATAAGTTCAAATATTTTTGTCAATAATAAGGAATCATAATGCAGAGCACAACAAGATATACTCCACAACATAATGGAGTAGCAGAAAGGAAAAATCATTCGATCATGGACATGGCTAGATGTATGCTTTGTGAGAAGTTGTAAAATGACTATTGGGATAAATCGGTTTCGAAAGAAATATATGTTCTCAACAGATATCCAACAACCAGTATCCAAGATGTAGTACCTCAAGAAGCATGGGATGGTGAAAGGGTAAACGAATCTCACTTTAGAATTTTTGGATCTGTAGTATTTTCAAATGTTCCTAAGAAACTAAGAAAGAAGCTTGATGATATGACTGAAAGATGTATTTTCGTAGGCTACAATGAGAATTCAAAGTCCTACAGACTTTAAAATCTATTTACCAAGAAGTTTTTTTTTTAAATATGTTAAATTGTTGGAAAAAAAATCTTGGTATGATCACGTTGGTGAAGCTTCAAACCAGTTTTTTATCCACCATAAATACCAAGATTACAGGTTCAAGAAGATCCATACCATTCTGAAAATGGTACATCTTCAAGAAGTGAATGCACTAGTGATTCAACATCTTCATAACACTATTAGAAAATAAGAATAATTGGAGAAATATATGCTTAGGAGCATTAGATTGACCAACAAAATATGTTTGCATTTATTTCACCTCAGCCAACCGAATTTTAAGAAACAGTTAAACAAAATCATTGGGTTGATGCAATGAAACAAGAAATTGTGGCCATAGATAAGAACTAGACTCAGGAATTATCTGACCTCACAAGAGACAAAGCCAAGATTGGTTTAAAATGGCTATATAATACCAAGTTGAATAAAAAAGGATAAATTGATAAACATAAGATAAGGTTGGCTCCTAAAGGATTCACACAATAGTTTCGTGTCAACTATGGTGAATCCTTTTGTCCATTAGCAGGGTTAGACACTGTCAGAACCATTTTATCCACAACAAACTGACTCTTTTTGGTAATCATAGACTTAATCAATAAAATTGAATTGAGAGAATGTGGTTTGTATCAAATTTTAACTTCTTAATCGAATTTAAACAGTAATGATTATTTTTATAACATAATATGATCTCATAGTGAAATGTTGCAATTAAGTATTGAATGAAAACTCAATAAATACAAAATGCTAAAATTTCAAATTCATTGTTAAAACCAAAGTTGAATCTCTCTCTCTCTCTCTCTCTCTCTCTCTCTCTCTCTCTCTCTCTATATATATATATATATATGTGTGTGTGTTGGAAACATACCCATAGAGGATTAGGTGGTCATTTACCAGCTTCGAAGCCACATCAAGCGAGCCTGAGCCAGAATCTCTCATTCCAGATCCAGAGTTGTAGCCAGAGACACAGATGCCCATGAGCATTCCTTTGGTTGCTGGACAGCCGCAACCATCCATGCGAGGTTGATATTCTTCCTCTTCAAATAATTCAGGACACTTCCTCTAGTAGAAGACTTTAGCTTCTTACCAGCTTTGGTAGAGTTCCAGGAAATGAATTAAGCATTCTAGTGTTGGTGTTCATCCTTAAACCATCACAGGTTGTAGACCTCCCATATTCTAGGTTGAAGGTCTCCCTCTTCAAATATGAGGGAAACTTCCTCTAGCAGAAGCCCTCAGCTTCTTGCCAGATTTGAAAGAGTTCTGGGAACTCCAATAAGCGTTGTGTTCTAGTGTTCATGGTCATCCTTAAACCACCTCTTTATGCCAACATTTTAGAGAGTTGATTCAGCCTAAGTGCTTCCATGCATACTTTGTAGATTTGTATTACAACTCTCTTCTTGGACTCACACATAGCCCTTTGGAGTAAAGGGGGGGATTGTTGGACACCTAATACTCTATGGATAGGTATGGAACAGGAACAATCATAAAGGAGTCCAAGTGACCTTGGAATGTGGAATCCAAGATTCACCCCATTGTACTATAAATACACATCTATGGTTAATAGAATGGAAATCAATGCTTATATTTCCCTTTATGTGTGTTTCATTATGCTTGTGTTTAACATGGTATAAGAGCATAGGTAACTAGTTCATGTGCAGGTCTACCCTATTCTGTAACTCTTCTTTGATGCTATCTTCTCTCTGTCATACACTTAGCTTGGGGGATTGGTTATTCTAGCTTAAGCATTTTTGCAATAATACCTCCTCAAGTGTTTTTTGAGTTTTTGCAATAGTACCCGCTACTTTGCAGTAAATTTTCTCCTATGCTAATGTTTACTGTAACCAACATGGATTAATTTGTGTAACGCTCCATCTAGACATCCCGTCAACTCCGTTTTTACCATAACTGACATCTTCTGCAATTTTCTATCATATGTGCCTGTGTTTTATTGAATTCTCCTTTTGTTATGCGTTGAGCACCTCTGAATGTTGCATTGTTCCTCATTAAAATCCTTGCGTCTATAGCAAAACAAATCAGATCACATAACATCTGTCAGTCTCTTGAGCCCATAAATACTGGAATTATTTCCAATTTCTATTTTCCACCAGAATTGGCTTGGTTTCTTCTAAATCAATGGATGTGCCAAAAAACGTGGTAGACAATTGTTGCTGGAATGTCAAGTAGGAGGTAGAGGAACATTGGATGCTCCATACCACCCTTTGGCACTGTATACACTCCCTCTTCGACCGTTAGCTTGTGCGTCGACCTCCCACGGTGCCTAAGAACCTTCGCTGGCCTAACTCCTCATCCTTTGAATGGTAAACGGGTGACAAAGGAACCTCATTGGAATTTCCGTTGTGGAAGTCATCGACGTACTAGGACTCATCAGCACCGGCGTCAAGTTCATCAACAGGGAATTGATCCAATGAAGGAATCATACCTATGTGAAGGCAAGCGAGTATCATAGACTTCTCTGCGCCGAGCCTCCCACCTGTTGGTGCTTGACCATAGCCCTCCGCCACTGTGTAAGAAGGTCCGACTATATGTGAAACTGAAGATGCAAGTTTGTGGCCCTAGAATTCTCTACGGGCTTCAGGTAGTGAATGTGTTCGATCGACACCTTCGCCTCTTGGCCCTTACACCAGCGCCGGCCCTTCCTGTTGAAGAGCTCCACTAGGCTTCTCGTGGCTCCCTACCGAGCTATTCTCCCTATGTACAATCTCGGGGGTCCTACATCATAGGTGTCAGGGACGATATTTGAAGCAGGATAAGCCCTGACAAATTCGTGAGATGAAACATCTTTGACAATACATGTCATCGCCATAGAAGCTCCTTCCCACAGTCTCTCTTGAAGCTCCAATGCAATTGTAGGTGGTGCCCATATCGATTATGATGGCATTGACCTCCATCTTCCCAGCTATGAATTAGTAACAAATTCATCTCTTCGTCTTCCTCCTTGTATTTCTCGACATCGTGAACCATCTAATCAATCTCCTCTTTTCTCACTCATCCCATGTCGTCGATAATGGTGATGGATTCGTAGTCGACTATCAGCTTTTGGGGGATTCATTGATGTGGAGGATTCATGTAATATACACGTTGGTGTGGCACAAGACGTGCATTGCAAACACAACCAATTTTTCTGTGTAGAATGAGTCTTTACATCTCAATATACCAACAATGCCAACAGTAGCAATATTTTTCATTGTACCTCGTCCACGGTCTTGTGGCTGAGAGTTCTGCAAATTGTAATATTTCCTTGACGCTGCAAACCAGAGCTGGGAGGAACGCCATTCATGGGCTCACTTTCAATTTCCATGGGTATGTTTGAACCAAATTGGCCTAGCATCACAACCACAATGCAATTCAACAATGCGTTTTTATGCTTCCAAGAAATTTAACTGATATCCAAATTCATAGATTGAATTGTGAGAGACCACCTGTGTGTGAATGTCATCAACGTGTCGCAACTGAAATCTATGGAGGAAGGAATCGCATTCAACATTCCCCTAAGAACCTTTTTTGTTTGATACATTGTAGTGCACAAAGATAATTTTTCATATGGTAAGAGACCTGCGGAGATGCGTAGATGGCGTGAGGCAGAGACAAAATTCACGAGATTAAGTCTCTATAGAGCAAGTGCTAATAAATTGCAGGAAGACATGAGAGAAACTGCAAAGTTAGATAAAATTGTTGCTGCTGAGAAGATGGAATATCCTAATACCAGTGAAGAAGTGTTATAGTACCCTACTCGTTTTTTATTCAAGTAGTTGCGAGCTGAAGGATTTTTCGTCATAGCTATCATTTTACATGTTTAAAGCCTACGGATTGGACCACCGAGTCACATGCTTCCTCCATTCAAATGAATTTTCTAATACATCTTTGTAGAAATCATTCCTCATCCTTCAAACCCAATAATATTAGGCTCTAACATAGCAAACACATGCATTGGAATCTGGTTTTTTTTTCAGCCTGCTCTGAGGTGAAGCAAACATTATGGTTGATTAGAGGAGCTATGATTTTTTCTTTTGGTCTATATTGAAAATTAAAAGTCAAAGTAACAACAGTATATATTTTGGACATTCAAGGAGCAGACCTAAAGTTGTAAATGACTTAAAAGAAATATAAGTTTTTGAAAGTTATTGTAATTGGGTCACTATCCCTGATACGGGAGCCCAAGAGTTGCTGTTCTAATTTTCTTTTTAAAGGATGGCAGGGTGGTGCTAGATTGAGCTTTAAGCACCGGAAACTGTACTCACATTTTGAATTTTTTAAATGGCTCTAATTGGTGAAGTATTAGAGTTTCTCAAAAATCTGATAGAATCTAATGTCAAAGACATAGTGAAACTCAACAAGGATGCCCTTTCCAATATTCATACATGTCTACAAAATGCACAAGAAAACATTGAATTTTTGCAGCTTGAATCTCAGCTTCAGCAAGAAGAATTACATCAGTGGAGTCATCATTCTGAACTTTTTTTTGTTCAAAACATTGAGACAGACTCCCATCAACAACAAGAAATTGTAGATGCAGTACCCATTTTAAGCGCAATTTTCCAGAAAGAAGAAAAAATCCAACCAACACGTCCGAAGCCCATCATCAGACCTTGGGAATAGCTTGTCCACAACAACCACAAAACTGGTCTTGGATATGACAAGGATTTTTCCTTTCATATTTTGGACTGCTCCAAGCCTATCAAGTTTCAAAGTGCCGAATATCTTTATGACAGCTCACATTCAGTTGTTCCAGATCCTGCTCCTTCTCCACCACAACAACAACAGATTGTAAAATTCCAACACTGTGACCAAGTTAGCCATATGAAAGATCATTGTTTTCATCTTCACCCATGCAAGCACTATGGTCGGCAAACCCATTCTTCACACATATGCTTCAGAAACAAGCCTCCTACAAGAACAAAGATTCATCTTGGATGGATCTCTTCTTGACAATGGGCATCAACAACCAAGAAGACGTTTAAGTCGCATGTCGGAACTTGTTCTAGAATATTGAACAAACTTGTCGTTGAGTATATATATATATATATACACACACTCTCTTTTCCAAACCTTGAAAAAGAAAAGTGGCATATAATATCCCTCTCTTTGTATTAGGGATTTCTAGTAAGAAGTAATGGTTAGAATCCCAAAATTTATCAGGATGCTTCTTCTCCTCACTAGTAAATATACTATTGTAAATTGAAGGTTGGGTATCATTGTAAAACTTGGACAGTCATGGGATCCATCATATATATATATATATACACACTCTCTTTTCCAAACCTTGAAAAAGAAAAGTGGCATATAATATCCCTCTCTTTGTATTAGGGATTTCTAGTAAAAAGTAATGGTTAGAATCCCAAAATTTATCAGGATGCTTCTTCTCCTCACTAGTAAATATACTATTGTAAATTGAAGGTTGGGTATCATTGTAAAACTTGGACAGTCATGGGATCCATCACATTAACTAGAAGCCTTGTGCTCTTTAAAAGTTCCTTCATTATAAGCACACAAGGAGGTAGTAGAAGTCAATATATTCACATTTCACTTGTTCAATATTGTTGTAATAATGATACCGTTTCACTTCATTCCACTCCCTTGGAATACACATTTCCATAAATTTTATGAGGAATACTAGTTAACATAAACAAAATAGGAATAAATATATCATAGGTAATTTATATTCAGATAAAAAAGTAATTGTAACATTTAGGGTATGATGTCCTAAAAAATACAAGTGATCTTTTGTATCAATGTTAGTAAATCGTCCACATAATCAATGCATTATTGAAAGACACCATTAGATCCATGTATGGTAAGAAAACCAAAATCCAAATACATCATAAAAATTCCACCAAAAAACTTAAATTGTATCCCCCAACTAAACCAAGCATTGACCCAAAAGTACCCATTTGGGAAAATGGAGAAAAAAGCGATGAAGAAGAGGTTCCTCATAAGTGCTCACATTACACCAACTTATTTTCCTTTAGTGAAAAACCTAGAAATAAAAATTGGTGATTTCATAGCCTCAAACACTTCACCTACCCATATTCCCATTCAAGTCTTAAATCCTAAAATTTTAATATATTATCTCTACAATAAAGGTGATACCATTAGTTAATGAATGAATCCCAAAAGAAACAATTAATTAAGGCCCTGCAAAACCATAGTGATGTTTTTTCTAGGGACTACATTGACATGAAGGGGGTCCATCTATATTTATCCATTCATGATATCTACATCAAGGAAGATTATAGGCTCATTTGCCAACACCAAATGTGAATGAACCCAACATTGAAAGAGATAGTTAAGGAAGAGTTGTGAAAATCTCTATCCAAAAATTTATTCCTATTTCTCATATACAATGGGTACCCCCTTTTAATAGTGTCCCTAAAATGAATGGTAAATGGAGAATCTGTGTTGACTACATAAACTTAAAAAAAACCACTCATAGAAACCAATTTCCTTTTCCATTTATTGATTAGGTTTTGGATACATTAGCAAGAAATAAGCACTTTTATTTCATGTATGAGTTTAGTGGCTATAACTAGATCCTGATTGCTCCAAAGGACCTGGTCAAGACTACATTCACCTTTCCATGGGGAATAATTTCTTATTTTTTATTAACATTTAGGACCTGTAATGCACCAAATACCCTTTACCAAGTAGTAAATGGTATATTTTTATATTTAGTTCTTGGGTATGTGGAGATATATGTGGACGATTTCTTATTTTATCGTAATACCTTTGAATTAGCATTGTAAAACTTAGAAAAGGTACTTAAAATATGAAAATTATCTAATGTGACCCTCAACAATGCAAAATGCATCATGCTCCTAATTGAAGGAAGGTACTTTTTAGCATATCATATCACCTCTAAAGGTATTAAGGTGGATTCGAAGAGAAAAAAAGGATCAATTTAAAACTATCAACCCCAAGAATGCCAAAGGATGTATGTAGTTTCTGGGACATGTTGGTTGCTATAAGCACTTTATTGAAAATTTTACCAAAATAGTAATTCCTAAGTTTTCATTGCTCACTAAAAATGAAAACTTTGTTTTGAATGATAGTTGTCAACATTCTTTTGAATCCTCGACAACAATGTTGCTTGATGAATCCATATCAAGAGGACCAACATGGTCCCTAAAATTTCATATAATTACATACGCCTCAGAAATTTCAATTGGAGCCATGCTTATGCAACAAGGAGACTAGAATTACACAATATATTTTATTGGTAAAATATTATTCCCACTAAATTGAATTATTAGACATATAAAAATAGTTTATTGTTGTAATCCATGCCATAAATGAGTTTCGACACTATATAATTTGGTATCCTATGATTTTAATTGTAGATCACTTTGAAATAAAATATTTAATGAATAAATTTGTTTCTAATGTTAGAGTGACTAGATGGTTATCATTGTTGTCATATTTTGATGTCACCATCCTGGATAGACATGAAAAGTATAAGGTGATAGTAGAATTCCTTTCCTATCTTACCATGGATGGAAATGAATCTCTAGTTGAGGAAGCCTTCCTTGACAAACTTCATTGTGCACTACTAACACACCTTGGTTTAGTGATATTTCTAATTTCTTAGATACAAGGAAGATACTGCCACATATTTCACCAACAGAGAGACAAAAAATCATCAAGAAAATGTGTTGATTTTCTTTATCACAGGATGTCTCTCCTATAGACAGATAAACCTTATCATTCATTATTTCATCTGAGGGGATTAATTTTATGACATCCTAAATGCTTGTCATGGTAGACAATGCAACAAACACTTTGCTAACAAGAGGACTAACCATAAGATATTCCATTCAGGGTACTATTGTTCCACCATCTTCTGCAATGCCAAAGAATATGTAAAATGTTATGATAGTGTAGTCAGGATGGGACACAATGTTCAGTTTAAAGAGATACCCTTATAGACATAGTTACTGGTGGATCTATTGAAGAAACAGGCCATTAAATTTATGGGACCAATCTATACTCCATATCTCCATAATTATTACATCCTTGGTTACATATATTATGTCACAAAATGGATGGAAGTGAAGTTTCATCCAACATCCATGCAAAAGGAAGTGGTAGATTTCCTTTACAATGATATTTTTTTCAAATTTGGAATACTCCAAGATAATGATAGAGATGTAGGGGTCCAATTCACTTCACACCTCCTCAAAATCATCATGAAACTCTATCATATCATTCATAGCATAACTACACATTAGCAACCATAAGGCAGTGGACAAGTAGAGGTAAAAAAAATACTTAAGTCTATTCTAGCCAATATTGTTCAACTTCACCTAAAGGATTGGAAAAATAAGCTTCTAGGATCCTTATGAGCCTATAAAACCATGTGTAGAAACAACGTAAGATGTACTCCATGTGATCTTTTGTATGGTAAGGAGGTTATCCTACTGATAGAAACAAAGGTGAAAACATTATCGATCACAATACAACTAGGCATGGAGCTCTAAATCACAACACCAATGTCTCCCAAAACTCAACAAACTGAATGAAATTCATCAAGAATTCTTTCATCATACCTTTATCATCTAACAAAAAAGGGCTAAGTGGCATGACAATTTCATTAAGAAAAGAAAGTTCCATGTTGGAGATTGGGATTTTTTGTTTGATTTGAAAATCAAATACTTGAAAGGAAATTTAATGCTTTGTGTCCAAGGTCGTATGAATTGATACAATATATGATAATGGGCCCATGAATTTTCATGCAAATGCTGAGGTCGGGACTCCATCAATGGTTAATGTGCACAATTTTTATTTTATAAGAAGCCACTATCCAAGGAAGCCTTCATAAGAAATATTAGTAATGGCTAGTCCAATAATGATATGAAGATTGTTCATATAAAAGTATCTACACCACAGTGGCATAGTAAAATTATCTTTCTTTGTTTGAGTTATATATAGTTGTGAAAACCCCAATGCATAAAAAAAAATTGGTAACAACCTATTTAGAATATAAAGGAATAAATACTTCATACTATATATTTTAATAGATCTATTTTAATGAAATGTCCAATTGAATATCCATGGTAGTTTATAGATCATAATGATATCAAAGTAGGTTTCTTTGGGTGTTTGTGGGGAGTTAAAGAGGATATAGGAAATGGTTTAAGCAAGAAACAATAAAACCTTAGCCATGATCGACAAATCTATATATAATAACCCTCAAGATTCAACAGAGGAGAGCTTGTCAAGGTTGGGAGCATAAGTGACAAATATCAGTTGTAACATTAACCTCCTTATGGAAGGTCTGGAAAACAAGTTTGGAATTGGAGAATATGGATGTTCCAACTCAAAGGTCAAATCAAAGGGAAATTAAGGAATTCAAGAATGAACCTGAAAAAGATAATTTTCATTAAAATGTCATGAATCATTCAGAGTGCCTCTTCAAGATGGAATAAAAGGTGGACATATTATTCATTTCAAGACGACATCAATGTTTTGAAATTAATTCACTAGTTGTAGCAATTAGACGTTTATTTTTAGTGTTCACCACATAGATGTGGAACAAAAAATTTCATTTTCTCATTTGAAATTAAAGGCCCATGCCCTGACTTGGCCAAAAAGGAATATGGAGACCATTAGGCTAGATGGAGGTTCTCCAATAACCAAGGGAGAGGATTTTAAAACCCTCATAAAGTCCCAAATATACCATATTGGGTATGTAGAGGATTAGTGGATCCAATTATGTCACTTTAGGTAGACACACAGGTATATAAAGAGGACAAGATCCAAAATTTGTTCCTTCTAATTGTCAAAAATTTAAATTCCAACAATTGATTGAGATGATTTGATGATAATTTCCACAAAAATTAAAAATTAAATAAAATAAAGAGGAACAAAGAATCAAATTCCAACCATTGCTTGACATAATTTTACAGTCCCTGCAAATATAAAGTTTGGGATCCAAAAACCATTTATGTTGAGTGTCAAAAAATGATATTCTAATCGTTGATTGAGATGATTTAATGGTTCCTACTGCAAAAACAAAGAGGATGAGATTCAAAAGTCATTGCAGCCACAAAAATAAGAGAGGAACCAAAAAAATGCTTCCAGTGAGAGTTGAACTCATGACCTCTTGCTTGCTAAACAAGTCCTCTAATCAATTGAGCTAAACTTGTTCATAAGTACAATGTTAAGAAAACATAGGAAAAAAGAAAAGGAAGTTAAGTGGTTCAAAGTAGGAGCACAACAAAGCTTTCAAGAAAGGGAAGAAGTGGAAAATTGCAAAGGAGAAAAAAACAACAACCACAACAAACCTATGAATAGATATTAGCAACCATTGAAACATTAATAGCTACCTAAAAGTGTAGTGTTAAAAACTCATCGAGAGCTCAACCCAAAGAACTTAAATAAGGACAAGAAAGTAAATAATCTTATGATTAAAATAATTTGATGGTCCCTACAGATAAAATAACACACAACAAACTCTAATCAAATTCTATATTATTAATCAAGGAAATTACAACATATTTATACAAGCAAAAGTCTCAAGATAGGAATTCTATCTTAGACGTACAGTAGTGTGGTTGAGGGATTCTCTCAACCACACACTAAACTAGGAGAAACTATATTCTAGCTAATTCCTATTATGTAGGAACAAACTCCTCAAATGGAGAATTACAATTATAGACAAGTAGGAATTAATTATTTCTAACTCCCCCCCTTAATGACTACTTGTCATGATAGTGATTCACAAAGTCCGGTTGTGGTCAAACATAAAAAATAATATGTCGAAGTCCATATAAAAGAGAAACCATCCACAGGAATGCATGGGTACCAACCACTGCAACCGCTAGTCCTGTAGGATGTCCTTTGCATACATGATTCTGTCGACCGTTATCACTGCATATATGTACCTAAAAATCCACCACCATCAGGCGAATTGCATGTGCAGAACCTCCAAAACAAAGAGAGATCAGTGCCTTTCTAAGCCAAATATTCATGTCCAAATAACAATCGCAAATAGTTGTGCTGATTGCGCCTTTCGACGCAACTGTCAGATAGAAAAGTGCGATGACCCTCTTGTGCTCAGACACACCAATATCTGAGACCGTGAGCCAGGTGTTACTGCAGTTCACCTGCTCCTACGAGCACAAAGCTCCCGTGTACACGTTAGCCACTCAGGCAATATGCCACCACCGGGCAAGTCCGATTTGCCACCACCAGGAAAATCTGCCAACTTCAATATGCTACCACCGAGCAAATCCGATTTGCGACCACCGGGCAAATCCAGAACTTAAATGTGCCACCACCGGGCAAATCCTGTAGCCACTAAGGCTTTGTATGTGGTTTCTGGCTCACCACAAACCATCATTTTACAGTGACAAAAGATGGTTTCAGGCTGACCATAAACCATTACAAAGTGGTTTTAAGATCACCACGAACTTTCAAATGCCTTTACAAGGCTTACATTCCATACTACAACATTTGAAGTTTTTGGGTACATATAATGACCATTACAACAACCAAATAGACTTGCTTATAACATGCTAGGGAGTCTATTCCACAAACCACACTAACTCAAACAAACATCTACTTTGTTGTCCACCACAAACATTGTTGCTGCTCCTTTACCTCATATTTTCATTGTTCACATCTTGGGCATCTTTGTCAAATAAATTCTTGGAACTCCATGTTTATCCTGTCATTTGTTAGAGTCACGAATTCTAACAAAATAACTTTACCTACATTGAGTTAGCTAGGCTCAATAAGATTCAATAATATTTAAGCATGATTCCAAGAAAATACAAAATAAACTCTTCAAATTTAATTTCTCTATCTCTGCCCATAGATGATTATTTTCCAAACATACCAGCAACCATTTTTCACCAACGATACCTGTGAGGGTCTACAGATAAAGAAACGTATTGATGAATTTTCACCTGGACTCAATGCAGTGCATTCAAACACTGATGATCCAGACATAGGCACACAGCCATACGAAGAGAACAAAATTTTCCCTTCAAGAACATTAATCCAGGACTCCACGGTCCAATCCTCCGTTGCCTTTCAGTATCCACTCCCTTGGCAACATAATGCCACTTCCCCTATAGTATCAAGGTTGTCATTGTTTTCAAGCATACTGCCTCATGCTCACTGACACTCTGCAACACGATCTCGATCATCCTCCAATCTCTGATGTAGCTCCAATTGATGTCGTTTTCACTGTCATGTGTTCATGATTCCCTGCAAATTTGCTTAGTGTTGGAATGACCAGTTCCAACACACACTCAGAATTGTGACAATAGTTGGTCATACTAATGTCATAACCAATTTCATTGTCATGACAGTTAATCAATACATTGCAACATCATCAGAGAATTAAAAAATACATATCGACAGTAGCATAAATTTCTCTATATATCGAGCAGCTCCAACACCCAAGCAGTCTTCAACACAATGGCCACACAAAATCTTTGCAATCTTGATTCAAAGGAGTTCATCTTCATATATGAATGAAGCACAACCTCCATTAATTGAACAACCTTCACCAGATGATACTCACCATTTTCTTCTGCCTCTCCTCCATTGACAACGACCTCCATATCTCTGCCCCGTACACCGCTTCCACCAGCGCCAATATTTGTAGTGATACAAAGAGCAGTGAACCTATAAAACTATTCATACGCTGGCGTTTCAATCTCGAATCCACAAAAAAAAAAGGCCGCCAACCTCAATAATTACTTTTCTGCAGGGCACGCTCTAGGGGTTTTTAGCTTTCAACCCATCTCCACACTGAACTGCATAGACCTAAAGTCTACCTGCGGGTCGTGAAGAGCACCGGGTCTTCTTCGATCTTCTTTCGAATGATTTTCAGAGTCGGAAATCCCTTTACATCATATTTACTAGCCAAAGCTTTATTCGATTCTTCATTAGCATCAAATTTAGCCAAGACAATGGGTGGATCATGATTTTTAAGACTAGCTGCAGCTTTCTCATACTCAGGAGCAAGGCGCTTGCAATAACCACACCATGGGGCATAGAATTCCACCACAATGAATGGATGGCTTGAAAGGGCCTCCGAGTAATTGTTTTCACCGAGGGTAATAACTACTTCGACTTCCTCTTCAGCTTCTGATTTACAAAGATTTACCACTGAAAACAAGATCAGTGCAAAGAAAACCAAACGTAGGATCGCCATGACTGTATCTACAAACCCCTAGATCCAACCTCACTTTGCCAAACTATGTCTGTTGTAGGGCGATGGAACACATGGTTGAATGCCACGACCACGACAATGACCACCTCCAAAGCCTTGCATCGAGAACACCACTCCAGAAGGCAGATTCACGAATACCAACTGCACCTACAGGCTCACGAAATGTTGGCACTGAATAGAAACACCAACATTAATAGAGGCACACTAGATCGACTCAGATTTTATGAAAGCAACAATACCAGCGAGGTGTCTCTTCATCAGATTTGACCAAGCTCTATCGCTATCCCTTGATCGATGGCGGTGTCGTCGGACGAGGGAGCAGGAGCGAGAGCCTCTGCATTGGCGGAAGGTGTGAAGAGATTAATCAACAGGAATGTGACAGAGAGCATCAGCACCATCACAAAGACCGACGAGAAGGCCATCTCCAGCATCCATGGCATCCACGCACACCGCTGTAAGAGGCAGAAGCAGCAACCCCGATGCAGACCGGATGAATAAAAAAAAAAATGCCATTCGCTGCTCCAAAGCTTCTCCTTCGCATTGTTCATCTCAAACATTTTCTTGTATTGCTTTCCAAGTGCATTTTTTTCTTTTGCTCCGTGAGCACCTGAACAAGTTGGTCTTCAGTCAACGCTGAGAGGCGAACAAGGACAGGAAATCGTGCGATGAACTCTGATATTAAGCCATATGCAATAAGATCACTACTCTAAACCGACTCTAGCAAGGATGATGTCATCACATCATTTGTCAGGCCACCATCCCTCATATTAGCACATACAAGTGACTGTCCGAGGTATAGATCTAAACCTAAAAATATCCAATGATTTAGGACAATGAATTAAGCAAATCAAGAACACTCGAAGTAAAATCCAGATCCTCAGAACTAGTTTTCAAAACATCCGAGGAGCTTATCTGTGCTATTGTTACCGTTGACGAAGATCTTCTTACTTCGGCTGCCGCTACTTTGGAGTACGCGGCACTGTAAAACAAAAAACAACGGCCTCTCCAATGCTGCAGGCCTCGACACGCTTCTTCAGAACCAGAGCCACCTAACGCTTACAACCTTCGCAGCACGACAATCTTTAAACCACGCAGAACTCCAATGATCACAACCTCCAAATCTTGTCATGAATTCCAACACTCTGTTTCAATCCTACGGCAGCTCTTCCAAATTGCTACAGCATCAAACCAAGCTCGATGGACAAACAAACAGCTAAAAACAAAAAACTTTCTTATTTGCTATTTCCCTCAGCCCACGAGGGGCCGAGGCCCAAGCTCTGATACCAAGATAAATAGCACACAGCAAACTCTAATCAAATTCTATATTATTAATCAAGGAAATTACACACATATTTATACAAGCAAAAGTCTCAAGGTAGGAATTCTATCTTAGACGTACAGTAGTGTGGTTGAGAGATTCTCTCAACCACACACTAAACTAGGAGAAACTATATTCTAGCTAATTCCTATTATGTAGGAACAAACTCCTCAAATGGAGAATTACAACCATAGAAATGACTACAAAAATAAAGTTGGAGATCTAGAAATTTTTATGTTAATAATGCAAAAAAACGTCAAACTCTAATCCCTAGTTGTGATGATTTGACACTTCATGCTACGAAAATAAAGAGAAACAATAAGAATGCTGTGAAAAGAAAGTGGACAACATCCAAAAGAAGTTCTTTGCTAATAGTACAAAAAAATCAAATTCCAACCCTTGATTGAGATAATTTGAAGATAACTACCCAAAAAAATGTTGTGAAAATAAACTGGACAACATCCAAAGGAAGTTCTTGTTAATAGTACAAAAAAAATCAAATTCCAACTCTTGGTTGAGATGATTTGACGATAACTACCCAAAAAATAAAAATAAAGAAGAGCACGAAATCAAAATTTAGTGATTGCTCGAAATGATTTGAGGGTTATGCTGAAAAATAGAGTTTGAGATCCAAAAACTATTAATACTGATCTAAACAGATGCTGTGACCGTTATGTAAAATAAAGAGAAAACATAGTAAAATGCAGAATTTAAAAAATAATCAAACGTATTTTCATCTAGAACATAGACGGCAGGATTCGAACCTGCGCGGGCAGATCCCACATGATGCCAAATTATTTCTAGTAATGCCCGATAACCACACCGTCACGTCCACTTCTAATTTTTAAATATCTCGAAAGTTCTTTATTGAAATTACTAATATAATTGGAACTTGTAATTGATTTTAAGTGTGTGGATTGTTGCCATGTCTTTCAAGTATTCCTATCTATTCCGCTTTGTTTAAGTGAAATCAACAGCGAACATGTACATAATCTCACAAGTCATTGACTTGCAAAATAAATATGTAATTCATTCATTTGTTTTTTTTTCTCACTTTATTAAATTTGAGTATTAAGTATTAGATGATTATATTTTATACATAGTAGTTTAAATCTATTTTAAATTTAGAATTATTGAATGCTGAGTATTAATTTGAATGTATATTTCTTTTTATTATTTAATTTCATGTTATTAATTATTGGTTTATAATAAATGAGTAAAAAATATATATATTAAAAAATTGAAGATGGATAAGTTAATGTTTTTTTAGATGTTATAATTTATTTGTTTTTTTAACTATGTTTGATAAGTTTCTTTTTGTCACTTTTATTACAATTAAGTATTAAATATTAGATGATTACATCTTATACATAATAGTTTATATCTATTTTAAATTTAGAATTATTGAATGTTGAGTATTAATTTGAATGTATATTTCTTTTTATTATTTAATTTCATGTTATTACTTATTTTTTATATTAAATGAGTAAAAAAATATACATTAAAAAATTTCATACCTAACAAGGATGAAGATGGATATGTGAATGTTTTTTAGATGTTATAATATATATATATATATATATATATATATATATATATATATATATATATATATATTTTTTATTTTAACTATGTTCGATAAGTTTTTATATTTTAGAATAGAGATTTTATAACTTTAATTTAATTGTTATTAATTATTAGGCAAATGAGTAAGAATTTAACTTCCACAAAATATTTTAGGATATTCTTAATAATATACACAAATAAAAATTTAAGATTTATCTCAAAGTAGTTACGCCACCATTAATTAAATTAACTAATTAAAAAAATGTCATACAAACAAGTGTCATATGAAATAACTTATTGTTTTTTGGGTATGTGATATTTATTGTAATAATGGCTATTTATAAATTAAGAATCTCCATGATAAAGTAGGGGTGAATCTTCATGGTTATCAATCTTGTTACATAGTTTTTTTAATACGTGGTTAATTTATATATTGATTTTTTTAAAATAATAATAAAAATAATATAGTTTTTTTAGCAACATATAAAATATGATTAACTAAGTGTTTTGATGTTTATTATGGGTTGATGTTTATCAACATTTATGAGTCATTTAATTTATATGGCTAAGCTAGTGTAATGTTATGTTATATTTGTTCGTGACAATATTTCCTTCATACTATTTAATCTCAATTTAATAATATTTTAATATAATTTTTTTGTTTCAAATATGGGATATGGGGAGATGTTGTCTCATTACATTTAAAAATAATAAATTAATAGTTATATTAACAAATTACAAAGTAGTATTAAAAACAAATATCTTTCAATGTCAACAAAAAATAAATGTGTCTATTTCCATCTTAATTTTAGATCCACTTTATACAAAGATAAAGTAATTGAAAGTAAACAAATTATTTATACTTTGTTTCTACTCTTTAGTGTGAGAAAGATGTGTACTTCTTTCATTACTCAATATGAATTTCTCATTTATTTTGTGTTATTTAAAAAAATTATATTAATAGAAAAATAATATCT
This sequence comes from Pinus albicaulis, assembly GCA_034641835.2. Lineage (NCBI taxonomy): Eukaryota > Viridiplantae > Streptophyta > Pinopsida > Pinales > Pinaceae > Pinus > Pinus albicaulis. Next base: position 1,914,972,954 of record CM076575.1, read on the forward strand.
TCATGTTAAATATAAATAAAATATTTCAATGTCTATATATATATATACTTTCCACTGTGAAAAATATTAGTAACAATTTTTTTTTAATTATGTATCATATAAATAAAATATTTCAATATGCACACCCAATAGAAATAGACAAGGTGAAAAAAATCTCAAAAGGGAAAGTGCCCACCACCTCCACTAACTCCCAAAATGATTAAGAAAGGGGTGGTGTCGCACGCCCTCCCATGCGTGATGCATGCAGAGTAAACATCATTTAATGGCATCATTTAATTTATCCTTTGAAGGTTATGTAGGGGAGAGTATAGTAGGATCTTAATTGGTTTCAAGACCTCTAGCCAATTGGAAATTTCTCATTGAATATGTTGGTCGAATGAGTGGAGGTATTCTGTGGGATTCTAAGGTAAGATTCGAATCATTTATTATATCAAAACTCTCAGCTCCATTTGGCAAGGGAAGATAGTGAATTCGCTCGATACGGTGAAGTTGAAGAACTTGAGTCAAGGTTTGATCACCACTTCTCGAAACATGCGATAGTGGTCAAGGTCTCACCATGTTCCAAACTAGGCTTTGAGAACCATCATGGCTATGACTCTATATATTTCCCTATCATTCCATTGATTGTAATTATGTATTTTTCGGATTTAGTTCTTCTATTGTTCTGGTTTTCTGTCGATGTCCGTTGCTCGAACGTACCTTCTCCGAGATTAGGGATTCAGTAAGGGGCAGGGCTCTGTCATATCTCATACATTGTCTTGTCGGCCTCCCGTTGGTGTACTGCATATTTGAATTAACAGATCAGCCAGGCAAACAAATTATGATAGAGGAAGACACTCTTGTGCACCTCTAACTAAGCTTGAGTGGAAATATTTTCTGAGTCAATATCACAAGTTCATATTTTTTATTTTTGTCCCAAATTTGTATTTTATTTCACTTTAAAAATCAATTAAAATTATGGTATTCACTTTTTCAAAACAATAACTTTTAATTTATTAATTGAATGTCCATCAATTCATCAAAATAGATCTAATAGCAATTAAAACAAGTGTAATATGCAACGTTATTGTTTAGTACTTGCCTCTTACGCAAAAAGTAATTGATAACTATATTAAAGTAAAAACAATAAAATGGAAAAGTTTTATTTATTAAAATCATTATTCAAATATCATAATTCCAATAATTGAAACTATGTAAGAGAACTAAAGTTAAATTTGAATTATGATTAGTTTTAAGTTGTCCATTTTTTGGATGGAGTAATAGGGTGATTAATTCATATAGATTTTATATTTTCAACTTTTCTTATTTCAATTTTATTGTATTTATATTAAGGTATAGTGAAATGGTTTTATTAATGAGTTAAAAGCTTTAATAAACTTCATATAATATGTTTAAAAGTTTCAAAACTAATCCAAAGTCAATGTTTTTTTTGACTAAAATAAAAAACAAGGGATGAATGTGATCATATAATTTAAACACCAGAACCTTGAAGGGGATCAAATTTCTAGTAATCTATTGGTACATGATAACATAGTTTTATAAAAAAGGGTTAGCAACAATTAAATAATTAAACTATAAAGAAATCTTAGGATTAATAAAATATAGTAATGGAAAAAGGTGAAAAACATTGTTATTAGAAAAATTACAACAATTAATAGAAAGTTAGCAAGGAAAGATTATAGGTTAATAAATATTTATTGTTAAAAATAGGTGTGATAATGAAGGGAAACAAAACATTAATTACGGAAAAAGTCTTTTATATAATTAATTGTATTTCATAATTTTTGTATTAATAATCTTAAATATTTCAAAATATAGTTGAAGAAAATGAAAGATATTATGCACATCTAGAGGCAAAATCAAGTAGAACCAAATTAAAATAGAAAATGGTTATTTCCAAATTAAAACATACCTTCGCATCATTTAAATCTATATATTTAAATTTTTTTATGATAATTACTTTACGAGAGAAATTGGTGATTAGAGCTTTTGTCTTTTAATTTTTTAATCAATTTTTAATTCTGGAAATTTGATTTTAAGCCGCATAATATTAAATATCTACCCATCAAAATTTAGAAATTCAAATTTTAAAAATTAAAAGATTAATTTTTTTCCAAAAAAATAAATTTAATATTTAATTTTATAAAAAAATTAATAAAATTTGCAAGAGAAATTGTAATTTCATCTCATGACAACTTGTATTTGTTAACTAAGTCAGAAAGATTGAGTTACCTTAGAAAATTCTAGTTGAGGTTCACAGAGGAGGCATTTAGAGTTCTCCCATGATTTAAGGGGGTCAAGTTACAGTTATTTGTGAGTTGTAATTATTTAACTCAATTAATTGAGTTAAAATTGATTTAGCTAGCTCTAAATAAGAGATGAGCTAGTGATAGGACCGGTGAATTAAATATGATTTAATAAAAATGTGGTGATTAATCATCGATAATTCTTCATAAATATTAATTGCATGTTAGTTCTAAAGAAGACCCATTAGAGACTAAGGTTAAAGGATGATAACTATCAATTATGTAATTATAAAATCATATAGCTAAATTATAGTCACGAGGAATCCTATTATGCATTGCACAATAAATTCCAAGTAATTTCATATTTAATAGGGTGACAATTCCTCTAGGAATGCATGAGCAAGGCTAGTCTAGTAGAGGCTGAGAATTGGTTAAGTATTTGACTGATTTTACCTAGATCAAAATGAGATAGTTGGAAGAGTGCATAAATTTCTCGGTGAGAGAAAAGCATTGTATTGTTTCATGATCTTGACTTTATACAATATACAGATAGTGGGGTTTTAGGCAGTGTGCTTCCCCAGATACATCTTGCATTATGTGATCTATTTTTTCATTCTCTTACTTGTTATGTGATTGTGCAGTCGTGTTTTGTTGCCACAAATTGTAGAAGGATTTAGTTTTTTTTTTTTAGTACATTACAAAATCATATTTAATATTGTTGATATATTCTCTACATGGTATTAGATCACTAGGAATCACAATAGAAGAGAAGAATCAAAGAATTTTTTGAATAGGATCGAATTTGCATATTTATGCTTCAGAACCCAACAGTAGATCAATATGTCTTTCAATGGCTTGAGAATTGAATATTACCTTGAGGGAAATTAGAATTACATAGCATGGAAGAATAGGATGGAGGTAGTTCTCAAGGAAAATGGATTGAAGGCATTCATAGACTGTGATATTCCCTAGCCCATAGCAGTAGATGCTCAACAACATGATGCATGGAAGAAGAATGTAGCAAAGGAGAGAAGGATATTGTTAGAGGGAGTTCGTTATCATATTTTCTTAAGTCTCCATGGAAAGGCGACTCCATATGCTATGTGAAAGGACTTGAAATATTTTTTTTAGAATAGCAGCGACCACAAGAAGCTACTGTTGAAAGACAAGCTCATAAATATCAAGATGGAGAATGGTGACACGATCCAAAAATACTTGACGAAGTTCACTCAATGTCGCAATGAGTTTGGAAGTGTCAAGATAACAATTTCCTGAGATGATTTGGTGAGAATATCTCTTCTAGGCCTTCCTAAGAGCTAGTATAGCCACCAAGACTCTGTGAATGTGAGGGAGAAGCTACCATACTAGGAGCGATTATGGTCCGACTTGGTATAAGAGAGATTAGAAAAAGCACCAGAGATGGATCCTCATAAAAGACTAATGAGGAGGAGAATTGTGCCTTGGGTGGAAAGGAGAAGAAAGGAAAAGGGAAGGTGTCCCATTCCAAATCAAATTCCAGCAAGACAAGAAAGAAGAAATACTTGTCAAAGGTAAAATGTTTCAATGGTCATGAGTAGGGACAATATGCCACAAACTATCCACAAAATAAGACCAACAAGAAGGCCTCAAGAGGAGCAGTGGGTGAGGCACTTGCTTCACATTTCAAGTTGGAATTCACTCGCATCGTATGAATGGTTTCATTGGTGATGGGTTTTGGTGTGCTACTTGGATAGTGGAGCTTCATTCCATATGACTGGATACAAATAATTCTTCCATAACTTGGAGGAGAAGGATCTCCAGATGCACATTGATATTGGTGACGATAGGATGTATAGCACTACTAGTGTAGGTATAATTACCTTTCAGAGGGAGTCAAGTAATCCACTCACATTAAAAGGTGTGATGTATGTTCTTGGTTTAAAGAATTTGGTTTATTTTTCTATGATTGAAGATCATGGCTATGATGTGATCCTAAGTTAAGAAAAGGAGTTCCTTAATCACAAAGCCATCGGATAGGTGAAAAATATTGAGGTTTGAGTAAAGAAATTCTACAAACTAGATGTAGAAGGCTATGATGCATTGAAAAGAATGCAAAGGATGTGGAGGGCTAAGACGTCAATGAGTTATGGCACAAGAGGTAGGGCCATCTACACCATAGTGCTCTGAAGATCATGTAGAATATTTCTACAAGATTTCCAAAGGGTGCACTTGCACAGAGAGATACATTCAAAGGGTGCACATTGGGAAGTATAACAAATACACCTTTCACGATAACAAAAGATGAGCAAAGGATATCCTTAAGTAATTTCACACAAGCATCTGTGGGTTGTTCTCAAAAGATTCCACAAAAAATCACAGGTATCATCTGATTTTTTGTTGATGATTTTTCAAGAAAGTGTTGAATTTTCTTCATGGAGAAGAAACATCAAGCGTTCTCCAAGTTTTGTTAGTTCAAGGCACTTGTCGAGAAATATACATGGAATAAGGTGAAGGATTTGAGGAGCAACAATGGTCGAGAATACATCTCTAATGAATTTAAGAACTTTATGCCTTAGAAGGATTTCGAAGGGAATTGATTGTGACTCATAACCCACAACAGAAGGGGGTTGCAGAAAGGAAGAATAGAAGGATTGTGGGAGCAGCACAAGATATGTTGCATGATCAGGTCCTGCCATTACATCTATGGGCGAAAGCATACAATACATAAATATTTGTGCAGAACACAATTCCTCATCAGATATTTGGGATGAGTACACTAGAGGAGGCCTTTCTTGGTAAAAAACCGGATGTGTCGTATTTTAAAAATTTGGGTTCATCTTTTTATTTCCATGTGACCAGAGATTCCAGGAAGAGGCTAAAGGCAACAAGAGAGTTGGGGATATTTGTAGGGTACACTGATACACATCACAACTATCGGGTGTAATTTTCAGCACACAAGATGAAAGTGGTCAAAAGATATGTAAAATTATATGAAGAGAAAGCCATGCAAACTTACCTTGAGAAGGAGCTTGAGTTGAATGTAGTTGAGGAGCTATTGGATCGAAAGGATGAACCTCAACATGTGGAACAGCCATAAGCAACGAAACAGAGAGTGGTAGAAACCACTAATGCAGATCCATCCACCAGAGATGGAAGTAAGCACACCAAAGAGTGTGGCTGATTGTTGTTATATGAAACAGAGAATGTGGGAACACCCACATCGCAGTGAATGTAGAGAAGGTCCCAAGAGTGGTACACTAGATATATGGCTGCTATGAGCGAATTTATTGAGACAGAACCATCTTCTTTAGAGGAACTAGCTTAGAAACCAGTGTGGGTTGATGCCATGGTTGAGAAGTATGAATCCAATATCATAAATAGTGCATGGGAATTTTTCCCAAGAGCAGTGGGGAAGTCAGTTGTAGGATGCATCTGGGTCTACAAGCTGAAGCAGGTAGTATATGGGAGTGTGGAGAAGCACAAGGCCATGTTTGTGGCCAAAGGGTTCTCTTAGGTGGAGGTGATTGACGATGATGATAATTTTGCACCAGTCGTAAGGTACTCATATATTAGATCCATCCTTGAACTCTCAATGCGGATGGGATGAAAAATACATCAAATAGATGTAAATACAACATTTCTCAATGGATTTATTTAGGAAGATGTATACATTGAGCAGCCAAAATGTTTTGAGACCTTAGACAATGAGTCACATGTGTGTAGACTCACGAGAGAATTGTATGGGATGAAGCAAGCACCTCCTGCTTCGTACATCAGGATTGATAACTATTTCACAGGGTAAGGCTTAAGCAAAAATTAAGTATATGCGAATCTATATCATATTGTGGTTGATGGTAATATTTTTATTATTTTACTTTATTTCGATGATCTGATACTGACAGGTGATGAGTAGCTCATCAAGTATTGCAAAGAGGACCTTGCGAGAGAATTTGAGATGAAGGACATGGGGCTATTTCACTATTTCCTAGGACTCGAAATATGGAAAAGGTATGGGGAGCTATTTGTATCTCAGGGAAACTATGCCAAGGATATTATGAGGAAGTTTCACATGAAGGGTAGTGAACCCATGGAGACTTCTCAAGCCAGAAACTGGAGGAAGGAATATGGTAATTTGGGTGAAGTAGTGGATGTTATTGTTTGCAGGAAGCTTGTGGGTTCGCTCATGTATTTGCGGAACACACGACTACACATATGCTACGCAGTTAACCAATTAAGCCAAGCTATGCTTAAGCCTTCCAAGCTCTTTTCGAAGGCATCAAATCATGTATTGAGATATCTCATCATGTATTGAGATATCTCATAGGAACTACATAGTATGGGCTATCATACCACAAACAGAGGGAGTGAAGATTCAAGGATTCACCAATGCATATTGGGCATGGAGTCCATCCAACAGGAAGAGCACATCAAGAGGCATATTCAACATAGGATCATCAACATTTTCTTGGTATAGTAGGAAACATAGATTAGTTGCACTCATTTCAATAGAGGCAGAGTACATGGCGGCCAATTAGGTAGCATCTGAGGCCATCTAAATGAGGAAGATACTTTTTGGTTTGTTTGGTCAATCGATGGATCTGACGGTGATACATTGTGATAACCAGAGTTGCATCAAACTCTCGATTAATCCCATTTTTCATGATAGGTGCAAACATATTGATATTTATTATCACCATCTTAGAGATTGTGTTGAGAGACAAATTATGTCATTAGAGTACATTCCCATGGAGGAGCAAGATGCAGACATCTGGATGAAGGTGCTAGCAAGAATAAAATTTAAATTCCACAATAAATAGATTGAGGTAGCAGATAATCCCTTTCTTGTTGAGAAAGAGTGTTGAAATGGCACGAAGAAATGGCACCCAAAGGGGGATTCTAATTTAATTTTCCCTTAATTAAATTGGAAGAGAAATTGTAATTTCATCTCATGACAACTTGTAATAGTAAAATAATTTGGAAATATTGAGTTATCTTTGGAAAATCTAGTTGAGGTTCAGAGAGGAGGAATGTAGAGCTTTCCCATGATTTAAGGGGGTTTAGTTACAATTATTTGTGAGTTGTAATTAGTTAACTCAATTAATTGAGTTAAAATCAATTTAACTAGTTCTAACTGAGAGATGAGCTAGTGATAGGTCCAATGAATTAAATCTAATTTAATTCACAAGTAATGATCAGTCAGTTAATTGATAATTCACTATAAATATTCGTTTCATGTCACTTCTAAGGAAGGCCCAGTTGAGACTTAGGTTAAAGGGATGATAACTATTAGTTTTATAATTAGAAAATTGTATAGGTTAGTTATAGAGTCATGATGAAGCCTATTATACATTACGTAATCAATTCCAAGGAATTTTCTATTTAACAAGGTGACAATTCCTCTAGGAATGCATGATCAAGGATAGTCTAGTAGAGGCCAAGAATTGGTTAAGTATTTGACTAATTTTTCCTAGATAAGAGTGAGACAATTCTCAAAGTGCAGGCATCTTTGTGAGAGAAAAAAATTGTATTGTTTCATGATCTTCACTTTATACAATATATAGATAAAGGGGTTTTAGGAAGTTTTCTTTACTTAGATAAATATTGTGTTGTTCAATCAATTGTTTCTTTTTTTTACTTCTTATGTGATTGTGCGATCATGTTTTTTTTTTCCACAAATTATAGAAGGATTGAGTTTTTTTTTTTTAGTACATTACAAGATCATATTGAATACTATTGATAGATTTTATTCAATAAGTAAAATTTCAACAAATGAAAAGGGAGTGGTTTACATGAAAAAAATCACTTTATAGAGGAAACCTACAATGTGTCTCCTTTGCAAACTTTTATTTCTCTACATCGATTCTTTTTTACATATATTCAAATGCAATGCGACATTCATTTGATTCATCAACTCCAATTATGTGATTTTGTTTTAAATTTGCAATAGCGTTACCAATCACAACATAGGGATATATAATTGGAAACAAGTTATACTTAGTCCAAATAGCGTACAAACTATGAGTAGCTACCTTGAGGCTCTAATATTTGGATAAATCATATAGAAAATATTTGTCTAAGAGTCCTTTGTTACTCAATTTGCTTGATCTGATCTTTACACTGGGCAAAAGGAATATTAATCTTCAATACAATTTAAAAATTTCTATGCAACCAGCCTTAGCCTTCATACCTATATTGATCTCCCATAACACATTTAGTAATAGATAGGTGGCTTTGTGATCTTTGAATTTAGAGTATTAGACTTATAAATGTCGAACACTGGGTTTAATTGGGAGTTAGATGTACATTCAAATCAATATACACACAGTTGGAAGAAAATGTTAGCATAGTAATTTCATTAACGAACTAACCAATATAGAGAATGAAGATGTTTGTGTTATTTGTATATTTTGTCTGAATACCTGTTGGGAATTTCTTATTGGGATTTCTCCTATTCCTCGTCTCATATAATACTATAAATGAGCTACTTTCTTTCCAACAGATGGAATCATATCCTCCATGTTAGGTAAAATCATACCCACTCTCGCCTAGTCGTATAATCTTTTTGAATTTCTATTATTTACATGTCTTATGGAAAAAAAAAGTTCATTTCTTACCAAAAATTTGTTGATATAATAATGTCACTACCTGCTAGGTGTAATCACATTTGATTTCATTGTTTTCTAGCTGTCATAGTCGGTTCATAATCAATTCAGTTTAGTCGAGCTCCACTTCAGTGATTTATTGTTGATGTTTTCCACGTTATTTATTTAGCTATTTAGAATACTAAGAAGAGAAATGTCTACTCCATGATTTATCTCCATTCTTTGTCATGGTATCAGAGGTCTAGGTCACATAACACTTCGAATATACAAGCAAAGACTAAGAACTCGAGAAGACAAAGACCAAAAGACAAGTAGTTATTTCAGCCAAGGCCAAGAGATTTTTATTTTTTTAATTGAGTGCCCAATTCACCCATACTCAAAGGAGAAAATGTGATGACCCTGGAAAACTTACAAAACTTGAAGAAACAGTGGCTCAACATAGACATAGGTTCTAAAGATATGCTTTGACCAGTTAACACAACAGAAATCGACTCTCGGGAAGTGCATTGAACCAGGAAGCTTGAAGTACATAGTTTAAAGGAGATCAAGGTCAATTCGAGCACGACCCATGTTCTAAGAACCAATATGCTTTCATTTCAAATCTTGAGGATTACGAGACACAAACTACAAGTCAAAATTCAATCTGACTTTTGAAAATGGTGCATGAATCACTTTTTAAGGGTTTTTTCTTTTTCTTTTTTTTATAAGAGGAAGAATTTGTAAAAACAAAAAAAGGACATTTCCAAATTTTATTTAAAGGATTTATTTAAATTTTATTTAAAGGATTTCAAAGGGTATGCATTTTTTTTCTCAAAAAGAGGAGGATTTTTTTATTATTTTTTTTTTTTTTGAACTTGAATTTGTTAGAAAAAAAAAGGTTTCCTTGCTTTTTTAAAATTTGGTAAGAAAGAAAAAATTCAAAGGATTCGAGTTAACATTTGTAAGGGTGCTACATTTTTTAAGAGTTTTTTTTTTAAAGGAGATTTTTAGAAAAAAGAGGGCACACATCTACATTCAAAAATGGCTTCTTGAAGCATGTTTCCACTGAACTCGAGTCTTCTTGGAAAAAAATAGGATTTTTGGTCTTTATTAATGAAGAATTATTTGCAAGCCCAAGAATGTTGGGATACCTTTCCGAATGGTTATGTAGAGTCCATGCATGAAAAATTGTCAACCATGAACAATAATTACAGGAATGACGTCGCGAAACAAAGAAATATGGAGTAGAGAGACAAATGTTGGATACGTAAAATAGTCGATGACTCTATCTTCGACAAGGTAATTTCAACATCAATAGAAAAATAAGCTTGGTATATTTTTAAATTTTCGTATCAAGGTAATGATACAACAAATACTGTTAAATTTCAGACATTAAGAACATTAATTTGGAACCATAAATATGACAGACACATAAAACGTGAATCAGTTTATGAGTAGAGTCATGGGCATAGTCAATCAGATCAAACTCATTGGTGTAAGCATTATAGATAAAAATATTGTTGAAAAAATCCTTCAAAGTCTACCCAAAAAATATGACATGATTGTAACATCAATTTTGGACTCCAAATATTTTCCAATTTTCTAGGTAGAATAGTTGATTGGATCACTTTTGACACACGAAATGAGACAGAGGATATAGAGGCAGTAGTAAGTGAGGAAGAGGCTGAGGAGAAGGCAGATCAAAACATCATCAAGTAGCAAATTAAAGTAGACCTCCACAAAACCAAATTTAGAGAAGTAGAACATGGAGAAAATCTAATGTCCAATCATATTACTACAAGAAATCTGGGCATTGTGAACATGAATGTAGAAAGAAACAATCGGATCAGCAAAGATGTACTTTGAATCTCTCCAAAACTAAAGGAGAATCCTCTGAGAGAATGTTTCTTTCCTTCCATCTCTCTGAAGATATACATAGCGAGGACCTTTGGTTATTGTAAAGTAATGAAATTAATTATATGATAGGTAACAAAAATATTCTTTCTGATCTTGATGCTTCGAGAACATCAGAAATTGCTCTTGGAGATTGTTCTTGTATTAAATTTGAAGGGAAAGGTATTGTCCCTATCCTTATTAAAGAGAATCAGCAAAAATACATACTTGATGTTTATTATGTTCCACATATGAAGCATAAGCTTATTAGGCTAGGTCAATTGATGGAACATGTTTTTCATGTAATATCCAAAGGAAAAAATATTATATATATATGAAAAATCACCCGATAGAAAACTGATAGTAAAGGTTGAAAAAAAATAAGAATAGGATGTTTCCCTTGACTCTTAGAAGTTGAAATCTCTCTAGTATTTTTCCCACAATGTGTCAAAAATAGATGAGTCTCTTCTTTTGCATTATAGGTATCGGAATATCCCGTTCAATATTCTAAGTCTGCTTTAGAAACATTCAATCGTCATTGGTCTCCCTGTTATGGATGAAAAATATTGTAAATGTGAAATTTGTGTTCTATCCAAGCATAACAGAGATAGCTTTCCCACATATTCCTCTAGAACAAAAGATCCTTTAGAGCTAGTCCTTAGAAATATATGTGGCCCAATGCAGACATAATCCATTGGTGGTAGTATTTATTTTCTAACCTTCACTAATGATTATAGCAGGAAGACATGGGTTTACTTTATCAAAAATAAATCAGATACATTCTCAAGATTCAAATAATGCAAGGAAGAAGAAGAAAAACACAATTAAAATCCTTTTAAAGTCCTATAAATGAGGAGAGTACAACTCCAATGACTTCGTTTTTTCAATAGAAAGAAATAAAAATGCATAACAAAACATGATAAACTACACAATAGAATGGAGTAGTAGAAAGGAAAAAATGGTCAATCATCTACATGGAGAGATGTATGTTTTGTGAGAAGAAGTTGTCAAGTGACTATTGGGCTAAAGCAGTTTCGATAATAGTGTATGTTCTGAATAGATATCCAACAACCAATCTCCAAGGTGCAGTACCTCAAGAAGCATGGGATGCTAAAAATTTAAATATATCTCACTTTATAATTTTTGGATGAGTAACACTTGCACATGTTCCTAAGTAGCTAAGAGAGAATCTTGATGGTAGGAGTGAAAGATGTGTTTTCGTAGGCTATAGTGATGTGTCAAATGCCTACAAACTTTACAACCCAGTTACTAATAAGTTTTATTTAAGAAGAGATGTTAAATTTTTTGAAAATAAATCTTGGTCTGATCATGTTGATGAAGCTTCAAATCAGCATTTTTATCCACCACATCTACCACGATTGTAGGTCCAAGAAGAGAGACATAATTCTAAAAATAATACATCTTCAAACATTGAATCCACCAGTAATTTAGCATCTTCAGAAGACAGTCAGAAAACATAAATCATCAGAGAGATATATGAGGAGGAGTGTAATTCAGACCAAAAAAACATGTTTTCATTTATTTCATCTCAACCAACCCTTTTTGAAGAAGAAGTTAAAGAAAACCATTGGGTTGATGCAATGAACCAAGAAATTTCTTCCATAGAGAAGAATTAAACTTGGGAATTATATGATATCCAAAGAGAGAAAACCAATATTGGTGTAAAATGGGTATATAATACCATGTAGAATGAAAAAGGATAGATTGAGAAACACAAGGAAAAGTTGGTTTCCAAAAGATTCTCACAATAGTTTGGTGTCAACTATGGTGAAGCATTTTCTCAGCTAGCAAGGTTAGACACTGTTAGAACCATTTTATCCACAAAAGCTTAATAGAAATGGAAATTTTATTACATTGATGTAAAATATGCCTTCATAAATGGTATCTTTCATGAAGAAGTTTATGTAGAGAAACCTTCTTGTTTTAAAGTTCCAGGAGATGATTATAAGGTATATACATTGAAGTAATATTTATTTGGATTGAACAAGCTCCAAGAGCCATGTATAGTCACATCAACACCTCTATCATCAAAATTGGTTTTTGGAGAAGCAAACATGAGCCAAATTTGTATACCAAAAATCATGAAGTTAAAATCCTTAATGTATGCCTTTATGTTGATGATATTCTTTATACAAGAAATATGTTGTTAGAAGACTTCAAAGAAGCAATGAAAATAGAGTTTGATATGACTTGTCTAGGGGTCATGAAATACTTCTTAGGCATTGAAATTCAACAATATTCTAATGCCATTTTTGTTGGTCAACACAAATATGCCACTAACATCATCCAACATTTCAGAATGACCAATTGCAAACCAATTGATAGACCAATTTCTCAAGGCACCAAGATAAGCAAAGAAGATGTAGCTCCACTAGTTGATCCCACGTTGTTTAAAAGTATAGTTGGTATTTTTTTGTATCTCACTGCAACAAGACTGATATCATGTTTGGAGCAAGTTTTTCCTCGAGGTTTATGAAATCACCAAACATTTTTCATTGGAAACTTGCAAAAAGGATCTGAGGTTATATTGTAGGGACCATAGACTATGGTTTGTTCTACATACATTCTAAAATTTGTTCACTTTCATGTTATATAGAAAAAGATTATGTTGGGAATCTAGATGATCACAAAAGCAACTCAGGGTATGCTTTTCATCTTGGAAACAATCTGATTTCATGGGAATCCAAGAAATAGTCAATTGTTTCAATATCTTTTGTAGATGAAGAATATGTAGCAGCAAATTTAGCATCTTGTCAAGAAGTGTGGTTGAGAATATTAATGAAATGTATTTCGAATGTTCAGAAGGATCGAAATCCTATTTACTATGATAACAATTTAGCAATTTCTTTATAAAAAAATCATGTCTTTCATAAAAAGAGCAAGAAAATTGACATAGTTTTCATTTCATCCATGAGCTTTTCAATGATGGGGACATAATACTTTCTTTTTGTGGTTACAAAGATCAGCTTGCAGATATTCTCACAAATCCATTAGGAAAAAATGTATTCAAATTTCAAAGAGATAAATTAGGAAATGTAAATGTCTCTACTTGTAACAAATGAGATTAGGAGGAGATGTTGAGATAATAATCTAACTATTTGCTATGCGCCATCACATTTGATTTCATTGTCTCCTGGGTGTCATTTTCAATTCAAATTTACTTCAGTTTAGTCGACTTCCACTCAAGTAATTTATTGCTGATGTTTTCCATGTAATCTATTTACTTATTTTGAATACTGAGGAGAACAATCTATACTCCATGATTTCCCTCCATTATTTGTCATGGTATCTGAGCTCTAGGTCACATAATACACTAGTGAGAGAAGCAAAGACCAAGAATTTTAGAAGGTGAAGAGGATGGAGTAGGTAGTTATCTCAGCTAAGGTTGGGAGAAGATTTTTTTTTTTTAATTTATTTCCCAACACACCCATGCTCAAAGGAGAAAATGTGTTTACCTTGGAAAAATTATGATACTCAAAAAAACAGTAGCTCGGCGCATGTAGAGGGTCTTGAGAGGTGTGTTGACTAGTTAACACAATGGAAATCGACTCTCTTGGAAAGTGTGTTGAACCAAGAATCTTGAAACACACAATTTAAAGGAGATCAAGGAAAATTGGAGAAAAAACCAATTTTTAAGAACTAATATGCTTTCATTTCAAATCTCGAGGAGTACGAGCCACAAACAACAAGTAAAAGGTCGAGTTTCCTTTTAAAATTGCACATGAATAATTTTTTAAGGGTTTGTCTTTTCATAAGAGGAGGAATTTGTAAAAAAAAAAAAACCTTTCCAATGTTTATTTAAAGGATTTATTTAAATTTGAGTTAAAGTATTTCAAAGGGTATGTATGTTTGTTTCTCAAAAAGAGGAGTTTTTTATTATATATATATAATTAAAAAACCTTGGAAGATGTTAAAAAAATAAAGGGTTTGTGATATTTAAAAAAAAATCAAAGGATTCGAGATAAATTTTATAAGGTTGCTACATTTTTTTTAAGATAAATTATTTTTTTTTAATTTCAAAAAGGATATTTTTTTTTTTTTTAAAAAGAGGGCACAAATGTACATTCAAAAATGGCTTCTTCTAGTGTTTTTCGACAGGCCCAACTTTTCCTAGAAAAAAATATGAGTTTTCTATAGAGTTGACACAAGAACAATTAGTATCGATGAACAATAATCAAAGGAATGTCGCTGCAGAAATAATAAAGAAAGATCACAGAGCCAAATGTTGTATATAAAATTTAGTCGATGACTTTGTCTTCGAAAAGATAACTGGGGCATCAAAAAAAAAAGAACCTCGGGATATTTTGAGTTGCGTATTAAGTTAATGATATATTTAATACTTTCAAAATTCAGATATTAAGAGCTCAATTGGAAACTCTAAATACGACTGACACAAAGAATGTGGATCAATTTATGACTAGAGTCATCAGCATATTCAATTAGAGAAAAATCATTGGTGAAACGATTACAGATTAGAATGTTGTTGAAAAAATACTTTGAAGTCTTCCCACGAAATATGACATGATTGCAAAAACCATTTTTGAATCCAAATATTTTAAAACTTTCTCATTAGAATAGTTGACTGGATTACTTACAGCACATGAAACAAGACTCAACTTGGCATCAGACTCCATGGAACAAGCCTTCAAAGCATAAATCTCTCTTGGAAAAGGAATAGGCATAGGAAATAGAGGCAGAAGCAAGTGAGGCAGAGGCCGAGGTAGACGCATATCAGAACATCATCATGCAGAAAAGTAGTAGAGACCCCCACAATACCAAATTCACAGAAGAAAAACATGGAGAAAATATAATGTCCAATTCTATTACTGCAAGAAATTTTGGCATTGTAAACATCAATGCAGAAAGAAATAGTCATATCAGCAAAGAGACAATGTCTAACTCTCCAACAATGAAGCAGAGTCATCTGATACAATATTTCTTTCCCGCCATCTGTAATAGCCCTAGGTTAAAACTTCATGTAATAAAGTTATTAAAGGAAAAATAATAACCATGGTCATGGGACATGTATTCCAAGTTGAAATTTTGGAAAATCGTCCTAGTGTGGGTGTTCATATGGTTTATTATGACTATGGAAATTGGTAAAGAAAATGGCTAAGGCTTTGGAAAGGAAAATTAGCCGCAATTATTAGCATTTGTTTAGGAAAATAATGGAAATTAGGAGAAAAGTAAGGTGAAATATCACAATTTTCATTTTAGGAGGAAAATGAAGTAAAATAATGGAAAATTAAAGAAAATATAGGCCTCATTAATCAAAAGGCTTCTGAGGATTAGTACACAAAATTTTGTCAGTTATGTTTTGGAGCTCTAACTCTATTCTCTCTCTCATCCTCTTAGACACATAGAGTTTTCTTGGAGCACTCTTGTAGAAGTGTGGCACACTTGGGATTTGGAGCAAGAAGGAAAAGGAAGAGCATGAAAGTTGAAGTGGACATTAGATCAATAGCTACAACAAGTTTTTGATGCAGGTACCCAGTTGCATGTATGATTTCCTTACTAGTTTTGGCATGCATGGCATATGCATGTGGTCTCTTGCTTATGATTTGTCATTGGCATGGAGGATTTTCTAGATTGAAAGTAGCATTTCCTAGCCTTTCCCTTTCTTGGATAACCATGGTGTTCTGGGAGTCTTTCCCTTTTGTTTTCTGGTTGGTCCTCATGCTCCTTTAGTTGTGGGTTGAGCTATTAGTTCCTAAAGCCTAGATTGGAAAAACACTCTGGAGCGCTGTAAAATCTTGGGCTGAGTTAATAATGTTATAACCTTGGTTGGAAAAGCTCTCTAGAGCCCTTGGTGTCTTGAGTTACTAGTCCTGGAGCCTTAGTTGGACAAGCACTTTGGAGCCCGATAATAGTTGTGGGTTGAGTTACTATTCCTTGCATCCTGGCTAGAATAAATGATCTGGAGCCCTTGAAAACTTTGTTAGAGACTGATATAATGATATTTAGTGATGTTTTACCATGAGTTTGTATCATTGGCTGATGGTTGAGGTGGTTTGGCCTTTGGAATCCTTGGTTTGGTTTTGATATATTTTTCCTATGAGATCCCACATTCATGCTTGGAATATGGCATGACGGTGATTGGGCGAAGAGATATTTGGTTCAGCCAATATATGGTCGGTAGGAATGTCGAAGTCTTGAACCTTGTTGGCCTTTGCACTCATGATTAAAATATTCTTCTACTTGGTATTCTATGGGTAAATATACTTTTTTATATGTGTTTTATATAGTTTTTATATCCTTGATATTTCTCTTGGTTATATGCTAGTTATGACTAGGTTTTATGATAGTGATAATGTATGTCTCTCATCATGTTTTGGTTAACCATTGAATGCATAATGGATGTATTTCTTAATAGATCCTAATGTAATTATTGTGATGAAGTAGCAATGTTTCTTAGTGATTCTTAGATCATTATGAGACCCCTATGCTAAGATATGTTATTTAAACCTATAGAATGCATGTTTGTGACATGTTTGAAGAAATTTATATCATGGCTAGTAGGGGTCCAATTAAGTCCTTGTAAGTGTTTTTATTTTCATCATTTTTTCGACGTTATTTTCCATTTCTTAAATTTTTATGGAGTTCTTGGAAGTGGTCTGAGTCCTGGACTTGAAAATGTGGCACAAAATTCGAAGTCGTTGGCACATAATTACCTGAAAAAGTCCCCAGTCACATGCATAACTTCTTGTGGGAGTGACTGGAGGGTCCCAATCACATGCATGCCCACATAAAGGGATTGAGTCGGGATTTAATGCAGTAAAATGTCAATTTGTCTCAAGGGTTGGTCACCTAGAATTAGGGGAGTTTTAAGGTATAAAATTGGCCTCCTAAGTAATTTATAAATTAATAGTGGAAATAATAAAATAAGATTACATTACATCATCAAATTTTCGAGGGAAAGAAGAAAAACTATTTTTTTAACTCTTATTTTCAAATTTTCTCGTTGAAAATACCCATAGGGAGATAAGTATGCAACATGGATAGTATTTTTTCAATGGTTGTCTGGTTACTTGGGTATATGTGGGAGAAGGGTGTTACAAAGTGGTATCATCGCATGGTTCTATTCTCCTTGGGTGATGTCTGATTTTCATTCTCCTTCAATGAATGTGTTCTCATGTGTACATTTCGATTGCATAAAGATAATTGTGCTTATGGTATATGCATTTTTTCTGTACACATGGCATTGGGCATGATTGTCATGGTGTCAACATGTGAAAGTTGATGGTGTCATTTTTTAATGCATTTTTTTTTATTGCATGCAGGACATGCCTTAGTTATGTTTGTCATTGTTTATATGTTGTTATGCATGCATTGACTTGATCATTTTCATTGTGCATGAATTCATGCTATGTAGTCAACATATTCATGCATTGATAACTTGATAATGGTTAAAAATATTCTTATTCTTTCATTCTATTATCTTTATATATGTATTGTGCTAATCTGGTCGATCTTGCAAAAGAGACATCCTCCTCGAACTATACAAACAAATTATGGTTTTCTTATGATTTCGTTTAGCTAGCATAATATACCTTGAAGGAAGAAGATATCAAAGATGAATAGCAAGATGGTAGACTATAGATATTATCCTTATGAATCAAATAAGCAGTGTGGTGTTGGGAACTCTTCTGACTTAGCAGACACATTGATAAGTTTGAAGGAAGAAATAAGGAGTTGAAAAGCACACAATGATATAATCATGTATGAATAGGGGAAATAAGAAAAATTTAATGTAATAATTGTTTAGATTTTTTCGGAATTGCAGAGACATGAACTACTTCATATCAATTATGGAAAAGAGGATTGTATTAATGGGGCCTATGGAAGTAGCTCTCACAGTGGGAACATGTCAGATAGATATGACATGCTCAGGGATGGGAGGTTCTTGGATACACCGGACAAGGGAGGTGATGGGAACATGTACTATTTTATTTATCGTTCTAATAGTTATCATCATTCATCATCGTTAGCTTCCTTACAAGAGGAGTGATAGGAGATATTTTCCAGATGAGTTCAAGAAAGAAAAGCTAGCTACATTCGATGGAGAGATGAAGAAAACATGAGATGTTGCAGAATCAGGTTGATTGGAATGAATACGCTCTTCATATTGAATGCTTACTCAAAGAACATGATGGTTATAATAGATAAATTCAACCCTAAAGGTAAACCGAATAACTAGTGGGAATATGTTAAGAGCTCCAGAGAAATTTATGAGGAGGAATTTACTTGGAGTGAATTCAAGAGGTTATTTAGGAAGAAGTATCTATAAGAGAGATATTATGATGACGTGGAAAAATACTTTTATGAGATAAATATGGGATCTATGACTGATGATGAGTACACTCACAGATTTCTATAGTTGTTGAGATATGTGCCTTATCTCAAGGATGAGAAATCCAATATTCATAGATTCATCAGTGGGTTTATGATAGCATTCAAAGATAGGATTGAGTTTGATGAGCATGGATCATTGGAGGAGTCCATCTAGAAGCTAAAGAATTGTTACGAGTAATAAAATTTCATATCTAAGACTAAACCATACTAGATAGGTAATAATAATAATAAATGGAATGGGACAAGAAATGAGTAAGGCATCAGGACACAAGTAACAAAGAGAATGCAACGCCGCACAAAAAAATTAATGCATCTAACAAAGGATAGGAATTTTAGTCTGAGAGGAACAAGGGTGATGACAGGAAGCCCGTACAGTGTTATACTTCTAGCAAAGATCATCATCAGAGATATTTTCCACAACATCAGGGTGGTTGACTACATGTTTATAGTGCTCAAGAGGTTCCAAATATTGGGGATGTTGGACATAGTTTTCCTTGGATGTATATAACATTGGATTACAGGCAGGTAGATCACCAAACGTATATTATAAAGATGGATGATAAGCTTTGTGATCAAGTTGTTTATATTTTTATTGGAGTTTGATCTAATTATAGTTACGTTAATCCTGACCTAGTGGATAAGGTTTTTTTGAATAAATAAGTGCATGTAGAGTCTTGGTTAGTGCAGTTGGCTACAATTACAAAGAAACAAGTTCATCATTGGGTAAGAACTTTTTCCTTTGAGTCGAATGGTATGCCTACATCAGCACATTTGAATGTATTTTCGCTGGGATGATATATTATTATTTTTGGTATGGACTGGTTATATCGTCATAGGACCAAAGTGGATTTTTATGATAAAGCCATTGAGTGTTTCGATGATAACAGTGAACAAAGAGTCTTGTGGGGTAAGTGTAAAAACCCCTGAGTTAAAACTTCATGTAATATAGTTAATAAAGGAAAGATAATAACCATGGTCTCGGGACACATATTCCAAGTTGAATGTTTGGAAAACATCCCAGTGTGGGTGCTCATTTGGTTAATTATGGCTATGGAAATTGGCAAAGGCAATGGCTAAGGATCTGGAAAGGAAAAGAAGCATTTAATGGCATTTATTTATGAAAATTATGGAAATGAGGAGAAAATTAAGGTGAAATGTCACAAGTTTCATGTGAGGAGGAAAATGAAGGAAAATAATAGAAAATTAAAGAAATTAGAGGCCTCATTAATAAAAAGGCTTCTCAGGATCAATACACAGGTTTCTCCATTTCAGGTTTGGAGCTCTCATTCTAGTCTCTCTCTCATACTCTTGGACACTTAGAGTTTTTTTTATGAAACCAGCTCTAAAAATATAAGAAAAGAGAGATCAACACCTTATAATTCAGCCACTTTGAGGGGGAAGCCTCCTTTACATTACATAAATGAACAATTCTTGGATGATACAAGTGACAAAACCTCCTTTCTATATATAGACTTCCACGGGGTCATAATATAATCCTAGCCGACCTAAAAATAATAATGTAAGGGCAAAATAATAACAATATGGGGGTTACAGGGGTACAACAGTAACAATAATGGGGCTAAACTAACAAAAATAAGGGACTACAATAGTAATATAGGGACCTAACATGCCCCTCCCCTTAAAAAAAGTGTTGTCCTCAATTCTTGAGTAGTGTTGGATGCTTCTGTATAAAATTATCATCCTCCCATGTTGAATCTTTAGTGGGTAAGTTCTTCCACTTTATGAGATGCTCTGAAATTGATCGATTTCGTAGCTATTGAGTTCTTGTTTCTGTGACTACTTTAGTTTCCAATATGATTTTTCCTTCCTCATCAAGTTCTAGCAATATTTTTTGAACTGAAAGTTTGTCACTTATAACCTTCTTTAAGCATGAAACATGGAATACTGGATGCACTCAAGAAGAAGCAGGAAGCTCCAATTTGTATGACATAGTACCAATATTTTACAACACCTTGTAAGAACCATAGTACTTTGACGATAATTTATTATTCTTATTAGCTTGCTTGAGGGACATTTGTTTGTATGGTTGTAGCCATAAAAATATCCAATATCCTACATCAAAACTTATCTCGCTGCGATGTTGATCTGGCTATTTTTTCATTCAATTTTGTGCCAAATTTAGGTTATCCTTTAAGAGTTGGAGAACTTGTTGTTTATGCTTGATGTGATCTTCCACTGCTTGAACCTTAGAATTTTCTCTTAAATATGATATGATGGATGTTGGATGATATCCATAAAGTGCCATAAATGTAGTCATTTTTTCTACATAATGGAAGGAAGTGTTATACCACCATTCAACTAGAGGTAACCACTTGATCCATTGAGTGTGTTTGTTAGATACAAAACAATGAAGATATCCTTCCAAAAATTTGTTCACTGTCTCTTTTTGGGCATCGGATTGAGCATGACAATATGAGCTATGAGCTAGTTGAGTACCCAAACAAGAGAATAATTTCGTCCAAAAATTTCTAGTAAAAATGGGATCTCTGTCGCTTACAGTAATATTTGGGTTTCCATGTAGTTTTTGAATTGTTTCCATAAATGAAGTAGAAAATGTACTTGCTTTAAATGGATGAGATAATGCACAAAAGTGTGCATAATTGGTAATTATAACAACTACCACCATGATGACACTCTTTCCTTCGAAATTAGGTAAACATGTGATAAAATCCATTGAAATCTCTAGGTTCCAACTTTGACTTGGAATGGATAAAGGTTGTAGAAGACCCGGGGTGTTAATTTTCTCATATTTGTTTTGCTGGAAAACCAAACATTCCGCCACAAACTTTTGAATATCAGATTTAAGGCCATCCCAAAAAAAAAATTTCTTCACCCTATAGTAAGTTTTAAAAAATGTTGAGTGTCCTCCTAAGGAATCGTTTTTCCAACTAAACGTATCAATTGTACTAAGATATTGCTGCAACTTTTGAATGAGTGTCCACACTTCTTCGTCCTTCTTCCATTCATCCCTTGCTCTGGTTATCCATTTTGGTTGGATAATAGAAATGGCACATCGCAATGCTTCCACCTCTTCATCCTTTCTTGAGAGTGCATATGCAACAACATTTAGCTTCTATTTTTATTAGATGATTTCGAATTCATAACCCAACATCTCTGTCACCAATTTTTTTTTCTCTTCTAAAGAGAGTCTTTGTTCCAAAAAGTATTTAAGCCCATCATGATTAGTTTTTACCTTGAAGTTTTTTCCCATTAGGTAAGGTTGCCATTTCTTTAGTGCATGTATTATTGCCAAAATTTCCTTCTCATAAATATATTTCTATAAATACTTTCCTTTTATTGGACGACTTTAAAAGGAAATGGGTCTTCCTTCTTGCATTAAAACTACACCAATTCCATTTTCTGAGGAATCACATTCCACAATAAAGGTTTTTGTGAAGTCTGACATAGCTAAGACCGGTGCTAGGATCATTTCCTCTTTATGATGCTCAAAGGCCTTACTTGCTTCAGGAGTCCATGGAAATGCATCTTTCTTCAATAATGTTGTTAGAGGTGATGCTATTTTCCCATAATTCTTTAAAAAGTTGTGATAATACCATATTAACCCGAGAAAACCTCACAACTACTTTATGGTTGTGGGAACTTTCCAATCCTTAATGTCTTTAATTTTGTATGGGTCTACCTTAACACCCTCATGAGATACAATATGACCCAGATATTCCACCTCTTGTACTCTAAAGAAACATTTGGATATTTTTGCATATAATTTTTTCTCTTCCAATAGTTTGAGGACCCTGTCAACATGTTGAACATGATCCTTCCAAGACCTCATGTAGGTTAGCATATCATCAAAAAATACTAACACAAATTTTCTAAGGAAGGTTTTGAAAATAAAAATCATCAACCCTTGAAATGTAGAAGGCACATTGGTAATTCCAAAAGGCACGACCAAAAATTCATAATGATCCTCATGAGTTCAAAATGTTTTTCTCAGAATATCTTCAGTCTTCATTCTAATTTGATGATATCCTAAATGAAGATCCAACTTGGTAAAATTCCTCCATATAATCTATCCAAAAATTCATCAATCACAGGAATGGGAAATTTATCTTTAATAGTGAGCTTATTAAGATGCCTATAATCCGGACACATGTGCCATGATCCATCCTTCTTGTGCACCAATACTAATGGAGCAGAGATAGAAATTTGACTAGGTTGAATTATATTAGCCTCCAACATTTCTACAATCATATGTTCAATTTCGATCTCTTGGACATAAGGATTTATGTAAGGTCTACTATTTGAAGGAAAACTTCCTTTAATCAAATGAATAGCATGATCGTGATCGTGAATAGGTGGGATTCCTTTGGGAGTTTCAAACACCTTGGAATGATTGTCCATAACTATTTGGAGATCTGGAGAAATAGATGATTTTGATGTTGGAACTTCTAGTGAGCATAATTGTGCAATTACACCTCATTGTTATTTCTTTAGAAGCTTTTTTATGAAATTAGAGATTATTATCTTTCTCGACTTCCCTGCGATTCCCTGTAATTCAAATTCCTTTCCTTTTCAAAAAAAATTGAAGAAAAGTTCTTGAAAATTAAAAGAAATCGTTCCCAAAGATAGCAATTGTTGTAGTCCTAGTACAACATCATCACCTCACATTGGAATGGAAAGTATTGGACTATTCAATATATACTCCCCCATCGTTAGCTTGATATTATGGTATTTTCTAAAGCAATTTATGGTTCCTCCATTTGAAACCATCCCTTGACATTTTGGTGTTGGGTATAGGAAGAAATTCATTTCCCTAGCTAGCTTACAATGAATAAAATTATGGGTACTACCCGAATTCATCAACACTGTTACATTTTTATTTTTGATATGTCCTTCTATCTTAAGAGTTTGAGGAGTGTTAATTCCTGCCAATGGACTCATTTCTTCTTTCTCTAGGGTTGGTTCCTGGTGTATATCCTCTTCTTTTTAAGTTTCTTTTTCATTTCCTTCCTCCTCTTCACAATATATGTAAAATAATTTCTCCTCAACAAACTTATGCGCTTTAGTGTATTTCCTATCACAACTATATCAAAGCCCTTTTTCTCCTTTTTCTTCTAGTTTTTGTGGTGTCAAACTTGTAGGTTGTGGAAGTCTAGGAGTAGCAACACTTCCATCTTTATAGATGTGAGTGGTAGGCTTCTTTTTCGCCATAATGTTACATTCAATTTTTATTTCCAACCTGAATTTCTTCTCCAATGAATTAGGTTCCCAAATGTGAACCTCATGTTGGATTTTATATTTTAAAGTCCCTATGAAGACATCAATCCTGTGTTCCTCTCTAATACCATTTACCCTTATATTCAATTTCTGGAATTCCTCAATGTGCTCCACCACTAAACCCTTTTGTTTTTTATTATAAATTGGCTAAAGAAGATGTTTCTCTTTGTATCCTCCTAATTTGCTATCATTTCCTTCGTAAAAAATGACCGAGTGACAATTTTTTTACGGGATAAAAGCCATCGATACCATAAAAATGTATTTTGTTCTAAATATAAAGTTGGAATGCATGCCTTTCGTGTGTTTTTCACATTATTGAGATAAAAACATTGCTCCATCTGTAGTATCCATGTTACAGTATCCTTGCCATCAAACGTCCTCATATCGATATTTGGAATAGGGTTGGTCTTCAATCCAACATTAGAGTTTATGAAATCATGATTAACATTTATTTTGTTCTCATCATGAGTTTCCTCTACTACCTTTTCACCATTAGGAAACAATATCAAATTTGTCAAGCCTTCCATGTATACTTTTAGATCATTCTTCATGTAGGTTTAAACCCTCTAAAGAAATTATCTGCAAACGAATCTTAAAAACAAAAAATAAACAATATTGAGAGAATAAAACATAAAACAGACATACACTGTTAGGTCCCTATATTACTAGTATAGTCCCTTATTGTTATTAGTGTAACCCCCTTATTGTTATTATTGTACCCTTGTAACCCCCTTTTTATTATTATTTTGCCCTTAAATTATTATTGTTAGGTCGGCTAGGATTACATTGTGGCCCACTAAGACTACATTATGGCCCCATGGACTCCTATATATAGAAAGGAGGTTTTGTAAATTGGATCATCAAAGAATTGTTCATTTATGTAATGTATTGGAGGTTTCCCCATCAAAGTGGCTCATTTCTAAGGCGTTGATATCTCTTTTCTTCTATTTTTGGAGCTGGTTACACAACATTTGGTATCAGAGCTTTGGATTCTAGGGTTTCGCTGCTCCAAACAGGTCATCGTGTCATTTTCGCTATAAATTTTTTTCTACGAAGTTTCAGAAGCTAAAATTTATAGGGTACGAAGCCGAAATCCTGAGGAAGATTGTATAAACATTTCAAAGCTTGGTTTGCAATATTTTTGGAGATATGAGCTGTGGAAGTTCGGTCTTTTTTCAGGCTCCTAAACAAGTCATCGTGGAATTTGCGCTATAACGTTTTTTCTCCGAATCAGAATTTGAAATTCGTATGGTGAGAAGCTAAAATACTGAGGAAATTTTTCAAAAAATTTCAGAGCTTGGTTTGCAATATTTTGGGAGATATGATCTGTGGAAGGTAGTGCTTTTTCAGGCTCCTGAATTGCATCTCAAAGAGGTGATCGTGGGAAAATTTCAATAACTCTCTCTCTAGGCATCGGATTGGAGTACCGTAAAAATTGGTTGCAATTACACAGACTGTAGTTTCTTCACTATCAATTTCAGAGACAAAGAACTTAACAGTGATACGTGGCAAGTCGTACAAGTTTGCTCTACTGAACCAGCCCATAATTAGGTCGTTGTGGGAGATTGGACGCAACTTTGTCTTGAAGAATCCAAATCAGTTCAGACCTATGGCATTGAAAAGATAATTTAGAGGGCTACATCAGTGCTGAAATTCAGATATTGAAGTGCTGCAATCACATATATAGTCCAATTTCAATATCGAGCTCCTCAAAAGCAAGAAAAAGGTGTGTATTGCTTTTCCGAATTGCGTAAGTCTTGTTTGAAGAATCAATTTTAATTGATTCCAAGGGCATATTGTAGAGTAGATATCAGTATTGGGTTCTAAAAGATGCCCTATAAAAATAATTCAACACCAATTAATCCTTCAGAAGGCTCTACTATGACTCATGAAGATGAAGAATTGCAACATGATCTATCAAAATTACAAGAGCAAGTGCAACAAATTTCACTCTCGCAAAGAGCAAAAAAAAATGAAATGGAAGTTTTGAAGAAAGGCGTGGAAGCGAAGATGGATGGCATGGAAGCTAGCATGGAAGCTAAGATGGATGACATGAAAGAAAACATGGAAAACATGAAGAATGATCTAAAAGCAGACATCGAAGGTTTGACAAAGTTGATACAAGAAATGTTTCCTAATGGTGAAAAGATAGTAGAAGAACCTCATGATGAGAACAAAATAAATGTTAATCGTGATTTCATAAACTCTAATGTTGGCGGGAAAACCACCATATTCCAAAAATGGATATGAGGAAGTTTGATCGAAAGGATCCTGTAACATGGATACTACAGATGGAGCAATATTTTGATCTCCATAACGTGCAAAACACACAAAAGGTACGCATTGCAACTTTACATTTAGAACAAAATACATTTGTATGGTATCAATGGCTTTGCTTCCGTAAAAAAATTGTCACTTGGTCAATTTTTACGGAGGAAATGATAGCACATTATGAGGATACAAAGAGCAACACCTTCTTTACCCAATTGATAAATCTCAAACAAAAGGGTTTAGTGGGGCGGCACATTGAGGACTTCCAAAAATTGAATATAAGGGTAACTGATCTTACAGAGGAACACAGGATTGATCTCTTCCTAGGCACTTTAAAGGATAACATCCAACATGAAGTTCCCGTTTTGGAACCTGATTCATTGGAGAAGGCATTCGGGTTGGCAAGAAAAGTTGAATGTAAAATTATGGCGACAAGGAAGCCTACCACTCAATTCTATAAAGAAGGAAGTGTTGCTACGCCTAGATTTCCACAACCTATAAGGTTGACACCACAACAATTGGAAGAAAAAAGAGCAAAAGGGCTTTGCTACAGTTGTGATAGCAAATACACTAAAGGTCATAAGTGTGCTGAGAAGAAATTATTTTAAATAGATTGTGAAGAGGAAGAAGAAAATGAACAAGAAGAGGATATACACCAGGAACCAACCCTAGAAGAGGAAGAAATGAATATGACCATATCGTGTAATGCACTGGCAGGAATTACCACTCCTCAAACTCTCAAGATAGAAGGACAAATCAAGAAGAAAAAGGTAATAGTGTTGATTGATTCAAGTAGCACCCATAATTTTATTCATTCTAAGGTAGCCAAGGAATTAAATTGTTTCCTATACCCAGCACCAGAATGTCAAGTGATGGTTGCAAATGGAGGAACTATAAATTGCTCTGGAAAATGCCATAATATCAAGCTAACCATGGGGGAATATGTATTGACTAGTCCAATGCTTTCCATTCCTATAGGAGGTGTTGATGTTGTACTAGGAGTACAATGGTTACAATCTTTGGGGACGGTAGCTTTTAATTTTCAAGAACTTTTCTTGAAATTTTTTTCAGAAGGAAAGGAAGTCGAATTACGGGGTATTGAAAGGAAGCCGGGAAGGATAATAAGCTCTAATGTCATGACAAAGCTTCTAAAGAAAGAACAACGAGGCGTAATTGCACAATTATGCTCACTAGAAGTTCCGACATCAAAATCATCTATTTCTGCAGATCTCCGACAAGTCTTGGACAATCATTCCAAGGTGTTTGAAACTCCCAAAGGACTCCCACCTATTCGTGATCATGATCATGCTATTCATTTGATTCCAGGAAATGTTCCTCCAAACATCAGGCCTTATAGATATCCTTACTTCCAAAAGAGCGAAATTGAACGTATGATTGCAGAAATGTTAGAGGCGGGTATAATTCAACCCAGTCAAAGTTCTTTCTCTGCTCCTGTAGTATTGGTACACAAGAAGGATGGATCATGGGGAATGTGTCCGGATTATAGGGAGCTCAATAAGCTCACCATTAAAGATAAATTTCCCATTCCTGTGATTGATGAATTATTGGATGAATTACATGGAGCAATTTATTTTACCAAGTTGGATCTTCGTTCAGGATATCATCAAATTAGAATGAAGACTAAAGATATTCCAAAAACAGCATTTCGAACTCATGAGGGTCATTATGAATTTTTGTTCATGCCTTTTGGCCTTACCAATGCACCTTCTACATTTCAAGGGTTGATGAGTTCCATTTTCAAACCCTTCCTTAGAAAATTTGTGCTAGTATTTTTTGATGATATACTAATCTACAGCAGGTCTTGGAAGGATCATGTTGAACATGTTGACAGGGTGCTCAAACTATTGCGGGAGAAACAATTATATGCAAAAACATCCAAATGTTTCTTTGGAGTACAAGAGGTGGAATATATGGGTCATATTGTATCTCACGAGGGTGTTAAAGTAGACCCTAACAAAATTAAAGCCATTAAGGAATGGAAAGTCCCACAACCATAAAGTAGTTGCGAGGATTTCTCGGGTTAACAAGGTATTATCGCAAGTTTGTTAAGAATTATGGGAGAATAGCAGCACCTCTAACAACATTATTGAAGAAAGATGCATTTTCATGGACTTCTGAAGCAACTAAGGCCTTTGAACATCTTAAAGAGGCAATGTGCCTAGCACCGGTCTTAGCTACGCCAGACTTCACAAAAACCTTTATTGTGGAATGTGATGCCTCAGGAAATGGAATTGGTGCAGTTTTAATGCAGGAAGGAAGACCCATTGCTTTTGAAAGTCGTCGAATCAAAGGAAAGTATTTACAGAAACCTATTTATGAGAAGGAAATGTTAGCAATACTACATGCACTAAAGAAATGGCGAACTTACCTAATGGGAAGACACTTCAAGGTAAAAAATGATCATGATAGTCTTAAACACTTTTCGGAACAAAGAATATCGTCAGAAGAGTAGCAAAAATGGGTCACAAAGATGTTGGGTTATGACTTTGAAATAATCTTGACTTTTCAGGACTAACAGCTTGATTTTTCATTATATTCCTTTTAGTGTTAAAACACACACACACACACACACACACACACGCACACACACAGATATATATATATATATATATATATATATATATATCTACATTTCGAAGCGTTCATAAACCCTAGTCCATTAACCCTTTATTAGAACGTAACCATAGTTCCCTTGACCAGGTCTACAAAATACCAGGGGCTGAAAACCATCATGCCCCAAAACCATGTGAAAACCCATGCAAAAAAACATGGGTGACTAATTGTGGAAATAATATAACATATACCCAATATTCTCCCACTTGTTGTTTTCTTTTTGTAGGGGGCCACAAGAGAGCTTAGTCATTAGTCCAGCTCTACAAAACCCATTGTTTCTCTACACCAAGAAAAGTTCTGAGTGCTCACGGACTTCATTAATGCATCTGCAACATTCTTCAAAGTGTCCACCTTTACCAGCAACACCCTTTTATCTTCAACCACATCTCTCACAAAGTGATATTGAACATCAATGTGCTTTGTCTTCGAATGATAATTAGGGTTCTTAGCCCAGAAAATTTCACTTTAGCTATCACAGTCTATCCTTATAGCTCGTTGCACCAACCCCATACTTGAACATAATCTCTGCTACCAAAATGATTCGTTGCTTACATGACTGGCTGCCATGTATTCTACCTCTATAGTTGAAAGAGCCACTACATATCATCAACATACAAGACCAAATAAATAACATGGTCACCAATTAATTTAAAATATACACAGTGATCCTCTTTGCTTCTGTTGAAGCCGAGTCCCCATATATAGGTATCAAATTTCGGATACCATATCCTTGGTGACTATTTTAAGCCATACATAGACTTTTTTAACCTACATACCATTTCTTTCTTACCCTTCACCAAAAATCCTTCAGGTTGGTTCATGTAGATATCCTCCTCCAGATCCCTGTGAAGAAATGTTGTCTTCACATCCATCTATTCTACCTCAAAATCAAAGGCAGCAACAACAGATAAAAGTAATCTAATAGAAGTAACCTTGGAAACAGGAGAAAAAATATCACCAAAATAAATTCCTGAAACCTGTGAATAGCCTTTTGCTACTAATCGAGCTTTGTATTTCTCCACATTACCTTCTACATTCATCTTCCTCTTAAACACCCATTTGATCCCGATGGGATTCCTTCCAGCTGACAACTCCATCGGATCCCATGCCTCATTTTTGTCCAAGGATGACATTTCATCAACCATGGCTTCCTTTAAGAATTTTCAATCTTGTGAATTCATTGCCTCCTGACAGTTTTGGGATCATCATTAGTTATAGTTAAGGCAAAATTTTGAATAGAGAGCAGGTGGACTATAGCTTTCTGGTTGCCTTATTTACCAAACTAATCTTCTCACAGCTGGAGTTTGTGGCTCTTCCTCTTCTGATTCTTATTCTTTTGTAGAGTCAGATTCATCCTCCTTTAGCTCAAACTCTATCTTCTCAGGTTCCTTTTGTATGACTTCATGTTTGAAAACATCTTTCACCTCTATAAAAACCACATCTTATTTCCACACATCCCTCCTTGTTTTGGGGTTCCAAAGCTTGTAACCTTTTAAACCATCCTTATACCCAATAAAGATGCGCCTTTCAGATTTATTATCCAACTTGGTCCTTTTCTCCTTTCGAACATGTACATATGCATCACATCCAAATACTCTCAGATGTGAAAGAGAGGGTTTCTTATGAGTCCATACCTCATGTGGAGTCTTATCCTCCAACGTCAATGAAGGTGATCTATTAACCAGGTAACATGCAGTCTCCATTGCTTCTGCCGAGAATTCATGTCCTAACCCAGTACCACTGAGCATGATTCTAGCCTTTTCCATTATCATTTTGTTCATTCTTTCTGCAACTCTATTTTGTTGAGGTGTGTATCAATTAGTCTTCCCCAATTTTATACCACACTTCTTACATAATTCTTCAAATTCCTTCTTGCAAAAATCTCCACCATTATATGTCCTCAGCACGTTTATCTTCTTTTCTATCTAGTTTTCCACTAGAGCCTTAAATTCTTTAAATCTGTCAAAGACTTCAGATTTCTTCCTCATGAAATATGTCCATGTATTCCTTGAGAATTCATCATAGTACACATATTTTCCCAGTGATGGAACTGACATAGGTCCAAACACATCACTGTGCACAAGCTCTAATATCTTGTTCACCCTCTTAGCACCACACAATGCTCACAGAAATCAAAGTACAGAGATAAATTATACATACCTTCTACCATACCATTTCCATGCCATATCAAAATGCCCTTCTTTCCAATATGTCCAAGCCTTTGATACCATAGCATGGTCTTTTCTCCAAAGGTCACTAGGCTTTCCACTCCACTTTCAAGAACCACATAACTGTTGAACCCATCAATAATGGTGCTACCTTGAAGCTTGTACAGAGTTCCAATACGAGTTACGCGCATTAATACCACTGCTCCCTGAACCATCTTCCAGGTATATTTCTCGAACATTGTTTTTACACCTGCATCATCCATCTTGCTTACAAAAATCAGATATTTGGTCAATCCAGGAATATGTAGAACACCGAGAAGTGTTCTAATCCTTCCACCTTGCAGATTGAGCTTAAATTTTCCATGTCTGACAATTTTGGACTTCCTATCATACCCTAAGAATACATCACCACCATTATACTTCGCATACTCACAAAACCACTCCCTATGGGGAGTGAAGTGAAAGGATGCACCTGAGTCAATAAACCATGCCTCATGATCTACATGTGTATTTTAAGAAGAATCCAAATACACATCCCCACCTTCATATGAGGTGGTTTTTTCCTCTGCAGAAGGAGCATCACCAGATCCGTTTCCCTTCTTAGGATCTTTATATCTACAATCCCTTTTGTAGTGCCCTTCTTTTTCGCATTTCCATAACACATTTACAAATTTTCCTAGATATTTAGAGATCCTTCTATATTTAGATCTCCCACTCGAAACCTTATTATTGTTTCTGTTATTGTTCCTCATACAAATAAGGCATCTCCATTTCGGCCCTCCATATTTCTCTATCTCATTTCCTCCGACAGCACGGTTGAGATAATGTCATCAAAATTCATGGTAGCTGTATTGCTACCTATTGTAATAACCAGACTGTCCCATGAATCCAGTAGAGAACACAACAAAATGATGCACTTATATTCATCTGAGATTTTAATATCAACAGATAAAAAACTTACTTACCACAGTATTGAAGCCATTCACATTCTCTGTCACCAAGTCTCCATCCTTCATCCTCAAGTTATACAAAATTTTCCGCAGGAACAATTTATTCGCCAAAGACTTAGATTGGTACAAATTCCCTAGCTTGTCCAACAAAGTCTTCATCGTAGCTTCCCTAGATACATTCTACAATACTGAATCTGATACACATAATCGTATTGTGTTGTTTTCCTTCCGCAAAAACTTCTTCGAGTCTTCATATGACATTGTTATTGGTTTAGTACTCGGATCTACCATGATCCACTAATCTTTATCCACTAGCAGATCCTCCATCTTGAGCTTCCATAACTCAAAAATTTGACCATTAAATTTCTCGATCTCTATATTCCCACTGCTCGCCATCTTCTTTTACCACAAGAATCGATCCCAAAAATCCGCCACTGAATAGGGTCTACCACAGGCCCGAGCAAAAAAAACCTCAATAGCAAAGACGTCCCCTTGAAGCTAAAACAACTCTGATACAAAATTTAGGTTTTAACCATGTACATAAGTTATTTTCAAACCAATCTTAGAAACAAAAAATAAACGATAGCGAGAGAATATACATAAAACATATATACATAGAGATTTTCCCCTGTATCCCAAACTGGGACTACCAGCTTGATTTTTCATTATATTCCTTTTAGTGTTACAACACATATATAGACATGTCGAAGCATTCATAAACCCCAATCCATGAACCCTGGATTAGAACATAACCATAGTTCCCTCGACTGGATCTACAAATTACCAGGGGCCGAAAACCATCATGCCCAAAAACCTGTGCAAACCCATGCACAACACCATGGGTGTGCAACTAATCATGGAAATAATATAACACATACCCAACACTTCATGTCTTCCATGTTGTCTTTCATTTTTTTCCTATACCATCCATCTTGGCTCCGATGTCTTCCATGTCATTCTTCAAACCATCCATCTTAGCTTCCAAACCTTTCTTCAAACCATCCATATTCGCTTCTATGCCCTTCTTCAAACCGTCCATCTTAGCTTCGATGCCTTTCTTAAAAAATTCCATTTCAATTTTTGTGCTCTTTGCGAGAGCGAAATTTGGTGCACTTGTTGTTGTAATTTTGATATATCATGTTTCACTTCTTCGTCTTCATGAGTCATAGAAGAGTATTCTGAGGGCCTAATGATTGTTGAATTCTTTTTAGGGGGGAATTTTAGAACCCAATACTAATATCTATGCTTCAATATGCTCTTGGAATCACTTCAAAGTGATTTTTCAAACACGACTTATGGAATTTCTAAACAAATACACACCTTTTTCTTTCTTTTGAGGAGATTGATATTGAAACTGATGTATCTATGTGATTTTGGATCTTCAATATCTCATGTTTAGTCCTGTATTATCCCTCTAAATATTCTTTTGAATGCCACAAGTCTGACATGATTTGGATTCTTCAAGGAAAAGTTATGCTCAATCTCCCACAATGACCTAATTATGGACTAGTTCAGTAGAGAGAAATTGTACGGCATGCCACGCGTCCCTATTTCCTCCTTCTGCTTTGAAATTGATACATAGGAAACTAAATTCTGTGTACTTTTGGATACTTTTTACAGAATTCCAATTCGATGCTCAGAGAGAGAGAGAGTTATGATGATTTCCTCAATGTCACCTCGTTTAGATGAAATTTGGGAGCTTGCAAAAACCCTAAATTCCACATATCATATATTTGAAAATGTTGCGAACCAAGA
The DNA here is from genome assembly GCA_034641835.2 of Pinus albicaulis. Lineage (NCBI taxonomy): Eukaryota > Viridiplantae > Streptophyta > Pinopsida > Pinales > Pinaceae > Pinus > Pinus albicaulis. Next base: position 1,915,007,060 of record CM076575.1, read on the forward strand.
TCTAAAATTTTTACAAGATGTTACTCAGGGTTTCAGCTTCATGTGATAAAAATTTCAGCTTTTGAGCTTTAGTAGAAAAACATTTATAGGGAAAATTCCATGTTTATCTATTTGGAGCAGAAAAACCCTAGAATCCAAAGCTTTGCTACCAAATGTTAAGAAACCAACTCAAAAAATATAAGAAAAGGGATATAAATGCCTTATAATTTAGCAACTTACAGGGGGAAACCTCCTTTACCTTACATAAATGAAAAATTCTTGGATGATACAAATAACAAAACCTCCTTTCAATATATAGGAGTCCATGGGGTCACAATAGAATCTTAGCCGACCTAACAATAATAATTTAAGGGCACAATAATAACAATATGGGGCTTATAGGGGTACAAAAATAACAATATGGGGGTGAGACTAACAACAATAAGGGGCTACACTAGTAATATAGGGACCTCACACTTTTCTTAGATCACTCTTAGAGGAGTGGGGCATACTTGGTATTTGGAGCAAGAAGGCAAAGGAAGAGCAAGAAAGCACATGAGGACATCAGAATCAGTAGCTACAATGGGATTTTCTTGTAGGTACTGAGTTGCATGTGTTATTTCCTTACTATTTTTGGCATGCATGGAATATGCATGTGGTATCTTTGTTATGATTTTTCATTGGAATGGATGATTACCTCGATTGACAGTGGTTCTTCCTAGCCTTGTCATTTCCTGTATAGCCATGGTGTTATAGGAGTCTTTCCATTTTTTTTCTAGTTGGTTGTCATGTTCCTTTAGCTATGGGTTGAGTTACTAGTCTTGGAGCCTTGGTTGGACAAAATATTTAGAGACCTTGGTCGGTTGAGTTACTACTCTTGGAGCCTTGGTTGGAAAAACACTCTCAAGCTTGGAAGTAGCTGTGGGTTGAGTTTATTGTACTGGACCCTTGGTTGGAAAAAAATATTTGGATCCCTGGATAGCTTGGGTAGAGACAGATATGGTGATGGTTAGTGATGTTTGACCATGAGGTAGAATCATTAGTTGAGGGTGGAGGTGGTTTGGCCTTTGCAAGGCATGGTTTGGTTTTGATGGATTTGTTTGATGAGATCCCATATTCATGCTTGGAATATGGCATGGGGGTGACTGGCTAAAAGAAATATTTGGTTCAATCTAGTTTATGGTCAGGTGGTTCGTGGAAGTCCCATACTTGGTTAACCTATGAAATAATCAATACGAGCTCTTTCTCCTTGGTTTTTTATGGGTAAAAATACTTGTTTATATTTGGTTTATATGTTTATTATATCCTTGATATTTATGTTGGTTATATGTTGGTTATGATTGAGTTTTATGATAGTTATAATTTATGGTCTCATCATGTTTACTTTAACAACTAAATGCATAATGAAGAATGGATTACAAGATGGTAATGCCAATTTTGTGATGAAGTATCAATGCTTCTTAGTGATTCTCATATAAGTATGAAACCCCTATGCTCAGATATGTTGTTTAAACTTGTAGAATGGATGTTTGTGACATGTTTGACGAAATTTTTGTCGTGGCTAGTAGGGGTCCATTCAATTCCTTGTTCAAGTATCTTTGTTTGTATCATTTTTTCGATGTTATTTTCCATTTCTGGGAGTTTTATGTAGTTTTTGGTAGTGGCCTGAGTCCTGGCCCTAAAACATTCGCACAAAATCTAGAGTCACTAACACAAAAATAGCTAGAAAATTCTCTAGTGTCATGCATGACGTATTGGAGGAGCAACTAGAGGGACCCAGTCACATGCATCCCATTGTCAAGGGAGCGATTGAAGCTTTAATGTAGAAAAATTTCATTTTGTCTCAGCGGTTGGTCACCTGGATGGGTTGGATTTCACATGGGGTTTTTTTTTTAAGGTTAGGTTTTTTGTGTTTCATTGGTTCCACTTCCTTAAGTGATAGATATGGATTTGAACCATATCATAGTAACTAATCGTCACATGTTTATCCCAGTTGGTTGGTTACATGGGTAGATGTGGGAGGAGGGTGTTACACTAAGAAGAAATGAACATTAGTTAAAATGGTGACTGCTATGTAGGCAAAGCATAGTCACAGAAAAGGATGTGTGTTATTTGTAATGCACATTTATATTGATAAAGGTAAGCAGGATGAGGATGCAAAGATATTTAGTAGTACCTAGCTCTACAAAAATTTTAGGATATGTTTCCAAAAAATATTTTAGAGTTATCACCTCGCAGAGAAGTGTCTAATGAGTTCGCAGCAAGGGCAGCACCAACATCAAAAGCACCGTCCAGAGTTGGTAGAGTTGAAGTTGCAGTTAAAGGAAATTCTTGACAAGGGATACATTAGGCCAAGTGTATCACCTTGGGGTGCACTAGTAGTGTTTGTGAAGAATAAATGTGGTACTCTCAGGCTATGCATTGATTACAAAAAATTTAACAAGGGACCATCAAGAAGAGGTGTCCATTGTCGAGGATTGAGGGTTTGTTCAATTAGTTGAATGAAGCAACAATGTTTTCAAAGATTGATCTGAGATCCAGATATCACCAAGTACACATTAAATAAGATGACATTCACAAGATAGATTTCTATACCAAGTATAGACATTATGATTTTTTTGTAGTTCCATTTGGTTTGACTAATTCTCTAGTTAATTTTATGTGCTTGATGAGTAGTGTGTTGTGTACTTATCTGCGCAAGTTTTTTATTGTATTCATTGATGACATCTTGAGATATTCTAAGAATGAGGAAGAACATGTTTAACATTTAGTAGTAATGTTGATTTTCTTGAGAGAGCATCAATTTTATGCTAATCTTAGTAATTGTAGTTTCTTTCAGATAGATGTACATTACTTGGGACATGTGGTTTCTAAGGAAGGAATAATAGTAGATCTAGAGAAGGTAAGAGTTATCATGGAGTGGGAAACTTCTAGAAATGTGGATGAGGTAAGATCCTTCATGGTGCTAATAGGATACTATAGGAGGTTCATCAAGAAATTCTCACAGATTTCTTATCCTACTATGTCGTTGCAAAGAAAAGGTAAGATATTTTAATGGACAGAGGAATGTACAACGAGTTCTAAATAGTTGAAACAACTATTGATAGATGCTCCAGTTCTAAATATTGTAGATCCAAAAAAAGAGTTTATGGTCTGTATAGATGCTTGCAAAATAGGAATTAGTGGTGTTATTATATAGGAAGGATATATATTATGTTATGAGTCTTAGAAATTGAATGATAACGAGCAGAACTATCTGAGACATGATCTTGAGTTGGAAGCGATCATCCATGCATTGAAGATGTGGAGCCACTAGCTTCTTGGCATGTGGTTTGTACTGATGAGTGACCACAGTGGGTTGAGATATTTTTGTATCAACAAAATTTGAATTTCAGGAAAGATAGATGGCTGGAAATGATGAATGAGTTTGAATTTGAGATCAGGTACATTAAAGGTAAAGAGAACAAGGTTACAAATGCTCTTAGTAGATAGATACAAGTGAATCGTATAGAAACTATGAGTTCTTATGGGATGGATCTACATGATCATATATTACAGGCAGGTCAACAGGATAATGGGTACATGGATCTCAGGAATAATATACAACAGAATACATGTAAATGTAGTGGTACATGTATAGGTACAGGCAGTGGTATAGGTACAAGTACAGGTAGCGGTACATGTACAAATAGAGGTGTAGGTACAGATGGATAGGATGTGAATTGTTGTCTTACAATATATGGCTTGATCATATTTAGGGATATGATCTATCTACCAAAATAGAAGTTATCTAAGGAATATTATCTTGAGTTAATTTCAAGCCAAACCATATTCAAGTCATCCAAGATATCAAAATACATTGACAACAGTGAAAAAGTTTTATTATTGGTTGAATCTAAAAAAGGATGTGGCAGAGTTTGTGGCTAGATTCTTGTACTGGGAATAGGTGAAAGCATAGTGTAAACATCCAGGTGGACTACTATTACTGATTATGATTCCAGAGTGGAAGTGGGAGGTTATTTCTATGCAATTTATCATAGGTTTTCCGAGGACATATAGACAGCACAATTCCATCAAGGTTGTGATGGACATATTGATGAAGGTAGCGCACTTTATTCTAGTGAAGTCTACATAATTAATTAATGATGTATCACATGTATTCATCCGGGATATGGTGAGGTTACACGGTGTTCCGAATAATACTGTATCAGATAACGATGTTAAGTTTACTTCTAGTTTTTGGAAAGAGTTATTTGTAGGTTTGGGTAAAAATTTGGTCTTTACCATAGTTTATCATCGACAGACAGATGGACAGACAGAGAGGGTCAACGAGATATTAGAGAACATGTTTAGGATGTAAGTGATGCATAAATAATCAAAGTGGGGAGAGTATATTCCACTGGTAGAGTTTTCTTACAAAAATGGGTATCAGTATTCATTGAGGATGAGTCTATTTGAGGAACTCTATGGGAGGAGTTGTAATAATCCTATTAGTTAGAGTGATCCAGTTAAAAGAGTATTGATAGAACTAGATATGTTGGAAAATATGGAATGAGAAATGTAGGTAATCAAGAATAATCTAAAGGTAGCACAAGATAGGTAGAAAAGTTATTCATATCGAAACAAGTTGTTTAAGGAATTTTAGGTTAGTGAAAAGGTGTTTTTGCACATCAAGCCCAAGAAGAGCTCCTTGAGGATTGGATCATTTGCCAGGATGTCACCTCGGTATTGTGTACCTTTCAATATTCTTGAAATAATTTTACAGGTAGCCTATTTACCTACACTACCTTTGATAGTGAAAGTCCATGATGTTTTCCATGTGTCATTGCTTGAAAAGTATGTTAAAGATGTTGATCATGTGATTGAATTGTCTATATTGCAGGTGGAGCTAGAAGGAGAATTCTAGGTGGAACCACAATGAATTTTGTAGAGAAATATGCTCATGCTCCAAAACTGACCAATCGAGCAGGTTAAACTACAGTGGAATCACTTTGGGCCCAATGAAGCTACATGGAAGATGGAGGATCATATGTGGGTTATGTATCCTTCTGTATTCATTGGTTGAGTGAATGTTTTGGTATATGTCATTGGTATATGTTTTTGGTACATGCTTTGGTATAATATTTTGGTATATGTACATATGTATATGGATGTAAATATGGCCATGAGTTGTGTTATGAATATCCAATAAGCGGTATGGGTGGGAAATCATTATTGTTGTTATGTTGTTACATTGTTATATTGGTTGCTTCTCACCAGGTTGACCATTGTAAATACTGCAACAATCTAAGTTATACAGCTAAATGGGAAGTATGTATTTCTATCAACAGTATTGTTGGTTGTAGGTTTCATTGAACACTAAGGATGGTGTTCCCCTAAGGGGGAGGGTTTTGTAACAACCGCAGGTTAAAACTTCATGTAATAAAGTTAATAAAGAAAATAATAACCATTTTCATGTGACATGTATTCCAAGTTGAATGTTTGCAAAAGAATCATAGTGTGGGTGTTCAGATGGTTTATTATGGATATGGAAATTGTCAAAGGAAGTGGCTAAAGGTTTGGAAAGGCAAAGTGGAATTTATCGACATTTATTTATGGAAATAATGGAAATTGTGGGAAAAGGAAGGTGAGAGGTCACAGATTGCATTTGAAAAGGAAAATAAAGGAAAAGAATGGAAAATTGAGAAAAAAAAGAGGCCTCATTAATAAAAAGGATTTTTAGGATTAGTATGCATACTTTTTCCAATTACATTTTAGAGCTCTCATTATATTCTCTCTCTCATACTCCTATACACTTAGATTTTTCCCGAAGCTGTCTTGGAGGAGTGTGGCATACCTGGGATTTGGAATAAGAAGGAAAAGGAAGAGAAGTAAAGTGCAAGGGGACATTGGGGTCAACAACTACAATGGGATTTTATTGCAAGTACTATTGAGTCTCCAAAATTTCATCCACTTCTACCCACATTTACATCATTTCAAGCTCATTCTGTAACTCATCTCTCATTTTGTAGCTACATAACCCTACATTAAATAACCATTTTAATGATCATATGGGTTTAGCACTATGTTTTACAAAGTCATTTATTTTTAGTATTTAAAGTAAATTTGTGATTAAATATTATAAAATTAACATGTTTTGATATATACATAAAAGTGGTATAAGTTTTGTGATATTGTAGGCCCACTTGGAGATTCTAGAAGGGTCCTACTTTGCCTCCTAACTACAAATTCAAATTTCCAATTCCAAGTCATGAGGATTTGAATAATATTTGAAGAAGATATGGATCATTAAGCTAAGCACATTCAAAGGAGAATAACCATGGATGTTTTGATATGTGTCCTTATGAAAAATATGAGAGAATTTGGAGAGGATTTGTATCTTATATCTTTAGGAGATTGGTTGTAACCACATGCGATAAATTCGGACTTAGGAGAGATTTGAGGATCTATAGTTATCTTCAATTTTTGTATAAATAGCAGTGCACCATTAATACAAAGGGTTGTAAAGGGTTGGTTGCAAATTGCTAGTTATTAGAGATTAGAGGTAGCTAGTGGCTAGTTGGTAGTTGGAGGTTCCATACTCCATTCAAGATTTTATTTCTAAAGTGAAGACAGAGAATTCATGTAATATATTTTAATCATTTTATGAAATACATATGGCCACTTTGATCTCCAAGATGTGATATATGTTTGGTGTGTCTGATGAGGAATGGAAGACCCCCATCAACCCTAGTTTGCATACCTTTTTACATATTGGTAACATAGTATAGTTTTATAATTTCATGTCTTTTCAGCAAGTGTGCTTTATTTTATGCAAGTGTGCTTTTCTTTTCAGCAAGTGTGATTTAAACTATGCAAGTGCGGAGTGATTTCATTTATGCAAGTATGGTGTGATTTCATTTATGCAAGTGTGGTGTGATTTCAATTATGCAAGAGTGATTTCAATTTATTTATGCTTGATTTGATTTAGTTCAAATTAGATTGATTTAATTTTTTTGTAATTAGTTTTAACTACATTATATTAATATACTCTGAAAGATAACCACCTAGTCCATTTAGTACAAGTATACCTCGTGAATTCATGAAACCCTGGGTTGACAATTAAGTGACAGGGATTTAATTAACCGTTAAATCGTCGAACATTTTGGCATTTTTTTTGTGGAGATATAGATAGGTGTTTATTTTTTAAGTTTGGAAAATTCACTATAGTTGCATTTATTTTTAGATGCATAGTTAAAATCATATTAAAATAATTTTGCATATTAAATTTAAAAAGTTCAAAAGGCAAAAATAATGTCTCCAATGGATCAAACGTTACGAAAACCCTTGGTTTGACTCTTTTTTCACCTCATTTGGACAAATTTTGAGAAATATATGATTGTTTCAAGTTTCCAACCACTTTTGTTGTCAATAAACCCACAATTCGACCCAAACCAGGTCGGTGCACCCAGAAATCCGGAATGATGCACGAGTATGGCCATCCCCACTGGTGGGAGAAATTTCAAGAGAGTTAAGTTAAGCCCCCAGTATCCAAAAATAATTGTCACATGGCACTATGCAACCATGTTTGCTGCCGGAAATGAAGGGGCTAATCCTAATCTTTCCAAAATGCGCGCCCATAACCTTTAAATACATTTTTGGGAGTAAATTTTAACAAGGAATGTGGTAGTTCAGCTGGTAAAGTTCTTTGGTTATTTGCATGAGGTCTTGAGATCAAATCTTGTAGGGGGTAGTTCAACCCTCACATAAATTTTGGCCGCCACTAGGATGCCACATGGCACTCTTCCATTGAGCTACCACTACAAACCATGAACCATTGAAAAACAACCACATGTCAACCAATGAAATGGTGCGAAGTGTTAATCACGTATTGGAAATTGATGGACCAGTCAAATAGTGCCATGTGTCAGCGTACAGACTACTGACTGGGTGTACCTGCAACTCAAAAATTCATTTTTTTTAGTTGTTTCCTAAAATGATCAAAACACGATTTTGGGAGCATCTGAAGTCGGATTTTAGTTAAGCGAAGTGCATTGGATTCAAAGCGATGATATCTACACTTTGGCATTGGTTTCAAGCTGATCCAAGAATTTTTAATTTTGAGCATTTTCTTTATCCATGGGATCATGGGCAAGGGTTGAGTGCTAAAGAAAAAGGAAAAATGCAGTTACAGGCTTTGAACTCCATAAAAACCCTAAAAATATGAAAAACCCAACTACAATAATTTAAAAAACCGCCATCCTAGTCTAAATTGAAAATTGTAAAGTGGTAATGTAATACAATGATCCATGTTTTTTGGTAGCTACAGAATCAACACAATTCAGTAGCTTATGAAAATTTGGTTTATGATCTATTGATGAAGCATTAAGTGTATGAGGAAGAGGTCTTAAGCTCAAAATTGCTATGAAAGAGGTAAAAGTGCATTTAATTTTTCTTGAATTTGTTTTATTAGTACTATTTTGAGTTTTTTGTGCATAAATCAAGATGAAGAGAGACTAATCACCTCTCTCTCTCAATACCCTTACATTTTATTACAGAAAAAAAGTGTTATGTTTTTGTAGGTTTCGGGACACGATGAAAGAAGATCACTATATACATGAGAAGACCAAGTTTCTTTAAGAAGAGCATGATTGTTTCATGCCAAATTAGATCCATTACACCATTGATACTAAACAAAATTCAAATTTTAGCAACACTACTCATTCCAAGCATGTAGTGGATCCATAAATTTCCATCTCCCTACGACCGAAAAACTCATTTTTCTTCACAATCTTCATACATGCCTGCATCATTTTCACTCATATTTCCCAAAAATAATGTCATTCAACTCCCTTATAAAGCCTAGTGACCCCATTTTCATTTTCATTTCTGTCAAATAAATCCCACTTCAATGCAAATATTTTATCCATAGTCCTTAAAAATATTATTGTACGATCACGTTAGATGATTGCAGATTCATTAAAGCCTTCCTTCTAACATGTTTTGACCCATCGACTCCGAAACATCATCTGGGATGAAGACTAGATATATTTCAAGTACCTTGAGGATTTCATGCCTTAATGGCAAATTCTCTCGCCAATAAATAGTTGGAATACATCAATTTCCCCTATTTGTTAGATATTTTAGGTGAATCAACTTCGACACATCTATTCGTACCTAGAAATATGTACTTAGGAATCTTCACTCCCATGGACATCAATGGTGATCAGTCTCATGTTGGTTAATGGAATTCATTAATGGCTAGTAATCCAAAAATTCTTTTTCTATATTTGACATCGACACATTTATTCACATAGATAAAAATTATGCCATTAAGTGGGAACAAATGAAGACAGGATGGTTTTAGTAGTTTGCAGCATGACACAATTCAACATTCGTAGCAATAAATATTCTGATTTCATCCTCAATTCATACAACCAAGAGAAAGAAGAAGTATATCAGATCCTTTTATTTCATATTTCATGATCTAGCAATAGCAACCACACTCTTCTATATACATATCTTGTCCAACTTGCAGGTAAGTGAAGATATGTTTTTTCTAATCTTTAATCATGTAATTCCTTAAATGTTAAAATTCTGATTTTGGAGAATCCCTCACAAAATTCATATTCCCTTTCTCATTTGCAAGAAAGTTGATAACACCTTTAGTTTAGGTAAGGGATATTCATATTTCATGCCACATGTCACATTTCATTTCATCCTAACAAGAATATTTTTCCCAAATAAACTATTATTGCATTTTTATTCCAAAACATTTATGTGTTTTGCAATGATGAGTTGATGATGCCATTAAATGGCTGACATCTACTATGGCAACTTAAAAATTAATTCTCAATGTTCTCAAGTATTTTTATACAACAAAAATAAGAGAAATATTGTTACATAGTAACCAATACTCAAAAAAAAATTGGTTGTCACACAAGAACCAACCATAAAAAAATATGTTGCAATCAAGTGATCTCAAAGTACAATTTGCAAAAGGAATAAAGCTATCAAATGATATGATAATGAAAGTTAATAGAGAATCAATACAGAGCCAAATCTGATATAAAAAGTAAAATATTTTGAGAATATTAGCTCATGACTAAGGGAATCAACGCAATAGTTGCATGAGGACATGCAACATATTCATTTCGGGGTTATGTTGATTCTCAAAAATGTCATACACTTCTATCCACATTTCCATCATTTCACCCTCATTCGGTAGCTCATACCTCATTTCATTTCTACATAACCCTAAATTAAGTAACCACTTTCACGATCATATGGGTTTAGAATTATATTTAACAAATTCATTTGTTTTAAGTAGTTCAAGTTAATTTGTAATTAAATATTATAAATTTAATATGTTCTCATATATAAATAAAAGTGGTATAAATTTTGTGATATTGTAGGCCCACTTAGAGATTCCAGAAGGGTCCTACTTTGCCTCCTAACTACAAATTCGAATTTCAAATTCCAACTCACGAGGATTTGTAGAATATTTGAAGAAGATATGGATCATTAAGCTAAGCACATTCAAAGAAGAAGAATCATTGATGTTTTGATATGTGTCCTTATTAGAACTATGAGAGAATTTGGAGAGGATTTGTATCTTATATTTTTAGGAGAGTGGTTGTAACCACATGAGATAAATGTGGATTTAGGAGAGATTTGAGGATCTATAGTTATCTTCAATTTTTGTATAAATAGGAGTGCACCCTTCATACAAAGGGTTGTAAATGGTTGGTTTTAAATTGTTAGTTGTTAGAGATTAGAGGTAGCCAATGGCTCATTGATAGTTGTAGGTTGCAAGTTCCATTCAAGATGTGATTTGTAAAGTGAGGAGAGAGAATTCTTGTAATATCTTGTAATCATTTTATGAAATACATACTTCCACATTGATCTCCAAGATGTGATAGTTGTTTGGTCTGCTTGCATAGGAATGGAGGGCCCCCATCAACCCCAGTTTTCATACCTCTATACATATTGGTAACCTAGTATATTTGTTTATTTCATTTCTTTTCAGCAATTGTATTTTTATTTTATGCAATTGTGCTTTTCCTTTTAGCAATTGTGATTTAAATTATGCAAGCGCAGTGTGATTTCAATTATGCAAGTGTGGATTAATTTCAATTATGCAAGTGTGGATTGATTTCATTTATGTAAGTATGGTTTGATTTTGTTTATGCAAATGTGGTGTGATTTCAATTCCACAAGAGTGATTTCAATTTCATGCAAAGTGTGATTTCCTTTTTGCAAGTGTAATTTCAATTTCTTTATGTTCGATTTGATTTAGTTCAAATTATATTCATTTAATTTATTTTGTATTTAGTTTTAATTTCATTACATTAATATAATCTAAAAGATAGCCACCTAATACATACAGTACAAGTATACCTTGTCATTTTACGAAACCCTAGGTTGACAATTAAATGAGAGGGATTTAACTAACCATTAAGTCACCCAACAGGTACTGAGTTGCATGTATGATTTCCTTACTAGTTTTGGAATGCATGGCATATGGATGTAGCGTCTTGGTTATGATATGTAGTTTTCATGGAGGATTTCCTAGATTGAGAATGGTTTTTCCAATCCCTGTCGTTTCCTGTCTAGTCATGGTCATGTGGTAGTCTCTCCCTTTTTTTTTCTAGTTGATTATCGTGTTCCATTGGATTTGGATTGAGTTACTATTTTTCATATCCTTGGTTTGAAAAATGATTTAGAGCTCTGTAACATCCTGGGTTGAGTTACTAGTCCTGGAGCCTTGGTTACAAAAATGCTCTAGAGCTCTTGGCTGGTTGAGTTACTAATCCTAGAGCCTTAGTTGGACAAATGATCTAGAGCTCGACAATAGTTGTGGGTTGAGTTACTATTCCTAGAGCCTTGGTTGGAACAAATTCTCTGTATCCCTCCACATCATGGGTAAAGACGAAACTATTGATGGTTAGTGATGCATGATCTTGAGGTGGAATCATTGGTTGATTATTGAGGCAGTTTGACCTCTGGAAGCTCTAGTTTGGTTTTGATGGATTTGTTCTATGAGATTCCACATTCATGCTTGGAATATGGCATGAGGGTGATTGGATGAAGAGATATTTGTTTTAGCAAATCTATGGTCGGATGGAACATGGAAGTCCCAAACCAAATTGGGCTTTGCATTCATGATTAATAACTTCTTCTACTTGGTATTATATGGGTAAATATACTTGTTTCTATGTGTTTTATATGGCTGTTATATCCTTGATATTGTTTTTGGTTATATGTTGGTTATGATTGAGTTTTATGACAATGATAATGTATTTCTCTCATCATGTTTTGGTTAACCACTTAATTCATGATGAATGTATTACTTAATACATGGTAATGCAATTATTGTGATGAATTATCAATGCTTCTTAGTGATTCTCAGATAAGTATGAGACCCATATGCTCAAATCTATTGTTTAAACCTGTAAAATGCATGTTTGTGAAATGCTTGATGAAATGTAACGTCATGGATAGTTGGGGTCCATTCAAGACTTTGTTCAAGTATTTACATTTGAATAATTGTTTCAAGTTTATTTTCCATTTGTGAAAATTTTATGGACTTATGGGCAATGGCATGAGTACAGGCCCTGAAAACATGGCACATAATCTCGAGTCACTAGCACCGAATTACTTGGAAAAGTCAGTAGTCACATGCATGCCTTACTATGGGAATAAATAGAGGGTCCCAGTCACATGAATGCCCATGTCAAGGGAGTGAATGAGGCTTTAATGAAGAAAAATTGTAGTTTGTCTCAGTGGCTAGTCTCCTAGATAGTTTCGATGGCTTACGGGCGTTCTGTTGCATGTGTAAAAGGTTAGGTTGTTTGTGTTTTGTCAGTTCCACTTCCTTAACTGATACATAGGGAGTTGAACCATTTCATAGTAACTCTTTGTCACATGTTTACCCCAGTTGGTTGGTTACTTTTGTATATGTGAGAGGAGTGCATTACACCATATTTATGAAGAGAAACATAGTGAGGACCTTTGGTTTTTGGACAGTGTTGCAGCAATCATATGACTAGTAACGAAAATCTAGTTTCTTATCTTAATGATTCCATAACATCAGGAATTAATCTTGGATATCATTCCTGTATTAAAGCTTGAGGGAAAGGTATTTACCCTATTCTTACTAAATAGAATCAATAGAAATAGATACCTGATGTTTATTATTTTCCACATATGAATCATAACCTAATTAGTGTAGGTAAAATGATGGAACATGGTTACGATGTAATATTCCAAGGGAATGGATGTTATATATATTAAAAATCACCTAAAAAAAAACTGATAGAAAAGGTTAAAAAAACCAAGCATATGATGTTTCCCTTAACTCTTAAAAGTAAAAATATCTCATAGTCTTCTTCCCATAATGTGTCAAGAATATATGAGTCTCAGCTATGGTATTCTAGGCATGGGTATATCCTATTCAAGAGTCTTAGTGTTCTTTAGAAGCATTCAATCACCATTGGTCTCCTTGTTATGAAAGAAAAATATTGTAATTGTGAATTTTGTGTTCTATCTAAGCATAAAATAGATAGATTTCCCAAATATTCCTCTAGAACAAAAGATCCTTTAGAACTTGTCAATACCGATATATGTGGCCCAATGGAGACACAATCCATTGGTGATAGTATTTATTTTCTAACTTTCATTGATTATTATAGCAGGAAGACATGGGTTTATTTTCTCAAAAATAAATCGGATACATTCTCAAGATTCAAAGAATTCAAGGAAGAAGCATAAAAACAGAGTTGAAATCCTTTAAAAGTCCTGAGGTCGGGTAGAGGAGGAGAGTACAACAATGATGACTTCAAATTTTGTTCTCAATAGCAAGTAATAGTAATGTATAACACAACAAGATATTCTGCACAACATAATGGCGTAGAAGAAAGAAAAAGGCGGTCAATCATGAACATGTACAAATGTATGCTTCATGAAAAGAAGTTTTGAAATAACTATTGGGCTGAAATAATTTTGAAAATAGGGTATGTTCTCAATATATCTCTAATAGCCAGTCTCCAACATGAAATACCTCAAGAAGAAATATCTTGTTCTTATCAGTTTTCAATAACTGAAATCGTCCCTACATCTCCTCTATATTTTTTTGTAGCTTCTCTTGTCATTTCTTAGCCTTTTCAAATTGAGTTATCTAGCCACTAGCCTCCCTCGTAGTATTCTCCTCAGTCTCCTTTACTTCCTTCCAATGGGTCTCCATATAAATTGAACCTCTCTGGAAACTGAAATTAGTGGCCTTCCATTTCTAGATTTCGACTGCCATAATGAATCCTTGAGATTCTTCAAGATAGAGGGTTGTTTGATTTTTCATAGATGTTGAGGAAATCTCTGTATACTTTGTCTGTTCTTCCACCAAAAGCACCCTGCCAGCTTCAGGGGTTGCGACTCCTTCATTAGCGTTATTTTGTTTCCTTCTTTCTCATTTCAGCAGTCGCACCACCTGCTTCCTTAGCTTGGAAATTTCTATCTTTAGTTGAATGTTTTCTTTAAACTATAGTTGCTGCTGACTCTGAATAGGGGCTTTCCTCTTTACAAGTTCTTTGAAAAAATCATGTTTCACCATGAATTATTCCATTTGTCTTAGGGCTGGTACTGATATTTGTGGAGAAGTACCAGTGAACTCATCAACTAGTTCCTGTTTTACCTCGAATTCCTCTACTTGTTCGGATGTCAGTACTTATGGCTTGAAATTGAAATATCTTTCTATAGACTTTGGAACTAATAGATTTTATTAAAAATTTTGGGTGTGTGTTATAATATTTAAACAAGTAGATCCAAGTCCCCTATGCTTGCGGCAGGCGTAGCAGGGGGATCATATGGGGGGTGGAACCCCCCCCCTCCCCTTGTCAGGGCATTTGCAGGGGACGGTACCCCTCCTCCATAGGATTCAAGGCAGCGCCCCAAGAAAAAAAACAACTGGAGCCTATATTAGGTGGGAAAACCCACCTATGGTTTTATGCATGGCTTTGCACATGGTTTTGGGCATGATGGTTTTCTGCCCATAGTACTTTTTAGATCTAGTCAAGGGAACTATAGTTATGTTCTAATCCAAGGTTAACATTTTTTGGGCTTATGAATTCTTCAACATGTATATATATGTCTGTTTTAACATTGAAAGGAATATAATGAAAAATCAAACTGGTAGTCTCGGTTTTTAGATCTAGTGGAAAATATATGTGTATGCCTATTTTATGTTTTATGCTCTTACTATTTCTTATTTTCTATTTTAAGAGTTCATTTGTAGATACATTTTGTATAGGTTTAAAACCTACATTTGGAATCAAAGTTTTTTCAGCTTCAATGGGATGCCTTTGCTACTAAGGGGGTTTTTTCTCGGGCCTGTGGTAGACCCTGTTCAGCGGAAGATTTGTTCGACCAATTCTTGCGATTAAAGAAGATGGAAAGAAGTGGAAATATAGAGATAGAGAAATTTAATTGTAAGTTTTGAATTGTGAAACCTCAAGATGGAGGATATGCTAGTGGATAATGATCATTAGATCACGGTAGATCTGGGTACCAAACGAACTACAATTTCAGATGAAGACTAGGATAAGTTGGATCAAAAGGAAAAGAGAACAATATGGTTGTGCATCTCATATTTGGTATTATTTAATGTATCTAGGGAAGCTATGGCAAAGGCTTTGTGGGTCAAGTTATGGAATTTGTACCAATCTAAGTCTCTGGTGAATAAATCATTCCCGTGGAATTTTTTTTATCAATTTAGGATGAAAGATGGATACTTAGTGATAGCGAATATAAATGACTTCAATACTATGGTAATTCAGTTGTCATCTGTTGATATTAAAATCTTAGACGAAAATACGTGCATCCATTTGTTGTGTTCTCTACCAAATTCATGGGATACTTTGGTTATTACAATAGGTAGCAATACAACTACCTTGAATTTTGATGAAATTGTCTCCACCTTGTTATCGAAGGAAACGTGATGGAAAAATATGGAGGGCCAAAATGGATATTATTTTTTTGTATGAGGACGGTCCCAGAATAGAAAAAAATAATTTCTTGAGTGGGGGATCTAAATCTAGAGAGAGATCTATATCTCTAGGAAAGCCTATAAAGGTGTGTTGCAAATGAAGAAAGGAAGGTAGCTTCAAAAATGACTGCAAATCTATGGCTCTTGAGAAAGGAAAGGGATCTGATGATGCTCCTTATCCATAGGAAAAAAAACACCGAAAATGAAGGTGGGGATGTGTATTTTTCTTGTTTTTCAAATACATATGGAGATCATGAGGCACGGTTGATTGACTCATGTGCATCCTTTAACTTCACTCCCCATAGGGAGTGGTTTTATGAGTATGAGAATTATGATGGTGGTGATGTCTTCTTAGCGGATGATAGCAAGGCTAGAATCGTCAGACGTAGAAAATTCAAGAGCTTTGCAAGGTGGAATGCTTATATCACTTCCTAGTGTTCTACATATTCCCGAGTTGGCCAAAAATATGATTTTTGTAAGAAAGATGGATGATGCATGTGTAAAAATAGTGTTTGATAAAGATACCTACAAGACGGTTTAGGGAGTACAAGTATTAATGTGGGGAGATCGGATTGGAACTATGTAAAAGCTTCTCATTAGCACTTCTATTGATCGGTGAAAAATTTTTATGGTTCCCAAAAGTGAAGCAGAAATCCTAGTAGTCTCTATCGAAAATACCATGCTACGGCATCAAATAAGTTGACATATTCAAGAGAAGGGCCCTTGAATACTTCATGGTAATGGTATGGTAGGGACTATGTCTAATTTCTCTTTGGAATTTGATTTCTGTGAAAAGTGTGTATATGGGAAGCAGAATTGGGTGATTTTCCCTTATGGTGCTAACAGGGTGAGCAATGATGTGTTTGGACCTATGTCGGTTCCATCACTAGGTAAGCCTATGTACTCTATTTCATTTATTAATGACTTCTCAAGGAATACATAGATATATTTCCTGAGGAATAAATATAAATTCTTTTACATATTTAAACAATTTAAGGCTCTTGTAGAAAACCAGATAGAGAAGAAGATAAAGGTGTCAAGGACATATAATGGCGAAGAGTACTACAACAAGGAATTTGAACAATTATGTAAGAAGTGTGGTATAGCATGGAAAAAGAATACTCCATACACACCTCAAAAAAATGGAGTTTCATGAAGAATGAAGAGGATGTTTATGGAAACGGAAAAAATCATGCTCAATGGTACCGAGTCAAGATGGGAATTCTAGGAAGAGGCAGTGGAGATGACATGTTACGTAGTTAACAGATCACCTTCATCAGCGTTGTAGGATAAGACTCCACATGAGGTACGGACTTCTGAGAAACCCTCTCTCTCACATCTAAGGTTATTTTGATGTGATGCATATGTACATGTTCCAAAGGAGAAAAGAACCAATTTGGATAGTAAATCTAAGAGGTGCATCTTTATTGGGTATAAGGATGGTTTAAAAGGTTATAAGCTTTGGAACAAAGAAAAAAGGAGGGGTGTGTACATAGGAGATGTGGTGTTTAGAGAGGTGAAATATGTTGTTAAATATGAATTCATACCAAATGTACCTCATAATATATATTTTGAGCTAAGGGAGGAAGAATGAGACTCTACAACAGAACAAGATTTAGAAGAGGAAGAGCCACAAACTCCAGTCGTGAGAAGATCAGTTCGAGAAATAAGGTAGCCAGAAAGGTATTGTCCATCTTATTTCTGTTCAGATTTTTCTTTATCTATCACTTATGGTGATCCCATAGCTGTCAGGTAGGCAGTTGATTCAGACGATGGAAAACTTTGGAAGGAGGCCATGGTTGATGAAATGACATCCTTGCACAAAAATGAGGCATGGGATGTGGTGGAGTTGTCGACTAGAAGGAATCCCATTGGAATAAAATGTGTGTTTAAGAATAATATGAATGTAGAAGGCAAGGTGAAGAAATACAAAGCTCTGTTGGTAGAAAAAGGTTATTCCCAAGTGCCAGAAATTGATTTTGGTGATATTTTTTCTCCTATTGCCAAGGTAACTTCTATTAGATTAATTTTATTTGTTGTTGTTTAATTTGATTTTGAGGTAAAATATATGGATTTAAAGACAAAATTTCTTCATAGGGATCTGGAAGAGGAAATATACATGAAGAAACCTGAAGGCTTTGAATTGAAGGGTAAGAAAAAAGTAGCACACATGTTGAAAAATTCTTTGTATGGGTTAAAATAGTCACGAAGGATGTGATATCAGAAATTCACTAATACATATATATGGGGACTTGGATTCACCAGAAGAAAAGAAGACTACTATGTGTATTCTAAATTAATTGGTGACCATGTTATTTAGTTATTCTTTTATTTAGATGATATGTTGGTGGTTGGAAATGACAAAGAAATTATACAAGATTTTGAGACCCAATTATTATCCAAATTCGACATTAAGGATCTTGGTGCTGAAAAATATATTTTGGGCATGGAAATTAGGTGAGATCAGGCAAAGAGGAAGCTCTAGTTAAACTATAGGAAGTATGTCGAGACAATATTGTAGAGGTTCAATATGCAGGATAATAAATCGGTGAAGTTTCCTATTCTTATAGATGTAAAGTTATTTGTTAAGTAGTTTCCCAAGACATAATAAGAAAAAGAGGAAATGTCTCATGTTCCATATGCAAGTGCAGTTGGTATCCTGATGTATGAAATGATCTATAATAGACCAAACATTTTACATGTAGTGGGAATATTGGTCATGTTTATGTCAAAACCACGAAAGGAGCATTGGACAACAGTGGAGCGCATTTTCAGAAATTTTTGTGGCACTAGTCATTATGGTTCGTGTTACCAAGGAAGACTAGGATTGGAAATTTTTTTGGACATCCATGGCTTTTTTGAAATAGGCTGGGTGAGAGATATGGATTAAAGAAGATATAAAAGTGGATATGTGTTTATCCTATTTGGAGGTGCAGTCAGTTGGATTAGTAAAAGATAGTTTTTAGTGTCTCAAGTATGGAGTTAGTGCAGCGAGCTATAAGGATAGACTATGATAGGACAAGTGAAATTTTCTTACGTAAGAACCCTGCATATCATTCAAAGACAAAGAAAATTGATGTTTAATATTACTTTGTCTAAGATATGTTTGAGGACAGAAAGGTGTTACTGGTAAAGGTGGACAATTTAAAGAATGTTACAGATGCATTCACGAAGTGTGTAAGCACTGAGAATCTCTCTTGGTGTAGAGTAATAATGGGCATTAAAGGGCTAGACCAATGAATAAGCTCTCTCTTTGCCCCCTATTGAAATAAAACAAGTGGGATAATTGTGGGTGTGTGTTATATAGTTTCCATCACTAGCTTTAGGTTCCCCTACACTTGCGTTGGGCGCGACAGGGGGGTCATGGGGGGGCTTGTTCTCCCCACTATCGGGGGGTTTGTAGCGGGGCGGTAGCCCCCCTGCATGGGGTGCAGGGAAGAACCCCAAGAAAAAAAATATTTTTGACCCTATATTATGTGGGCGAAGATGCCTATGGTTTTATGCATGGGTTTGCACATGGTTTTGGTCATAATGGTTTTCTTCCCATGGTATTTTGTAGATCCGGTCATGAGAAATATGATTATTTTCTAGTCTAGGTTTAATGGGTAGTGGTTTATGAATGCTTCAGCATATATATTATATATCTATGTTGTAACATTAGAAGGAATATAATGAAAAATGAAGCTGGTAGTCCCAGTTTCGGGATACAGGGGAAAATATTTCTATATATCTATTTTATGTTCTATGCTCTAGATGTTGTTTACTTTCTATTTTGAGAGTTAATTTGCAGATATTTTTTTTACAGGGTAAAAACTTACACAAATTGATGAGAATCTCGTACTATTTCTTCTCGTACAGTATCGAAAACACTTCCTTCCTCCAATCGTTTTGAGGTTGGCAATAGTTTTTTAGGAGCAGTGCCGACACCAATTTCTTCCTCTAATTGTTATGAATTACACACTGGTTCTTGTGGAATAGTGTCAGTCACAGCTTATTATCTCATTTTCTCATAGATTGATACTAGCTGTTGTGGGACAGTATCAAAGATCACTTCTTCTTCCATCTGTTCAGCGGTTGACACTGGTTCTTATGGAGTAGTGTCAAACCTGAGTTATTCTTCCATTTTCTCAAGCACTGATACTGGTTCTTGTGTGAAATTATCAATGAACACATCTTCTTCCATTGGTTTAGAGGTTGAAATTGGTCCTTTTGGAGCAGTTTCAATGACATCTCCTTCTCCTTCTGCAATCACCCCTACAAATTTCAATTTTGGAGGAAAGATTATTTCTTTCACTGCAAGGGTAGGGGAGTGGAATTTCCTTTCCCCTATTTGTAGGGCGGTCGTAAGTGGAGAATGAGGGCCAAAAATTTCAGTTTCCATTCTACTGATGTCCTCCACTTCAGTCTCCTAATTTCCTTTCTCATTCCCCAAATCATCTTGTTGGCCAGTCATTTCCTCATCCCCTCTTTATTTTTCGTCCTGAAATTCTCGCTCCATCACTTCCTCTTCAAGGAAATCTTCATTTAGCCTTACAGACATCATGTTCACAACCTCTAGTTCTTCTGAAAAATCAAACAATTACTACCAAGTCATAGCAGTATGTAACAAGGCATGAAGTATCAGTAGTTTGATAATCCCATCATTTGTAAGGATGGCCAACACTTAGTGCAAACAACTTGTAGACTGGGCCATCAATTGTAGATTATTCCAAAGGACGAACAAAATATTTATGGAATTCACCTAGGAAATATGAGAAAATATAAAAGCTTAAAATTATATTTAAATGTGGTAGAAAAATGACCTTCATAGGTGATATTTCACATTAGGAAATATCCAACCTCTTCCCAGGGTTGTGGTAGCGATTTCCAGTCATAACCCTCCCCTTTCTAAATCACATTTTCCCTTGCTTGTAGGAATAAATTTGGAAAATTTGGCATAGACGCTCTTCTACTAATCCATTTTTTTCCATCCTTCGGCAATCCCCTAAAAAATTCAATACCTTCCTCAGTTACTTGGATTTCTAGTATGCGGATCTTAGAGAAATTCCTTTCTAGCTTTAGCACAAAATCACTTGTCACCCCTTCATCAAACCCTTGAAACTTCTCAAAATAATTCTGCCACCCTCCATTTTGAAAAACCTTCCACCTCTTGTTGATGTCGAACCCGCTTTGTGCTTTTCGGTTCATATCTAATAGCTTGGCCACCCATTTCCTATCAGTTTCTCTGGAGAGGCACTTGGTGTAGCATCCAAGTCGTTAAGGGGATTGTTGGTTGATAAAATTTGCAGTACTAGGAGTGATGGTAAGTTAAATGAATCTAGAAAACGTTATGGTAAAATCAGTAATGAATACGGTACTGGTTATGGTAATTATTCAAACACATTGGAAATGATGCAATTTAATGCTTGCATATGTATTTCATACATATTATAATTTCCAATGTTCATGGGTATATGTGAAGGGTGTGGGTAAATATATGATTGAAGTGGGTAATAATGACATATGATTGATATGATTGGGTAATTGAATGAGGTATAATAATTATGATATATAATATCGTTATTAAGTAATGATATTATCTCCCCCTGACTAAGGTATGGCGATACTCGGTCCTAAGTGGTGATGTCATTAATGAAACATCAATGAAATTCATGGATTCATTAAGGGATGTACCCTACGAATTGCCTTAGTCGATTATTAGCTTCGAATGAGTAAAAAAATCAGTGGATTAAAACCGTGGATGGAATAAAAACACCATTGAATTACATCATGGATGGAGTAACAACACTTGTGAAGTAACAATATCGGTGAAGTGTTAGCACCAGTGCAGTAACAACATGGATAGAGTAGTAGCACCAGTGAAATAATATCATCAATAAAGTGTCAACACCAGTGGAGTAACATGGATAGAGTAACAGCAGAAATGAAGTAACATCATCGTTGAAGTGTTGGCATCAGTGGAGTAACAACATCGATAGAGTAATAGCACCAGTGAAGTAACAACATCGGTGAAGTTTCGACACCAATGGAGTAACATCGCCAGTGAAGTAACAACATTGGGGAAGTGTCAGCACTAGTGGACTAACAACATGGATGGATTAACGACACCAGTGAGGTAACAACATCGGTGAAGTGTGAGCACCAGTGGAGTAACAACATGGATGAAGTAATAACTCTAGTGAAGTAACAACACCAGTGAAGTATCAGCATTGATAGAGTAACAACAAGTAAAACTCAATTTTATTTATTATTAGTATTGTATGTATATACATATACATATATATATACATATACATATAAATATACATATACGTATACATATACATAGACACACACACACACACACACACATATATATATATATGTATGTATGTATGTATGTATGTATGTATGTATGTATGTATGTATGTATGTATGCAGATGAATACTTTTCTACACAAATGATTTCAAAACTAGAATCATCATAAATTTGTCTAAGGAAGGAGTCCTTAGAGTTCAGATGGTGATACAAGCTGAGACGATGTCCATTTGAAAGTAAAGGAGTATGTCCATCGTCTATTTTTATGATCTTAACAATTCCATTATCGAACACCATATCAAGTTCACTCATATGGACCCATCCATATTGAACAAAGCCTCCCTTTAAAATCCTTAATATATATATATATATATATATATATATATCTATGTATGTATGTATGTATGTATGTATGTATGTATGTATGTATTCAGATGAAGACTTTTCTGCACAAATGATTTCAAAACTAGAATCATCAAAAATTTGTCTAAGGAAGGAGTCCTTAGAGGTCGGACGGTGATACAAACTGAGACGATGTCCATTTGAAAGTAAAGGAGTATGTCCATCATCTATTTTGATGATCTTAACAATTCCATTATCAAACACCATATCAAGCTCATATGGACCCATCCATATTGAACAAAGCCTCCCTTTAAAATCCTTGAATCAGGAACCATAGAGCAATGCCCAATGACCTTTTTGAAACACGTTTTTCTTAATAAAATTGGCATGCCACATAGTTCGTTGTTGATGGATTTTGTTATTATTCTGTACAACTACCAAATATATCTCATCTAATTCATTTAGTTGATTCAGTCGATGTTTCTAGGTTGTAGTAGGGTATAAACCTACCTCAAAATTTGTTATGAGTGTTTTAACCTCACAATCTATCGAAGATAAAGGAAATTTTACACATACAAGTTCATATGGTGAAAACCGTATTGTGTTCTTCCATGTAGTTCTATATGCCCAAAGTTCTTCAGGAATTTTTTCACCTCAATCCCATCAATGGTTAGCCATAGTATTTTTAAGAATGTTTTCCAATACTTTATTTGTGCTCTCAACCTGACCATTCTCCTGTGGGTCATATGGAGATTTCACCTGATGTTTGATTCCATATTTTTCCATAAGAAATACTCTCAAATAATATGTAAAGTGTGCCCATCCATTTGAAATTATCTCCCTCGGGGCTCCATATCAAGCAAAAAAATTTTGAAACAAAAAGTATGAAATAGTTTTTTCAATGGATTTTGCAATGCCTTTGGCTTCCACCAATTTCTTCATGTAATCTATGAAGACCAAGATATGAAATTTATGGTGAGAAGGAGGATTAAACAACCCAAAAAAATCAATATCCCATTTCCTAAATAGATTAAGGACTAGTTGAGGTTATAGTGACATTTCATTTGATCGAATAGGCTGGCCCATTTATTGGTAGCTTTCACACCTCGAACATATTTTCTAACATCTTATAATATGGAGGGTGAGTAGTATCCCATATGAAACACCTTACGACTAGTAAATTTATTAGAGAAGTGCCCTCCTTAGGGTTCATAGTGGGCAGCCTTCAAAACATCATGGATCTCGTCTTCAGCTACACAATGTTGGATCTACTGATTTGGTCCAGTGTATAAGAGGTACCCAAGAAAATATAATATGGTAACATATTTGCTATCTAGGTTGAATGTTTATGAAGAAGATACACCTGTAGAATATATTTTGACTGGAGAAATCTCTACTTAAATATTTTTAAGTTCTTCTATAACGATAACAATTTCAGGTTCAGATTTTGGTTGGATAGTATCCTGAGTAGTAAAACTCATAATAGAATCTAATAATTGTTAGGTCAGGGAAGAAAAAAAATCAGGACTACTAATAAATCTACTAATAGTATCATATTTTGTTTCTTCTTTGAAGCAAAGAGCTTCCCAAATAATGATAAATGGTCTATTTTTTCATTTCCATGCTTAGATTGATCTATGAGGGAAGACTTTTGTGCTAAGGTAAATCCTGGTTTGGCTGATGCACTTTATTTTATACGAGAGTAGAGAAGAAGGTTTTTTGTTGGGTGTGGAGCCTGATTATCTTGTTTATTTTGTATCCCAGCGTTGGACCCCTGTACCTTAATGGGGCAGCAACGCCACTCGTAATTAAATGCTGCCTGGGAGGTCTAGGGGGGGCAACTGCCGAAGCTAAAAACATATGTAAAATTTCCTTGTAAAAGTATAGTAATTTCTAGTCAATATCGGTCATTCATTAGGCGAATGATCTGATGGTAGAAGTTATTTTTAGTTCAGGTTTTTTTTCCCTAGAAGGCAACCCATCGCTTGTATGAGGGCATTGTACTACGACTGTGTATCGTATATGTATTCTCAAAGCGAGAAATAGATAGGGAGACTATGAGAGAGAACAAAGGATATTATAGTGAATATGTTGTAGGTTGTGTCTCTTCATTTTGATGGATAATAGAAAGGAAGGACTAGCTGTTCGGGGTGGACGTAGCACAAAATTGGTGAACCACATATATCTCTGTCTCTCTGGTTTTATGTGTTTTATGTTCTTGTGTTTTCCTCATATTTAATTTGTTGAATTGCTCTGTAATATATAATTTTCTAACATTTTTTGTAATTTATCCATTTAATATCACCATGTTTCCTAATCAAAACCTAATGTAGGCATCGACTGTAGCGATCCATGGCCTTCCCAAGATCAAGCGATGCCCCCCAACTGGATATTGAGTGTGTATCACTAAGAGATCGATAGGGTATCTCCAAGAATCCACGAATATAGTTGCATCTTCCAATTTTCCTCTGAGCCTTACAGTAGATCAATCTGAAATTTCTAGAATCGTTGGAGCTAGTTTAAGATTACATAAACCCAGGGTGAGTACAATAGATGATGTTATAATGTTAATTGCAGCCCCAAGGTCTACTAGAAAATTTAAAATTTCAACCCATTTATTTGGACTATGATAATCGGGTTTCCTGGGTCACCATATTTGACGGGTATATTTTTTCCCAACATTATGTCTGACAAATTCCCCATGACATGAATGGTGGGAGACTCCTTTTGATTTCCTCCAGTATTTTTGGAGAAAAATTCTTTGAATCCGTAATTTCCCCAAAATATCAAATTCAGATTCAAGAATTTGTTTTCTCAAGGACATCCTCTCAGGATAAGGTGGGCTTGTTTTACTCCCTCATGTGACAAATGTTTTGGTGGAGGGTTGTTGTTCCACAGTAATTTGTGCCAAATTATACCTACTTTTCCCAGAGGGGTGGTTAAATTTTTGTTGTGATACTTCATCATCATTTTTCTCAACAATTATTGGTGAATTCTTTGGATTCACCAGTCATCCCTATCGAAGATGCAATTCATTACATTCTGAACTGGAAATACTATATGCAGGAAATTTTAGCATTTGAACCTATTGGAATCCCCTATTATTTGGATTCGGGTTGGGGTGGATGGGAAATTGAAGACAAGGAAGAGTGGTAGAAGAGGAATTTGATGGGAGTTGTAGTTCTTTTCTGACCTAGGCAGAGGAAGATGATTTGTAGGAAAAGGCAGTCCATGACAGTTATAATTCCAAGAAGGGACTCGACCAGGTTGAGGTGACTATGGTTTCCATGGTATAAGGTACTGGTAATATTGTGGCCATGGTAGAGAAGGAAATGGCGCAAGCTGAAACCAATAATAGTTGTTAAAATACTAAGAAGGGTCTTGATTCATAGATGCACTCGCATTATTTAGTCACTGCTGCCATGGATTATTTGGTCCCATAAAATTGAGTTGGTATGTTTCTTCAGCTATCCCCTGAATAACTAGCTTCAACCTATGTAGTGATGGACACATTCTTGTGAAGTGATTTCGCTCGCATATTACACAGGTTTTAACAACATTAACTGGACACTCCCGTAACGGGTGCTTCTTCCTACACTTGGGGTAGAATATGGCCATTTCTTTCCCAGATTCAATCTTCTTTTGTTTTTCTTGCAAAACATCCATGTCAGTCTTTAAATTGTCTATTAGGTTCCCAATTTATTCTTTTGTGATCACACTACTAGATGGTTTTTGAGTTCTGATATAAGCATATTGTGTTCCTTTCTTGTGCCTAGCGGCTCCTCATCAACATTTGATGCACAATTCATAGATTGTGTCGAAGTCTTCCTTTCAGATATCCCTTTCTTAATAAATTTAGAAATTATAGAGATTATTCTCTTAATGCACGAAGTAGGCTTATCTTCAAAATACCTTTATCCATATCATTGTGGCTTGATATTTGTAAACTATACTTAAAGTGTTCCACAAAGTCCTCCATATTCTCATCCTCATTTTTCATTATCTTAAAGATATGTTCTTTAATGTCCCAAGGCTTGTAGTAGTCTTGGTATTTATCAAGGAATATTTTAGAATTTCCTCCTAAACTCATAAACCATCATAATGATGTCCCCTTCAGAGTAGCAGGAAATATTTTTAATTTTTTAGCATTTTTGATGTAATCATACCCTCGGCAGACAATATCGAATTCAAATATAAATGTATCTAGATCCTCAAAAGCGAGGCCATGGAAGTTAGGTAACTTTTTCATAGGAATAGGTTTCATAGGTGCATCACCTCTAATGTCCACTATTCTCAATCCCTTTGTTTCTCAAGGCTGAGAAAGGAGACTGAAGGAGTTAACCTTAAATGAATATTTAGATTTGGTAGCTAACCCTACCAAACTAGAGAGGGCTCTCTCGATGTTAATTTCATAGTAAATTAAGTGACTGGAAAGAAAAATATCTTAGGCTAGATATAAGGTCAGTAATTTTGATTATGTTTTTTTTCTTTTTTACTAGATAGGAAGTGTTAGTCTAAAAACTAGGTCTAGGTTTCAAGTTCAGATTTCAAATGAAAAATTATATAGATGAAAGTGAGGTCAGGTAAGTATACATAGAAACACATTTATATTTTCATTGTGGTATAGGGTTGGAGAAAGGGGGAATCAGAATGAGCATATAACATGATTTTATTCATCAGAGGAAGTAGAATATATTTATGAAAATCTTATAAAATAGAGCACAAAAGTAAAAATTATTCTTATAGACTCATAATATCATCATATTGAAGCATACATGTGATTTCATCGAAGAAAAAAAATTCAATTTGATAGTAACACTGACAAAAACAATGCTAATAAGCATACCAATGGAGTCCCTACATTATAGTTGCAACATGTATTTGATTTCAATGTAAAAGATGTACATAAAGCTCCAGACTGCAATATCAACTATCCAAACTCTAAAATGACTTCATTTGGATTACATATAGAAAATATGGAATATTATATCACTATGGGTCAAAACCTGATCCAAAACACTTCATTAATGCACCTAATGAGTCATTAATTACAAGATCTCTCAACAATGAGGAGCATAAATGGGATTCATTAATCATAAAAAATCTCATGAGATGGTTGTTACCTAAAATCTTTGACCTTTTTCTACTGACACCTATCTAGAAATCCTCCTACATAGAAGCATAGCATGCCTCGCAGAAACGTAGCATGCTTTGATAGAAGTTTAGCATGAACTTGGAGGGGCTTTTGAGGTGACATTTATGCATATTTTTACTAATCTAAAGGTCGGATAAAGTATCCCTCAATGTCCTCTAGAAATTTAATAAACCTTGAAACTTGAAAAATTCCACCTGTAAGCCACCTAAAACTTCATTTTCCCAAAGCTACTCCAGAAGCGTAGCGTGGGCTGAAAAACAGTGGCAGAAGCATGAAAATTGAGGTTTTTTTTAGTTTCTCTTCAAATTTAGGAAGTGTGATGCAAAACCAGAACCAAATTTGGAATTTACTCATAAAAATCAATCCAACCATGTAAATTTGAGCCCCATTGGACCCTCTAAGAAAAAACATAGCATGGCCACGCTACACTTCTGTAAAAGTGAAATTGCCAAATTTTCCCAAAAATAAAAAAAAAAATACCAAAAATGCTCAAAAATTGTTGAAATTTTTTCCATAACATCCTTGAATGATTTTCTAGACAACTAGAGATTCCTCAGACAACAAATCCAAGTCTTCCTTGTTCTTTAGCTTAATTATGGTTTCTTTAAGCTTTTTCTTCAAATTCTTAACCTTGATTTTCGCAATTTGGTTCCTGGTGAGGTAGTGTCTCGCCATGTGCCTTTGGAGGTTGTTTTTTCTTTCTTATTTCTTCAATTATTTTCCCTTACCTTTCTATTAATACTTTTCCCTTACCTTTCTCTGCATGAAGCTCTTCCTTAGGCTCGCTTAGGAGCAACTTCTTCACCTTTAGTTGCATGTTTTCTTGTTGTAGGAATGTTATCATGAAATTTTCTCTCGAGAGACTTTCCTTGAGCTCTGCTATCTCTGCTTATTTTTTCACTGATTATCTCCTTCGCTAAATTTTTTTCCACCTACTCTACCATTTCAAACTCCGAAGGTGCTTGCTCCTCATGTTGCTACAAGGGTGACTCACTCTCATGCATAGGTGGTTGTTTCATAGTTTCTCCTAATACTTTCCTAGTTGTAGGTTCAGGTGAAAGCACACCTTTAGTGATCATAGGAGACAATACCAACCTTTTATCCTTCTCATAAGTTTGAGTGACTTCAACCCTTGCCATCTTTGGAACTGTTATCCTCCTATATTCTACAATATAACTAGGTGACTATGGATTTTCTACAATATTCTGAAAATAACATTCCTTGACTATCAGCTATTCTCAGAAATTTCACTACCTTCATTATCTTCATTAAACCTTTTTCACTATATCTCATTTTTCTTTCTCTAAATTACCCTACTGCCCTGAGAACTTGTGTTTTCCTAAGACTCTCATTCTCACATTTTTTCCCCTACCCAAAGACTCACTTTCATTTCTAAAACCCGCATTCACCCATACATTTTCATTCATTTCCTTTACTTTCTCAAAACAATGTAAAAAATCATTTTTACATTGTTTTAAGACCAAAGTTTTATTTTATTCAGGACCGATATTTTAATTAAACCCTATGTTAAATTAAAAAGGCCGACCCCTTTTTATTATGCCCTGCCTCCTTTTTTTTATTAAAACTTGTGTTTTAACAACCCACAAACCCTTTATATACTTTAGAGCCCCTGATTTAAAGTTTTAACCCTCCCGCACTTCATTAAACCTCTCATATAACCCTTCCCTCCTCTTTACAATAAGCACTTCCACTTATTTACTAACCCCCGACCTGCATTATAAAAATCCCCTCATAAACACTAGCCCCCTTTCTTTATCCTAAACCTTGCTATCATATGACTCGACCCCTCACCATACACTCAATCCCTCTGCCACGTATCCTTCTAGGCCCCACATTATTATAATTGTTCACTTCATCATTTTCTCAACCACCGTTGGAGCCATCTCTCGCGATCCAATGACCCACCTCGCATATCGCACATCCAAAAGTGTTGGGTTAATGAACCCAAACTTCATGAAATGGGTGGTATTCCCGCTATCCCCTCCCACCACATGGTGATCATTTTATGGCATCATGCGCCCCTCACCATTACCACTTACCACCTTCACCTCATGTGATAAACCGCTTTACATCCTCCACGCCTATTGCGAAAACCACCTTCCACCATAAACCAAAACCACTCCTCCATTCAAATATTCCAAAAGCATAGGCCTTTGAGATAAGCATCGTCTACCTATTAAAACCTCTGCAAATACTCCAAAAATACCCGATAAGCCCAAAAAAATGTATAAAATCCATAAACGTGGGATTTTAAATTAATAGTTGATTTTAAATGTGCAAGTGGTTGAGGTAGAAATGCAAGAATTGCATTTTTGAGGTCTAAAAAATGTCCATACAAAACCTTTGGGTGACGATCCAACGAGTTTTTTTCATCTAAATGGACCGGAAGTGTAATATCAAGCATAATCATAATGGATCATGACCATTGATGGTTATTCAAAACATTCCAAAGAAAACAAGAATTCGCAGTGACAGTTAGAGATCAAAAGAATAAAATATCAAACAAGGATCAAAGACAATCACAATTAATAACACAGACAAAGATATATGAAAATGAAGAAACATAGTCAGAGGAAAGGTTAAAGGGTTAATCACGAATTAAAGGTAAATGCAGAAATATTAGAGGAATTAAAGGAGAAAAAGTAGACTAAAGAAATTAGATAGAAAACAAGAGACAAATCCAAGTTTAAAAAGTCTTAATATGGGTTAAAGGATCAATCAAAGGCAGATTAACACAGAAGAAAGATTCGAATGCTAAGGAAAAACAACAATTACTTCTCATAAACACTTTGGACACCTACAACCTATTTCACTCAAATAAAGGCAACCACAATTATTAAAATAGTCAGAGATATTTTAAAGTAACTCAAAAGTTATTGTAAAGTTAATGAAAAGCCTTAAAATTCAAATATATCATAGAAGTTAGCTCAGCAGTTAAGTTAGGAGTTATTATTACAGTGAGTTAGTCACAGATGTTTTGCCTTGGGCCTTGAATGGTCTCAAAGGTCAAAATACATTGACTCTGTAATAAATACAAATCTAAAACCCTAGATTAGGGAAACCTCCTCATTTTGTAGTTGAATATTGCATGTAATATTCATTTCAAGTGTTTGTTGGTGAGTTGGTTGGCTTCTTGATTAAAGGATTGTCCGCTAGGCTAGATTTGATCAGACTCTGAGTTGCAGAGATTTGTTTCTCTGGAGTAATGTAGCTATTTTGGACATCAGTAATAAAAGCACGTTCACAGGATTCTTGAGCTATTTTAATGGTGAATTTATCCTTTTTTTCAATGTTTTCCTTATGTTTTCCAATTTTTCCATTATTTCTCTCATAAAGGAACATAAAATTTAGATTAAGATATGCTGCCTTGGCACCTTAATTATGTCTGCTTCCTTTCATCTTAATGTTTTCTTCTGCAAGGTCTGATTAGAGAATTATTAATTGCTCTCTAGTTCCACCTAGCTTATTGCCTTGCAAATGATTCAGTAGAGTCCAAGCAAAGAAGTCTATGGTTTTCACTGTCCTTTGCTCTTGCTTGAAATGTTATTTTTAAGGCCTTGTTTGAAGTTTACTTAGTAGAGTCCAGCCAAAGAATTCTATTGTTTTCCCTGTCCTTTGATTTGTGTTAAATTGTTTCTTTCAAGGTCTTTTAGTAGTTTAATTAAAGAAGATAGGTGTATCTTGCTCTTTAGTTTCACTCATTGTTGTCTTGAATGTTTTATTTGTCTGAAAGAAATTCTAGGATTGTTGGATTGTTGTCTTAAGGTTTTCTTACTAGAGTCTAGCCAAATAATTCTATGGTTTTC
This sequence comes from Pinus albicaulis, assembly GCA_034641835.2. Lineage (NCBI taxonomy): Eukaryota > Viridiplantae > Streptophyta > Pinopsida > Pinales > Pinaceae > Pinus > Pinus albicaulis. Next base: position 1,915,038,679 of record CM076575.1, read on the forward strand.
CCTGTCCTTTGGTTTGTCTTAAACAGTTACCTAAAAGGATTTTCTTGTTGAAGTAGATTTCAATGGTTCTTAATTTACCTTTAGTTTTTTTGATTTCACAACTTACTGTCATTTCATATTTCATCTAATCTAAGATATCCACTTGATATAGTTAGCTTGCCCTATGACAACACTTGTAGAGTTTCCGAACAATTAAATCCTTTTATGACTCCATAGCCCAATGGATTAATGTTTCCCACCATCTATCTATTCAAATGAAATACTAAATCACTTAATCACACAATCAATTAATCAACCAAACAAAACAAACAGTCCTATAACTTCATAACTAGCCTAAAATAAGAAAACATAAGCATAAAGATATATCATTTACAAACACATACATAGAGAGAGCCCTCTTTATGTCCAGGAATGGCAGGTCCTTGAACTCCATAGTGGTTTGATGTGGTTCCTTGCAGAGTTGGTCTTGCCAATCTTGCAAATCACAGGGAGCCAACATATTGGTGACCATACTGGGAAACTAAGTTATTAAACAACTTAATATTTCCTCATGAACTTAGATAACCTCATTTTAACTTATAGGAACCAAGTGTTAGCCAAGAATGGTACCTAGTTGCTGATGGTGGACAACAGCCAGCCATAAAACAATTAAAAATCATCCACCTAGTGACTCCATTGGTTTTCAGTAGGCCTGTTGATTCCACTGGTTTTATATAGACTCCACTGGGAAATTATTGAGAAATCCTGATATCATTAAACCTCAATAGAGCCCAGTCAAGAATACCTTGTGGATTAAATATTTCTTTCATAGATTGGTTTTCTTTTCAAAAATATTATAGACTCTCAACCTCTCTAAATTTTGGGTCCAAATTATGGCTTCTAGAAGAATTTGTACCAAATCCCATCCTGACCCAAAACCTCCTACAATAGTTGACAATCCTGAAAGTACCCTTAGGAAGTCTCCTATATCTAAAAGTCCAACTGTTAGCAGACCAATTCACAAAGCAAGTTCCCTACCTAAAAACCTTAAAAACTTACAGAATATCCTATCTGACTCACCCCTATAACAAAGCTTGTCAAGGACTAGATTTCAGAATTGGATAACCTCGATAATATTAGACTCATCTATCTTACAGTAGAATCCTATTTTACTAACTTAAACCCCCATTCATACACCCATTTTTCACCTTCCTCGAATTAACCCTGCACCTCCTTTATTTCCGCAACCACAAACCATGGCAGCATGGTATGCCCCACTAGTGTTACCATAACCTCTATTGCTTATACCACAGGACTACCAATATAAGATCCCAGACTTTGATGGAACTCATCCTACAACTTCTCAACAACATGTAGATAAGATGAATGATTCTTTTGATTACCAAGAAATAGAAGACGAGACTATGGAAATGAGAATGTTTGCCCAAATTTTAGGAGGAGAAGCCAAGAAACGGTTCAAAATCTTAGCCCCTAATAGAATCCATGAAGTCCCTACGCTTCATCAAGCATTCATAAATAAGTGGGAGACAAAGAAAAATCCTCTTCAAATCCTATCAGAGTATGAGAACCTCAAAATAAATGCATGAGAAACTGTTCAAGATTATTGCACTAGGTTCAATAGCATATATAATGCACTTCCTCCTCACATGAAACCCCCATAGGTTTTAACCGTAGTGAAATTCCCAGATGGTTTTGATCCAGAGATGGCTCATCAATTAAGAGAAAGAGAACCCCTTACATTAGAAGACATGCGAAGGGGAGCAGTAAGTGTAGAAGCCAATTTGATTGCCAAAAGGGCTAGAATGAGGATTGAAAAGAGGGTCACATAAAAGGAAGAACTTGTGGCCTAATCATCTGATACTAATATTGATAACCTTGTTATAACCATGGAAAGGATGATGGAGAGAATTAAGATAAATGAGAAAGCATACCCCGGAGAAAACCAAACAGTTCCTCAAAACAGAAATCAAAATTAGAACCAAAACCAAAACTTTAGGATAAATCCCCCTCAAATAAGAAAAAGAGAGAAAAGAGGTCCTGACCAGAAAATAAGGCCTCCTTTCCAAAAAAACTATGCTGATGAGGAGGACGAGGTGATTGAATAAATAGAGGAAATTCATATCAATCTAATGGGAGTAAATAATAAGGATATTGTTTTCCTCACTAAGAACAAGGCATATTTGCACCAAATGAGGAAGAAAGCCTAGAATATAAATACTATAAACAAGGTTTTGAAAATTCCATCATGTAAGTACATAGATAGTATGAACTTAGAAGAAAGAAAACCCAAGATACTCCCAAGAGAAAGAACTCTAAAATTTCTGCTAGGAATATCCTTGAAAATATTCCTAAAATGATAGCGAAAAACCAAAACATAGTGGTTGAAAGTTATGATAAAAAAAAAAAAAAAAATTAACCAATATAGTGGTGACCAAAGAAGCACTAGTAATCCAGCTAGTGCCCCTAGCAAAATTGTTTAAACTGAGTTCCCTAATAAAAATCAGCACGCTGAAATTGCTGTAAAAACAGTGTCTGATAAGACTGATTTGAACCCTTCAAAAACATAGACACCCTTCAATCTTGAAAGTGAAAATTCTAAGATTAAAATCTCCATACCTCTTACTAAATCATTTGCCCAAGATGTATATAGATCCCAAGTTTCAAAATATTTAAACATAGGAGAAAATGTTGATTCTGTAAATTTAAATGATAACAGACCTGAACTTTTGTTTGGACTAGAAGTAGAAGGTAAATTTCAAGAAAGGGGTGTCCCTCCAGTTTATTTCAGTTTGAACATTCATCACAAAATCCTTCACAATTTGACGTTAGACTCAGGAGCTTCACATAACCTCATGCCAAAGGTAGTAATGGAAATACTAGGCCTTGATATAACTAGACCATAAAAAGATTTATACTCTTTTGATTCTAGTAGAGTTAAATGTTTAGGCCTAATCAAATATATCTGTGTTAATTTAGCACAAATACCAGCCAAGAGCCTATTAATGGATATTGTAGTGGTTGGCATTCCTCCTAAATATGGCATGCTCCTTTCACACTCATGGGGAGCTAAACTTCAAGGTACCCTCCAAAGGGACATGACCTATGCTACCATACCTATCTTTAGTCAACCAAGAATATTATATAAGGAGACTCATATGAAATACATGGTTAGCAGTCAAGGAAAACCAGACAACTCCCCTCTTTATTCTATTCACACCGACCTTGATTCTTTTATCCTTTACAATGATGAAACTATTAATGAATAGGTAGTAGAAGATGAGAAAACATATAAAGAAGAAGAAGAAAAATAGGAGGGACAATTAGAGAATTTAGGCCAAAAAGAAAATGAAAAACATAATAGACTACATAGTGGTAGCCACAATTACCAACATAATGACAAACTTGAAATGGAACCTCTTTGGAGTATGAGTTTTGATGGTTCTTGTGGTAAAACTAATTCAGGAGCAGGTGTTTGGGTGCACAACACTAAGAATAACTAGGTGGAAGGCAACTCATATAATCTAAGCTTTCAATGTACAAATAACATAGTATAATATGAGGCATTCCTCCTAGGTCTACAATTACTCAAAAAACTAGGAGCCAAAATGATTTCTGTCCATAAGGATTCTGAGCTAGTCATCAAGCAATAAGGGAGAATATCCATCTAAAAATCCTAGACTAAGAGCATATAGAAATGATTTCCTTGACCTCCTAAAAACTTTCCAAGAATATGATATTACCTTTTTCCCAATAAATGAAAGCATCTTTGCGAATGGTCTAGCATTTGCAGCGAATACTTGTCAAAAACCTTATCATAACAAAGAATACATAGTACAAGTCAAATATAGACCACTGGTCCCTAAAAATATAAAATATTGGCAATTTTTTGAAGGAGATAAACAGATTGATGATTTCCTGTAATCCAGAAATGAGTTTGAAATACCAAATGCAGACTCAAATCATAAAGAAGACTGCTCTATTGAGGGAAAAACTTACAAAAAAGAACCTCATGATCAGGCTGATATAAATCTATTAGAAAAGGGACACCCACATGAGACCAAACTGTGCACAAATTCAAAAAAATAATATTTTGAAGTGCCACAGTCCAGGGATAATAATTTTCCAAAGGGACTGGTTCCCCTAGAAGAAATTTTTTATTTTAATGGTGTGGCTAAAAGGCCAAAGATGGAATCCACTGAAGCTGAAGTAGAAGAATGCAATATAGGCAGTAAAGAAGAACCCAAAATGATAAAACTATCCAAAACACTACTAACTCATATAAAACAGAAATATCTTGAGCTTTTCAGAGAATTTAGCGATGTTTTTTCTTGGATCTGTGAGGACATGAAATCCTATGACACTAAGATCATCCAGCATAAGATCACTCTCAAAGAAAACCAGAAGACCTTTAGGCATAAATTGTGCAGAATAAATGCTGTACAACTACCACTGGTTGAGAAAGAAATTAAGAAAATGTATGATGCTGGAATAATAGTCCCTCTGAGATACTCAGAATGGGTTTCAAAGCTTGCATTAGTGAGGAAGAAAATAGGAGAAATTAGGTTATGCATAGACTTCAGAAATTTAAACAAAGCCTCCTTAAAACACAACTACCCTTTACCAAAAATGGATCACATTTTACAAAGGGTAATAGGCTCCAAAATAATTTCTCTGCTAGATGGCTTTTCAGGGTACAATCAGGTGCTAGTACACCCAGATGATTAACACAAGACAGCTTTCACTACACCTTGGGGAACCTTCATGTATGTTAAAATTACTTTTGGGTTAATGAATGTTGGTGCGACTTTTCAAAGAGCCATGGATATTGCCTTCTCTGAAGAAATAAGTTACTTCATTGTGACATATCTTGATGGCATCACTTTTTATTCAAAAACTGATGAAGAACACCTAAGTCACTTAAGAAAAGTCTTTGAAAAGTGCAGAAAATATGGTTTGTCTTTGAATCCCAAGAAAACTTTGTTTGGTATTCAAGAAGGAAAACTTGTAGGTCAGACCATATCTAAAGAAGGAATAAATATTGACTCAAAGAGGATTGAAGGAACAATGCAAATAAGCCATCAAAGAGCTGCAATCCTTCATTGGAAAGATAAATTTCTTAAGAAGGTTCATACCAAACCTTGTAGAACTCCTAAGAAACATTAGTAACTAGATAAAAAGAGAAACATGAGATAAATGGACCATATAAGCGAGAAAATCCTTTGACTTGGTAAAACAAGCTCTTACCCAAACACCAATTCTTATCAGCTCTGATTTTACCAAAGATTTATTCATTTTCTCTTTTGCATCAGAACACACAGTTGTTGTTGTCTTACTGTAGAAAAATATAAAAGGGCAAGATTAGCCCATATCATTTTTCAGCAAGGCACTAAGAGATGCACCTCTGAAATATAACATAATGGAAAAACAGGCTTTTTCCTTAATTAAGGCATTGAAGTGTTTCACAGTATATATTCTGCACTCACACATCATTGCATTTATGCCTCACACAGTGGTTAAATACATCTTGACAGAAGATCCTGATGGAAAAATAGGTAATTGGATTGTTGTCATATTAGAATATGATCTGGAAATCAAGCCCACGAAGCTAATCAAAGGGTAAGGATTGGTAAACTCATGGCTAAACAAATTTTCAAGCACTGGACATAAATATGATTAATGCATTAGATGAACAAGAGGAGTTGGCAACTCCACCTATTGAGGAGAAATTTTTGAACTCATCTTGGTATGCTGATATATTATATGTGCCTTTTAATATGAATGTTCCTCCTATTTTGTCCAAAACAAAGGCTATATTCTTGAAATTAAAAGATGTGAATTTCGGCATTCTAGATAAAGTTTTATATTGGAAAAATGCTTGTGGTGAATTGCTTAAATGTTTGCCTAAAGAAGATGTAGATAGGTTATGCATGATTTTCATGAAGGAGAATGTGGATGCCACCTCTATTGGAAAACCACTGTCAATAAAATCCTCAAAGCTGGTTACTATTTGCCCACCCTCTTTCAAGCTATCCATAAAATGATAGTTGCCTGTCATAAATGTCAAATCTTTGAGGGAAAAGTAAAATTGTTGCCATTAACTTTACAACCAATTTCTATTGCAGCTCCTTTTCAACAATGGGGCCTTGATTTTATTGAAGAAATCCACCCTACCTCCTCAGCCTAGCACAAATGGATCCTTACTACAATTTATTATTTTACAAAGTGGATAGAGGCCATTCCTTCTAGGACTGCCATAGACTCATTAATTATCAAATTTCTTGAAAACCACATTTTCTCTAGATTTGGTTGTACTAGAAAAATCATTACTGAAAATGCTGCTGCCTCTAGATCCCATAAAATGGTGGAATTTTTCCACAGATATCAGATTAAAATGGGACATTCTACAACTTATTACCCTCAAGGTAATGGCTTGGCTGAATCCTCAAACAAAAGCCTGATAAACATCATCAAAATGTTGTTGGAATAGAGTAAGAAGTCATGGCACAACAAATTAGTACATGTACTTTGGGTAGATAGATTAAAAAATAAAAAGTCAATTGGTATGCCACACTATCAGCTAGTGTATGGAGCAGATGCAGTTTTCCCAACAAGCGTTGGAGTGCCAGTGATGAAGCTCATTCAAGAGGTACAGTTTGAAGAAAATGACATGCAAAGAAGAATAAATCAGATTTTCCAGTTGCAGCAAACTAGAGAAGAAGTGTATAACAAAACATAGAAAATACAATAAAACATCAAGAAGCTCTTTGATAGGAGGACCAAGGAAAATGATTTTAGCATAAGAGACAAGGTGTTGAAGTGGGATTCAGGGAGGGAGGACAAAGGAAAGCATGGAAAATTTGACAATCTATGGAAAGGTCCATACATCATCCATTCTGCAAGAGGTAATAATGCATTCTTCCTACAATAAATGGATGGAATAGAACTATTTGAAGGTCCTACCAATGGCAGGATGCTCAAGCATTATTTCAGTTTAAAATCTTAGTTTAAAGATTTGTTCGTTATATATAACATTTCTAACATAAAATCTCAGAAAAAAAAAACAAAAAAAGAAAGAAAAGAGGGTATTTAAAAAGAAAAGGTAAAGTCCCATACCAAAAAAGAATATCTATGAAAGTGTGTAAGTCCAAAATGTGACTACTCTTGAAATGGAATTCTTGGTCAATCATATAGCCTAACCATGATTGAAAAAATTTTGAATTTTTGTTGATAAGTTAGAAAATGAAGATTTCCCAAACTGTTTAAACTTGGTTTATTAGTAGGTAGATACAAAAAATATATTGGTTCCAAAGCATAATCTGAACCAAACAGAAAAGAAAGGGATGAATGAAAATTTCCAGATTATAGCTCTTAGTTTAGTTTTACTTTTTGCAAAAATAAAATCTGTGTGCAGCTTGTACAAAATGCCACAGTTCATGACAATCAAACTACTTAATCTTGATTTGGTCATACTTTGAATTTCATGTTGATAGATTAGACAATGAAAATATCTTAAACTATCTAATCTTGATAGATAAGTAGATTAGGTAGATAATAAAATAGCTCATCAGTCTAATCTAAGCCTTTGGATGATATAAGGGTAGAAATAAATAGTTTTTTCTTTCAAAAGAAAATTTATGTCAAGGGTTTGCCAGTCTAAATGCACCCAAATGAAGAAAAAATGCTAGAATATAATGATGGGTAGGTAGAATTGAGTTGGAGGAAGCATGGTTGTTAATGTTTAAGGTCACATTTACAAAGAACAGTAGCAAAACAACAATTGCAGAATGAGAAATCTGCCAAGTGCATACAAGGCACTGATCTACAAACTCTAGAGATCTGACTTTGAGGTTCTTGACACCTCCTAAAGGAGTTGCCTTCCTGAGTTGGAGCCACTGTTATCCTCATGTATTCTACAGTATCACTAGGTGACTTTGGATTTTCTACAATCTGCTGAAAATGACATTCCTTCACTATCATCTATTCTTAGAAATCTCACTGCCTTCATTATCTTCATTAAATATTTTTCACTATATCTCATTATGATTTCTCTAACTTACCCTCCTTGCCTGTGAAATTTTGTTTTCCTAATACTCTCATTCTCACCTTTTATCCCCTACCCAAAGACTCACTTTCATTTCTAAAAACCCCATTCACCCCTACCTTTTCATTAATTTCCTTTACTTTCTCAAAACAATGTAAGAAATCCTTTTTACATTGTTTTAAGACCAAAGTTTTATTTTATTCGGGACTCATATTTTAGTTAAACCCTATGTTAAATTAAAACGCTTCTTCATTATGCCTTGCCTCATTTTTTTATTAAAACCTATGTTTTAATGACCCACAAACCCTTTATATACTTTAGAGCCCCTGCATTAAAGTTTTAACCCTCCCACACATCATTGACCCTCTCATACAACCCTGCAATCCTCTTTACAATAAGCACCTCCACTTATTTATTAACCCCTGGCCCACATTATAAATAGCCCCACATAAACACTAGCCCCTTTGCTTTATCCTAAACCCCGCTATCATATGACTTGACCCCTCACCATACGTTCAAGCCCTATGCCACGTATTCTTCCAGGCCCCACATTATTATAACTCACTGTTTCATCGTTTCCATGACCACCGTTGGATCAATCACTTGCGATCCAACAACCCACATCACATATCGCACGTCCAACAACACGAAGGTTAATGAACCCAAACCTCATGAAATGGGAGGTATTCCCGCTACCCCCTCCCACCACATGGCGCTCGTTCTATGGATTTTCACGCCCCTCACCATTACCACTTACCACCTTCGCCTCGTGCGACAAACTACTTTACATCCTCCACGCCTATTACGAAAACCACCTTCTGCTTCCCATAATAAACCAAAACCACTCCTCCATTCAAACATTCGAAAGACCTTCTCCTTTTCGATAAGCCCCGTCCACCTATTAAAACCTCTGAAAACGCTCCAAAGAGACCCGATAAGACCAAACAAATGCATAAAATCCATAAATATAGGTTTTTAAATTAACATATGATTTTAAATGCCCAAGTGGTCGAGCTAGAAATGTATGAATTGCATTTCTGAGGTCCAAAAAATGTTCAAACAAAACCTCTGGGTGACAATCCAGCGAGTTTTGTTCATCTAAAGGGACCGAGATCGTAAAATCAAGAATAATCATCAATGGATCATGACCATTGATGGTTATTTAAAACATTCCAAAGGCAGCAAGAATTCGTAGTGACAATCAGAGATCAAATGAATAAAATATCAAACAAGGATCAAAGACAAAATAGTTAATAATGCAGACAGAGATACATGAAAATGAAGAAACACAGTCAGAGGAAGGGTTAAAGGGTTAATCACAGATTAAAGGAAAATGCAGAAATATTAGAGGAATTAAAGGAAAAAAAGAAGAATAAAGCAATTAGATAGAAAACAAGAGACAAATCCAAGTTTAAAAGGCTTAATCAGGGTTAAAGGATAAATCAAAGGAATATTAACATAGAAGATAGATCCGAATGCTAAAGAAAAACAAAAATTACTTCTCATAAACACTTTGGACACCTACAACCTATTTCACTCAAATAAGGGAAACCATAGTTATTAAAAAAATCAAAGATATTTTAAAGTAACTTAGAAGTTATTGTAGAGTTAATGAAAAGCCTTAAAAGTCAAATATATCACAGAAGTTATTTCAGCGGTTAAGTTAGGAGTTATTATTACAGTGAGTCAGTCACATATATTTTGCCTTGGGCCTTGCATGGTCTCAAAGGTAAAAATACATTGACTCTCTAATAAATACAAATATGAAACCCTAGCTTAGGGAAACCTCCTCATTTTTCAGTTAAATACTGCATGTAATATTCATTTCTAGTTTTGGTTAGTGAGTTAGTTGGTTGCTTGATTAAAGGATTGTCTTCTAGGCTAGATTTGATCAGACTATGAGTTGCAGAGATTTGTTTCTTTGGAGTAATGTAACTGTTTTGGACATCAGTAATACAAGCACGTTCATAGGATTCTTGAGATATGTTAATGGTGAAGTTATCCTTCTTTTTCAACGTTTTCCTTCTTTTTTCCATTTTGTCCATTATTTCTTTGATAAAGGAACATAAAATTTAGATTAAGATATGCTACCTTGGCACCGTTATTCTGTATGCTTCCTTTCATCTTAATGTTTTCTTCTGCAAGGTCTGATTAGAGAATTCTTAATTGCTCTCTAGTTCCACCTAGCTTTTTACCTTGGAAATTATTCGGTATATTCCAGCCAAATAAGTCTATGGTTTTCCCTGTCCTTTGGTCTTGCTTGAAATGTTATTTTTAAGGCCTTCTTTGAATTTTACTTAGTAGAGTCCATCCAAATAATTCTATGGTTTTCCCTATCCTTTGGTTTGTCTTAAAATATTTCTTTCAAGGTTTTTTAGTAGTTTAATTAAAGAAGACAAGTGTATCTTTCTCTTTAGTTTCACTCATTGTTGTCTTCAATGTTTTCTTTGACTGAAAGTAATTCTAGGATTTTTGGATTGTTGTCTTAAGGTTTGCTTACTAGATTATAGCCAAAGACGTTTATGGTTTTCCCTTTCCTTTCATTTGTCTTAAACATTTACCTAAAAGGCTTTTCTTGTTGAACTAGATTTAAAGGATTCTTAACTGACCTTTAGTTTTTCTAATTTTACAACTTACTGTCATTTCATATCTCATCTAATCTAAGAGATCCACTTGATATAGTTAGCTTTCCCTATGAAAACCCTTGTAGATTTTATGAACAATTAAATCCTTTTTTATGACTCCATAGCCCAATGGATTAATGTTTCCCACCGTCTATCTATTGAACTGAAAGACTCAATCACTTAATCACACAATTAATTAATCAACCAAACAAAACAAACAGTCATAGAACTTCATAACTAGCCTAAAATCAGAAAACATAAGCATAAAGATATATCATTTATAAACAAATACATAGTGAGAGCCCTCTCTGATTCCAAGAAGGTTAGGCCCTTGGACTCCAAAGTGGTTTTATGTGGTTCCTTGTAGAGTTTTTCTTGCCAATCTTGCAAATCACGGGGAGCCAACAGGAACCTCTATTGGTCTACTTGAAGAGTCAACCTCCTGTGGCTTTGATAATGCTGATGGTATTCTTTGAATAGTAGGTGGATTAATGGTGGGAATAGAAGAAAATTATTTCATGAATGTTTCCTTGGACATATTGTTTTCTAATATTTGATGTAAGGCTATAACCTTGACCAAACCATGGTGGAACAAACTATCTTGGTGATCCTTGCCTTTTCTCTATTCTTTTTCAGTCATTTTGACTAGACTTTTGAATAGATAATGAGGCAAGTTCAATGGATTGGTTGCACTGAAATGCATTTATACCCTTATGTGGTACTAATATAATCTTGAGAGCCTCCCTTGACATGTAAAATACATCATGATCAGCTTCATTAAAGGAGCATACATGTCAAGTAAATGTTTGAAGGGAAAGATGTGTTCAACAATGTCTTTGTAAGGTGGTTTTAAGAAACTTTTATAGTTCTCAATGTCCAAACCCATCCCTTTGAACCATATTTATCCATGGTTTGGGATACCTGTTTTTGAGGTGATAGAATCTGCTGATATGGTGAATTCAACTCCTACTATGTTAGCCTTATCTCTCCTAAAACGGGTGGAAAAGAGGCTTATCAATTGAGCATGATATCCTACCTCTTGAATTATTTCACAAAATATTAATAAACCAATGTCGTCAAAGGATTTCTTGGTATATGGGGAAGAATTTATCTGCCAGAGATTGGATGGATTAAATATGGAATGATGACGTCCCTTGTAATACTTTCTCTTCTCACCTTCAATGTTGTTTGTTAGAAAAAATAAACCCTAGCTTGATGTGAAGGAAAGGGAGGGTGAAAATTAGGAATAAGGGGAGAGTGATGTAGAGAGTTTAAGGATAGAAATGAGAGGGATTGGAGCTAGGTCAAATTCCCTAAAAATTTTGAGAGATATGCTGGTAAGTTATCAACACAGTGTAGCTGAAATTTTCTGAAATGGGAAAGGAAAGGACGGAAAAAGGACCAAAGAAAGAGCTGAATTAGTATCTCTACAAAAAAATAGTGAGGATTTATGGTTTGAGTTAAAATTTGATAAAAGAGATGTATGCATGATAAGGAATTATTTGGTAAGGTGTATGAGTTGCATGCAGAGGTTTATAGGTGATGAAACTAGGGGTTTTCTTACTGAAGCAAGCCAAACATCAATGAAATCCAAAACATAGTTGAGAACCCTAGAACAGGGAATCCACCTTTCACTACAAGAAAAAAGCACATTGGTGAGGGGCGAAAATGGTCACCATAAGCTCATTGGTGAGGGTCAAAAGAGCCTTCGTCACCAAAAACTGAACGTCACCAAAGGTGGTGTCGCCGAAAGTATAGGTGTTATGGTGACATTCAATGTCCGTCACCAATAATAATTTATAGTGACGGATAGTGACCGTCACCATTTCATATGAGCAATGGTGACGGACAATAGCCTCCGTCACCAAAAAATTGAATGTCACCAAAGGTGGCGTCGCCGAAAGTATAGGTGTTGTGGTGACATTCAAGGTCCATCACCAATACTGATTTATAGTGACGGATAGTGACTGTCACCATTTCATATGAGCAATGGTGATGGACAATAGCCACCATCACCAAAAAACTGAACGTCACCAAAGGTGGCGTCGCCGAAAGTATGTGTTGTGGTGACATTCAAGGTCTTTCACGAATATTAATTACAATGACGGATAGTGACCGTCACCATTTCATATGAACAGCAATGATTTTTTGTGATGGACCTTTCATGGCGTATTGAGTTGCATATGCGCAGCGGTGCGTTGTTCGTCACCATAAACTGTTGATGACATCAAATTCTGCTCGCAAGCAGCAAACTATAATGACAACCGGTGGCCCTGCTGCTTTCATATAAACAACAACGATTTGGTAGCGGACCTTTAATGGTGGTCACTATTGATGCATATATATGGTGGCGTTGATGACGTCACCATTCATATTTTAGATTGACGGTCACCATAAACTCATTGGTGATGGTCAAAAGAGCATCCGTCACCAAAAACTGATCTTCTTCATTCCCTACATATGAATATTAGGGCACGATGGAATCGAACCACCAACCTCCTGCTTTTAAAGCAGGTGCTCTTCCATTGAGCTAGCACCCTTTAAAGAACTAGAATCCAGTGCACAAATATACAGATCAGGATTGAAAAAGTTTGCGGATACTATGATATGAATTGCCAAGTTAATCATCTAAAGTCTGAAGTGGTGTATATCTACATAGAGAGAAAGTAAAAGAAAGGAAGCTAAATTGGAGATTTACCTTCCTATTCTTAGTATTCAAAAGAAAGTAATATATATATATATATATATATATTTCAAGTGAATATGAAGTAAGAAGCAGTGTCTTGACTAAAGCAAGGAAAATAGAAGCAGAAACCAAGTTCTCTAAATGTTGAAGCAGATCAGTGTAAGACGATGAAAATATAAAGGATTAGCATTGGAAGTAGCGAAAGAAGCAGTAGTGAGGTCTTGGAAGCATTCATAGGTCAAGGGTCTAAGTCTTAGTCATGGTACTTGTCATTTGAAGATCTATAAGAAAAATTTCTCGTGGGTTTTCCTCTCCAAGAGGGAGAGGTTTTGCCCTCACTCTAGGAGCCTAAATTTGTGTCTTTTGTATTTTGGTAATTGACTTAATGAAAGACTAAATAAGCTAAGAAAGAGAAGACATAAGTAACTCAAGTAAACTCACAAGTAATTATCAAGAAGAGAATTTGAATTAATCTCCGGCCCTATTTGTATTTTGGTAATTGACTTGATGAAAGACTAAATAAGCTAAGAAAGAGAAGACATAAGTAACTCAAATAAACTCACAAGTAATTATCAAGAAGAGAATTTGAATTAATCTCCGGCCCTACAAATTCTCAACACATAGATCACCTTGTTGAAAGTTGAAACACCAAACCATCCATTACCAAAATACAAAAGACACAAAGTTAGGCTCCTAGAGTGAGGGAAAAACCTCTCCCATGAAAGACTAAATAAGCTAAGAAAGAGAAGACATAAGTAACTCAAGTAAACTCACAAGTAATCATCAATAAGAGAATTTGAATTAGTCTCCAGCCCTACAAATTCTCAAAACATAGATCACCTTGTTGAAAGTTGAAACACCAAACCATCCATTTTTGTTGTTTAAGGTTTTTCATGTGTAGCTATATTTTCCTTTTGAATGGGAGGGCATCACAAAAACATACTTTCCCTAGTATTATCTTGAGTATAGATAAGACCTTCTCCAACAATAAAGGCTAATAGACGTATACTAGTTTCCCTGAGTTCTAAATCTACACCTTGCATAATAGTCATGTCACTTGGTTCTTTGCAAGATGGCACATAAGAGTAATGGGTAAGGAACCTTGCATAACATTTAGTCATGTCACTTGGTTCTTTGCAAGATGGCACATAAGAGTAATGGGTAAGTAAGATTTCATCGACTCACATAATAAGCTTGAAAATTGCCACAAATATCTTGGATTTCTTCCATAAAGAATTCAATCTCTAGAGCAGTTGATTGTCAATATTGGCACAGCTACATAAGTAGAACTACAAAAGTTCATATTTCACTATTATTAATTCAATTGCAACTGTTCTTTCTCTTGATAACTCAATTGCAACTGTTCTTTCATAGAAGATGTAGATACAAGCCCTTCCAAGGCACTGAACCCCTAAACACCACACTACTCGGCCACAAGGAAGGCACATCCCATGGAACCTATGGAATGCTTCCCTCTCCACCATCATTTCTAATGACCAGTGTCCTACCTATATTTTGTGAGTGTTAGTTTTTCAAACACTTCTGGAGACATATAGATGATCAATGTTCAGTTCTGCTTCCAGGAAAGATTCATTGGTGTTCTACATCTTTTGGAGATTGTCAATCTCTAGTTCGTATTGCCCTCTTTGGGATATGGCAGTCCTTACAGAGTTTGGAATTATTTAATCTATGGAAGATTTATGTTTTTCACCATGAGGATAGCTCATTCTATGCTTATGTTCTGTGGAGGGATAAGGTATACCATCAGCGTTTGGCCAAAGACACTACTGACCAAAGATGCCCAATGTTTAGATCCCATTGTTTATTTTTATATGGTCTTATATTTTGATAAGAGTTTATGATCTCCACTTTTTTCTCTACTGTTTTTGAATAATTTCTAAAAATATAAGACATGTTTTCCAAAAAAAAGAAAAAGAATTACAAAGTCCATCCTTACCTGGTATTACCATCAATTTCATATAGCAGAATTAAAGAAAACTAAGATGGGGAAAAGGAGAATACGTGAACACCAATGGCATATGATTCTAATTTTAGCATGGATAGGTCAGATTCATATCTATATATGGATATTCAACAGCTAAACTGTAGTTTTCTTCTGTATTTTTCAACAAATTAAATGTGATACAAAACTTTGTACGAGTTTTTATCCCAGCACAATGTTAGGGAAGTGTAATGGAATAAGAAAGGTAAAGTTTCGAACCTGCATGCGTTCATACTAATAGGTGGAGATTGAAACCTGTAGACATTCTTAATGCATATTTTCCATTTTGGCATTGTCCATTATTCCAAACCCAACCTAGAATTCTGATAATAGTGACTAGTACAACTTGCTAGTATATACTACAGACCCATGTCAAATAATGGTGACAATACAAAACTTAAAAATATGCAAGTACATGTTTTAAGGTCATTGGGGTCTGCATCCTATCTCTACATAATGGACATATTTTAATTAGTGTGCTCCAAGGAAGAGATAAAATCTCCTTGAGATCTACACCCTATCGCTAGATTGCATGCACCCTTCTTAAATAGACTTCAGAGTAGGTCAAAATTAGCAAACTACTTAAATGAATTTAAAACTAACACTTGCAAAGTGCATGCACCCTATTAGACATGGAAAACACATGCAAATTGCTGAGAATAGATTGTTAAGAACAGAGCAACAATCCAATCTATAAGATTGATCACTCCCTCACAATTAAAGTGCCATACTGTTGAATTTGGAAAGAGGAAGTGTGCCCCTCACTATCCTGTCGAAATTCTACAACTAAAGCACTCATACCTCATTCATACATGTGCCAAGGAGTACCACATGTGCAACCAGATTGTAAAAGACTATCCAAGGTACAATATTTTAATACTACCTCTTATTGAGAAAATTGTTCTCCACCCATCGAAGTCTCCCCATGAATATCTTGAAATTCCCTTGGCCAAGGACTTAGTCAAGATATTTGCAACCTATCTGAATGTACTCTAGATCAATTGCTCCCTTCTAAAACATGTTCCCAACAAATGGTACCTGATTTTAATGTGCTTGGAGCAATCATGGAATATTGGACTATCATAGAGTTCGACACAATTTTAATTGTCACAATTAACCCAAGTGGGCTCCAACATCTCACATGTTAGTGCTGCAATCAACTTGTGAAGCCATATATGGCTTTACAACTAGTAGTGTTGATTGCAATGTACTCTGTCTCTTCTAAACTCAATCGCACTAAATGTTGCTTCCTAGTCAACCAGAAAATTGTTTCTAAACCCAAATTGAAGCAACACCAGAAAGTACTCTTCCTATCACTTGCATCTCCTACACAATAAAAATCAGTAAATCCATGCTGCATCAACTCACCATCTCTTGCATATTTCAAACCATATTGTTTTGTACCCTAAAAATATCAAAGAACATGTTTTGCAACTACCCTATGAATATACCTCAGATCAACTGTGAACTAGATCAAGGTGTTCACTATGAAACATACATCAAGTTTGATGTTACATCAAGTATCTAATAAATTGTCTATACATCAAAGGATCTACCATATCTGAGTTCAAGTGAGCATGCAACCTAGAATTGGCATCATTGGGGTGACCATGGATTTACAAACAATCATTTGGAATCTTTTCAAGGTCTCAAGCATGTACTTTCCATGCCAAAGGAAAACCTCACTTGTACTTGGCCACACCTCTAGACCCAAGAAACAATACATCAAACCAATGACTTTCATATTTAAATACTCATTCCTACTGGGTATGTGTTATATGCAGACACTGGAAGCTCTACGAAATGAAAAAGATCGATATTGCCAGCTTCCTCTACTCTTTCAATTGTTGCTTTTGCTTGCCTTCACAAAAAATTCAAAATTAGAAAATTTATTATGAACACTTGTAAGGAAACCAAATGTGAGTATTTCGTAAAGGAAGCAGTGATATTTTCTGATTTAGCTTCACCCTTTACCAAGAATAATGACAAAATGTTTGTTCCAAGATCAAGTGCAAATTATTACAATGCTATCCACCATTTTCTTTTAGCCATAGATCCCCTTGTTGAAACACCAAACCATCCATTTTTGTTGTTTAAGGTTTTTCATGTGCACCTATATTTTCCTTTTAAATGGGAGGGCATTGCAAAAACATACTTTCCCTAGTATTATCTTGAGTATAGATAAGACCTTCTCCAACAATAAAGGCTAATAGATGTATACTAGTTTCCATGAGTTCTAAATCTACACATTGCATAACATGTAGTCATGTCACTCGGTTCTTTGCAAGATGGCACATAAGAGTAATGGCATGCTCTGTTTCTCATAATGCAACAAGAGAATTCTAGGGTCTTTATGTTATGTTATTTTCCTACAAAGTGCATCGGTTGGAAGGTCAGCAACATACAATGCACACAAGATATAATCTTTTTCGGAAAAAATAAAAATAAAAAATAAAATGGCAATGCATTGTCTAGAACTGAAACAACAGTAGCATTTTCCCCATTATAATTCACCCTCATTGTTACAACTGCTAGCCCTAAACCCCATAACCCATCACACTGTCTATCTTTATGCCATACAGAGAATGGACCCTCTCTATCTCTAAAGCCCGATGAAAGTTCATCCCTTAGGAAGTGATTAAATGTTGACAAGCTTGAAAAAATCCCAGCAAACTGCAATATCTCAACACCTCCTCTAACACATGCTAAATATAAACGTAAATTCAGGATTGCAAGAGCTTAATCTCTCCAAATATCATGTCGAAGCTGACTAATTACACACTTTGCGGGAAAATTCTTTTGAAAAACAGGAACCCATGTACTAGATGCAAGGAAACCTTTTAAGAGCATATCAATTACAACTAAAGGTATGTTTGCAACATTATTTTTTTCAACACAACTGCAAAGAACAGGAAAAAATCCCAAACTCATAAGAGAGACATCAGAAAGGACATCTCCCACATTCTTCCTATCTTTGACTCTCCATTTTCCTAGTACTTTTTATGTTGAGAATGAATAATATCTAATGGCTTGATATACATCAATGATCTTAGGCTTGTGATCACTATTTTGATCTCCTTTGCATAAAGTGTTGAAGTTTGCATCTTATTTGTTATTGATACTATACAGCTGGACATCCATCTCACAAAAATTATCAAAATTTGGGCCTATTTAAAGAGAAAATTTAGCATGTAATTTGTTGGGTCGCCAAGGGGGGCTAACACCTGCATTGATAACAGATAATTGAAAATATCTTCAACACACAAACCTATTGATTCTTCTGACAAGGCTGCATTTAGGTTTATTGATCCCAACTGCATCCCCTATCCAACAAGACACAATATGAGGTCCTATAAGCAGAAGGATAAGCACCAAAACGGACTGAACCGAAAATGTTATACCATAAACAAGGAAAGTAGGTAGAGTCTAGATACATAACAAGCACATAAATTGTTTTGGATAAGTATGATAGTTCTCAAGCACGAATGAACTTACAACCTTTTTGTCGAATATTGACAAGGCTCACACAGTAATCAACGCTTTTAAGGCATTCACCTAAAAATATGCAAGACAAGAGGCCTTGTTTAAACTTTACACAACTAAATATTTCTAGTGTCTTTTTTGCTGCAGCTGTGAACCCTTTGTCTTCAGAGTGAGACCACCACCCTATACCCAATTCTATTTCAAGGGATTTGGTATCATAAATATACTTATCTTCACATAATGAATGAAGCTCATGCTATCTGAAGTCTTCATCAAGACTTACTGATCTTGTTTTGTTACATTCATAGTGGTGTCAAATGTTGTTGAACTTCATTAAATATTTTGTCTTTGCAATTCCAGCTGCAAGAGCACCTCTACCAATTTAGTGGTGTACTAAATCAGAATACTTTGTTCTAAGCCATTGAATCCTATAAAATAATGCTAGAAAAGGGCTCAGTGTGCTTCTTGAACCTCTTAGACCTGTTATTGTGTGAAGGCAGTTGTTCTTTCCTGATAGGTGACTTATACAGTTTGACTGTGGTAAATTGCAGAAGTTAGTGATTTTACTCAAACAGTTAAGAATTTAAGATCAGTAAGGCACAAAGCACTGGAATTCACTCAAATGAAGAAATAAATTAGAAAGACATTGCTTTTGATGACCTGAAGGGACTTTTGTACCACCTTGAGATGAGTTGAATTATTGTACAAACCTAGATAGATCTATTTATATGCTGAATTTGATTCCAATATGAGAGCCCTCTTTCCAATCTCATTAATGGCCTAAATATCATCCAAGATGATCATGAATATGCTGGGTATGGTGCTGAATTGGAAGAGCCCCTCAATCATTTTATGACATCATCAATGTTTGAGGAGTCTGGTTAAGAGTCTATCCATCAATTTAGATAAAGAGTGTAGCAAAACAATTCTTTGCATTCTGGTGACTAGTCCTCTGCACTTTATAGAAGATATTTTAGTCACCCTAAATTTCCATTTGTGAAATCAAGCTGTAAAACTTGCCATTGACAGGCCTTGCAAGACCAATTTAGCATCATCATAGAAATTTCTTGAAAATATTTCAAGGTTGTCCTAGTTAGCTTAGCAATGGAAAGAAGTCATTAAGCTTAGAAAAATTTGCTTTTCTTTTTCTTTACATTTGCTTTGATCATGCCATGGGTAAGTCCTTTTATATGACAACCTACAGGAAAGGAATTTAAATGATTATGAACATATTTCTTTTATGGGTCCACTAGGAAGTTTACTAGAATTGAACTCCTTAAGGCAACAATCCAATCAGCTACAAAAACAAGGTAAACGACCAGAAATCATAAATCAGATCCCTGATGCATCCCTTAGTTTGTATTGTAGCCATTTTGAGTTGACAATTCTCCATGATATATATTTGGTGGATCACTTGCAAGAATTTTGAGCCATCTCTTGCCAAGTCTGGCAGTAGAACTAACCGAAAAACACTTTGATGGACCATTGTAGCTTACTGAAGATAGTCTTCCCACCTAGAACTCACTTCATTACAGCAGTTATACCTATAAGGAATAATTCATAGAGGATGGTCTTTCTTTCTCACACTAGTACCACCACTACCTCTTATTTGATTCACCAAAAATATGTGAGCTCAGCATATCTGCACATCATGATCTCAAAATGGTATCCTTATATCTGCAACTTATAAACTACATGTAAAAGAAATCAATCCCAAGGGCACAACAACGTTGTCAATTTTAGTCCAAATTTGTGCCCAGAGTTTTTTTCAGCAACTTTGAAAGACATTTCTCAATGATCATTTGGAAGAACACACTTATGTGTTTTTAGTTGAAAGCTAGTTTACCCTCAATTGTGAGCCACTGCTCATCAAGTGCCACATTTATCTCCTCAGCTCACCAAATCCCCTTGACATACAATGACAAAAATTTACCAAGGAAACATCCTTTCTCAAAGATGAAATTGAAGTAAAAAAGGGAGGGCAATGTCTGAAGAATAGAAGACATTAGTGCAACATAAGTAGGAAATTTCTTAGGTTGACGACTCGCCTGAGACGTGGACTTAGATGCTCCCACTTGTTCCTGTACACCCTACAATGTTTGAGTAAGCCATCTTAACTTCCTGGCTACACTAGTAAGTAATTAGGTCTCTGTTCCTTGACTAGAATCTTGCTGATCTGACATTGATTTCTTTTTCAGTTTTAGAACAGAATCTGGAACAACATTTTCGCATGCATTAATCACTATAGGATGTTTTTATGGTTTTGAGGACCATTCATCTTCATCAAAATTCATATCCTTGCTCACCAATGTCTTAAGTTGCACTTTAATTTAGATCATGTAGGCCCTGGATGTCTTACTCTATCCAACAAAGACCGCCTTTATGTTCAAGGGTTCAATATTAGTGATTTTCTCATCATGAATATGAATATAAATTGGACAAAAAAAAGGAAACAAAAATGTAATACTTGTGGCTTCTCAATAACAAAATATTTCTTTGGTGTTTTGTCCTTCAAGATCCTGTGAGGACATTGGTTCAAGATATAGACAATGTGTTGCAAGCTTTGGCTTAAAGACACATGGGTAAATCCATGTCCTAGATCATGGTTTTAGCTATCTCAATGATGGATTTGTTACTCTACAAGCACATTCTTAGCATCCTCTTGATCCTTGTTTCCCTGCAAAAGGTATCAAATTCCTTGGAAAAGGTTATATCACTAGATCTGTCTCTCCCCTAACTTCCAAGGTTTAATGTAGGACACTCAAGACAGAGTAGCAACAAAATGGGCATGTCAAGCAATTTGGATTGGGAAAATACTCGCAGATATGCAAGTTCATTAGGATAAGCATAATTCTTTTTGCGATAATGAGGGAGTTACCAAGATGGAAAAAAGACCCGCCTTCGATATTAATCAATTGCATTGAGGTGCACATATTACAACACTCTATGTTGTTATTTTGTTTTTGGTCAAAATCAGGGGAAACACTTCCCCACTATAACATGGGGAAGAGCACTTTCAAACACAGTGGACCATTGTCTAAGCTGTTGCATTTGAGGGTTTTATATGCCCATATAAAATCCATTTGGACTAGAATTTTGTATTTCCTGTTGGTCTCATCATGGGCCCATAGTAACACAATGGAGTGTGCTTGTCAGGGTTTGAACCCAAGTCATCATAGGAACTCCCTCTTATTGGTAGACCATTTTTTCTTGCAAATCTTTTTGATAGCCAAAAGCCCTATTAAGGGTGGTGTTGGCACGGGATAAATTTCAAATTTACACTTTGTCCTGCATATTTTCAAATTCATTAGCAGAAATGGAACAAATTTGAACTGGCTTCACCAACTAGTGCCCCACCACCTGGACCTGCTACTTATGTTGTATGTTGCCTCAGTATCTTGAATCTTCTAGCACTACTGTACTGTCCATAGACTCTAAGTGATAACATTCAAGTGACCATCCTTTTGGAAACGAATCGATGGCTTTTAAATTTTAAAGCTTAGTAAGAATTTCTTTTAGTTGTCCAAGTCTGTTACTCTGTCTTAATAATCTACAATGGGTGAAATGTTTTTCCATTTTTCATGACCTTGTTATGAGAAACACTTTACATATTGTATGTTGTCTCTGATTTGGAAAGGAAGTCAGTGTTGAAATAAAAGGACACTAAAAATGGAATTTTTTAAGAGACCACTTTCAAGCTTTGGGCATATATGGGACAATATTCCATTATGCTATGATTCATTTATAAGTTTTAATCCTAGCTGATAGAGACCCCTAGTCTGTTAATATATGTTAGAAACTTAGGATATAATATGAATAAGAGCATTTAATCTGAAAATTTATAGCAAACTAACCTGTTTTTCCTTCCGGGCGAGACCCATGAGAAAATTATCAGGTTTTATATCTCGATGAAGGAAGCTCTTGCTGTGTACATACTCAATCCTTCGAATCTGACATCCACAATGAGAGCCAAATCTTAGTCATTTAGTTCATGGTATTAATCCCACCACCTGATAGGATTTCAGAATATTTAAGATTTCAATCAATGGACTTTGCAATTATCAACTAACCAGTGAAAACATTTTACAATGAAAAAAGGAATGTACCCAGTAGTGTTTTAACTCGTATTAAAAGAGCTCAAGGAAAGAAATACCCACTAGCTGATCAGCAAGCATCAATGCAGTCTTCAAGGAAAGCTTTCTATTACATTAATTAAATAAGTCTTCAAGACTTGGCCCAAGACGATCAAGGACCAGGGCATTGTAATCACCTTCTACACCAAACCATATTACATTTGAGATACCACCTGCTGATTCAACAGTGTGATTAAAATATATTTAACCAAAATTAAGTTAGATATAACGAAAAACAAAACTTAATATAACAACTACCCCTTGTGATAACGTTGAAGAGTTGGCAAATTGAGAACGGTATGTTCACCTTCTGCTCCTCCTCCTTGGAGTATTCTGTAAACTTTGGACTCATACAACAGCTGAGGATGTTTAGTTTTCACACTTTCCTGTTTGATAAAAAAGATCATTAGATAAATACAATAATGAAAAATGTGCATGTTATAAAAGGAAGAAGGACCACATCAGATATTAAGTTGCTTGTACATTACATTACAAATACAAAGATCATAGAAGAAAAAATACTTCAGCAAAAGCCTGAAAGAATAGTAAAAATAATAGCTGAATTTCTTGGTGTGAAATATAAGAATGGGCAAGCACGTGAATGATTTGCAGAAGCAACAAGTGCATATTAAGATCCCCTGAATCTTCTTTGAAAAACTTTAGACAGTTACAGTTATTTTAGCTATACCCTAAATGAAGTCCAATGTTGATTACCTTTTATGGTTCACATATAAGTCTGCAAAAACTTTCTATCTCAAAAATAAATTCACTTTTCGGTTTTAACTTTCACCTAATCTGGCCAGGAAGCACATTGCCAGAGTTTTCTTCATTTCTTAATATATTTCTGTACTCTCAAGTTTCATGTGGATATAGACAAATAGAGTAGTAGTTCATAGCTCTTAGTCCAGACAACATGCTACTTCATTTTGTCTGGCATCAGGCAATCAATTTTAGGTCCATTTCAGGAAATTACTATAAATTCCTTCTGCATCTTGATAATTTTAAAAGACTTGTGCCAGCAAATGTTTAACGCAAGATCTGTTGAAGGAATTCTGGGATATGAATCTTAGACAAATACAAGACAAGGGAAATAAATAACAAGACGATAACTTTGATGTGGTGCCACCAACATATGTGTTATCACTCAGGTTTTCCTAGAAGTTGTGTAAGAGGAAAGTATACCCGAGGTAACCACAAACCAACCTTTTAGATGCAGAATCTAGCCAATCTGCATCCAGAGAGGGCTCTCTCTTTATGATTTATCTTTGTTCTTGGAAGGTCTTAGGCTAGTTATAGATTCAAGAGTTTGTTTTGGGAAAATGGTGGAATCCACAAACTAAGGGAAAGGTTGAGGGCTTTCAGTGCATTGGGCTATGGAGTCAAAGGATGGCTTTACTGGATTTCTATTCTAAACACAAGATGGTATTACAGGGCAAGATAGCTAGACAGAGAACAATCCTTAAAATTTAAAGTGGATGGGATGATCTTGAAGGGATGAAAGGCAGCTAAGAATCTTTCACCATGTTCAAAAGAAAGAAAAGAGATGACTACAAATAAAGAGCAACGAAGAATTATTTATTATAGTAATCAACAATGTTTAAATTATCAAAGCAAGAGCATTTAAGAATTCATGCTTATAACTAATTTAGAGGAAAACATTAAGAATAATCACATTTGAAATCAGAGTACAATTAAGCAAATTCTGATTCAATCCTTTATGTAAATTATTCAAAAATGGACATAATGATATTATAAACTAATATAAAACTTCAGACAAAGGGTAGAAAGACTTATTGAACTGTAGTCCAACACATGAATCCTGCAACAAGTCTAGTGCTTTAAATCGTCATCCAGTAAGCCACGAATAAATTTCTCCAAAATGCTTTTATTCCGAAAATCTCAATGTTACAGCAGAGTAATAGAATCCACTCTCAATACTCTCTTTGAGGGTTTATTTATACACTAAATAATTGAAAATATCTCACACTATCCTAGCCCATATTTTGAGGTGACTAAGGATTAATTTACAAGTAAACAGGAGACAAATGGTCTCGTAGATAGAATAATAAGTAACTGCTGATGTGCTGTTTCCTTTCTTTATGGATGTGCTGGAGGCAAGTGCTGAAAAAGAGCTTGTTGCTGTCTTCTGGAGTAATTTCTTTGCTTGTTTGATACTCTTTGTCTTCACGGATACTCTTTAACCTGTGTAACTGATACTCTTTCATCTGTACTCATTTTTACCATTTACCTGATAGTAAAGATAAATTCTCATCCTGAAAATAACTTTTATAGAATTTCTAATAAGTCTCTCCACCATGAATCATCTGGTATCACAGTCCTTTTGAGTTTTCTCAAAGTCTCATCTGCTTCTGTGAGTTTGTAAAAGGTGGGCTCATTAGGAAATAGATACTTTATCTCATGTTCCAAATGAAATAAATTCCTTACTCTATCATAGATATTTCTCCCTGTTGGTAATGTTGATTGTGGTAAACTAGGAGAACAGGCAGCTGTATTTTGAGCATGAGCATTCATTTTCTTTACATAGGTTTCTAAGTCCATTATTTGATCCTCTGAGAGCATAGGACTTGGTAACCCACTGTCCAACAAAGCTTGAAATTTCTCTCTGAAAATATTGATATCAACCAAAATATCTGTGCACTTCCTTTCTAAATTTTGCATGAAAGTTCTCTTGATGAAAACTCTCTTTATTTCCAAAACTGTGCATGTCCTGTCATCAATCCCTAACACTGCAAGCTGTTGCTTTGTCCGGGTGTTCAAAAATTGAATAAGCTGATTGGCCTGCTCAGGCCTGCCTCTTAATTCATTTCTGGTTCTGTTTATTTCTTCTTGGGCTATTTTAACCAACTCATTTTGTTCAAAAATAGCTTGAATAGAAGGCCAAATACCCTTTATTAACTCAATGATGTTACCCCAAAGAATGTCATTTATTTCCTTTAAAGGCTTTTCCAATGAAAGATCTTTTTCCAAAGCCTAAACCAATTTTTCTAACCTTTTTATTTCCCTGGTGTTATCAGCAATTGTCTTTTTAGATGTATCATATTTTTCCTCCAATTTTACTAATTGCAATTTCGTTGTTTGGAGTTCTGTGACCCTTAGTTGTAGACTTTCCATCTGTTTTATTAATTCATCAGAACTCAAACCAGAAGTGTTTACCTGGGATGGCTGTGTTTTCTGACCTGTTGTTGTAGTACCTGCTGTTGATGTCTGCCTGATAGTTTCCTGTTCCTGCAAAGCTTGTTCCAATTCCTTCTCTGTTTCACTTAGTCGCTCAGTCATATTTAGGAGCAACTCCATTATTTCTTCCTGTGAATTCCCCTTTAGAACTTCTTGGGTCTGAGGGTGCCTTGAGGCTGGTAATTTTAGCTGATTTCTCAGTGCAGCTATGTCATCATCTTTCTTCTTTATTAATGCCTCAATACTTTTAATGTCTTTGGGGTTGTGACCCAAACCAATGATTATGTCTTCTAAAGACTTTATTCTATTATCTTTGGCCTGTGAAGAGGCCTTCTCAATTTGCAATTGTGCAGTTGTGTTCTTCAAAGAATCCTGCAGCGTTATAGCTGCCATGGCCTTATTGGTAAGAGTGGAGTATACCATTTCCCCAGTTTGTCTGTGTAGCTCTATCTGGTCCAGAGGATGAATATCCTTTGCCAGAACCTCAAAATTTGTCCTGATGTAGTCAGCTGCAGTAATGGGTTTTGGCACCTTTGACTTAAAGTGACTCATTATCATTTTGCCTTGTGACATGTCAAATGCTGACATTAGCCTTTCTTGGTTATGGGGAGCCATTTTCATATATTGATCATATACCTTCATTTTTAATGGATCATTCTTTGCTTTAATATTAATGAAGGTTCTTTTAATATCCCCTGTGTCTGTCTTTGGTGGTCTGAAAGAGGATACCTCAGTACTTAATTGCTTTTGTAAAGCTTTTCCTTTCTGTCCTGTGTTTGTTTCACTAAATGTGCCAGTTAGTTGACTGTCTTCCCTTCCATCATCAAACACTTCATCTATGATTTCCACATCTGGAAGTGGATCTGATTTATGTTTTTTGGATTGATGTACCTGTGAGGTCCCTTTTGGAGGTGTGGTATCTGGAACCTGCCTCTTCTTTCATATTTCCACATTTAATGGAGTTTGCAACTCTGGAACTTGTGTGTGCTTTGCCTGTGTGGGAGAAACCTGTGATTGTTCAGGTGCTTTGGAAGTTTGTGGTTTCTCTGCCATGATCAAAGTTTCAATGACCTGGATTGCAGGTTCCTTTCCTTTGCCCTTTGATTCTGCTGCAACTGATGAACTACTTTCTTGTAATGTGTGCTATAGAGTTGCTGCTGAAGAAGTGCCAATGTAGGGTACCTGCACTTGACCATAAGATTCTAGGTCAAAGTTCTTCTCAACATCTTTCATAATTTTATTCATTTTGTCAGCTTCACTTTCTTCCTCAACAAGTGTTCCTTCAACCCATTCATCTTGATTGGCATATTGTTCTAGATCAGGAATCTTATGGTGTATATAAGGTGATGATTTATTCTTTAATCTCTTTTCACAAATAAAACCAAATGGGTCATAAGGAACCCAACGGAAAGATGTTTGGAACTTTCTTTGTAATATATTTTCTGCCTCTCTCTCGGCCTCCCTAGAGTTGCAGATGAAAGGACCTAATTGACTTTTGATCCTTAATTGAGCTTTCTTCTTTACACTACAAAAAATGGATCACATCTGAATTGTTCATTTGCCTGAAGTATTCCAAGGCAAAAATCCTCATGGGCACATATCTTGGTAACCTGAATGGATGTAATTCACATCCATAAATTCTGATGACTGTATGGTTTTGATACAAATACCAATCCCCAACTTTATAAGTCCTTGAAAGTTGCAAGGTCTTTTTTATTTCATTACTGAGCCTTGGGGGAGAGATTCCTGTTAATAAAGTTGTTGCAGGATATACAAACTGATCAATGAACTCGGTGTAGGAATAGGGAGAATCAGAAGAAGAATGAATTATGGGGGACCAAAATATGACTGACCTGGGGTTTCCCTTGGCATCAAGTTTTTGAACAGGGAAAGGGAACTTTTCTGAATGATAGTAGATAATGAGATGATAGATTACTGAGGAATATTTAAAAACTTTTTCATCATCTAGCCTCATGAATTGATCATGGATCTTGTTGGCTATGAAGGAGGCAAAGTCATATTTAATCTCAGGAGGTTGCCCAGGAGTAAAAATGGATAGCAAAACCAAGGTTATCTCATCCACATATTCACTGGTGTTGAATCCCAAGACAAAAGATATCATATTTACAATGAGCCTTCCTAATGTATTGAAATAATAAAAACCATAGGGAGGAGACCCTTTTGGCTGATGCTCAGGCAACATGAAATTCTGACACATGGATTTTAGCTTTTCTGGGGTTAATTGCCTGGTCTTCTCAATCAATTCTTCCATGGACAATGGTGCTAGTTCTTGGTCTGGTTCAAAGTGTAACATGGCATTGATAGCCTGGGGAGTAATGGGAAATAGAACACTTTGATCAGGAGCTATTACAATCCTTTGAGTGGGATCATAGTTTGAATGGAAATAATGGATGATTTCTGGGAAATAAATGACTGAAGGGATGAGATACCTTGGGAGATTGGATTCCCACAACCCTATAAGATCTTGCCCCTTTGAGTATTCATCTCTGCAGCGACAATAACTCAAAAGGGGACTTTCATCAAAATGCAAGTCTTTAATTTGGAAATCTTTATCTACCAAAGGTAAATATTCCAATTCACGGTGAGGGGCATTCAGTGGAGTGATATTCAAAGCTGTCGGGGCCTCCATTTTGGTTCTTGTGGATTCAAAACGGAGGTTTCTGGTTTTCTTCACAGGCCGGGCGCAATTTCTAAAATGAAGGAAATTAACACAAATGCAGTTTCAGGGAGCAAGTGCACAGTTTTAAAACCTCTGGGGGAGATCTCAGTGATGAGTTTTAATTATCAATTCAGTAGAAAACAGGGAAAACAGATTTTCTATTGAAGTTCAGGGCGCTGTGAGATAAATACCTGTTTTTGGACGAAAATTGGCTTTTAACAGGTATCAGGCGATGGCGGGAGTGTACTCGAACACAAGTGCAGTGGAATCTTGGAGCGAAATTAGATAGCACAGTAAATTTCAATGGAAATTCGAAAATCGTAGCAGAAGGCATTGTTGTTTTCAATAACGAAAATACAGAAAAACACGAATAATTGGCTTTATTTACAATTTAAAGGGTTTTTTAGTTTTCCGAGGTGTGACGTCATCAACGTACAGGCTGATGTATGGTGGAGGGGCTGGGCGGTAAGTGGTAAGTCCCCGCACCGCTTTTGAGCAAAGGTGGTATTAACCGCGAGGGCAGCGATTCCACAGAGTTTTTGACGCGTGGACGGGTGACTAGTCAAATACCACCCATCCCCCGCTGGTTAAAACGCTGACAAGGGATGGGTAGCGGGGTGAACGCTGGCCGTAGATCTTACAGTGGGAGATCAGACGGTGGAAAGGACAAAAAAGATGGTGGGGTTTCGTGTGCGGGCCCGACGGGTTTTAAAACATAATTATCTTTATTTAAACATCCCGGGGCATTTCTAATTGGTGAATGATGTTGGTTATTAACTAACTCAGATAATTAGTTAATCCTGCTATATAATGGAACTAGGGGTTGCGGTGGGTTTTAATCATTGGGGAAATGCCAGGTGGATGAGCCACGTTGGCATAAAACTTCGGATTTTTTATTTTTTTTGGTATTTAAACATATAAACCATATGTTAAAATCTTTTCGGATATATGTTTTTATTTTATTATATGGTAAATTAACGAATGTAATTAACTTACCATAGGGGCGGGTTTATATTATAATGATAAATTTAACCAAAGGGCGTATAGTGGGTTTTTATTTGAATGCGCGGGGAAATAAACACTTTGGTTAAACTTTATAATAGAGGGGTTTTTTGGGTTATTTATAAAAAGGGAGTTATGTACTTAGGACAAGGTATTTTACTAGGGACTTAGTAAATAGAGTTAAATGTAAATATGGCAAAGGACAAGGAAACTCAAAATATTTTGCACATCTAAGAAAGTGAGAACTTTTGAAGTAAATTTCAATATCTTATCTTCAATACTTAAACTTAGAATAGCAAGTTATCATGAAGGATTTTTATGGAATTTTGCATGATTTTCCTAAGTAAAATTGGATTTTACTTAGGAAAAAGTTTAAAGTGAATGATTATAATGATGAATTATCTCAAATACTTAGGTCTTTTTGATCATTAGGCCGAGGGTCCGGTCCCTCCAGAAGTCAAGGAAATGCCTTGAGCCCCTTTGATCTCCAAATACCTTAGTATTTTGGGGGGAAATTAGTAAAACTTTTGAGGGGAAAGTGATGAGGGAAGTTAATGAGTTTGACTTTGCTTGCTGTGATTTTCCAGTGTATTTCCTGCTTTAGTATTTATGATGAAAGTAAAGGATCAAAAAACATGTAGCAGCATCATTCATCAGATAACACTTTGCAGCACCATCTACCTACCCTATCTACTTGACACTACCATTTTCTCTTCTTTATTAGGGTGCATTTAGACTTGCAAACCCTTATCAATCTTTTTCTTTTTACAAGGCAAATCTATCTAATTCTACCCTTATTACATCCAAGGGCTCAGATTAAGCTGTTGAGCACCTTTTAATTTTATTCATATCTACCTGTCTATACTTATACTTAAGTTAAAAATGCCCAGTCGATGTTTATTCTCTAATCTATAACATGAAATTGAAATATGAGTAAGTCAAGTTTAAACAGTTTGACTTATTCATGAATTGTGGCAAAGGTTTTGACAAGCTGCACACAATTGCTTTATTACAGAGAATAAAATAGTAGTGGTATTTGAATTTGCACACTCTCCTTGGTCTATTTTTGCTTGGGGTTCATTTCTTTCTCTTTTTTGACCATTTTTTATTTTTATTACCCTTTGATTTTTATTTTAGGGTATACCCTCTTTACATTTTTTAAATTTTTTGATTTTTTGGTTTTTTAAGAATATGGAACACCTTTGCTCAAGAAAGAAGGTTTGAACATATTCCATAGTTCAATCAAGACAATCATAAAAAATGAAACCTATTGGTATAGGAGTCTAACACTGGCTCCACTTGGGGATGGCTTTTCCTTGTGGAAAGTCAAGAACAGCAGGTCAGATGCCTCAAAATGTCTACAAACTGAACTATGTAATCTTCCTTCTTCTGGTAGCTTTATTGTACATATGATAGTGAAATTTTGAAGCTTAGGGCCTTCGCTTCGGGCTTCAACTCCAAAAAGTCACCATCCAATCCAAACTGCATTAAAAAAAATATTATGTATAAGTTAGAAAAATCAAAACATTCTAGTAAATGGGATCAAAATAATGCTTGAGCATTCGACCATTGACTAGTCCTTCTTCAACTTCTGAATTGTCCAACTCCTTCAAAAAGTATGAGTTGTTTCCCTACAAGGCATGAATGATATAAGGCCCTTTCCACAAGAAATCAAACTTTCCATGTTTCCCTTTTTCTTCTCTTCTAGAATCCCATCTTAGGACTTTATCACCTAGTTGAAAATCTTCTGCTTTAGTCCTTTTATCAAACATTTTCTTTAGCTTTTCCTGCAAGACTTGTGATCTTTGGTATACTTCTTCCCTGGTTTGTTGTAGGTGGATTGTTTGATTAATTCTTCTTTGAATGTCATTTGGCTCTACTTGAGCCTCCTGAAGTAATTTCATAACAGGAATTCCTAAATATGATGGGAATCTTGCTTCCAGGCCATAAACTAACTCGTATGGACTAGTCCCAATTGATTTCTTAGTTGTAAGTCTGTCTGCCCACAATGCATTGGTCAGTTTCTTGTGCCAATTCTTTTTTTTTTCTTCCAATAACTTTTTGATGATATTGATAAGGCTTTTATTGGAGGATTCTGCTAGTCCATTACCCTGGGGGTAATAGGCCGTTGAATGACCTAAAGTGATATGATATTTATGGCAGAAACTAATCATTTTCTTTGATTTAAATGCAGCAACATTGTCTATTATAATCTTTTCTGGACAGCC
Source organism: Pinus albicaulis (assembly GCA_034641835.2). Lineage (NCBI taxonomy): Eukaryota > Viridiplantae > Streptophyta > Pinopsida > Pinales > Pinaceae > Pinus > Pinus albicaulis. The sequence continues at coordinate 1,915,070,753 of CM076575.1, forward strand.
AAATCTTGAAAGTATATTTGTTTCTAAAAACCCTAAGATTATAGAATCATTAGCATGTCTACATGGGATGGCTTCAATCCATTTAGTGAAGTAGTCTGTGGCAGTTAAAATCCATCTGTGTTGCCCTGAAGAAGGGGGGTGAATTTCTCCAATAAAATCTAACCCCCATTGTTGAAAAGGTCTTTCTGTGGAAATTGGTTTTAAAGGCAAAGGTAACAACTTTCTTTTACCTTCAAATATCTGACATTTATGACAAGTTGTTCCAAATTTCCTAACATCAGAAAATAAAGTTGGCCAGTAGAAACCAGCTCTTAAGATTTTGTCTGCAGTTGATTTCCAGTAGAGATGTCCTCCACAATCCCCTGCATGAAATTCATTAAGAATTTTATCAGCTTCATCTTTTAAGAGACAATTCAACAAGATTCCTTCATGATTTTTCCAAAATAAAGTGCTATCTAAAATACAATATTTCAAAGATGTCATTTTTAAAAATCTTCTTTTGGTTCTGGACAACCCTGGAGGAGCTTGCAGGTTTAATAAAACATGAATTATATCGGTGTACCAGGGTGAATCTAAGAAAGCTTGACTGATCTGTGGAGTCGCCATCTCCTGATTGTCATCTAGTTCGTTAATGTCTAAGGCTTGGCAATTAGTTTCAGTCATGAGTTGTGCCAAACCTTGACCTTTTATGAGTTTTGTTGGTTTAATCTCAATATCATATTCTAAAATAGTAGCTATCCACTTACCTCTTTTACCTTCAATGCCATCTTGAGTCAAAATATCTTTAACTACAACATTAGGCACATAAGCTATCACATGAGAATATAATATGTAAACCCTGAAATCTTTAATTACTTTTACCAATGCAAAAGCCTGTTTTTCCATAATATTGTATTTTAGAGATGCATCCCTAAGTGCTTTACTAAAAAATGCTATTGGTTTTTCACACCCTTGGTCATCTTTTTGAAGTAAAACAGCTGCAACTGTATGTTCAGAAGCAAATGAAAAAATAATAAAATCTCTGTCAAATTTAGGACTGGTCAGAACTGGTGTTCTTGTTAAAGCCATTTTAATTTCTTCGAACGATTATTTGGCTTCTACAGTCCAGTCAATGCTTGAATCTTTCCTCAACATGTTAGTTAGTAATCTAAGTAACTCTGCTAAACTAGAAATAAACCTTCTTAAGAAATTAATCTTTCCTATGAATGCTTGCAATTCTTTTATGTTTCTGGGGTGGGGTATTTGCAAAATTTCTTGAATTCTTTCTGGATCAATCCTAATGACGTCTTTAGAAATGATGTGCCCTAAGAGCTTTCCTTCTTCCAAACCAAACAATGACTTCTTAGGGTTTAAAGAAATCCCATATTTTCTGCACTTTATAAATACTTGCCTTAAGTGATCTAAATGTTCTTGATCTGTTTTAGAAAAAACAGTCAAATCATCTAGGTAAATAACCAGAAAATCATGTATCTCTTTAGCAAAAGCAATATCCATTTCTCTTTGAAATTTAGCTCCTACATTCTTGAGCCCAAATGGCATTTTGACATATTTAAACGTACCCCATGGTGTTGTAAATGCTGTTTTATCCGATCATCAGGATGAACCAGAATCTGGTTGTACCCTGAAAATCCATCCAGTAGTGATATTCTCGAAGATCCTACTACCCTTTGCAGAATGTGGTCCATTTTCGGCAGAGGATAGTTTTCTTTTAAAGAAACTTTATTTTAAATTTCTTAAGTAAAGCTTTAGTCTAATTTCTCTTAATGTTTTCTTCCATTGGTACAGTTAGAAACCCATTAAAGAGTACGATAGGAGCTATAATCCACCTTCAAACATCTTTTGATTTCCTTTTCAATTGAGGGTAATAAAAAGCAGAAGTTTGTCTCTAGCTTTTGTTTAAAATTTAACACGGTTTCAAGGTATAGTGTGTTGAATGATGGATGTATTAACAAGATTTGAGGTCTTTGTAACTCTGAGAAAAAGCATCTGGGTTAATAATTTCAGCATAACAACCTTTTGATCTTTTGGAAGAGATTTGGACAAATTGACCATTTTGGGATTTTCTGGGGTTCCTAAGTTGCATTCTTCCATATCAGCCTTCACAGGTTCCATTTTAGGTCTAAATGGAATATCATTTGAGTCAAACAGATCTTCCAAAGGAGTTAATCCTTTGGGCAAATGATTATCTTTTAAATTAATGATTTCTGTCTCATCTTCTATGATCTCATCAGATTCCATGTGTTTCAAATTTTCCATGTCCTTTTCAGTGAATGTGGTTGGATGCAGCATATGAATTGCATTTTCTCTTGAAATTTCTATTTTTTGTTCTTTTCCTTGATCAGATTCATCAATAGTTATATCCTCATCTATATTACAGTTAGAAAACTCACTTTGAAGTGTCAAAAAATTATTGATTTGATTGTTATTCACAAATACTTTCCAATTCAAAAGATTATCTGGTATAGCAGGCCAATGCCTAATTTTAGCTGAAAACTGATGATTAGGGTCGAAAGGTAACTTGCATGTACTAGTAAACATTGCTAAACTGTGAGCATGCAAATTTTGTTTCCTGGGAATCTTGGCAAGTTGAGCTTGTAAAAATGTGTTGAGAATCTCTACAACTGTCTCTCTGTATTGTTTCAATCTCATGTCTTTTGTTGAACATTCTCCTTTAATCTGTTGAATGATTAGTTCGGAGTCTCCTATGATTGATACCCTAATAGCTCCTAACTTCTTGACATGTTTAAGCCCTAATAAAAGAGCTTCATACTCTGCCATGTTATTAGTGCATTTGAAATTCAACCTATAAGCATGACCCTCTGCATAATTGTTCTCAACATTATGTAACCAAATCCCAGCTCCTGCCCCTAGTCTGTTTACTAAGCCATCAAACTCTAAATGCCATAGAATTTCATGTTCATAATCTTCATCAATTGTTTTAAAGTGTTTCTTGACAGGAGCTAGTTGTTTAGTTTCTTCAGGTATTTCTTGATCATCTGGTGTTTCTTTGTTTTCAGAGATTTCTTCAATTTTAACAGTGGTTTTGTTTATGATTTCCAATTCTGGAGCTTCTATTTCGGTAGGGAGATCTAACTCAGCATTGTATAAAATAAAAGAATCCATATCAGAATGTACAGAGTAAACAGGGAAGTTTTCAGGCTTCTCATGGCTACTCACTAAGTACTTCATCAAGGTTTCTCTATATAACCTTTTAGGCTGACCAAATACTGAAATAGTTGCATATGACATGTCTAGTTGAATAGATCCTCCAAGTTTAGCACCCCACGATCTAGACAATAACATACCATATTTAGGTGGAATATCCGCAACTACTATGTCCATTAAAACAGACTTAGCAGGGTATTGGACCAAAGTGACACACAGATCTTTAATCAAACCTAAACATTTTACCTGACTAGAATCAAATGAAAACAAATCTTTGTACGGTCTAGTAATATCTAGATTCAATCTTTCCATTACTGCCTTTGGCATCAAATTGTGAGATGCTCCAGAATCTAGCATTGCATTATGGAGTATCTTGTCATGAACATTCAGGCTTACATAAAATGGAGGAGTTCCTCCACTTTCTGGTTTGCCATTAACCTCGGGGCCAAAAAGAAGTTTGGGTTGATCATCAAGAATGTTTACTGAATCATCCAATCCAGTAATGTTAATGTTTAGGGACTTGTTAATCTGACTCCTATATACATCATGTTTAGCCAATTCTGATAAAGGAACAGCTATCTTGAGTTTGCCTATTTCAGCCTCCAGATTGAAAGGTTTTTCCGTTTGAGTTTTAGTGTTTTGCATAGTTGGGTTTTCTCTGTTTTTTGGGTCTTCAATGTTTTTCTCTTTTTCATGAATGAAGTTTTGTTTTGAAGATGTTTCTGGACTAACTTCTACTGTTTCTTCTACATTTCCCACAGGAGGAAAAGTATTAGATTGTTGTTTATTGTTTGGTTGGTTGTCAGAGACATCTTCAATTATTGGATTTGAAGGGTTGGGAGTTATCCTAGACATAATTTGTAGTTGGGGACTGTTTTGTACAGGGGGAATGTTTTGTTTACCTTTGACATTTTGTTTTGTTGTTTTCTGTTTGGTATTCTCTGGCACATCAATCCGTCTACTTCTCAAGTTGTACTGTTTATGAACCTCATAAATTGTTGTGTCATAGCCTTCCTTGAAATCAAAAGTCTCACCTGAATGAGTTTGGAATGTTTCAAGGATGTGGTTCTCTTGATCATCTTGGGATAGGAAGACTTCTGGTTCATTTTTGTCATCAGTTACATTATTTATTTCTACATCCTCTGTAGTTTCTTCAGAAGTCGAGCCTTCAACAAAGTTTTCTTGAAAAGGTGGCCTAATGTTCTAGTCAGGAACATTCTTTCCACTATTTTGATTCAGATTCCTCCTAAAGTTTGGGTTTCTTGCAACATTCTGATTGTCACTAGAAGACTTTCTTTCAATGGTTTCCACTCTGTCTCCTAATATTTCCATACCTTTAATGATTACATCCAGCTTCTTTTCAAAAGCTGAAGGTTCTTCATTCATAGGCATTCTTCTTTTTGTCCTAGCTCTGGCTCGTTTTTCTATCAGATTTGCTTCTACACTTACCACTATGCTTTGCATTTCCTCTAGTGTTTGAGGAGCTCTTTCCCTGAGGGAATAAGCTATATCAGAGTCGAAACCATCTGGAAATTTAACTAATACAGAGTCAGGTGGGGGTCTTAGGTTTTGAGGAACTGCATTATATGCTTCATTGAATCTTATGATGTAATCTTGCACGGTTTCGTTAGGTCTTCTTCTTAATTTCTCAAATTCTGATAGGATCTGAAGATGATCCTTCTTTTTCTCCCATCTGTTCAAAAATGCCCTATATAAAGCTTCTAAATCAGCAATACTATTCGGGGCAAGAGCCCTAAACCAAGTTCTAACTTCTCCAGTAAGACTCTGAACGAAAATTCTCATTCGGATATTATCAGTATCAATCTCATAAAACTCAAAGTAATCGGTCATCCTTTTGGTGTGTTGTTGAGCTGTGTAAGTACCTGATCCATCAAAAGGTGTGATCTTACTCTGGTAATCCTGAGGTAAAGCTGGAGGGTTGGCTGGTAACTGTAAAGGGGCATATCGATTAGCCATTGGAAGATAAAGTGAGGTAATAGGAGTTGATGGTCTGGCAGGAGGAGATGGAGGAGTAGAAGGGATAACAGGTGTTTGAAAAGTTTGAGAAAAAGTGACTGGACTTAGAGATGCTTCAGTAATCACAGAAATGTTTGAACTTTCTTCAAAGGTTTGTTCAGACTGAATAGAGTTATGCAATTCTCTGTCAAGATGATGTGAAACAAATCTATATTGAAAATCTTCAAAGAAAAATGGATCTGGAACTAATCTAGATAATTCAGTTTCAGAAAAATTCACAAACAAATATGTTTCAAATCATGCATCAAAAGGAATGTCATCAATATATATAATTTTCACAGGACAAGATGCAGATCTAGAAAGTGGTCTAGAACTTCCTGTACTCTCCTGACTTCCTCTTTCAGAACTTTCTTGACTTCCTTGTCTTCTAAGAATCCTAGGAATCAGATTTGGATTTTCAAATATTGGTGGTGGATTGGTGGTGGATTGGTGGATTTTCTTGACTTCCTTGTCTTCTACATCTTTGGCACTCAGGATGAGAACTGTATGGCAAGCTTCAGCTTTGCAGCTACGATCCAGAAAAGACAAACATAAAACGGTTCTATGGACATGGCAACAATCCAGATCCCATGGAATGCCGATTGTCACGACGCAGAAATTTTTTTGGAAAACCACCAATATACACAATTCACAATGATAGAAGAATAATCTATTCTCATCAGACTGATGTAGATATCCCCATCGATATTTAAAAAACGCATCCAAGCATACATAAAATGATAATGAATCAAAAATCTGTATGCACCCATTAAAATGCATCCAAGTATACAATGACCTTGATTACATTTCAAATCAAATTGGGTGTGCCCAAACAGAAAACAACTTACCAAGGTATATTTTCCCGAATGAACCACTGCCAATTTTTCTCCCCAGTCTATATTTTTCCCCCACCTTTGGCTCCATGTCTGGCTCAAGAGATAACGTAATAATCTATTGATGTTCCTGTTATATCAGACTATATACAGTAAGCCTCTAATTCCAATCCGATCTGAACCCAATTAAAATGCCCTCATTTTATCTTTTCTCCGCTTGATCCTTTCACAGTATTGAGCATGGTCCATAATCTCTGAAATCATACATTGCCCAGATACTGATCACGTATAGTGCCTGTTTTGAGCTCGGACACAAAGAAAATCGTATACCCACATACCAAAATCAGCAACCCACTAGGGTAAACACATTTTTAGGCTCACTGGGACCATTTTCAAAGATGCCCACATAAGCTTTCAGTGGTTATTGCATGATTCTTATTCCAAAAATGCCTCAAACAAAACACACCTGAAATTCCCACTAGACATCAATGAAGCATGCTGCAATATAAGATTCCAATCATCAAGCCCGTCGACCTTATCATTCCTATTGAAATTATTATGAGATTTCAGTCATCTGGGCTTCATTTCAGTAAGCCTCAATGGACTTGGGTTGGGGCTTGTTCAGTCTTCCATGTCCTTGCTCTTTTCGGAAGGCACAAACCAGGGTCTATCTGACCCTAACTATGACAGTGGGTTCAAACCCTCTGCACCCCATCCTTTGCAGCCTTGATTTGAAGCTTATATTGCCTTCCACCTTGATGTGGGGCCATAGAGCACCACCTACTTAATAGTTCACCCCACCCGTAAGCCCTCTCTCTTCGATGGCAAGCGGTCACCGATCTACATGAGGTGGATGTCGATCTTGCCCTCTAAGCCTTGCCCCATGGTGTAATGGTTCATGATGTAATGTCTTTCGCCTTTATTTATGCAAAGCATGTTCATAAGCATGCAAACCTGGTCATGCAGTCACGCATTATCGCGTTCTGCATCCAATCTTTTGGCCCTTTCCTGCTGAAGCTGGAGCTGAAGCCGTTCCATCACCTTTTAATCTTCTTCCAGTTGCTCGTTCAGTCCATATATTTCACAATCCTGCCAAAACAAATACAGGGATTCGAACCCGACACCTCTTAAATCCAAAAAGGGGAAAAAATGAAAAAACAGAGGAGGCAGACGGAAGAGGCAAAACCTTCTTGTTCATTTCTTGAATGGCAATCCATCTCATGCTCTCACGACGTCCACATCACAATTTTCTGAAACTACGAATTTCAAAGTCACAATTTACATACATGAGTGATCTACAAGTGTTTTTCTTTCAAAGTTAAAGAACGCTTTCTAATACATCTGGCAACCGTGATGTAATATATCTGTCCTGAATTTCTCCACTCTACTTTAACTTGAGAAGAATATAACTTTTGTTGCGTGGTCAACATCGTCAGATTTGTATCGAAATATTTGAAAAGTCAATTATATTTGTCCAAATATTCTGAAAAAAAAACTTATCAGTTTGAAAACTCAATTTTATTTGTCCAAATATTCTGACAAAAAAAGATTTATCAGTATTGTTAATTTTTCATTAGTCAACAAGATCGATATAACAATTAAAAAGGAATCGTGGGAGATTAAAAAAATAAATTAATAGTCTAGAATGTCTTTTTATTAAATCACGCTAACTTCATATTACTATCCACTTCCATATCCTAGGCAGCATTTAGAATGTTTAAATAAAAAAGTTAAAAGGGAAAAGAAAAATTAAAAACAAAGTAACATTTTATATTTAAAATGTTTAAATAAAAAAATTTAAAAAGGAAAAGGAAAATTTTGAATGCGTAGTCTAAACAGGCAACGTTTTCGCCCATAATCCGGCAATGATTTTCAAAAAATCTGGCAAAGTTTTGCCCAGAATCTTGTTTACAGTTGTTAAAATTTAGAATTTTGAGTACGCTAAGGGTTTTTGATAGTGCTCAATCCATTTCCATTATCAAAAATTGATTCCAAATTCTCCAACTACTTGATTTTTTTGAATTTTAGTTGATCGGATTCTGGCAGTTTTCTGTCGTCTGGGCTATTTCACTACCTTGATAGACAACTCCAATTTTGAAGGTTAGTTTAATGGGTCGAGTTTTCTCCTTAAAGCATTTTGTTATTGAAATGTTACGAGTTCAATTCTCTTGATAGTCTCGGGATGTAATGGGAAGTGATCTTTTCGAGTGGATTTACCTAGTCACTTCCTTTCGAGTGGATCTACCTAGTACAAATATTCTGTGGACGTAGCATTCACTAATCTTCGGGGCTTGAGAACCATATAAAAAAAATAAATAAGTTACACTTTATACTTCGTTATTTTTATTTTAGAAAGAAAAATAATGGTAATAATAACTTCATGTTGTTGTTTGCTTTTCAGTATTATTAATGATTAATGAATATTAGCATACTCTTAAAGTGGGGGAAGGGAACGATGAAGAGAATATAAGGTGGATATGTTGTAAAAGGAAAGATGTTGTGTTAGATAATGCATTGTGGCCTATTTTATTATAATAATGTTTCCAAGTCCAATTTGTTGAAAATGTAACTAGTATCGGCCTTCATAATTGTTGATTGGCTCATGACATGATGTTATTTTTTTGTATTTGCAAAAGAGAAGAAAATAAAAGTATTATAAAGATCAAAGAAAAATCATTTTAAGCATGGGTTTCATGCTTTATTTATTATGGTTATAGGCCAAAGCACCCATTGAGTGCTTCTAAGGTTGTGTCATGAGTAATTGTCCTTTTCATCATGTTCTAAACCCTTCTTGGGCTTCTTATGTCGAGAAGAAAAATATATTTGTATCAAAAATGTGTCTAGTCCCTCCTCCACCAAGTTGGCTTCAACATCTATCAAGTCAGCCTCATGAAGGTGATTCGACCACACAAAAGAGACTATATATAGACTAGCATTCGACCTATTGTGGCATCTAATTCAATCAAGTTCGATCTAAAGTAAGATAACAAGGAAGAAGAGTGAAGGTCTAGAATAAACAAGGAGACAAAAGGAAAAGTTGAAATCTGAAGTTTGTGTCAATCTCCCTTACACATGTGAGTATTTACTACAGTTATTACAGTTGTGATAAAGGTCTAGTTCAAGAAGTTGGATCTGCAATCTAGAGAAGGAGAAAAAGAGTGAAAAAGACAAGAAAAGAAAGAAGAAACCCTATCGAAGAAAGGAGGACCTAAGACTTGAAGAATATCTCCCACACGTGCGAAATTTCTGAGTTGAAGGAGGGACGAAAATTGCAAATCTATAATAGAGGCCGAAATTCTATTGCAAGAGGTAGAGATCTGAAGTTTGAAGGAGGTTGACTTGGATTGACTTTGTTGGATCAAGTTCACTTGAAATAGCTTGTGTTGGTGGGTTGACTTGGTGGATGGAGGAAGGTTTGTTGTTGGTCTAGAGGTCTTGGTTGTCTCGCTTTGAATTGATTCTTGAAGAAGAAGAGAATTTTGGTTGGGTTTCCCTTAAGAGAGGGGTTTTCCCCTGGTTGAGAGCCTACACATTGTATCCTTTATTGTTTTGATCTTCATACTTTTATGATTTGGTAATTTCTTGATGAAAAGAAGAGAAACAAGACAAAAACTTCTCCCCCTAAGCTTAGACTTTGAGACTTTGTATATCGGATTCCCTTTTTAATAATCTTATTCCTTTGTTTACATATTTATTTTTTATTTGATATTTTTGTCAATATTTGCTTTTCTTGCCAATTGAAGTTCATCATTCACTTCATTTTCTCTACACCTCAGTTTCTGATCCATATCCTAAAAACTTTCCATTTCATCATTCTTTTTCTATAACTCACTCTCTAAACCTTACATTTTCTTTGTTGATGTTTGTAGCTCTAGAAAGTAGTTCTACACATTCCTAAGTGTCTAGGTGTGTACAATTCACCCAATATCTCCTTAGTCAGTTGCTCTAGTGTGAGCAATTTGTTTTTGTAACTTATAACACAATCATTTTGTTGGATTATTGAGCTAAATCAATTATTATGTTGGATTATTGAGCTAAATTAAAATTAGGAAAAGTAAATTATTTACTTTATTTATTGCGTTTTAATCTCAATCCTTGATGTCAAGTGAGGTGAGGTCTAAAATTGGGTGTCAATCACTTTGGGGATTAGGGTTAGAAAAATAGCTCAATGTAAATTTATAAAAGAAAGGCTACGGAGAAGGAGAAGGCACATCATACAACAACACAAAATTAAGAGAGAATCTCAATGAGTGTGTTTGGTCGAAGGAAGGGGAGCAAGGGATCCAGATCAGCCAAGGAGGGCTTGATCAACTAGATTAGATCCAGTTGTTGTATGTATTTCCTTGGTTGGGCCATTTTCCCAGGAAGGGAGCCCAAGTTAGTTTATAATTCTAATGAAGAATTATGATTGGGTAGAATTTGTTGTGTCATATTTTCATGATTGAAATTGATATATTTTTCTTATGATGAATTTAATGTGTTATGAACATATTTATGCAATTAATCAGTAGATCAATATTTTGTTAGGAATTAAGTGTCGAGTGTTAGGTTTGCAGCAAAAACTAACATGGTATCAAAGCATAAAATTTGTTGAGCACTTATATCTAAATAACAGGTGTCAGGTTTGTACATGATTGTGAGGGATAGGTTCATCCACAATTGTATGAGGTAATTTTTTTTTTAAGTAGGTCGAGATCGTATTATATGACTGTAGAATTTTTTTATTTTTTTGGGGGGGGTGGGGAGGGGGATAATCTTTTGAGGCTAAAGACAAATTAAAAAAAATGTGTGAGTGGCCCATAGCTCTACCAACTATTAGTTGAGTGCTTATGGCTAACAGACCCTGCCACCACTAGTGTAGGTAGCGGTCAAGGCTCCAGTCGGGCGGATTGGCTATCGAGACTCAAGAAACAATGTGATTTTGGTAAGGGAGCACACTAGCAGCAGGCAACAAAGTGCCAACAAAATTGTTTGGGGTGGCAACTGGTGGTCGCGGAAGTAGTGAGGAGTTAAACTTGCTCATGAGCCGATAAGAAAGTTCATGGCATAGGGTTGGAATCTAATAGTTTGATGCACATGAAAAATATAGGGTCACTAAATAACAACAACAATATTGTGGAGAAGATAGTGAGATAATATGGTGGCAAGCATTGGGAAATAGATAGTCGTTGAGGCACAAAATGGTAGCAAATGTCAACTCGGTAAGTCGCAATTGAGGGGTTGACAACCCAGGGTGAGTGTGTAAGAGCTGAAACTAGTCATCGAATGCAGGAAACAAAAAAAAACAACAAGGAAACAACCCTAAGTCACCAGCCGCAAAGGCTACCGACCTAGGGTGGCATTGGAAAGAGTCTACGGGTGTGGTAATCAAAGGTGGTGGTAGCATAGGAGATCCAATCAAGGAGGATGGAAAGTGGTCAGATGTTGTAGTAAATAGTTGCACATAATGAACCGATGATAGAAATAAAAGTGTGTGTAGGTGACTAGGCAGATGGAACTACACTTGTACAAAGGTTTAGTAGAAACCACTAAGCAAATGAACAATTGAAAGGAACAACATCATGTAGGAGTTTCCACTAGGTTTCGTGGAAATCAGAGGCTACAAGGCTAAGAATTAGAAGTTGTTTCGGGAGAAAATAACCAAGGGGTTGGTGGTTAGTAGGACGAGGCTAGTTGATAAACGCCAATAACCATGGAAAAACCCCATCCAAAGCAGTGAGAGGCTGCATATCACAAGAGTGTGATCAAGACCCAATTATCGACATAAGTTAACCCTCAAAGGGAGATAGGGAGATCATACCAATAGGACTTGGTAGGTAGTATATTTTTTTGTTTTTGGGATGGCATCAACTAACTAAGGTTTAAGGAAAGGTTAAATGGGACTTACAACTTTAGTCCATGGAAGGAGAGGATAACATTGGTTCTCAAGGAGAAAAACCTATGGGATTTTGTAAACAAATAGGTTACAACTCCTTCATATGTTACAACTCTATCGACTTATGAATTGAAAGACGTGAAGGCCATATGTATCATCATGGATGGGGTGAAGGATCACACGATCCCTAACATATTAGGGAAAAATATTGCTCTTGATATGTGTACCACTTTGTTGAACCTATATCAGAGTGACAATCAGAATCAGAAAATGGTGTTAAGGGAGAAGCTTAGTAACACAAAGATGATTGAATCAAATATTGTGGCATCATATCTCATAATTATTCAGTAAGTTCGAGATGAAATTGGAGCTAATGGGGTAGCCTTGCTAGATGATGAGCTTGTAGGGACAACCTTAAGTGGGTTCTCAAATCCTTGGGCTACATTTGTGGCAGTCATTCTAGCAAGAAAAAAACTACCTATTGAGATTCAACTGGAAAATTTAGCACCCATGCCTAGTGCATTAAGAACCTAGTGCATTGAGCACCTGATTGCATTAAGCACCCAGACTAGGGTGGGGCCCACAGTGCTATTTTTGGGTGCATGTCTATTTTGGTTATCCCTTAATTAAGATGGACATTAAATTGTAATCTATTCTCAATGTGGACTTGAATCAATTAATTGAAAGTGATAAATTCAGTTAGCTAGTGGATTTCGAGTTATAGGTAGTTGTTGAGGCATGCAGAGTAATTCTAGTTGTAATAGAGTTCGAAGTGCAGTGGTGCATGAGTTAGTGCAAGTTGTAAATAGTTTAACTCAGTTAAGTGAGTTAAAATCATGTGTGCTAGTTGTAACTGAAGATACAATAGTGGGAGATCTAGTGAATTAAATATTAATTAATTCACAATCAGTGATCTCACATGCAACCGAGGGTTTACTATTATTAGTTGCATGCATGTCAGATCCAATGGAGACCTAGTTGAGTTCTAGGTGAAAGGGAAGTTGACTATCAATTGTAGGATTATTGGCTTGCACACTTGCAACCAAACACCCATTGGAGTGCCCATGATACTTGCGTAGTCAAGGCAGGCAAGAATTTGTATCTTTAGGGATCTTTACCATCAGGGATTGCGCAAGCAAGGCAGGTTGTCTGGAGGCTGAGAATTGGCTATGTGTTGGTCAGTTTTGCATATGACAGTGTGAGATAATTAGTTGAGTACTGGCGGGCTCTTGTGAGAAGAGTTTTGTATGTAATTGTTTCATGGTACATGCTTAATATAAAATAGAAGATAGTGGGGTTTTTAATTGTAAGCTTTCCCTGGGAAATTATATGTGTTGTGTGTGATTGATCTTTCTTCATGCTCATGTGATTAGCGATTGTGTTTTTAATTATGCAAAATATTTGTACAAGAAATTCAGTATTTAACTTTAGTACATTGTTAGATCGGGTGAATCCAAGATATACATGCATGTTGTATAATTTTTACATGGTATCAGCGCACAGGAAATTGCAGAAATGAAGTAGGAGTTGATTTTGTGACTAGATAAAATTCGAATTTGCCGAAAGACTTTCTTGGTGCTATAGCTGACTCAAGATCGAAATGGCTTTCAATGGCTTGAGGTTATAGTATGCACTCAACAACAGCTCTAACTACATTGCTTGGAAGGACAGGATGGAGGAAATACTTGAAGACAATGGGTTGAAGGAATTCATTGACAAAGGTGTTCCTAAACCTGGTGCTACAGATGATGCAAATCTTGATGCATGGCAAAATAAAGTGGCAAAGGTGAGGATTTTCTTGTTGGAGGGAGTACGAGACCACATTGTCTCAAGCCTCCATGGGAAAACCACACCATATGCAATGTGGAAGGCTTTGACAGATATATTCCAAAGCAACAACGACCATAGGAAATTGGTGCTCAAAGATAAACTCAGGAAGATCAAGATGGAAAAGGGTGACACCATTCCAAAATATTTAAAAAAGTTTGTCCAATGTCAGGATGAACTGGGAAGCATTAGAATAACAATTTTTGATGATGATTTGGTGAGCTTGGCTCTCCTAGGACTTCCCAAGAGTTGGCACAGTTATCAAGACTCTGTCAATGGAAGGGAAAAACTTCCAGATTGGGTTAAACTAATTTTAACTCATTTAATTGAGTTAATTAAACTTGCACCCCACTAATGCATCAACTTCAACTGGACCCGAAAAATATTAGAATCCCTCTAGATGCCTCATATTAGACCCTCAACTCGAATTTCTTGAGCTAACTCGGTCATCATGACTTAATTAAATGACACAAGTTGTTATGAGATGAAATTACAATTTATTGTCCAATTTATTTAAGGGAAAAATAAATTAGACGCCCCACATTCCTCACTCCTGGTGCATCAAAATTCCTCACCAGTGTGCGTGCATTTTTTTTTGTCCTTTATGGTTTCCAATCTCACTGTATCTTGTTGCAAATTTCAACATTTCAGAATTTGATGTGGCCTTCACACAAAGACGCCATTGAAATCACATGCCCAGATTCTCATGAGAAACCTCTCTTAAGCTTGATCTGCCATAAGAGAACTAACAATATGCCATCCTACTTTCTAGTGCAAACTGACCATTAAGGTATGCAACATTCTTTTGAACCCTCACATGATGATCTTGCTCTTGGAGGATGACCATGACCTCCCTTTAGCAACCCTTACTCGGCCCTCGTACTTGACCTACTTTAGGACTACATCTCTCTTCACCCCCTTGATGTGCCAGATAGTGGGAATACATGTCAAACATGCTAAGATGTGCCAAGTGATAAGGCATGCCAAGATGTGAAAGGGTGTTTCAATGCGTATCAGGGACTTTCAAGACAACAAAAGGGAGAAAAAATCTAAACTACAAGGAAATGAACACATAAGAGGGTTAATAAGTCATCAATTTACCTTTTCCAAGAGGGGCATGCTAGACACACTAACACTAGGCGACAATAGGTTCCAAGTGCAAAGTCTTAGTGCATTCTAAGTGCCAAGTATTCCTTTGTTGCTTCTCATCTACTTTCCAACAATTAATCATCACAAATAAATTTAATATTAAACCATGCTAAATCATACCAAGGCATCTCAACATATTCCATACATGCTAAGACTTTCCAAGCACCAACACGTGCCAAGTGCCAATATGTGTCAGGGACTAGTGTTATGCATGTTATGAAGTCGAAGGGAATGCTGAAGAGTGCTAAGGTGTGCTAGAGAGTGATAATGAATGTTAATGAGTGTTAATGAGTACTGGGAAAAAACATTAAGGGAGCACTAGGTAAAAATTCATGGAAGTTAATGAATATGAGGAACATGTACTACCAGAGACTAGTGTTAATGGTCAGTGTTAGTTTTCATGCCAAGGAGGGAGTGACAAGGTATGCTAAGCATTGGTAAGGCATGCTAGGGAATATCAAGGCATGTTAAGAATTTCCAAAGTGTGCTTGGGAGTTCTAGGGTGTGCTAATTATATCATGTGCCAATTAATAGTGCCAAGATATGGCAATACATGCTAGGTGCTAAGGATGTGGCACAGGGTGCCAGGTATATCAATATGTGTCAAGGCAACAAAAGGAAGAACCAATAATAGGGTTAATAAGTCAGGACTCATTCTTTTTGAAAAGGGGCATGCTAGGCACACTAATAATAGGTCCCAATACATGCCAAGTGGCATTGTGTGCCAAGTGCTAATGTATGTCAATGCATTCAACCAAGGTGTTCTAGGGCATGCTAGGGACTATATGCAGCATGCCAACACATGCTGGGAGAATTCCATGTTGTGTTAGCGCATGCCACCATGTGCTTGGGCATCAATGTCATCAAAAGATATTCTAGGTACAAAGATGTTCCAAGACATGTGGGGTAATAAGAAATGTTAGTGTGTGCCAAAGCAGTAATTTAAGGTGTGCCCAAATTGTTGAGGATTGTTAGGTCTTTCTCAGTAATAGAATTTTCAGAGCCCGATTATGTATTAAATAATATATTTCCTACACACAATAGTGGAACTTTATCTAAATGTGTAGAAATTTGAATAATAGATGAATTATTCACAAATATTATCCTGATTACACACTATTTGAGCTTCATGCATAATACATAACCTCTTCTACAATTGATCATCAATTTGCGGAAATTAGAAGCAGTCGCATGCACACATTAAAACATAATCAAGCACACATATAACACAGTATGTAATGGGGAAATCTTACAGCTGAAAACCCCCAACTATTTGTATATTATAATGATAGAGAACATGTAACAATACATACCACAAAGCTCCTCACATCTCTCAGCACTATCTCACATGCTACACACAAACTAGCTCAGATATGAACAAGTCACAAGTTCAAATCTCCTCCACCTGCCTACCTGCCTCTACTGCGCAATCCAAGATGAATAATGATGGGATCCAAGTTCGAATCCCACTGTCTTGTACTGTGTAATCCTCATTGGCAATCTCAATCAATGTGTGTGCAAATCTCCGCATGCACAGCTATAGTCACAACTGATAGTAGACTCACCCTTTCACCCACCTCTATGCTTGGTCTCTGTTGTCCATACCCATGCGCGATCAGCGTGTATTATTTGGTTGATTTTGTGGTTAATAATTAGTGAATTAATTAATAATTAATTCACCACTCACTAGTGTATTTATCGATTCGTTCATCTGTCGTTCGCTAGTTAAGCAAAGACACAACTCCATCCATTTGTCTCATCAACTCCACCAAACCTTGCTTGCATAGTTCATGCTTGATTTCCAACCACATGGAAATAGCTCAACTAACCCCAGGAATAGCGTAATTCCTTGTCGGCTGCATGTGCCACATCGGCGCTCGAAGTGCTCGAAGGATAAGATAATGTTTATAGTCCAAATATTATTAAGGGTTAATAATATTTGTTTGATCTATTTTTAGGCAGGTCTAAAAATAGACTAAAAATGATGTCTAAAAATAGAGGTCCATATATTTTGTAGCTTGATAATATCACCTCCTCCATCCACGACTCATAGAATATGATCGACGTGTCTAAAAATAGACATAGTCTAAAAATAGACTTTGTGACAAAAATCACTTGTGTGGCCCCCACCTAGTTTAGGTGATCACTTTCCAACTAGGATCAGGAAAGATGTTTCGGGATGCCTCCTTCACTGTTTCTTGTTGCAATATTCAACACTCCCTCTCAACAAGAAAGGACTGTGTTTGCATGCGACATGCAACTCCATGCATTCGCCCTACAACCTTCACAAGCGCCATGCAACTCCATGCATCTGCTCTGCAACTCCTATGAAACTGAATATGCTCCAAACAACTCAATCAGTATGATGTGCCATGCAACTCCATGCATCTATCATCAAATTATTCGACTTCTGCTGGGCCCAATTGCACATGTCATCGAGAACACTTTGCGTTTTTTAACTCTTGCCCATGCTGTACTGCTCTTGCTTCTTTGTCAACTCGATTCGCGCTCCGAGTATAAAGCTGCACTTGTCACTTTGAGTACGCACCATCCAATCCGGCGGTGTCTCTAACGTGCCGAGGAAATATGAGTGGCCGGGTTCAATTCAGGTTCACATCTCGCAGATCCTGCCCAGAAATATCCTCTTCGGATTAATCATGCATGTCGCCCCACCTCTCACCTGGTGGTATAGCTGCATGCACTCCCTCTACCCATCTGGCACGAAATTTCTCTACATGAGTGGTTTCTTCCACTCCATGATCCTCATCTTGTGGCTGCTCCACATCCCGAGGTTCACTCTTGCTTGCATGCAAAACTTGCTCCCTCTAAAGCATCAATTGCATGTCTCTCTTGCACTTCCCAACGGTAGGAAGCTCCGTAGACATCCCATATACTTCAAGTCTGTAGAGATTCTTGGCTCGAATCCCAACCTTCTTGACTTGTCCTATTTCCTTGTACCGAAGGAAAACTTTTCCTTCACTAAAGACAACATCATACCCTTTATCCTCTAACATTGCGACTGAGATCAAATTCTTCTTTAAACCTGGAACATGCACTACATCTTGTAAAAGAATGAGTTTACCTGACTCCCTCTGAAAGGTTATGGTACCAATTCCGGTCGCATTGTATCATCCATTTTCCCCCAACTCAACATGCAATTGGAGATCTTTCTCCACAAAGTCACTGAAAAGATTCACATCTCCCATCATGTGAAAGGAAGCGCCACTATCAAAATACCACCCCGATCCCAATGCACTAGACACCATGCATGCGATCAATGAGAAGTCCAGCTCAAATTGTGAGGCAAGAGCCTCACCAGCTGCAGCTCTAGCAACCTGCTTGTTCTTCTTCTTTTGTGGACAATTTGTGGCGTAATTCCCATGCTCGTGATAGTAAAAACACTTCACTTTGGACATGTCATGCTCTTTACCATCCACACAAGATTGAGAAGCATTCTTCTTGCCCTTCCCCTTCCTTTCTTTGGCAGCCAAAGCACAATCCTCTTCATCAGATGCCTTTGATGAAGATCCATCCCTGGTACTCCGCCTTATCTCCTTTTGCACAAGATCCGACCAAAGTTGCTCCCATCCTGGCAATTTCTCCCGACCATTGATAGAATCCTTATAGGAATGCCAACTCTTCGGAAGCCCAAGGAGAGCCAAGCTCACCAATTCATCATCATCCACACTCACTCCTACACTCCCAAGCTCATCCCTGCAATGGACAAACTTTGTCAAGTATACTAGAATAGTGTCATTCTTCTCCATCTTTATTTTCCTGAGTTTATCCTTGAGCGCCAACTTCCTTTTGTCACTCTTGCTTTGGAAAAAATCTGTCAAAGCTTTCCACATCAAGAATGGAGAAGATTTACCATGCAGGCTGGATACTATGTGATCCTTCACGCCCTCCAACAGAATCCTTCGACACTTTGCTGTCTTCTTTTGCCAAGCCTCGACTTGAGCAGCATCAGTAGGCTTTGGGACTTCAGAATCTATGAACTCCTTCAGCCCATTTTCATCTAACACCGCCTGCATCCTGTCCTTCCATGCAACATAATTCGAGCTGCCCTCAAGGGCATACTCCAATCGCAATCCGTTGAAAGACATTTTGACTTCGACACCAAGAAAACACAACTGCAAATTCGAATTCCACCAGCTCAAAACTCAACCACTTTTGATCTGTGAGAACAAAGTACTTCTAGCACAGAGATCGAATGTAGGGGAATTTACTGGATATATCACCTTTCAAAGAAAGGATGGATCCAAAGGCTACCTGGCCCTTGTACAAACTCTGTCTACCGAAATAAAATGTAATCACTGTAATAGATCCGATGATCAATTTCGCTCTGATACCATGTAGAAATTTGAATAATAGATGAATTATTCACAGAGATTATCCTGATTACACAATATTTGAGCTTCATGCATAATACATAACCTCTTCTACAATTGATCATCAATTTGTGGAAATTAGAAGCAGTCGCATGTGCACATTAAAACATAATCAAGCACACATATAACACAGTATGTAATGGGGAAAGCTTACAGCTGAAAACCCCCAACTATCTGTATATTATAATGATAGAGAACATGTAACAATACATAACACAAAGCTCCTCACAGCTCTCAGCACTATCTCACATGCTACACACAAACTAGCTCAGATATGAACAAGTCACAAGTTCAAATCTCTTCCACCTGTCTGCCTGCCTCTACTGCGCAATCCAAGATGAATAATGATAAGATCCAAGTTCGAATCCCACTAGCTTGTACTGCGCAATCCTCATTGGCAATCTCAATCAATGTGTGTGCAAATCTCATGCACAGCTATAGTCACAACTGATAGTAGACTCACCCTTTCACCCACCTCTAACACTGGTCTCCACTGAACTGTCCATGCATTGCAGTTAACCGATGTATTCTTTAGTTGATTTATGAGTTAATAATTAGTGAATTAATTAATAATTAATTCACACCACTCATCACTAGTGTATTTATCAGTTAGACTAAATACAACTAGTTCAACTAAGTTAAACCGAACACAACTCCATCAACTGTCTCATCAACTCCACCAAACTCTACCACATGAGTTCTAACTAAAGTCAACCATGCAATAGCTCAACTAACCCCTAGGAATAGCATAATTCCTTTTGTCAGCTGCATGTGCCACATCCGTAGCTCGAACTGAAGTGCTCCAAGAGGATAAGATAATGTTTATAGTCCAAATATTATTAAGGGCTAATAATATTCGACTGATCTATTTTTAGACTGGCAGTCTAAAAATAGACTCCGCCCAATGTCTAAAAATAGAGGTCCATCTATTTTTAGCAACTTGACCAACCATCCACAAATAGCATCCTGCAACTCATAGACCATGATCCATATGTCTAAAAATAGACTTTGCGACAAAAATCACTTGTGTGGCCCCCACCTAGTTTTGGTGATCACTTTCCATCAGGACCATTGATGGAAGAATGCCGGATACCTCCTTCTTGTTTCTTGTTTATCTTCAACAAATGAATTTTATGAATAATAGCTTAATATATATAGATGTGTTGAATCATAGGAAATCTCTATTCGACTAGTCATTACTTGAGGGAAATGATACACGCTTATTACTTCTTAAAAAATTGACCGACCCTAACCACTATGGCCTTGGACATATTATAAAAATTTCTCAACAATAATGGTATTAAATCGTTATCTTTTGAAAAAAAATATATTAACAGGCACATAGCATCATCAAAAACTCATTGGAATTATCAATGATGACGGACATTTTTTGATCGTCACCAAAAGTAACAAAAATAGCATTGGTGAGGGTCATTAAAAGTTCGTCACTAGAAGTGTCACCAAAGAGAGAATTAGTGATGGGCCTTTAACGATCCTCACCAAAAGTGAAATGTCTTTAGTGACGGACCATAAAGGACCATTACTATATACACTTACAGTGACGTTTTTTAGTGATCAATGATGACGAACATTTTTTGACCGTCACCAAAAGTAGCAAAAATAACACCAGTGAGGGTCATTAAAAGATCGTCACTAGAAGTGTCACCAAAGAGAGAATTAGTGATGGGCCTTTAACGACCGTCACCAAAAGTGTCATTAAAAATGTCTTTGGTGATGGACCATAAAGGACCATCACTATATACACTTACAGTGACAGTTTTTTAATGACCATCACCATATGTGACATTGGTGACGGACCTTAAAGGTCCGTCACAAGCATGACCCTCACCAATGTGCTTTTTTCTTGTAGTGTTTTACTAAAGAAACTAGATTAAATGAGAGGTGAGGAATTTTCACTTACTAGCTTGGAAGCATATGAAACTTGTGAAATGATGAATTGACCCTTCTAATGGCTTCTTGGACCTTGAATGCAAAAATCGTAGCAGATTTCCAGAAGCATGCAATGGCTGCCCCAAAAACATAGCGAGGAGAAGAAACAACGTTCAACATTCTGGATCAGTTTTTGGTGTTTGACTTCGATCTCTGGATGGATGTGGAGAGTTCTGGAGCATGAGAGAGTAGTTCTTGAAAAGAAAAGGATGAAATGAACTCAAAAGAAGCTCCATTTCCCTTTATGGCTTACAAACTTTTCTTTTGGCTTTAGTGACATCATATGTACTTTGAGGAATATACTTTTTGAAATATTTGACAATGTAGCATACTTCTTTGCAAAAAAGGAAAAGTTAACCTTTTTTTTATTTCCTAAATTTTCTAACTCCCAATGAAGGTGGCTTTGAATAATGAAAATGACTCTTATTTTCCTTTATTATATGGCATTATTGGCATTATTATGGAAAACAAAATTAGCCCTAGACCAAGACCTAGATGATGGTATGTTAACTAATATATGGCCCTAGATACTTAAATTATGACATGACCTTGAAATTGATGATGACCATGAGTGAGTGGAGGGAGCAGCATATCACCTAGACAACATTTAGTGAACAAAAATTATTTCAGAATTTATTTGAAAGCATAATATTTTGACCAAGGAATTATACCAAATGAACTTGGAAGAGTTTATTTGATCACTGAAACATTTAGACACTAACATTGGCTTGAGCTAGGGATGAAAACTCCTTTAGGAGGTGTCAAGAACACCGTATACTAGGTAGCCTCAATCATTGAGCAATGGAGTCAAAAATGGAAATTGAAATAACTTGAAAACAAAAGAAAAACATCAGTTGATCATAGAAGCCTCATGGCGTTCTCCTCAGGCTTCAAAATTCTGCGACAAATTTATTATTCTTTGACAAAAAATAGTGTGTTATTTATAATGAAAGTGAACCTTTTTCTTCAAGATCAAGTGAGATAGTGTCTTAGGAACCTACCATTCACTAGTACTCCTAGAATTTCCCGCCCATCAAGATTTTCTAACAAAATTTCTTTCTTTCTGCTTATTGTTGTATTCTTGTAAGGACCTTTCCACAGCTTATCAAAGTTACCATGTTTGCCTTTTTCTTCATTTCGGGAAACCCATCGAAGAAAAACATCTCCTAATTTGAAATAATAAGCTTTTTTTTTCTTGTCATAAATATTCTTGATCTTCTCCTAAAGCTTTTAAGTATAATTGAAAACTTCTTCCCTTGACTATTGTAAATGAATCATTTGACTGATTATTTTTTGGATGTCATTTGGCTCATTATCGATCTCTTGCAAAATTTTCATCACCGACATTGTTAAGGAAGTAGGAAACACTAGATCTATAACATACACTCATTGAAAAGGTGACATGCTAATAGGTCTCTTTTTTCTAACTCTGTCTGCGCACACAATGTTTATTAACTTTTTGTGCCAATTTCTCTTATTCCCTTGCAACAATTTATTGATTACGTTCACCAATTATTTATTTGATGATTCAGCCAACTAGTTGCCTTGAGGATAGTATGTTGTAGAATGCCCGACTCTTCTGTGATATTTATCACAAAATTATATCATCCTTTTTTACTTAATGGCGAATGAATTGTCAGTAATAATTGTTTGTGGGCATAAAAAACGAGACCAAATATTTCTCTTTAAAAAAAGAATAATGACAATGTTTGTAGCTTGCCTCGTGTGGATGGCCTCAATCCACTTTGTGAATTAATCACTGGTACTGAGTATCCACTTATTCCTAGATGATGATGGAGAGTGAATCTCTCCAATGAAATCAAGCCCCCACTGCTGGAAGTGTGTTTGAACTACAATTTGTTTCAAGGGCAGAGGTAAGAGATTTCCCTTTCCCTGGACAATTTTACACTCATGATAACTCATGAAAATTTTTTAAACATCGAAAAAAAAACTTGACTAATAAAATCCATCCCTCAATATCTTGTTTGTTGTAGTCTTCCAAAAATGATGACCACCACAATCACTTTTATGAAATTCATTCATCACTTTTTCAACTTCACTTTCTACCAAACAATTTAATAAAACCCCACATAGATCCTTCCAATATAAAACATTGCTAAGAATGCAATATTTAAGAGCCTTCAACTTAAGAGACCTACCTTTACTGCTGGGAAAACTGGGGGGAGGATTCAAAAATTATAGCACATGAACAATATCAGCATACCATGGTGTTGAAGTAAAAATTTCATATACCTAAGGTAATGAATCAACCACTTTCTCCTTAGATAACATAGCAATAAAATTGATGTCCAAGGAATGTCCATTTGAGTCTGGCATGAGCTTTGCCAAGCCTTATCCTTTGATCAATTTTGTAAGTTTGATTTCTATGTCATACTCCAACATAGTAACTATCCACTTGCCAGGCCAACCTTCGGGATCATTCTGTTCTAGCACATGTTTGACAACAACATTTGGGACATATGCAAGAACATGAGAATGAAGAATGGAGACTCAAAAGTCCTTTAATTTGTTAACTAGCGCTAAGGCCTGTATTTCAATGATATTGTACTTCAAGGCTATGCCTATTTTGCTTTATGATCTTTTTTTTGCATAACGATAGTAGTTAAAGTATGTTCAGAAGCAAAGGAGTAAATTATGAAATTAAGTGTATAATTTGGGTTGATAATAATAGGAGTATGAGACCATGAAAAATTAAACTTATTGAATGATTTCTTTGCCTCATCAAACCATTTCACCTCATTGTCTTTCTTCAACATATCATTAATTTACCTTAAATTTTCAAGAAGGTTAGGAATAAACCTTCACAAGAAATTGATTTTACCATTGAATGATTGGATTTCCTTCTTGCTTCTAGGATAGTCTAAATTTGTAATTACCTCAATCCTTGAAGGATATATCTGGATGTCATCTTTAGATTTGATGTGACCAATAAATTTCCCTTCTTCCATAACGAACAAACTCTTATTTGGATTCAGCGATATTCCAAATTTTTTGCACCTCTCGAAAAATGTCTTCAAATGTTGTAAGTGCTCTTCATCCATCTTGGAAAAAATGGTGATGTCATCAACATAAATTACCAAAAATACATTCTTTCATTTTAAAATGTGATATCCATCGCTCGCTAAAAAATTTCTCCCGCATTCTTCAACCCAAAGGGCATACTAGCATACATAAAAGTACCCCAAGGTGTTGTGCAGGTTGTCTTCTCTTGATCATCTGGATGAACTAAAATCTAATTATACCTGGAATATCCATCCAACAGTGAAAGTCTGGAAGAACCAACCACCCTTTGTAGTATATGATCCATCTTTGGAATTGGGTATTTGTCTTTTAGTGATACTTTATTTAGATTATGGAAATCTATACAAAAGTGAATCTCACTTGTCTTCTTTCTTACTAGCACTAAGTTTGACATCCAATTTAAAAAATGAAGAGGAACTATAATACCAATAGTATACAACCTATTCACTTCTTTTTTAATGGATGGAATCAACTTTGGATTCATCCTCCTAAGTTTCTAGAGGAAATTTTTTCGATTAGGTTTTAAAGGAATGGTGAGCTAAATTATACTCTTATCATACACTTTAATATCAAAATATTCCCATGAAAGAACATCAAAAAACTTAGACATGAGTGATACATATTTACCTTTCATTTCTGGGCTCAAGGATTTTGATATCTTGACCATTTTGGGATTCTTAGGAGTGCCAATATTGAGATCTTCCACTCCTACTTCAGTTGGAAACATTGTTGGCTTTCATGCAACATCATATTCCTTATCAAAAAGCTCCTCCAAAGGTACAAGACCTATTGGAATGGAGTTGTATTTCAACTACAATACCTTCATTTATGTTGCATGCATGTATTGATCATCTTCATAAAACTAGTCATCCATTTGTGAAATCACAAACTCCTCTTCCATCTATAATAATTTGTTAATTTGTTTTTCATCTTGAAATACTTCCCAATACCGAACATTGTCTGGAACAACAGGGAGATTCTTGACGTTGATTTCATACTTATTTTTCGGATACACTGTAATTTTGAACATGTTGGCTGAGGTGGCAATAGAACCATCAATGACATTGTATTTGTTAATAATTTTGACACTAGCTATCAAGGCCCCATAATCTACCTCATTGTTTGAAAAATCAAATGCCAATTTGTAAGAAGACATTCAAAAATTATGAGGAGGATTAGATGACTAATTCATAGGGTTGTGAATCCACACTCCAATTCCATCCACTTCCTTACCAAAGGCTCATCAAAATCCATGGTCCACAAACCATTTGATTCATCGGGAATCTCCAATTTGGATGAGTAGTCTTGACTAATTGTTTGAGAAAGGTATACTATAGTAATAGTTTTTTTTCCTTTCATTGTTTCATTTATATTTTTGGCTAATGCACTTGGCTACAAGATACTCAACATCTTTTATTGTTTTTCGGCACCTGGAAAAAATTCTGAATTTTCTGCTTTTTATTCCATCAAAACTTTTGGCGATGCTAAAAATTCATCATTGAATAAGATAAAAGACTTTAAATATGTATTAACAACATGCATTGGGTGATTATTCATATTTTCTTTGCTAATAATCGTGTAATTCATCTTGTTCTGTCGGTCTAATTTTCTGAGCTGTCCAAAATCCAATATAATAGCATAAGAAAAGTCTAGATGTAAAGTGCCTCTAAGTTTGGTTAACCATGACCAGGAGAGTAACATTCCATATCTTGAAGGGATATCAGCGAAAACAACATCCATGAGAATATTATTAGCTGGAATTTTCTCTAAGGACACCTCTAGATATTTGATGAGGCCAAGAAATTTAACCCTTCCTAAATCGAAAGAGTAAAGGTCATGGTAGGGTCTGGTAATATCCAATCCTATTTTATCCATGATGGATTTAAGCATGAGATTATGGGATGATCCAGAGTCTAGAATAGCATTACGGAGGATAAAAACATGAATTTTTAGGCTGAGTTAAAAAGGACGGACCTCACTATCTTCTAAGTCACCATCTACAGTAGGGCCAAGAAAAAGCTCAAGGTGATGATCACTAACATTTACCATATAAAATATTTGGTATACCCTATGAAATTTGGCTACTTGGAACTTATATTGGTCATTCTTTATTATTTAATTCAATGGAATTGAGACTTTAAGTTTTGAAATTTCATTCTCAAGACTAAATAAATCAGAATTTTTTTTTACCTCTTTAGATGGTACGTCCTTCTTTTTGAGCTAATCTTTGTGTGGAATATCCTTTATTTGTCCTTTGTCTTGAACTTATTTATATTTCTTTTGATTGTAGGTAAAAGCTTCATTGCATTTTCCATGATTAGGAACAACATGTCCTTTATCCCTACTCTGATTTGAAGTAGTCATCTCTTTATTATGAGCATCTGGTTCAGAATTTTTCTTTTGCTGACTTGAAGCTATAGGCACGTTTCTATTTCGCAAACCATACTGCCTTTTCACCTAGGTAAGAGAATTTTCATATTGCCTTTTATAATATTATTTCCATATTGATAGCATATAATCACTAGGTAGAACATATTGTTGATCATTTGGTACATAAAGTTATTCAGGAAACTGATCTTCTCCAGTCAGGAAAATGAGCCCATTTTCCTCAAACAGATGATTTTCGCCTGAAATATTTTATTCTTCTTCATCAGGGTCTTCTATATAATTTTTCTGAAATGGAGTGTGAATTTTTTGTTAACCTTGTTGATCCTGACCCCTATCCTCCCTTTTTTTAATCATGTATCGAGGTTGTCAATATTGACTCCTAAAATTGGGATTTCTAGTTGAGGGTTTAACTTGTCTTTCCGTGATGGTCATCTTGTCCATAATATTCTCCATTGTCTTGATAAAGGTATCAAGGTTTCCCTTAGATGTAGTAGATGGTTGCTCCTTGATGGTAACCCTCTTTTATGATTTGATTTTTGACTTCTTGATAATTAGATTTGCTTCAACGCTTATTACATTCCTTTTCATTTCTTCAAGGGTAGATGGATTTATTTCCCTCAATTGGTAGGCCATATCAGGATCGGAACCATCTAGATAATGAAGAAATGTGAGGCCAGGAGGAGGCTTGATGTTTTTTTTAATAGAATCATATATCCTATTAAATCTGGCAGTGAAATCTTGCATAGACTCGTAATTTAGGATTTCTTTTCAAGGCGTTGTATTTAGCTAGAATTTGTAAAAGCTTATTTTTCTCTTCCCATTTTGCCATAAATATTCAATTAGTTGTTGTAAATTATCTATAGAAGCAGTTGTTAAGGAATGGAACCATTTCTTAACCTCTCCCGATAAAATTTGTGCTAAAATGCACATATTGGCATCATCGTTATCAATCTGTTCAAGATCAATGAAATAAACCATCTTAACAATTTGTTGGTGAGTAGTAACCTCTGATGTCCCATAAAAAAGGAAATATTTGAACATTTTCCTACAGTAATGCAGTTGGTGGTGGCAATAGAATAAATGGAGAAAATATGCCATGACTAATGGAGGAGGTTGTGGAGGTGTTGATGGAGTGTATAACTCCAGAGGAAGTGATGGAGTGAAAGTGAAACATGACGGTGTAACTGTGTGAGAAGGTGTGTCAGTAGATGCATAAGGAAATAAATATTGTTGTCGGTAATGGAAATAAGTTTTTTCAGAGGTTACTTGAAACTGATCGACCAAACCCTAAATTTTATGAAAATTAGACTAGACCTTACTATCAACCTCAAAACAAGAAGACTCGGGAAATGGAAAGTATGTCTCAAAATAAATGGGGTCAAAGATTGTTTCTGAAAGGAAGGATTCTGACGTGGACCTAAAAAAATATATCTCAAATTTGAAATTGAAGGAAAATTCTTCTAGAGCACCAATTAACCTCATAGGTAAAGATGTCGATTGTTGAAAAGTAAACAAGAAATGTGTGTCTAATTTAATTTTACCTTAACTAAATTGGTCAATAAATTGTAATATTATCTCATAATCAATTGTACTAATAGTTAAATGACTATGATAAACTCATTTAGCTCATGCATTTCAAGTTGCAGTTAGTGCATTAGTTTAATGCATGAGAAATCATTTAACTCAATTTATTGAGTTAACATCAGTTGAAATAGTTGTAATTGTTTGTTGTACTAGTGAGAGATAAAGTGAATTAAATTAGATTTAATTCACATGTAGTGATCTGCCATCCAACTGATGATTTACTATTAATAGCTGCATGCATGTCAATTTTAGTGGAGACCCAGTTGAGACAAAAGTTAAATGGATGTTAACTATTAGTTGTATCATTAGTAGGTTACCTGCATGCACCAAGACAACCATCAAATTTCCCATAAGCATTGTGCAGTTTTGGAAGATAGAATTTCCTAAATAATAGGGGTTGAATTCGACATGAATTGCTCAAGAAAGGCAGGATGATAAGAGGTAGTAAATTGGCTAAGTGTTGGTCGATTTTTTCCGGGTCAATGTGAGACAGTTGTGAGAGTGCAGGAGACTCTTGTGAGAAGAGTGCATTGTAATTGTTTCATGATTCCTTCGTGAATATAAAATAGAAGATAGAGGGGTTTTGAGCGACAAGATTTTCCCAGGAAATTATATGTGTTGTGGTTTGATTTTCTTCTTTATTTACTTGTTGTGATTGGCGATCGTGTTTATTTTCTGCAATTGATTTGTAGAAGGATTCAGTATATTACTTTAGAATATCACATGATCGGATTGAATCCATTGATAAACACATTGTTTTTATAATTTATACATGGTATCAGAGCGCAGGAAATCACTATAATGGAGAATAAATTGAGTTTGTGACAGAATAGCATTCAAATTTGCAAAATTATTCTTTGGGGAAATAGGTGGATAATGATCAAGATGGATTTCAATGTCTTGAAATTGGAGTATGCACTCTTGGGAGATTCCAATTATAAAACAGTTGAAACAATTCATTGATAATGACATTCCAAAACCTACAGCAGAAGATGTCGCTCTTCTTGATGCTTGGCAAAAGAAGGTTGCAAAGGCGAGGAGGATCTTATTGGAGGGAGTAAGAGACCACATTTTCTCAAGCATCCATGGAAATGTGACTACATATGCATTGTGGAAGGCTTTGAAAGATCTATTTCAGAGCAGCAGTGATCATATAAAATTGGCACTAAAGGAAAAGCTCAAGAAAATCAAAATGGAGAAAGGCAAGACTATTTCAAAATATTTAACCAAGTTTTTCCAGTGCTAAGATGAGCCTCAGAGTGTCAGAATTACTATAGTGGATGATGAATTGGTGATCCTAGATCTTCTAGGAATTCCCAAGAGTTGGCATAGTTATCAAGACTCTATCAATGAGAGGGAGAAGCTGCCATATTAGGAACGAATTTGGTCAGATTTGGTGCAAGAAGAATTCAGGCGGAATACCAGGGATGGATCTTCATCTAAGACAGATGATGAAGAAAATTGTGCCTTGGCTCATAAGTTGAAGAAGGGGAAAGGAAAGGAATCCTCTTGAAAATCTAATTCTAGAAAAGAAGGAAATAAGCGTGACATGTCCAGAGTGAAATGTTTTCACTGTCAGGAACTTGGACATTATGCCACTAATTGTCCACAAAAGAAGAATAACAAGAAGGCTTTAGGATCTCCAGCTGGTGAGGCTTTGGCCTCACAATTTGAGTTGGACTTCTCGCTCATCGCATGCATGGTGTCAAGTGCGATGGGATCGATGTGGTGCTTGGATAGTGGTGCATCTTTCCACATGATGGGAGACAAATAAATTTTCAGTATCTTGGAGGAGAAATTCATTGAGATGCATATCCAAATGGGTAATTATGGGAGATATAGCGCTACCAGGATTGGTATAGTTACCTTCCAAAGATAGTTAGGTAAGCACTTATTATTAAAATATGTAATGCATGTACCATGCTTGAAAAATAATTTAGTTTCAGTCGCAATGTTGGGGGATAAAGGTTATGATGTGGTTTTTAGTGAAGGGAAAGATTTCCTTAAACACAAATCCACATGACAAGACAAGAAGATTGGGATTCATGTGAAGAATCTCTATAAACTTGATGTACATGGTAGCACAGAATTTATGGGTGAGGAAGACAAAGTGGTGAGCTGGGATGAGGGTGAGTTATGGCACATGAGATTGGGCCATCTACACCACGGTGCCCTGAAGGTCATGCAACAGATTTCTACAGGGCTTCCAAAGGGTACCATTGTGTAGATAGACACATGCAAGGGATTTACCATGGGGAAGTATGTAAAGGCCACATTTCATGACAAGGAGAACTGAGGATCGAAAATCCTTGAGAGATTTCACTCAAAATTGTGTGGACCATTATCTAAATATTCAACAACAAAGCACAGGTATTATGTGATCTTTGTTGATGATTTTTCTACAGAGTGTTGGATCTAATTGATGCAGAAGAAAGAGCAGGCGTTCTCAAAATTTTGTGAGTTCAAAACACTGGTCGAGAAATACACAAAGAAGCATGTGAAGGTTCTTTTGAGAGAAAATGGTGTTGAGTACATCTCCACTGAATTCAATAACTTATGTATAAAAGAATGAGTTCAGAGAGAGTTGATTGCGCCTCATAACCCAAAACAGAATGGGGTCACAGAAAGAAAGAACAGAAAAATTGTGGGTTCTTCATGAGCGATGTTGCATGATCATAGCCTATCATTACATCTGTGGGTGGAAGCATGCAACACAACGATATTTTCGCAAAACTGTAGTCCTCATAAGATACTTGGCATGAGTACACCAAAGGAGTATTTTTTGGTAAGAAACTTGATGTTTTATACTTTAAAATTTTTGGCTCATCTACTGATTGTCATGTGACCAAATATTCTAGGAAGAAGATCGAACCAACAGCTGATATTGGGATATTTGTGGGGTACACTAATACTCCCCACAACTATCAGGTGTATTTTCCAAACAACATGATGACTGTTGTGAGACAGGATATAAAATTTGATGAGGAGAAAGCCATGTGATTGTCCCTTGAGAGGGAGTTGGATTTTTATGTAGATGAAAAACTCTTGGTTCTAAAGAATGAACCTCAAGACATGGAGTAGCCACATGCAGAGGATCATGGCATGGCATAAAAAACTCATGCAGAGCCATCCACCAGAAATGGTAGAAGCCACACCACGGAAGTTGATAGATTGAGACTTGATGCTGCAGAACATGTAGGAGTACCTACTTCAATGCGCAGACAGAGATAGTCTCCAGACAGGTCTACTAGATACATTGTTCCTATGAGCAAGTGTATTGTGATAGAACCATCCTCCTTTGAGGAAGTAGTGCAACAACCCATTTGGTTTTACGCCATGGTTGAGGAGTATGACTCCATCGTCAAGGATAGTGCATGGGAAGTTGTCCCAAGACCAGTCAAAAAATTAGTGGTTGGATCTAGATGGATATATAAGGTGAAGCAAGTGGCAGATGGGAGTGTGGAGAAGTACAAGGCTATATTTGTAGCCCGAGGATCCTCACAATTTGAGGGGATTGACTATGAGGATACTTTTTCACCGTTTGCAAGGTACTCATCGATTAGATCTATCCTTGCACTCTCAGCGCAAATGGGGTGGCATATACATCTGATGGATGCTAAAATTGTGTTTCTCAATGGATTTATTCAGGAATAAGTGTACATAGAGAAGCCATAAGGTTTTGATACCTTTGATAGTGAGTCACATGCGTGCAAACTCAAGAGAGCATTGTATGGGTTGAAGCGAGCACCTCGTGCTTGGTACACTAGGATTGACATCTTTTTCACCAGGTTTGAATTCACAAAGAGTGAAGAGGATGCGAACCTGTACCAAATTGTGGTTGATGGTAAACTCTTGATTATCATACTTTATGTTGATGATCTAATTTTGACACGTGATGAGCAGCTGATAACTTCTTGCAAAGAGGATCTTGCAAGAGCATTAGAAATGAAGGACATGCAACTAGTTTGGAAATACGCTAGCAAGATGGCAAGTTATTTTTTTCTCAAGGAAGGTATGCCAAATAGATTCTGAGTAAGTTCCACACAGAGATCTGTAAACCCATGGAGATTCCTCTTTGAGGAAACTGGAGGAAGGATGATGCTACTTTAGATGAGGTAGTGGACGTTACTATTTACAGACAACTTGTGGGCTCACTGATGTACTTGGTGAATAACAGACCAAACATTTTCTATGCAGTTAACTAGCTGAGTAAAGCTATGGTTAAGCCAGATAAGCTCTTTTGGAAGGAGGGGAATAATTTCTTGAGATATCTCAGGGGAACTACAAAGTATGGATTATGGTACATATGGACAGATGGAGTGATGCTTCAAGGCTTCACTGATGTTGATTGGGTAGGAATTCCATTAGACAGAAAATGCACATTAGGAGGGATCTGCAGCATAGGATCGACAACAGTTTCTTGGTATAAGAGGAAACATAGATTTGTGGCACTCAATTCAATCGAGGAAAAGTACATGGCAACAATTCAGGCTGCATCTGAGGCCTTCTGGATGAGAAATATTCTGGTTGGTTTGTTTAGTTCTCAGATGGACCTGACAGTGATACATTGTGATAACCAAAGTTGCATTAAACTCTAGATTAATATGGTATTCCATGATAGGTCCAACCACATAGACATCTGGTACCACCATCTTAGGTATTGTGTTCATAGGTGCATTATGTTACTGTTATAGCATCATTTCTCACCTTGACATGATTCATGATTACTTTATGGCTTTTGGGCACCCATTCCTACAGACTTGGAAAAATTCACTTAAAAACAATGTAAAATCCCCCATACGCGACTATGCCCGTACTTTTCCGCGTGTATACGTGAGTCCAGCTAGACTTTTCCGCGTATGCCATTAAAATGATTAAAAATATATATAAAAAAATCCCTAATTTCGCGCTGGGTCGATGGTTACTCAGGTAGTTCAACCACCCCAGCCCGTGGCCAACTGTTTCCAACTGCTGAAACTACTTGGAGGGACTATAAAAAGCCCTCATGTGTATGGCCTAAGGGAGAAAGAGAATTATTGATATTATACTCTGTTGGTATTCCCTATCCAAGTCTGATTCCCCGTGCCTCCTGCACTTTCCCAGTTCATTGTAGGAAACCCTTGTTTCCTTGAGATACACATCTCTTTATATGTTATCTCGTATGCACCAGTTTGGAAGGAGTCTTAGCGAGGCAAGGGCTGGACGGATCCGGACGACGGTCTGCGAAGGCCTTGGAAGGATCAAGTGATCTCTCCACTTGATTACTTTTGTACGTACTATTTATAATACAGAAGTATCATGTTGTTCCCGAAATAAACGTGTTAGTGTATGCTTTAATGTATGAGAATATTTGTTATACGAGCATTCATTATGATTTATTTAATGTTTTATATGAATCTCACTAACATATAGAGTAGATATATGCTGTACAACTTGTCCTTTGTGCTGGTTTCTTCTTGTATTTCAGGTTAAGGAGGAAGGACGGTTGCAGGGAGTTTGAACTCCACGTGGATCTACTTCAAACGTAGGACCAACGGGTAAATCTCTCATTCTGCTCTATTTGGTTTTTCTGAACGTGCATGGTTGTGTGAGTCTCTGTTAAGTAGTACGCCCCTGCTCTGTGGAGGTTGTATCCCAACCAACCTCTAGGGTGTTATTTCTTCGAAACAGAACTGGCGACTCCGCTGGGGATCACATTCTTGTGATTCTCCTGTTGGGTTGTTTCAGCTGTTTGGTAGGTTGCCAACAGTTTTTTCTGTCTTTTGCAGTCCAGTTTGTTTTCTTGCAGTCAGTCTAAAGTCTTGGTATCTTTTCCAGGCTTGTTCTTTTGTTTTTTTTCAATATTTACCTTTGCATACGCTTCTTCTTTTGCACACAGTCGCGTATACATGCGAGTTTTTCTGAAGGAAACCGCGTATACGCGAGTTTCCCTTAGAACAGACGCGTATACACGCTGGTTGCACAGCTGTGAAGCCGCGTATACCTAGGCATATTTTGAATTTTTAGGATTCTGGAGTTTTTGGTCCTTTCTGGCTGTGGAGGCCTGTGTCTGCAGAGTCTCTGTACTTACTGAAGTGTGAAGGAAGTGGTTTCATGTCTTTTCTCTCTTTCGTTTGAGTGGAAACTAGTCTTTTGGAAAAAGTTTTGTTGTTGGTGCTGGCACTTCTGGATTGAGTTCCAAGATCGCTTTCTAAGCATTCTTGGCTGTTCTGCTTCATCAGAACAGAGAGCTTCTGCTCACTGACTCGCTCCTGTCTTTGTGTTGTGCTTTGTATTGCGATTTTTGCTTCGTTTTTTATTGGTTTCCTTGAGTTCCATAGGCTAGGGTTTTGTTGCAATTTTCGAAGAACTTTTCTTGCTTCTTTGGAGTCTTTTGTTGCAGCGAGTTTGCACTATTTGTCTAGGCTGATTGGCTGAGTTTTTGGTCTTCCGTTGCTCTTATTGATCTTGCTATTGTTAGCCTTATAAGGTTTGGGAGCATTCTTGAAGTTTGTGCTTGAAATTCGGTCTCGTTTTGGCTTGGATTTTGATAGTTGTGCTTGGTCTTTTTGAGCTCTTGCTTTATAAAACTAAAAAGCCCAAAAAACATTTGTTTTGCTTTTTGTTTTTTGCATTTCAAAAAATCAAAAAACATTGTTTCTTGTTTTTGTTTTTGTTGTTGCATTTTCATTTTCGTTTGGCCATATCTTTTGGAACTTTTGTGAAGTTTCTTGCTTCTAGTTTTTGGCTTGATTTTGAGGAGAAGTTGTCATTTGATTTCTTCTTGTTGTTGTTAAGTGTTTTTGCTGTCTTATATTAAGAGTTCTTGATTTCAAGAATTGGCTTTCTGGACAACAAAAGATGAGTTAAAACTGAAGGAGCTTTTTGGGAAATTTCACTTTGTTTTAAGAGACTTTTGCATCTTAGGATTTACATGCTTGTAGTGATTTGCATTAGGTGCATTGAATCATTTAGTTAGCTTCTTAGTTTTTGTGAGTGTGAGTTTGTAATTCGAAAAGAAAAATACAATTTTTTAGTCTCGTAGAACTTATATAGAGATTACTTTTCATCGAAAGACAAAGAACTGCATGTGCATGTAGTTAAGTTTTTATTAATTTCTTTTGCGTCAAAACACCATTGGTTTCATCTCCATATCCTTGTGACTTAATACAACAACCCTTAAAATAAGCGATTTAATCTAAAATCAACTAGCAAGTTTTACTAAGTGTCGATCACCAACTAGCTAGGTTGTAGGGCCTTGGAATAGGTGAGTGGAGAGTTAACTCTCCAAGGCCGCTCAAACAAACATAGAAGTTGATTAATTGAGAGAAATCCAACTCCGTGAGGTGGACTGGGAAAGCTCTCATCCGAGAGTCAAGCGCGAGGGGAAGTGAAGGTTGAGAAGAGGGATACCCCCCCTCCGATTAGCTGAATCTGACCTCAAGACCGTTCCGCCCAGCTTCTGATACGGATTGGTGTCCATAGTTCCCGTTCCTAGGTTCCACACAGGTGACTGCGGGGGGGAATACCCGTGGTACCTGAGGCAGACGTCGCATCACTTTCAGCAGTACTTCTAGGGGGTGCCCTTGCGAAGCTTGGGTGCTTGAGCCGGCAAAGGCTGTCGTTAGGAGGTCGGCGTAACTGTTTCTGATACCTTCGCTAGTTGTTATGGGCCCTAATCATCCCAGACTGCTTTCGGAAGGCCCTATACTTCGCTTTCCTGTATTTTGGTGTCCGGTCCTCATCACCCGGAGCGGAAATACTTGAAGGCTGTTTGCTTGCTGTTTCTCAGGGATTTTTATTTTTAGTGAGTGCTCTTTGCTCCTAGCTTGCCTAGCTTTTCACTTTTTGAGTCTAATATAATAAATCTATAAAAGTGGCTGATCAAGCGCCTCGACGTTCGAGGAGAATCCGGGGGTTATCTCCCGAGAGTGCAGAGCCTTCTTCGAGAAGGCGTAGGAGCGATTTAGCAGGTGGTTACCACCCTGTGGAGTCTGACGCTGTGGAGAGAGATCCTCCACCAAGGTCTGAAGGTTTCGTAGCTGATTCCGGTGTCGGTTCCGAGAGGAGCATTCCGCTCACCTTGCGAGTGTTGTTTCCTTAGGAAGAAGATTTTTAGATAGAAGATATACCTGAGCCTCCGGCTACAGGTCCATCTCCTCTTCCTCCTGATTATCCGTTTGTTGTTCAGTACATCGGACCGGAGTCTGAGAGACCGCCGGATCTTCCATATCATTCTTATCTTTCGATGGCCACGACTGGGAACGCGGCTTCTACCATGAGTGCTACAGGCATTCAGACCCCTGCTTCTGTCGAGGCAGGGGGCACTATTGCTTCATCTTCGATTGCTTCTAGTGCTGCTATGTTTGGCTCTGGGTTCACCCAAGCATATGCTTCTCATTTTGGTCCCTTCTGTTTAGGGATGTCCATTAGTGGAAATCCCTCTTTTTCCTTTTCCACCGGTGCAGCTGGATCTACACCCATGTCTAACATGGCTGGTGGATCAGCTTCGTTTCACGGTTTCCCCTTTGGGACTGGGCATATTCCTAGTTCCAATCCTTCTTTAGGGTCGTTTCCGTTTACATCCCAGACCCAGAGTTTCAACCCTTGGTCTGAGGGGCAAAGTTCGACTACTTTTACGGGATGGAATCCTGTGTTTACAACGGCTGGGGTAGGGAATCAGTTCTTCGCAGGTCATCAAGGGAATGCTTCTTTCCCTTCATCGAGTGCTTATCAGTATTTTTCTCCTCTGTCTAATGCGTGGAACCCCTACCAGGGGCTTTCCTCTTCAGTTAATACTTCAGCGGGGGGAACTAGTCTGGGTTTTGGTAACTCGGCGTGGGGAGGAGGTTCTTCTCCGTTTTCTATGAGTCCTTTCTGGCAGCCTGGTGCCTCATCAAATCCAGGCTATTCTTTTCAGAATGTTGGAAATCCATCCCATCAAGGATGGAATTCTCAGGCTCCGCCTCGATTACCGTTTCTGGCAACGTTGAACTTGCCAGACTTGTCGAAGTTAACTAATGACCCGATTCGGTATAGTCTGGGGTGGCCTCCGGTCCCGACCA
The DNA here is from genome assembly GCA_034641835.2 of Pinus albicaulis. Classification (NCBI taxonomy): domain Eukaryota; kingdom Viridiplantae; phylum Streptophyta; class Pinopsida; order Pinales; family Pinaceae; genus Pinus; species Pinus albicaulis. Next base: position 1,915,108,017 of record CM076575.1, read on the forward strand.
AACTTCCTTCAGACATTCCAAAGTTTGAAGGTAAGAATGGAGAGGATCCGGCAGACCACATCACCACTTTCCACTTATGGTGCTCTTCGAACTCCCTGATCGATGATTCGATTAGGTTGAGATTATTTCAACGCACCCTAACTGGAAATGCTGCCAAATGGTATATCGAGCTCACTGGGGGCGGTTTCGCCACATTTGGAGAGCGGTACGTACTAACCCAACATTTTCGATTTATGAGATGAAATTTGAAGTTTGAACTCTGGCTAATTTTAAGCGAGGATGAGGCAACTCATTACGATCACATTCGGGGAATGGAGGAGAAGGAAGAGAGCCTTCAAGCCCATATTTTCCAGTAGAGTTCCTTCTCGAGTGGTTTTTGAAATCTCTGCCCAGTCAGACATTTCAAAGGATGTATCCCTATCTGGGGTATTTTCCGAGGAGCAGGCCATTTTTAGGGCCCAGCAGTTAGAACTGATCTATTCTCAGTCTGGGGTACTTTATAAGTATTTGCCCAATGCTCCTCGCTCCAAGTTGGATTTGTCGAAACCCAAACCTGGTCCGCATGGTGACGGGCTTGTCGGATCGGTCAATAGTAGTGCAGCCAGCCTGCTTTCTCAATTGCAGCAGTTGTCTTTACAATCTGCTCCTTCTGGTCAGGCTGTGCCTGCTGATTCATCACCTTCCCAGTCCTTGTCCATAAATGCTGTCCAATCTTCTGAACCCAAAGGAAATCAACAATCTGATGGGAAGAAGAAGGGACGTAATAACAAGAAGAAGGGCAAGAATGGGAAGGGCAATGCAAATAAAACCAACGAGCGTGTTCGTGAGGGCCAAAAGGAGAAAAAGAAAGTGAAGTTTCCATGCAAGCTTTGTGCTGGAGACCATCTCACACACCTTTGCCCGAAAATTCAGGATGCTCAGCGCCTGTTATCTCAGCAGGGTTCTTCTAGTTCCCAGGCTGTGCTAACAAACCCTTTTCCCCAAGGGCAGCAATTGATTGCTGGCGCGAACCAAAATCCTGGGGCTTCCTCTGGAGGTCCTCAGGAAGGGGAAATTCCATCGAATATCTTTATGATGAGTGCTCACGTGGATGTCACTACGAGATCCCGTGATTATGGCGGAGAGGAATCTTCGAAAGCTAAGGAAGTTCCTGATGCTACTGAGCCGCTTCATATCACGAAGCCAACTGTCGAGTCTATGCCTCGGATACCGAAGGCATCCTCTAAGCGGTCAACGATTAATCCGAACATGAGGGCTGCTCAGAACTACTCGATTGTAGAAGATCTGGCGCAGAGTCCTTGTGCTATGTCAGCTTTAGAGGTACTCCAGTCTTGTCCGGCTCAGCGCAGTGCTTTGCTCACTGCCATCGGGGCTATTGATCCGAAAAATTCTCTTCTGATTACTTTTGATATGAATAATTTTAAGAAGAGACTTCCTCATCACATGGAATTTCATATTAAATCATCGTATCGAAAGACCAATATCTTTCAAACGGTGGTCGATGAGGGTGCTTCTACTTGCGTGATGTCTCTCGCATGCTGGAAGACACTTGGATCTCCCAAAGTTGTTCCATATAGCACTGTTCTTACTGCATTCGATGGTCATTCTCACAGACCCCATGGTATTGTCCCGGCTTTGCCCATCTGTGTTGGGGGCAAAACCGTTAACATAGAGGTTGAGGTAGTAGATGCAGCCTTGGACTACAACCTTCTATTGGGGAGGAACTGGATATATGATATGGATGCTATTGCATCCTCACTATTTCGAATAGTATGTTTCCCCCACGAAGGGAGGATAGTTACGGTGGATCAACTGGACTGTCCTCCTGTAGACCTGGATGCGCCTTCTGACTCATCTGTTCCTAAGTTGGATAATACTAAGGCGCTTGTCGAGAATCTGGGAGTTGGAATGTATTCTTCCCTGATGGGTTCTTTTGATCTTCCTCCTCCTAAGGTGTCTATTAATGCTATTTCATCCTCCAAGGCTCCCCTTCGAAGAGATTTCTTTCGAACTCATTATTTTTCGGACCCTTGGACCTTACCTTCTCCAACTGCCACATTGGAAGAAGGGCAAGTGGGTGGAATGGCATTCCCGATTTCTGCAGCTGAGATTGCATATCAGTCTGTTGTTGACACTGCAGAGTCTCATCCAGCTCCTCTTTCGCCGGAAGAGTTGGATGGTGATGTGGCTCCGGCTTGGACGCTTACTTCTTCTTCTGCCCAAGATTGTCTAGATACCACTCTTCCATCTGAAGAGGCCATCCTGGAAGCGATGACAGGTATAGATAGACCGTGGGATGACTTGCATCATCGGTCTTACTTCCTACCTAACTTGAGCGAAGTCGAAACAAGTTTTCCAAGTCCTCAGTCTCCTGGACCTGTTCACCCAGTCTTGAGCCCTTTAGCACCAGCACAGGTTTATGCTGAAGGGAACATGGCTGTGATCTCTCCTACTATCCCGGTGAACATCTCCAGGAATCCCAATATTGTCGAGAACGTTTTCATTGGAGCTGAATGTTCCCATGAAGAGGTTCAAACCTATACCGAGCTCTTCAAAGAGTATAGAGATGTTTTTTATTGGTCTTATGAGGAAATGCCTGGCATAGACCCATCTATCGTCTAACATGAGATCAAGACGTATGAAAACGCTAAGCCGGTCAGGCAAAAACTTTGTCCGGTTAATCCTAGGAAGGCAGCAGCTATCAAAGCTGAAGTTGAAAAGATGCTTAAGGCGGGATTCATTTTCCCAGTTTCTCTGACTGAATGGGTTTCAAACCTCGTTCTGGTAGATAAAAAGCAAGGAACTATTCGAGTGTGCATCGATTTCAGAGACCTGAATAAGGCGTGTCCTAAAGATAATTACCCCACACCTTTCATCGATCAGATTATTGACGAGTGTGCCGGTAATGAGATTTTCTCCTTCATGGACGGTTTCTCTGGTTATAATCAAATTACTATCCGTCCAGAAGATCAACATAAGACCGCATTTATTTGTCCCTGGGGTACGTTTTCATATAAGAAAATGCCTTTTGGTCTTAAAAATGCTGGAGCCACCTTTCAGCGGGCCATGTCTTACGCCTTCCACGACATCAAGAAAATTATCGAGGCATACTTGGATGATCTAGCTGCTCATTCTCGAAAGAGGATGGATCATCCTGGTCACCTCCGGCAAATATTTGAAAGATGTCGTTTTTATAAAATTCATTTGAATCCGAACAAGTGCGTTTTTGCGGTAACATCCGGTCGGTTGTTGGGATTTATCGTGTCTAGGGAAGGGATAAGGGTAGATCCCTTCAAGGTTGAGGCAATACTTCGGTTGCCTCCCCCGTCTTCAATCCGTCAGCTTCAAAGTCTCCAAGGGAAGTCTAATTTTCTTCGGAGGTTTATCGTCAACTATCTTGAGATTACAAAGGGATATATGAGACTGTTGAAGAAAGGAGTTCCTTTTCTTTGGGACGACTACGCTCAACGCTCATTCGATGCCTTGAAAAAGGCATTGACCTCTGCTCCTTTACTGAGTCCACCCGATTATAGCAGAGATTTTCTTTTGTATCTGGCTACAGCAGAATCTACCATCGGTATGGTTCTGGTTCAGGAGGATGATGCTCTTATTGAGCATGTTATTTACTACCTTAGTCGAGGACTAGTAGGGCATGAACTGCAATACACCCCGATAGAAAAATTAGCCTTAGCAGCAGTTCATGTTGTGCAGCGACTCCGGCATTACATTATTCTTCGCAAAACTTATGTCTTGGCAGCTCCCAATCCATTTCAGTTTGTCCTCAGTAGGCGAGTGATTGGGGGCAAATATAATAGATGGATTGTGATATTACAGGAATTCGATCTAGAGTTCATGTCTGCCAAATCCAAGAAGTCATTAGTCTTTGCGGAATTGATCTCCGAGTTGCCTTGTGGAGAGGAGATGATCTATGATGAGTCCTTTTCGGACGAACACTTGTTTTTGATCTCTCCACAAGATCCTTGGTATGGGGATATCATCGTGTATCTCCAGACTGCGAAGTTTCCCTCTTCTTTTTCGAAAGATGAGCGCCGTAAGCTGCGTCACTTAGCTAAAGGTTATCTGATTATTGGTGATGCTTTGTACCGTCGAGGGGTTGATTCAATCCTAAGACGCTGCTTAACTTTCGAAGAAGCTGAGGCTGTGCTCAATGATTCTCACGGTGGAGCTTGTGGGGGTCATTTATCAGGGCTTGCTACAACCCAAAATATTTTGCGTGCTGGCTACTTCTGGCCCTCGATTTTCAAAGATTGTATTGAATCGGTCAAGAAGTGTCATCCTTGTCAAGTGTATACTCGAAAAATGCGCGCTCATCCGGCTCCGCTTTTTCCAGTCGTTACTGTCGGACCCTTTACAAAGTGGGGTATGGATTATACTACTTGTAACCCGCCTTCGGCAAAAGGTCACAAGTACATTATCGTAGCAGTAGAATACTTTACGAAGTGGGTCGAAGCTATGCCTACTTTTGGGAACGATGGTGAGACTGCAGCTCTTTTCTTCTTCAACCAAGTTATCGCTCGTTTCGATATACCTAGAGATATTGTCACTAACCATGGCAGTCACTTTCAGAATAGTATGATGGCTGAGTTGGCTCTTAAATTGGGTTTCCGGCAGGAGAATTCATCTCCATATTATCCTCAGGCCAATGGGCAAGTGGAAGCCGTGAATAAATCCTTGAAGACAATTCTTCAACAGACAATTGATAAACATAGATCCAACTGGCATATTATGCTATATCCTGCACTCTGGGCATACAGGACGTCAGTTAAAACTACAACTGGCTTTACTCCGTTTCAGTTATTCCATGGGGTGGAATCTGTATTTCCCATTAAATGCGAGATTCCTTCCCTTAAATTAGCTGTTGAGATTCTTCCTGACACTTCTAGTCTGGCAGAGCGGCTTCTTCATCTGGAACATCTTGATGAGTAGCGTCGAGATGCCGCCACGTTGAATGAAGCGCATAAAAATCGAGTCAAAGTTCAGTACGATAAGGCGGTTAAGCCTAGGTCTTTTCCGAAGGTGACCTTGTTTTGGTCTATGCCCAAGAAAAAGATGCCTTGGGGGCAGGAAAGTTTAAATCGATGTGGTATGGCCCCTATATCGTTAAAAAAGTCCTTAAGAAAGGAGCGTATACCTTGGTTGACTTCGAAGGGAACGAGTTGTCGGAGCCCCGAAATGGGCTCTATTTGAAGAAGTATTATCCCTAGGCTTTGGCCTGGCATCTTGCTTTTGTATATATTTGTAGTTTTTTTCTTTGTACATATCTGATTGATTTTCGATTTTTGATGAGGTGGTGATGTTTTTGATCTGCTTTGGCAGGTTGTGTTGGATGTCATGAGTCATTTTGGTTTCGCCGATGGTGCTAGTAGACACACCCGTAACTTAGCTTCCGCGGCTTGGGTGCTTCATTATCCTTCCGGTCAGCTGTTGGTATCAAGAGGAGTCTGCATTGGTCCTGCTTCCAATAATGTAGCAGAATACACTGCAGTCATTCATCTACTCTCTGAGGCAATATCTTTGGGTGTTGATTCGTTGGTAGTTTTCTTGGACTCCCAGCTGGTGGTGTCGCAGTTGAACAACACTTATCGGGTACGAGATCCATTTTTATTACGATTGTTCTTGAGGGTACGTTTGTTACAAAGGTCCTTTCAATTTTTAACATTCATTCATATTCCTCGAGCTGACAATTGGTTTGCTAACTCATTGGCTAATAAAGCTTTATATTGGCATATTAATCATTCAATACAATAAATTCTAATCATCAAAAATATCATACATTTGATACATTTATCACATCACATCAAATATCGCTGTATATATCATCGGAGTGTCAAAAAACTTTACAAAATTTGGATCCATAAATGCTGTACAAAACTTGGGCTTATGCCCCATCATGTTCAGTCTCAAAAAAGAATATACAGTCATCTAACATATAAAATCTGTCTACTCCTGAGGACCCTGCCCAGAAGTCCTGTTCCTATAGAACATAACTGCAGTGGCCACACGGCGGAATAATCTAACCCAGTCACGGGGTACTCCTACAACCCGTCTCTGGACGGCTTCCGGCAAGTCCTCCACGGCAGCCATAGGGATTTGGCGGTTCAATCCCTCCAAGTTTCTCTGCACGGCCTGGAGTGTCCTGTCGGAATCCACTGTCTCCGCCTCACCTCTGCGGCGCTTGTGGCACGGTAGGCCCTCAGGACGAACTGGTCCAACATCTGAAACATAATCATTAATTGTCAGTCATTATGAATCCACTCAAAAAACATGTTTGTTTTTCATTTTTCATACATAATTGAAAAATCCAAAAAAATCATATAAGTCAAAAAATTTTGCAAAAACTTACCGACTGCTCCCCATGCTGCGCCGGGTGGAAGTACTAGATCTGGATCTCCTCGGAAATCCATCCCAGCATAGGGATAGTCGTCCACTGCGATGATCTTTTCTCCCCACCACAGGAAGAACTCATCGTCCCACGTGGTTCGGGGTACTTCGCTGCCCCCCAGTCTCTTCATCATGTCTGCCCAACGGGCAATTCTTGGGTCCCGCGGGCTGCTGATAGTCGAGATGACTCTGGGTCTCAAAGCTGGAACTCTCTCAAAGAAGAATGTTGTCAAAATGGTACCATATCCAAAGTGTTTATTTTTTGCCTGGCGAATAGAAGTCAGCTGTTGTTTCATGTTCTGTAGCAGGGCTGTGCACCAATCGTAGACGTGAATCAAACACTCTACAGCTATACTCATTTGCGTCCTGGACGCCTGATGCAGTGAGGCAGATCCTGCCACTCTGCCGATGGTGAAAAGGAGGATCTTCATGTGCAAATCCCTGATATCTCTAATTGCAATCTGCGTTCCAACCTTTTTGGAATTATCTACGCAATATAATTGGACATAATCTTCCACAGTTAACCCTCCCAGGGGTTTTCCGTGAAGGTCTACTGGGTCTCCCCTCCTGGAGAGTCCAGTGATGAAATATATATCCTCCACTTCTATGCGTAGTGGCATCTGATCAATTATGAAGCAATCCTGATCTGGTTCCCAGTAATTTACGAGCATTTCAAGCAATCGCACATTAATTTTCATATTGGGCATTTTGAAAATTTTCAACAATCCGCAATTTCGGAGGATGTTTTGCGCTGCGCGATCCTGCATGACCTCTTGGTCTACTGCGCTATGCTCACGTTCCCTCCATGAGATGGTCATCCTGAGAAATTTCAATAAAATTTGCATTAGCCACGCTTTTTTGGTTACGGCCCTGCGCATACGTGGTTTTCCTTGTACACAGTCGCATGTATACGCGGGTTTCATTCATTAAACCCGCGTATGCGCAGGTACGCAATTTTTAGCAAGGGTTTCTAAGCAAAAAATCCCTTAATTTTAATTTTCAAACGGACAAAATGAATAAACAGGATGATTAAGGAGCCTACCTGAAGTTTCGTTGAATTCAGACAGTCGGTTGTTCCTGATTTGACGAAACAAGTTTTTAGCTCCAGAGCTCTTTTTCCAAATCAGCTATGCAATAATGAACCAATTGAGAGGTAATTTGTGTATTTATGGCTAAAAATTGAAAATTTTCGCAAAAATTTCTTTATGCTTATTTTTTCGATCTATCTTATGCTGTATAACTTGACTGCTTGGAAGTGCCCAGTTTGGTATGTTTTCAGGTACATTTTGACGATTTTGAGATTTTTCCCAGTTTTGATCCATGATTTCCGACTCTTCACGGCAGGTATATGATCTTCACTGGCATATAGGTTAGGGAATCACTTTCCGTTGCATCTTGCATACTAGCCTCCATATTGATCACTTGCCTTAGGGTCGATCCCATCAGGTCATGATCATTACACCCATTTCACTCGCCGATTTTTAATCATGACTTGATGGTAGAGCCTTCCTTTACATGGGCTTCCTAGTTAGTTCCTCGCTATCACTTGTTGCCCATGCTGCTTTTTATGTAGGCTCGGGAGTCCTCTTTAGTCCCGCCATGTCTTTCGTGTTGAAGCTTCGTTCTTCTCCTTCATCACTTATCATTTTTCTGGCTTATACCCTAGAGGCTCCCTGGTGTCGTTAAGTTGTATTACTGCATTGCATATTGGCTACTTGTTTATCCTGGCCTTTAGCCGGCTTCATTTGGACTCGATGTTTAAACCAACTTTTGACCTTGACTTTCTGTACAAGTTAACCATTGCATGCACTTAGCTATCACGACTTGACACCTTTGTACCCATGGATGGAACGTTCCTCTGAGTATCACTGACCAGTTTTCGCCACCTTGCATTGAGCATAGGATTGTTCCAAATCCCAGGAACTAGTGCATCTGCTTTCTTGATACTCGTTCTATCCATTGTACCATAGCATTATTTTATTCTTTTTCAGGATTATTATATGAAAAAGACAAAAAAATTAAATATAACAAAAAGAGCGGGAATGGGATGTATCTTCGTTGTTTTGATGGCAGTACAGAGTTAGTTTGTCGCCCTTGAACAAAGCACATATACTTATATATATTTCCTTCATTTGGGATGGTTTTAGTTTTGACCTAGGTTCAGCCTTTACCATGTTTCACTTGTCAGTTCTCCCCCGATTGGTTATCTCTTCCAATCATATGGAGAGTTTGTTCTGCCTCCTGCATAACAGACTTATACAGTGTCACTTTTTACTGCCATGGTCATCACGAGTCGTGCTTTTGTTCAAGGGAAGTTTAGCCTGAGTCGGCCATTCTACGGTGTCTCTTGACTCATTATTCAGTCGGCCTTCCCGGTCTTGTCAGTATCATGTTCTATCACATCAGATGTTTTGGTCTTCTGCTCGTGCTGGTTTGAGAAGGTCCCCATTGACTTCTTGCCGGCGGGTTTGTCTCCTATCGACTACGACACATTGCTCTGAGAGAAAACCTAGAGCCGCACCTTGGGCCTATTTCCATTATTGATAGGTGACCTCGTGCTCGGCATTTGATCATCATCATGGGTCTTTGACTGAGTGGTTTCCCCTGTGTTCGACGTCAGCACACATTATCACACTTGGGATTCGTGCAGTACCTTGATTTCCATTTGACCCTATCGGTGGATTTCTCGCCTCTGTGTCAACTTTCATTATTGGTTGGTTCAGAGGGTTTCTTCTGTGCGCTAGCTTCATCTTGTGCATGTCGGAAACGTACTTCGGTTTTGGTTCCATCACTCTACTTCGTCCAATTCCTTCCAAATCTTGGCCTGCGGGTTACACTCGCGCTGGACTGATGTGGGATGCCTTAATACCTTCCTTCCAGCAGATCTTTTCCCATCGACTCCGACTCATTGCTCTGGGAATAAGGTCTAGAGTCTTTTTGTCAGTACCTTAGGGTTTGCAGTCATCAGTGGCAGACTCTTCGCTATCAACAGTGGGGATTCATCATTGCCTCCTGATTAGTAGATTCTTTCAAGTGTTCGACTTCAACTCATTCATTCGCACTTGTCAGATTGTACTGGGGCACCTTGACACTCATTATCATTATCGGTGGGTTGTCTTGCGTTGGTTAACGGGATACATCAATGCCCGGTAATCCAACGATTTCTCACATGGTCGACTTCAGCTCATTTATTCCCATTGTGTAGAATTGTGCCATAGTGATCGGTGAAGACCTCGGGTTGCATCAGCATGTTTCGGTTCACTTTTGACAGTCCTTTCAGTTTCTGCCAGTGATGCCGTCCACCCTTATATGTTGCAGTTCAGCACAGCAACATCTTATATGTTGGTCCTCGAGTTGCGTGATTGTACCGTTTGATCCACCTCTTATGATCCGGTACTTGGAGATTCAGTTACTTATTTGATCAGACATCCAGTTGCACCATCTTTGATCAGCTTTCTATATGTGATACTTGGACATTGATTCAGACTTGTATTTCCGGGCCATGCTCAGATGATTCATTGTGTACTTTCAGTTCATCTATACTTGTATACATGTTGGATCTATTCAGTACTTTCTATATGATGTATTTTTGACTGAGCATGGGTATGCCCGCCTCAGCATGAGTTGACTCTCTGTTTTCTTTCATTGGTTTTTGGCAGGCTGAAATCCGGTGAAGTCCTCTCTTGTCCTTGCGAAGTTCTTTCTATGTGCATAATACATTTCGGCCATCATGTACCCCTTCTGACCTCATATATTAGGGGGCATCTGTTATAACATCATTTCTCACCTTGACATGATTCATGATTGCTACATGGCTTTATGGGCACCCATTCCTACAGACTTGGACAAATTCACTTAAAAACAGTGGAAAATCCTTCATACGCGACTATGCCCGTGTTTTTCCGCGTGTATACGCGAGTACAGCTAGACTTTTCCGCGTATGCCATTTTAATGATTAAAAAATATATAAAATCCCTAATTTCGCGCTGGGTTGATGGTTACTCAGGTAGTTCAACCACCCCAGCCCGTGGCCAACTGTTTCCAACTGCTGAAACTACTTGGAGGAACTATAAAAAGACCTCATATGTATGGCCTAAGGGAGAGAGAGAATTATTATTATTATACTCTGTTGGTTCCCTATCCAAGTCTGATTCCCCGTGCCTCCTGCACTTTCCCAGTTCATTTCAGGAAACCCTTGTTTCCTTGAGATACACATCTCTTTATATGTTATCTCGTATGCACTCATTTGGAAGGAGTCTTAGCGAGGCAAGGGCTGGACGGATCCGGACGACGGTCTGCGAAGGCCTTGGAAGGATCAGGTGATCTCTCCACTTACTTTTGTACGTACTATTTTTATAATACATAAGTATCATGCTGTTCTCGAAATAAACGTGTTAGTGTATGCTTTAATGTATGAAGAGTATTTGTTATACAAGCATTCATGATGATTTATTTAATATTTTATATGAATCTCACTAACATATAGAGTAGAAATATACTGTACAACTTGTCCTTTGTGCTGGTTTCTTCTTGTATTTCAGGTTAAGGAGGAAGGACGGTTGCAGGGAGTTTGAACTCCACGTGGATCTCGCAAAACGTGGGACCAGGTAAATCTCTCATTCTGCTCTATTTGGTTTTTCTGAACGTGCATGGTTGTGTGAGTCTCTGTTAAGTAGTACGCCCCTGCTCTGTGGAGGTTGTATCCCAACCAACCTCTAGGGTGTTATTTCCCCGAAACAGTTACTTTAGTACATTCCCACGGAAGATAAGGATGTAGATATTCTGACGAAGGCACTTTCCAAGAGAAAATTCAAGTACCATAGAGGTAGGATCGGGGTAGCTGATAATCCCTTTCCTGTTTAGAGGGAGTGTTGAAAAGTCAACAAGAAATGTGTGTCCAATTTAATTTTCCCTTAATTAAATTGGACAATAAATTGTAATCTTATCTCATAATCACTTGTAACTGAGTGTGATAAACTCTGTTAGCTCATGAATTTCAAGTTGGGGGTGGTTGGTGAGACAGGTAGAGTGATTCGGTTAGTTATGGAGTTCGATTTGTAATTAGTTCATTAGTTTAATGCATGAGAAATCAGTTAACTCAATTTATTGAGTTAAAATCGATTGAATTAGTTGTAATTGTTTATTTTAATAGTGAGAGATCAAGTGAATTAAATCAGATTTAGTTCACATGTAGTGATCTACCATGCAACTGATGATTTACTATTAATAGCTACATGCATGTTAGTTCTAGTGGAGACGCAGTTGAGACAAAGGTTAAAGGCATGTTAACTATCAGTTGTATCATTAGTAGGCTGCCCGCATGCAACAAGACAGCCATAGGATTTCCCATGAGCATTTCACAGTTTTGGAAGGAAAATTTTCCTAAAGAATAGGGTTTGCATTCCAAATGAATTACGCAAGCAAGGTAGGCTGATTAGAGGTAGGAAATTGGCTAATTGTTGTTCAGTTTTGTCTAGGTCAGTGTGAGACACTTGTAAGAGTGTAGGGGACTCTTGTGAGAAGAGTGTATTATAATTTCTTCATGATTCCTTGGTGAGTATACAATAGAAGATAGAGGGGTTTTGGGCAGCAAGCTTTCCCCGAAAAATATTTGTGTTGTGGTTTGATTTGATTATTTATTTAATTGTTGTGATTGGAAATCGTGTTTATTTTCCACAACTAATTTGTAGAAGGATTCAGTATCTTGCTTTAGCATATCGCATGATCGGATTGAAACCATTGATATACACATAGTTTGTATAATTTCTACATAGATTTCAAAAGCAGAGTCAAACATTTTCTAACTTTTCGAGACTTTGATTTATGATTTCTCAAAAGAACCTCAAGGTCAATAACAACTGGTGAGGGATTCAGGTCTAGATTGGACCTCGTCTACCTTTTGGGAGCCACTGTGCTTGTGAACCTGCACTTTGGCTCAAAATGAAAAACTGAACCTTCTTTGAATGTCAACACTTATCACCCACATGTCTAACCTTCAGAGAAATAAAATAAATATCCCTAGGGAAAATTTTAACATTCGTTCCCAGGCAACGACACCAAATATGTTATCACTCCCTCTGTTTCCCGAGGCTGAGAAAGGAGACTGAAGGAGGTAACCTCAAACCAATCTTTAGATTTGGTAGCTAGCCCTACCAAACCATAGAGGGCTCTCTCGATGTCAATTTCATAGTCAATGAGGTGACTGGAAAGAAAAACATCTTAGGCTAGATATAAGCTCAGTGATTTTCATTATGGTTTTTATTTTCAATTTTGCTGGATAGGAACTATTAGTCTATAAACTAGGTCTAGGTTTGAAGGTAAAATTTCAAATGAACAACTGCAGAGATGAAAATGAGGCTAGGTAGGTATTCTTAGAAACACATTTATATTCTCATTATGGTATAGGGTTTGTAAAATAGAGAATCATAATAAACATATAACATGAGTTCATTCATCATAGGAAGTAGAACAAATTTATGAAAATCTTATAAAACAGAGCACGAAAGTAAGAATTATGCTTATAGACTTATAAGATAATTTATAGAAGCATACATGTCATTTCATGGAATAAAAAAAAATCAATTTTATGGTAACAATGAGAAAAAACAATTTTCATAAGCATACCACTGGAGTCCCAAAATTATAGATGCAACATGTCTTTGATTTCACTGTAAAAGATGTACATAAATCACCAAACTGCAATATAATCTATCCAACCTATAAAATGACTTGAGTTGGACTACATATAGAAAATAGAGAAGATTCTATCACTATAGGTCGAAACCAAATCCAAAACACTTCATTAATGCAGCTAATGAGTCATTAACTAGTTTTTAGGGAAGTTAGAAACAATCTCCCCTATTTAGCTAACAAGTAGGTGGTTTTTATGCATATTTTTGCTGATCTAAAGGCTGTATAAGGTAGCTCTGGATTTCATCAAGCAAAATAAACCTTGAAAATTGAAAAATACCACCTGTAAGGCACTTAAAACTTCATTTTCAGAAGGCTACTACATAAGCATAGCGTGGGTTGAAAAACAGTGGCAAAAGCATGAAAATTGAGGTGTTTTTTGAGTTTTTCTTGAAATTTAGGAAGTGTCATAAAAAAAAAAAAAAAAAAAAAAAACATATTTCGAATGTACTCATAAAAGAAAATCCAAAAATCGGACCCCCATTGGACCCTCTGATAAAAAGCATATGATGGCCACACTACGCTTCCATAAATGTGAAATTGCCAAAATTTCCCAAAAAAGAAAAATACCAAAAATTCTCAAAGCTTGCTGAAATCTGATCCATAACATCCTTGAATCATGTTCTAGATAGGTAGAGATGCCCCAGAAAGAAAATTTAAGTTTTTCTTCTTGTGTAGCTTAATTAGGTTTCTTTAAGCTTTTTCTTCAAATTCTTAACCTTGATTTTGGCAATTTGGTTCCTCGTGAAGTAGTGTCTTTCCATGTGCCTTTGCAGGTTGTTGTTTCTTTCATGTTTCTTCAAATGATTCTCTAGATGTTAATTTACCCTGTCAAACTAAAAATCTTGGTCTTTCTCAATCTCAGTAGCAATCAAATCATCAAAATTCTATTGACCTAAGGGCGGAGATAAATATGTTTCTTGTTCAATTTGCCTTGTTAATCCTCTTGTTTTTGGCCTCCTTGGCTTTATCTGAGCTTCTTTGTATTCAAGCTTATCAACATCTATCACTAATTTTCCATTAACTTTCTCTGCCTCAAGATCTACTATCGGTTTATTTAGGACCAATCGCTTCACCTTCTGGTACATGTTTTCTTGTTGTAGGAATGCTATCATGAAATTTTCTCTCGAGAGACTGTCCTTGAGCTCTTCTATCTATGCTTCTTTTTTTCATGATTATCTACTCAGCTGACTTGTTTTCCACCTTGTATGCCATGTCAACCTCCAAAGGTTCTTGATCATCATCTTGCTACAAGGGTGACTCACTCTGATGCATAGGTGGTTTTTCCATAGTTTCTCCTAATACTTGCTCAGTTGTAGGTTCAGGTGAAAGCACACCTTTACTGATCATAGAAGAAAATACCAATATTTTACGCTTCTCATAAGATTGAGTGACTTCAGCCCTTGGTGCCTTTCGAACCTCTTTTGGTGTGCTTAAAGGGCTAGCCTCCTGTGGCTTTGATTATGCTGATGGTATGCTTCGAATGATAGGTGCCCTAGTGGTGGGCATAGAAGCAATTGATTTCATGAATGTTTCCTAGGACGTATATTTTTGTGAGAGTTGATGTAAGACTATAAACTTTACCAAACCATGGTGGAACAAACTATTTTGGTGATCCTTGCCATTACTTTTTACATTTTAGTCAGTTTTACTAGACTTCTGAATAGATAATGAGGCAAGTTCAGTGGCTTGGTGGTAGTGAAATACATTAACATCCTTTTGCGGCATTGGTATAATATTCAGAACCTCCCTTAACATGTCAAATACTTCATGATCAACTTCATTAAATTAGAATACCTTTCAAGTATATTCTGAATGGAAATAGTTGTTCAGGAGCATCTTTATAATGTGGTTTTAAGAAAACTTTATAGCTCTCAATGTCCAAATCCATCCCTACAGACTAGATTTCTCCATGGTTTGGGATAACTGTTGCTGAGGCAATGGCATATGCTAATATATTGAATTCAAATCCTGCTATGTTAGCCTTATCTCTCCTAAAACTGGTGGAAAAGAGGCTTGTCAACTAAGCATGAAAGCCCACATCTTGAATTCTTTCACAAAATCTTAAACAACGGGTGTCTTCAAAGGATTTCTTGGTATAGAGGGAAGCATTGATCTCCTGTAGATTGTATGGCTCAAATATGGAATGATTACATCCCTTGTAATACTTGTCCTTCTCACCTTCCATGATTTTCTAGCAAAAATAAACCCTAGCTTGATGTGAAGGAAAGGGAGGGTGAAAATTAGGAAATCAAGGGAGAGTGATGTAGTGAGTTTAGAGACATAAATGAGAGGGATTTGAGATATGAATAAGTCACTATAATTTTCGGGAGATAGGGTGGTAGGTTCTCAACACATTGTAGGTGAATTTTTTTGAAATGGATAAGGGAAAGAGAGAAAAAGGGCCCAAACAAAGAGTTGACCTAGTATCTCTGCAAAAATGTAACGAAGATTTAGAGTTTGAGTGAAAATGGGAGAAATGAGAGATATTAATGATAAGGAATGATTTGGTAACGTGTATGAGTTGTATGTGAAGGATTTTACGTGATGAAACTAGGGGTTTTCTTGTTGAAGCAAGCCAAACATCAATGACAGCCAAAAACATAGTTGAGAACCCTAGAAGAGGGAATCCACCTTGTATTGAAGAAACAAGATTGAATGAGAGGTGGGGAATTTTCACTTACTGGATTGGAAGAATAGGAAACTTGTGAAATGATGAATTTAATTTTATGATGGCTTCTTGGACCTTCAATGCTAAAAACGTAGTAGATTGCCACAAGCCAGTGTGGCTGCCCCAAAAATGCAGCAAGGAGCATAAACGTAACGTGAAGCAGTCTGTATTAGTTTTTCATGGTTGAATTTGATCTATGTATGGCTATGGAGAGTTGTGGAGCATGAGAGAGGAGTTCTTGAAAACCAAAGGATGAAATGAACTCAAAAGAATCTTCATTTCCCTTTAAGACTTAAAACATTGATTTTGGATTTAGTGACATCATATCTAGTTTGAGGAAAATATCTTTTGAAATATTTGACAATATAGCTTACTTCTTTGCAAAAAATGACAAGTTACCCTTTGTTTTATTTTCTAACTTTTCTAACTCCCAACGAAGGTGGCTTTGAATAATGAAAATGACTCTTCTTATATGACATGATTGGAATTATGATGGAAAAACAAAAGTAGACCTAGACCATGACGTATATGATGGTATGTTAACTAATCCATGGCCATAGATACTTAAATGATGACATGACCTTGAAATTGATGGTGAGCATGAGTGGGTTGAGGGAGCAACCTCTGACCTAGACAACATCGAGTGAAAAAAATTTACTCGAGAATTTATTTGGAAGCATAAACTTTTGACCAAGGACTTCTACCAGATAAAATTGAAAGAGTGGATTTGATCACTCCAACATTTATACACTAACATCCCTATTTGGAAATGAAATTGTAGAAGTTGTGTTTCCATGAATATCTTCCAATATTCACTTGGAATCTCAAGAGGTTCTGACTATACTACACTACGTATCTGAGTTTTCTTAACATCACTTCCACGATCGGGCAGAAGAATTACTTCTCCTACCTTTTCTTCTTCAGTAACTTCAGATCCTCTACTTCCTATTCCCTCTTCTCTTTTAGGAGCTTCAATGCTTAGCTTCTCGGATTTTCTACTTCCAAGTTCCTCATCTTCTTCAGGACCTTTAACGCTTAGCTCCTCGGATTTTTTTCTTCCAACTTCCTCTTATCCTTCAAAACCTCCAATTCTTAGCTCCTCATATTTTTTGCGTCTAACTTCCTCTTCTGTAGGATATTTCTTTTATGTCGAGGTTGTTTTTGGTTTTTAAATGGTCTCGGGCCTAGAATATGTCTAGGATCCCACCCTGACAGTTGCTCATGATGAGTTTCCTTATTCAACTTTTGAGATTATTCCCTGAATGTAGGTAATTCTGCCCAGATATTTCCTTCCCTGACCTATTTTTCCTATAATTTTTTGGGGACTTCCTCTGACCCTTGGTTTTGTTTCTCTATTCATGCAATCTAAAGAGACAAAAAGCTAAATAAAAAATAACCAAAACAAGTATAATTCTCGGGTCTCGGTGTATGGATTGGTGAAAACCTTGCCTCACCAGGACGATACAGTGGGTTTTACAGACAATTAATAAGAAGGAAAAATGAAAAAACAACCAAATTTTTTCCAATGCTTGGGCCCTGGTGTAAGGACTGTTGCAAACCTTGCCTCACCAGGGCAAGGGAGAGGATTTTGTAATCAATTGAAAGGCATAAAATGAAATCAACTCATTCAAAAAAATCAACCGTAAACTTAATGCTAAGGTCCTAGAAGAGATGATTCAAATCCACACTTAACTAAGACAAGAGAGGGTTCCTATGGTAAATATTGCTCATATTGTTGCACCTTTGATAGCCTCCTTGAAAATGGTGCAAAAATGTTGGTTTATAGATATGAACTAGAGACAAAATCCCTTCCACATTTATTGACAATCCGGGGTTCGTTAATTATTTCAAGGTATCGAGAAAATTCTATGCAGTGCACACTTTCCCTACCTAGTATTGAGCATTCACAATATACAAGGTCCAAAAATGCTAAGAATGAAATAACAACAAAGTAAATAACAATAATAGCAACCTAGAATAGCAGCAATTTAAAATCACAATCAAAACTATAAAATGGTAAAGAAAGAGAAACAATCGTGAACATTAATAGCATAACCAAAAAACATACCTATTCATGCAATTATATCCAACAACACCTAATCATGAGTGGGTCCAACTCTCATATGAGGGTTGTGGTGAAGAGTGGAAGATAACACAAAGTTACAAGAAACTGGAAATTGCATTAATCAAAAGAGAGTTGTAATCAAATTATTGTTGTTACACATTCCTCGGGCTCTCCCAGCTCTACGTTACAATGAACCTTACATATATATAATACTCATGCTGATCTAGCCCCAGGGGTTTTCCACCTCTGCAAACCCTAGCCTTCACGACTGTCTGCTTGCAACGCGCAAGTTCTGACTGCGCGGACCACCCCTGGCAGCGCAGGCTTGCAAAGTAGAATGGAAGTAGAAACGGGGGGGGCGCCAAGCCTCCCCCTGCAAATGAAGCTGGACCGGAGATACGCATGCAGGACAAGTCTGACAACAACACGACGAATGGAGCATCCCAGCAGCCTTCCCCTGACGCAAGGACGGAAGCGCAGCAAGCCACCTCAACCACCTACAAACCCATTGCATCAGAACGGCCAAAAATAGATCTGCCTAGTCACAGGATAAATGCTAGGATTCAGTACATGAGGGACCATGCCCTCATTGGAAAATTTGTAGGGTTCTGGCCAACGGAAAAGGCCCTTCAGGGCTGGATCGCATCCAAATGGAAGCCCAAAGGGGCAGTCACTCTGCAGCTCGGAGCAAAGGGTTTCTTCACTGCCACCTTCAACTGTCTGGAAGACCGAAACAAAGTCATGGATGGAGGCCCATATTTTTTCAACTCAGCAGGGCTATATTTGAGGAACTGGGTGGAGAGATTCAACCCTGATAAGGAAAACTTCAACTGGGCGCCGGTTTGGATTCGGCTCTACTCGTTGCCGCTTGAATACTGGGACGAGGAAACCTTGCATGCAATAGGATCGGGGCTAGGAGAGTTCATAAAAGTCGCTGAAGAAACCAAGCTCCGAAGATACACCTCCTATGCCCGAATATGTGTACAAATGCACCTGGACAGTGCCCTACCTGATGTGGTAAGTATCTTTCATGATGACTTTGAATGGATCCAGCCCTTGGACTATAAATATGTGCCCTTCAGATGCAGAAGATGTCACGCTCATGGACACCTCTATAGAGACTGTCCTTTAACGGTCCAAGCCCGAAAAGCGGAAGAGGAAAGCAAAGCTCAGGAGGATGGATTTACAAAATTTGCCCCCCGGAAAAGAAATAGCAGAAAACCTGCTGCTGGAAAGAGATCTAGCCTCTCAGCCTCCATCCCTTCCTCCAGCAACAGCTTTGCCGTGCTTGCTCAAACTGATCCCTCATCTGATCCCACTCCTACTTCCTCCAGCCTTGCTGGCCCCTCAGTCACTCCCCCAAATCAACCCAATCCCGCATCTCCATCGCCTACCCCTCCATCTACTACCTCTGCTGATATTTCTGACCCAAACCCCAAGCTCAAGCAGAAACAAGTCACATGGGACCCTAGTCTCTCGTTCTTGGAGGGATCAACCCCTATAGTCACCTTGGAACACTCAGATCTGCAGCAGCCTGAACAGGTAATCCAAATGGAAGAGGACACTGACAGCATTGCCATCAGTGAGCTGGATCTAACAGGTCTGGAAGAAGCCTGTGAACGAAAGGAATTCGATAAGATCAACCAAAAACAGATCGACACTCTTGAGGCTGCCCTTGCCAAAGTTCAACAGCACAAGAAATTGGGGGTCCAACCCGGCAGTCGCTGGGATATTCTGAAGGTGATGAAAGAAACCAAGAAAAGGGGAAGAACGCCTGACTGGCAGCGCACTATTGCCCTAGGACAGATTTTGGTGGATTCGGGACAATATCCCAAGCTTACTAGATTCTTCAAACCTCTTCCAAACAGTTCTCAATGAATTTAATATCCTGGAATGTACGAGGACTCAATGGTCCCGGAAAGTATAGAATGATAAAGAACTTGATACAGAAGGAGAAGCCCCATTTACTCTTCCTTCAGGAAACCAAGTGTAACAGTCAAACGTTGGGCTCTATTTTATCCAGAGCTTGGCCTGGTAGCAGATCGGTGGCTGTGGATGCTGCGGGATCTTCTGGAGGCTTAGCAATAGCATGGAATCCGCAAGCCCTACAGGTTAGCAACTTTCATGCCTCTCATAATCTCATTCAGGCTACTTTTCACCCTATTGGCACCAACATCCATGGACACTTGTCCAATGTTTATTTTCCCCAAGATCATGCTAGTAAGGTGGCACTTTTGAACACCCTTGAGCATCTCAATTTCAATCGGACTCATCCCCTTTGGATTCTGGGCGGAGACTTCAATATGATCATGCGGCTAACTGAAAAATCTGGAGGCAGAGCCCGATTGGATTAGGAAAGCGCCCATTTCAAGGACTTTATCAACAGTAACTGGCTTATGGATATCCCCTTCTGCAATGGCATGTTCACTTGGAGCAATCGCAGAACGGGCAGGCAACACATCGCCTCAAAGCTGGATCGTTTTCTCTTATCGGACAACGCTATCCATGCAGGCGGAGAAATCATTGGAACTATCCTCCCTGTCCCAGGATCTGATCATTGGCCCATAATGCTCCAGTGGCAAAGCATAGGATTTCACCCCAAAAAGCCCTTCAGGTTCGAAGCCTTTTTGCTTACGCACCCCTCCTTCTCTGACTTGGTTCACTCGATCTGGAAAACTTTCATTCCGCCCAAAGGATCCAAAATGTTCCAATTTCAGCAAAAACTCAAATGGGTCAAGGAGCACATCAAGGATTGGAACCACAACATCTTTGGCAACATATTTGCAGAGAAGCGAAGATTGGAACAACAAATGAAGGTCGTACAGCAGGAGCTTATCACCTCTGGAAGAACAGATTCTCTTGCATCCAAAGAAATCGAACTACAAAGAGAATTGGAGGACAGATACAAGCAAGAGGAAATCCTCTGGTGACAAAAATCTAGAGTTCGCTGGTTGAAGGAAGGAGAGTGAAACACTAGGTTCTTCCATAGCACAACCATACAACGAAGAATGCAAAACAGAATATGCCACATCACCAACCAACAAGGGGAACGTATGGAGCGGCATGAAGACATGGAAAGAGAGTTGGTAACCTACTTCAAGGATCTCCAAAAGGAACAGCATGATAATAGACAGCCAGCTATTGATCAAATCACACAGCTCATTCCCAAATTAATCACTGACGACCACAATCAAATGCTGCTTCGTCCAATCTCGCCTCAAGAGGTAGATGCTGCCATGGCTCAACTCAAGGATGGCAAAGCTCCTGGACCGGATGGCTTCACGGCCAACTTCTTCCACCACTTCTGGGATCTCATTAGAGAAGAGGTTTGGCAACTGGTGGAGGAATCTAGAACAATGCACTGGATCCTGCCTTCCCTCAACTCCACCTTTGTTGCACTGATACCAAAAGAGGAGCAACCCAGCAGGCCTGAAAAATTTAGGCCCATTGCACTTTGCAATGTTATTTACAAGGTCATTACTAAAGTCATAGCCAACAAACTCAAACCGCTTCTACCTCTCCTAATTTCGCCTGAACAAACAGGCTATGTTGAAGGAAGACAAATACTGGATGGCATCATTCTTACTCATGAAATCATTCATTCCCTGAAGGTCTGCAAGAAGCCAGGTATGTTGCTCAAAATTGACCTTTCAAAAGCCTTTGACAAGCTCAACTGGACTTATATCCAGCAAATTCTAAGTGCTTTTGGGTTTGATAGCATGTGGGTACGTTGGATCATGAACCTTGTCTCCTCTTCCTCCCTTTCCATTCTTCTCAATGGTTCTCCTTCCCTCCCCTTTCGCCCTTCCAGGGGCATCAGACAAGGGGATCCCCTCTCACCCTTTCTCTTTGTTCTCATGACTGAAGGGCTGGGAAGACTCATTCATAAAGAAGCCAATCTGGGCCATCTGCGTGGTCTTTCCCTGCATGGGGCTCCCACTTCCACCCATCAACAATTTGTTGACGATAATATGCTCTTTGGTCATCCCTCAGTCCAAGAAGCTCGTTCCTTTAAAGTTGTTCTCACTCTCTTCTCTCAAGCTTCTGGGCTAACCATCAATGACTCCAAGTCTCAGATCTTCTTCTTTCATACCCCCATCCCTGCTCAAGTCAACATTGCCCGCATTCTTGGCTTCTCAGTGGCCACTCTTCTTGACAAATACCTTGGAGCTCCCCTCACTGATTCTGCCATCAAGCACTCTTCCTGGAATCAGCTCTTTGAGAAACTGGAATCCCGCCTCTCCTCTTGGACCTTTCGAGCTCTCAATATGGTCAGTCGACTCACTCTGATCAAAGCTACTTTACAATCCATGCCTCTTTACCTCTTTTCTGTTCTTGCAGCCCCAAAATGGGTACTCAAACAGATCAAAGCTCTCCAAAGATGCTTTCTCTGGGGCTCCTCTGGGCATAATCGCAAATGGGCCTTAGTGAACTGGAGCACGGTCTGCACTCCCAAAGCAGATGGTGGTCTTGGCTTGAGAGACCCCCTGCACAGCAATGCAGTCATGGCAGCTCGAGTTTGGTGGAGATGGGTCTCCAAACCTCAAACTCCTTGGGCCCAACTTTGGACAGCCAAGTATGCCAACAACAGAACTACTCCAGACCTGGTTCGATTAACTCCTACCAATCCGGGCTCCTTGATTCTGAACGCTGCAAAGCAGCACTATGCACTCATCCAACAGCATAGCTTTTGGGAAGTTCACAATGGTCAATCTGCGCGATTCTGGACAGAATCCTGGCAACAAGAATCCACCCTGCTGGAAAAGTTTCCCCTGCTCAACCATGGAGACCCCAGATTTGATCTAGAAGGAAAAATCAATGAGTATTGGATGGATACAGACAGAAATGGGTATCGGCAATGGAAACCATCGCATCACATAATAGCTCAAGCACAGGAACCATTTCACAAGGATCTCGACCAGGAACTACAACGAAGGCAAATCAGAAGCTCTTCGGATTCTGATATTCTCAGATGGGGTCATACTACCACAGGAATGTTCACCACCAAGGAAGCCTACTCCCTGATGCACCCTCCCCCCCTCCCCCATGATCCCCTTTGGCAGATGATCTGGAATCCCCACATCTGGCCTAAAATATCTACCTTCCTCTGGCTCTTAAGTCATAAACGCATTCTCACCTGGGATAACCTTGTTAAACGAGGCTTTATTGGCCCCTCTCGGTGCCCCAACTGTGCTATTAATGCTGAATCCATCCAACACCTTATGCTGCTCTGCCCGCTAGCCGACTCCCTTTGGAACAAATGCAGCTTTCGATGCCAGAAGCGTAAGCCCTCTAGTGACATCACTTTCCTCCTCCGCAATTGGCCTAAACGCCCTTATGAATCTACCCTTCTCAACACCCTTTGGATGCTCCTCCCTGGTTTGATTTTTTGGACTCTTTGGAAGGAGCGCAATAGACGCACATTCAAAAACCAATCCACCTCCCTGGATTCTTTGTGGCTCTCCTTCATTGGCAACCTTCAGGAAACTTTAGCCCTTCATTCTTGGCAAGAAGAAGATCTCCCCAAGCAGCAGAAAGAAATCCTCATCTGGCAAAATTGGAATCTCAAATTGGGGATCACTCTGAAGCCTCGACATAAGCAGATCACCAGCACTCCTCTGAAATGGACTCCTCCCCCCCCAGGAGTGTTCAAACTAAACTTCGATGGAGCTTCTAAGGGGAATCCTGGGCAAGCTGGTTTTGGAGGTATCGTTAGAGACTCTACAGGAGAGATTCAGCACCTCTTCTTTGGGTCCATAGGCTGGGACACTAATAATTTTGCAGAGCTTGAAGGACTCTGGCAAGGCTTGAATTTAACGCTTCAGCACAATTTTCTCCCCATCATTATCGAAGGGGATTCTCAGATCCTCATCCATATTGCTAATCAGCTTCTTTGGGGAGCCGATCCTGCCAAGGTGACTCATAGTTGGCGTCTGGCTGCCCGCATTGCCAAGATAAGTGAATGGCTCCAACACACCCGAGCCATTTCCTTCACCCATGTCATGAGGGAAGGCAACAAGGTAGCCGATCTCTTGGCCAATTTTGGCATTGAAAGCAATAGTATGATAACTCATGGCCCCCTCACTATCATACATGATGAAGACACTCAACAAAATTGCAACATCCTGGTGCACAAGGATAGCCTCCCGCCGGATGCGGCTGATACTGAGAATTAAAGGGCCATCGGCATCAACGCAGGCCCCAATGCCGCTTGCATGCCTTTCCCACATGGCTTCACGCGCTCACAGCATTGGAGTTATTAATATGCCTTGGGCTGTTCACTGCACAATTAATTGCACCTCCGTTCTGTGGTATATGGCGTTGATTGTGTTATTCGCTTTCACCATGGATGATGAACAGAGTGCCGGGCGACATGAGGAAATTCTGATTCCTCTCAGAAGTGCTTGTCCTCCTGGTTTAGCTACTTCTAGCTGCAAAACACAAACTGGTCGGCGCTGTAATCTCTTGGCTTGCTTGGAAACTCTTCCGGGCATTCACTTCTCCAAAGGCCCCTGTTGCAGAGCGCTCGCCTCTTCTAGCAATCCGGACTCTCTCTTTACAGGTATTTCGCCTCCTTTCGGTCTTAGTTTGAATTCTCAGATTCGCTGCCCCTCTGTTAATCGAACCTACGATACTACTGCTTTTTTGTATAATCACAATTGCCCTGGTGGCCTCATTGTCTCCTCCCCTTCTCCCAGCCCCTTCCCAAGTCGGCCTTGTTTGCGCCCTCGGCTGATAATCATGCCCCGCCTCCGTCAAAGAATGCGAGATCGACGTGGTGTCAGTCGTGGCCTTCGCTCTGATATCCCTCCCTCGCCCCTTTCTGAACTCAGCTCTTCTTCTGATGGAGACGACCTCACTCCTCCACCACCCTCACGAGGTGGCAGACGTAGGGGCAGAGGCAGAGCTTCACTTGCTGGCAGAGGACGTGGGCAATCGCGTGCCATAGGTAATATCTCTGGCCGACCTGACGCTCCCCATGCGCCTTCCTGTCATTCCTCTCCCCCTGACATTCACGCTCCTTTCCGTCAGCCCCTCTCTCCTGATGTCTCCGCCCCTCCACACCATCTCAACTCTCCGGGTAGCAGGTTGCGAGGGTCCACAATCCGACAGACTACCCAGAACGCAGAATTACGTTTCCATTGCACTTCTTTTGACTCCATCATTACTGCCCTTATCACTGTATCCCTTCGTGAAGAGATTCCCCTTTCTGTTCCTCTCTCTGCCCCTCCCGACCCTCGTCCACTCCCTCTCTTCACTTAGGAGCTTGCACTGAAGCAGAGCACCAGAAAGAGAAGTCCGACAGTCTGGCAGAAAAGGAGGGTGGCAGCACTGAAGATGAATATGCATGCAGAATCGAAGAAGAACCGATGTCTTATGAGCAAGAGGGTTGATCCCCTGGGCTCGATTACTGATGGTTTTTTTGTTTTCCACTGTTCTAGATACCCACTTGTTGGGCAGGCACTGTTTCTAGTTTTTTTCTTTATCAGCTACTATATGTCTTGTATAAGTTTCCGGCCGGTTTCCCATCTATGGGCGGTCCAATTACTCATAGTCACTGGGTCGGTTTCCCATCATGGGCGACCTAGGCTTCACAAGGACAGTACAGCTAATCAACCCAGGTTGGCTGGCTTTCACAGCAGCAGTCTTGGCAGTTTTGTATCAATATTTTCATAATTAATAGAATTAGTCCTATTTAGAAAAAAGAAAAACTAGAGAACTTAGAAATTATCATAATCATACCTACCCTCATATATATAATAATTGTTCAAGTATAACATAAGTAAAGATGTATTAGAAGTGGTTCCCTCGGCTCGTCATCGGTTGAATAGTTCTAATGGCCTCATCCT
Organism: Pinus albicaulis; assembly: GCA_034641835.2. Taxonomy (NCBI): domain Eukaryota; kingdom Viridiplantae; phylum Streptophyta; class Pinopsida; order Pinales; family Pinaceae; genus Pinus; species Pinus albicaulis. Next base: position 1,915,133,695 of record CM076575.1, read on the forward strand.
GGAATGAGTTTCCATCCACTAATAGCAATGTCTTGACTAGGTGTCCGGTCAAAAATCTATTGTAGTGCAACGAGAGAATTCGGTCGGCAAACCATTGAGAAATTTTCCCTGGAATATCCTTAGATTAATTAACATTTCAAAGACATATCAATCAATATACCTTTTCTATCTCGAGTTATAAAATGACCTCATAAAATATATGAAATGGATGAAAATGAGTAGGTAAGGGTGGATGAAAATGGGTAATTTTATCGACGAATAGTTGCATAACCCTATCTCATAAAAAGTGGTTTTGGCGAGAATCAATCATGAGAGCCCAGAATTTTTTATGCAAAACTCATGAAGTTAAAATCCTTATTGTATTCGTTTAATTAAATAAATCAGTATAAACACTCTGGGAAAAATGATTTTAGAAGACTTCAAGAAGAAATGAAAACCGAGTTTTATATGGTGATCTACGGGTAAATAAATACTTCTTGGGCATTGAAATTTACAAATGCGTAATGGAATTTTTGATGATCAAACAAAAATATGTCACTAATGTTATTCGAAAGTTGAGAATGACTAATTGCAAACTAGATGATATACCAATTTATGTTGGCACCAAGTTGAGGAGAAGAGATGTAGCTCCACCCAGTTGATCCCACAATGTATAAAAGTCTAGTTGGTAGTTTGTTGTATCTTAGTGCAACTAGACTGATATAATGTTTGAAACAAGTTTTGTCTCAAAACTTATGAAATAACCAAATATTTCTCATTGGAATGTTACAAAAATATCTTAAAAAGTATATTGTAGGGACCATAGACTATGGTTTGTTCTATACACATTGAAAAATTGTTCACTTTCGGGTTATACAAATAATGATTATGCGGGGGAGTCTAGATGAAAAATCACCTTGGGGTATGCTTTCATCTTGGAACCAATATTATTGTATGGGTATCTAAACAATAAATCCTTTAAATATCCTGTACATGGGAAGAATATGTCTAGAATTCAACATCTTGTCAAGTGGTGTGGTTGAGAATATTCTTGAAATCCCTCCATTTTCAAATGTTCGAAGGAGCCAACTCATATTTAATATGATAACATATCAGAAAATTCTTTATCAAAAAAATCATTTTCTTTCATAAAAAGAGCAATCACATTGATACACTTCTTAATTTCTAATACGCTGAGCTTGTCCTTTGATGGGGACATAATACTTACTTTTTGTGGTTCAAAGATCAACTTGCATATATGTTTACAAAGTAATTAAGAAAAACATTATTTGAATTTAAAAGAAAATTAGGAATTTGTGAGTGCCTCTACTGTAATATTTTGGGTGGGAGGGATGTTGAGAAAATAATCTCTTTATCGGCTATATGTCATCATTTTGATTTCATTGTCTACTAGGTGCCATAGTCAGTTCAAAAATTATGGATAGTCAGGTTCCACTCCGAGTCATTTATTGTTGATGTTTTACATGTAATCTATTTATTATTTGAATGCGAGAATAAAAATGTTTGCTCCATGATTTCTCTCCATTATTTGTCATGGTACGGATATCTAAGTTGAATAATACTCTAGAGAGAGAAATAGAGACTAAGAAGTTGAGAAGGTGAAGAGGATGAAGTAGGTAGTTATATTTGCTAAGGTCGATAGAAGTTTAAAAAAAATGAGTGCCTAACGAATCCATGCTCGAAGGATAAATGTCTTGACCCTGGACAACTTACAAAAATCGAACCAAAAAGCGCTTAACACAAGAAGAGGGTCTCGATAGGTGTGTTAACCATTAACACATCAAAAATTGACTCTCTCCCGAAGTGCGTTAGACAGGAAGCTTGAAGATAGTTTAAAGGAAATCGAGGTCAATTGGAGTACGAACCGAGTTTTAAGAACCAATACACTTTCATTTCAAGGCTCGGGGATTAGAATCCATAGATGACAAAGTCAAAATTTGAGTTTCCTTTTAAAATGGTACATCAATAATTTTCTAAGGGTTTATTTTTTATAAGAGGGAGAATTTGTACAAAGAAAGAACTTTCAAAAGTTTATTTAAAGTTTTATTTAAATTACATTTTAAAGGATTTGAAAGGGTATGTATGTTTTTTTTCAAAAAGAGGAGTTTTGTTATTACATACGTAAGTTTACATGAAGGTGTTAAAAAAAGGGAGCTACCTAAATGATAAAAAACAAATTCAAAGGGTTTGAGATAAAGTTTGTAAGGGTGCTGCATTTGTTTTAAAGATATTTTATGAGCAGGGAGATTTAAAAAAAAGGGTGAACATCTACATTCAAAAATAAAAGCTTTTTAAATTTGCTTGTCCATAGAACACGACTCACTTGGAACAAATTATGAGTTTTGGTCTTTATGTGAAGACTTTTTTGCAAACCCAATAATTTTGAATCCTTCTGAAGAAGCGGTTGTTAGGGCCAAACAATAAGTAAGGAGGAATTGCATTGTAGATGAAAGAAAGAAGGACCCACAGAGATCCAAATTTTGGATACAAAAGAAATTCTATGTCTATTTTCGACAACATAACAAATGCATCAACAACAAAAAAAGCTTGGGAATATTTTTGAGAAATCACGTATAAAATAGTAATCTTGTGAATATTGTCAAATTATATTAAGAGCTCAATTGAAGCTAGAGATGATTGACACATAAAACGTGGATCGGTTCATGACTAGAGTCATGAGAATAGTCAATCATATCAAACTAATTGGTGAAAAACAAATTACAAATCATAATATTGTTGAAAAATTCTTTACGGTTTGCCAAAGAAATGGTATGATTGTAAAAACCATTTTGGAATCTAAAGATTACAACCTTTGTTAGTAGAATAATTGAATGGATCACTTATGGAAAATGAAACAACACTAAAATTGGAAGAAGAATCCATGGGCCAGACTTAAAATCACAACTCTCTCTTGGTAAGGCAGAGCGAGAGGTCTATAGATGTGGGAGCAAGAGAGGAAAAGGTGGTAGACCAGGTTACCTCATATAACAATGGAGTGGATTCCTCCGAAAACAAATTTAGAGAAGCGAAACATGGAGAAAATATAATGTCCAATGTTATTATATCATTACAGTGGGCATTATGAACATGAATGTAGAAATTAACGAGTCAAATCGGTAAATAGGAAGTGACCATATTTCCAACAATGAAGGAGAATCACGTGAAATTGTCTATTTTCTACCTCAGTTGAAGACAACACCATGAGGGACATTTGGTTGTTATGCAGTGGGTTTGGAAATCGTATGATAGGTAACCAAAATATTCTTTCTTATCTTGATGATACCATAACATCAAAGTACACTTGGAGATCATTCATGTATTAAAACTAAGGGAAATGTATTGTCCCTATTCTTACTAACGGGAATAGCGAGAATATATACTTGATATTTATTACGTTCTACATGTTAAACATAACCCTCATCATTGTATCTAAATTGATGGAAGATGGTTATGATGTAATATTCCAAAGGAACACATGTTGTATCTATGAAAAATCGCCCATTAGAAAGCCCAGTACTTCAAGGTTGAAAAAACCAAAAAATAAGATGTTTCCCTTGACTCTTAGAAGTCAAAATATCTCATAGTAGTTACTTTCCCAAAAATGTGTCGAGAATAGACCATTCTCGGATTTCCACGCAGGGTATGGAAATATCTCATTTAAAGTCCAAAGTATGCCTTAGAAACATTCAATCGTCATTGGTATCCTTGTTAGGAATGAAAAAAAATTGTAGCTAGTGAAATTTTGTGTGTTTCATCAAACATATAAAGAGATAGATTTCCCACCTTCCACTAGAACAAATATTCTTTAGAGATGTTTCCTAAAAATATGCGTAGCCCATTGGAGACACGATCCATTGGTGGTATTTTTTTATTTTATAACCTTGAGTGATGGTTATAGTAGGAACACATGGTTATAATTTCTCATCAAATAAATTCTCAAGATTCAAAGAATTCAAGGTAGAAGAATAAAGGTGAAAGCCTTTAAAATTCTCAGAAGTTAGACAAAGGAGTAGAGTACAAATCCAATGACTTCAATCAACATCAAGAAATCATAATGGATAACATAGCAAGATATACTCCACAATAGAATGGAGTAGCAAAAAGTAAAAATCATTTGATCATGAATATGGCTAGAGGTATGCCTCGTGAGAAGAAGTTGTGAAATGAACATTGGGATGAAGTAGTTTTGACAACGATGTATGTTCTCAACATATCTCCAATAACTAGTCTCTAGGATGCGTACCTCAAGAAGCATGGGATGGTAAAAAGGTAAATGCATCTCAATTTAGAATTTTTTGATCTTAGTAGCATTTTTATATTAGAATAAAGAAAGAAGCATGATGATATGAGTGAAATATGTATTTTTATATAGGCTATAGTGAGTAGTAAATGGCCCAGTAAATTTACAATCAGTTAACGATAATTTTTTAAGCGAGAGATGTTAGATTTTTTGAAAATAAACTTGGTATGATCATGTTGATGAAGCTTCAAATAAATCCTTTTATCTACATATCTACCAATATTTCAGGTTCAATAAGATTCATACCATTATGAAAATGGTACATATTCAAGATATGAATCCAACGGTGATTAACATCTTCATAATACAACCTGGAAAACAAGAATCATCCGAGAAATATATGAGCATGAGCTTGATTTTGACGAACAATATATGTTTTCATTTCTTTCCATCTATATAGAGCCTTGGTGAGTGGGATCGCCTTAGTAGCTAAATCGCCTTTGTGGCTGCGTGCCAGAGAATTTATTGCTCGTAGGAGCGGGTGGATTGCGGTAACACTTGGCTCACGATCTCGGATATTGTGCCAGGCTGAGGTGACCACATTTCTGCTCTGACGATTCGTGAAGGCGCAGTCAAAGTATTGTGAATTATTTATTTGGACATATCTCAGCAGAAGGCAGCGTATCTCTTTGTTTTGGAGAGTTCTATACATGTGATTCGCTTAGATGGTGGTGGATTTGTAGATACGGATACATATGTGCGGTGATAATGGTCAACGGAATCATGTATCTGAAGGACATCCTACGAGGATTAGCGGTTGCGGCGGTTGAGTACCCATGCATTGGTGGATGGTTGCTCCTTTATACAGACGTCTTATATCCTTCAATGTGTTTGACCACAACGAGACTTTGTGAATTAACATCATGACAGCAGTCATTTAAGGGAGTTGGAATATTTAATTCCTACTTGTCTATGGTTGTAATTCTCTATCAGAAGTGCTATTTCCTACATAATAGGAGATAACTAGAACATAATTTTTTTTAGTTTGAGTGTGTGGTTGAGAGAATCTCTCAACCACATCTTTATGCGTCCAAGATAGATTTCCTATCTTGAAACTATTTCTGTATAAATATGTGTGTAACATCTTTGATTGATATATAGAATTTATATAGAGTTTACGTGTGATATTTTATCTACAATTTATAGAATATAAGCGATAGTGATTGCTAAAAATAAGTATGATAATGAAGAGAAACAAAATATTGATTATGAGAAAAATATTTTACATAATTAATTGTTTTTCGATCTTTATTTTATTAAAAAACGAGAGAAACTCTTAAATATTTTGAAATTGTGGAAAAAAATGAAAGATATTATGTGCATCTAGAGTCGAGTAAAGTAGAGGAAATTAAAATAGAAAATAGTTATTTCCAAAATTAAAACAGAACTGAGTATGGTTTAAATCTATATATTTAATTATTATTTTTTAGATAATTACTTTATGGGAACAATTGCTGATTAGAGTTTTTTAATTTTTAATTTTTTAAAATAATTTTTAATTCTAAAATTTAATTTTGAACAAAAAAATATCAAACATCAAAGCAGTTATGAGAGCTTTCTGGAGAAGATTAGAATCGATATATGATCATGAGCCAATTTCTATTAATTGATATGTATTGGGTGTAAAATCGAAGCGGGCTCACTTGAAAAAAACATAGCAGGCTAAGCAGAGAAAGGAGTGGTTCCATAAACGACTCGCTTGAAAAAACATAGCGAGGCTTGAAGGGAGTGGTTCCAAAAACGGGGCGCTTGAGACGAAGTGAAGTATAAAAGAAACGCTCAATATGATGAAATAGATAAGTAGCAATCTATAAAAGAAGCAAAAAATACTGTATGAAATATGTGAGATAAACCATGGCCAGACCACAGATTTGAGTCGGCTCACCGGGAGAAGATAAATTCTAAGGAATCGGAATAGAACTCTCTCATATACGAGACCCATCTCTAGAATGAACAACACTGCATAATTTCATTAACGAACTAAACAACACATAGAAATTAAGATCTTTGTGTTATCTATAAATTTTCTATAGACTCCTGACAGGAATTTCTTCTTGGGATTTTCTCCTATTCCCGTCCCATGTAATACTATAGAACTACTTCATTTCCAATAGATAGAATCTTATCATCCATGTTAGGAGGAAAAATCATTCCCTCTCACCTAATCATATAATCTAATCTACGCTTGAATTTTATATGTCATATGGAAAAAGTTCATTTTCTCATCAACAAATTGTTGAGATAATAATGTCATTCTCATTACAAGTGTCATTACATTTGATTTCATTGTTTTATAGGTGTTATATTTTAATTTATAATTATTTCAATTTAGTTGAGTTTTACTTGAGATATTTATTATTGATGTTTTTCCATATAATTTATTTATCTATTTTTGAATACTATGAAGAAAAATCTCCTCTATATAATTTTTTCTCCATTATTTTTCTTTCATGGTATCGAGCTCTAGATCACATAAGAGTCCAAGATAGAAGTAGAGACCAAGAATTTGAGAAGGCGAAGAGGATGAAATAGCTAGGTATCTCGATTGGAGTCAGGAGATTTGTAAATTGAGTGCCCATAGCACCCCTGTCGAAGGAGAAAATGTGTTGACCCTGGAAAACATGTACGAAACTCAAAGAAATAGTAGCTCAGCGGGGAAGGAGAGGGTCTCGAGGGGGTGCGATGACCGGGTGCTCTGATGAAAATCGACTCTCATTAGGTGCGTTGAACCGGGAAGCTTGAAGCACGGGTTTTAAGGAGATAGAGGTGAATTGGAGCACGAACCAAGTTTTAAGAACCAATATGCTTTCATTTCAAATATGGAGCGGTATAAAAAATATAATCACAAATATGGTGCTCAATTATTCAAAACAAGCTTGAAATGAGATATCAATCTTTCTAACTTTACTCCCATTTAATGTCATTAATCACCCATAATTCTTCCAGCAAATCTCTTACAAACCTTTAAATAATATGTCTAGTCTATCAATTTAAGACATTAGATCTTATATCGGTTGATTAGATATGAATCATTTCTGAGACTTGAGTAATAAGTATCAAAATCGGATATTGCAACTCTAAAATGTTACCATTAGTTATGTTTTTAAGTCACCCAGATGATTTTAGTAGAAATAACAGTGAGTGAGATCGCAATTTTCAAGTGGTAATAAAATTTACTTTTGGTTATTTGTTGTTGCGAAATGTAGTGAAGTGCATTAAGGAATCATGTTGATGTGTTTTATTGGACTTTTGGAGTTTTATGATTGTTTCTTTTATTAATTTGTCTAGTTAGGTTCATCACAATCTTTCTTGAATTACTATAAATTGATTTTTTTAAAAGGCGCGATATGATTTATTTTTAAAGCGGTGTTTAAAGAGAGTTTGAAATGGGAAATATATATGACTTGAAAGGTTGTAGCACGTATCATAGTTCGCAACACTTATATATGTTTTAATTGTTTTGAAAAACTGTAGGTTATCTTGAAATGAGAACTTTTAAAATCAAAGAAAAAAGGAAAAAGCCTTGTTTCCTAAAGTTTTAAAGTTAGGCTAAGATAAAAATCAAGCTCATAAATTTCTATTTATTTTTTAAAGAGATCTATTAGCGCTCGAATCTACCTTAGAGAATTTGAAATAAGGTAAAACTCAGAGCAACATCAAACCACGCTCGGCCTAGAAACAGCTGGCCCTACGAGGACGGAGAAAGCTCTCTCGGGTCTATCAACCAAAAGGTCTTCAAAGGGGCTGAGATGACTTATAATGGATATTGATTTTAGGCTAGTAAATAGATAGGAAGTTTTTGTTTTAAATTTTTTGGGTTTTTGTTGGAGTAATGGGAAAAACAATTTTGAGCTCGGGGATGAGGAGCGGATCTTTGCGGAATTCAAGTTGGGGCAAGGTGGCGGTAGATCTTGATGCTTTTTTATTATGTGTATGGGTGGACCAAAATGAAAAGAAGAGGTGAAGAGGGCAAGGGAGAACACGGATCCACGGAGAAAGCGCATTTGTATACACAACTCGGGACCGCGCCAGTCCACCAACACAAAAAAATACGCTTTTGCGTGTTGAGTTTTTTCGAAAGTTGATTTTCCAAAAAGGTATGAAGCACGGATTTATATAAAATTTCTCAAAATCGAATCGTATGAAGCAGGGATTTATATACAGTTTGTCAAAATCGATTTTTGAAACAACGTATTAAGAGAGCTTTATATAAAGGATTTTAAAATCGATTTAAAAAAAATCGTTTCAAGTTCGTGAAAGCCGTTTGTGAAGTCATATACACTTCAAGTCATAAAAAAAGTCAAAGCCCTTTCATTTTAAGTGGTATAGACTTAAAAAAAAGTGAACGTATTTTTTATATAAAACATTTTTTTTTAAGTTTTTTTTTTATATAAAAAAACTTAAATTTTTTTTAAATTTTTTTAAAGAGGGTTTAAAAGAGCATGTGCTAAAGAGATTTAAAAGAATTTTTTTTGGGAGAGTTTTTTTTAAAAAAAAAAACTTAAAGTTGAGAAAGTGAAATTGTGAAAGCCATGTAGAAGTAAGAGATATTTTGAAGAAAAAGTTTTTGGAAAGCAAGGTTGCATAAGACTCATTGAAGAGCAGCAAAACTTAAAGTTGTGATGTGAGATGAAAGTGAAAGATTGCATAAGACTCATAGAAGAGCAGCAAATTTTTTTTTGAAGAAGCAATGTATTTGATGAATTTGTAGACTCGAATTTTTTTGAAGAAGCAAGCTATTGATGAATATGTAAACTCGTTTGTTTGTGGAAGTTTGACAACGAGGACATGGGAAAAGCCAAGAGGCTAAAGCAAAAGCAGATTATGTTCGAGATCTTTCTAGATCTGGAAATCAAAAGGCAAAAAGATGCCTATGCATTAAGATGCATACAAGAATCAGTTGATGCAAGTATACTTCCCTTGATTTCAGATTCCAAGACAGCCAAGGAAGCATGGGATACCCTTGAGAAATGTTTTGGTACAAGGGGGAGCATTGAAGCAAAGGGGAGCTTTGAAGATGAAGATGAAGGTAGATCTGTAGCAGCAGATCTTCAGCCAGATGAAGAGTCAGAAGAAGCAGAAAAGCAGCATGAAGATGCTCGTGAATCCTACTATGCACAGCCACAAGTGGATGAAGAGATTCCAGCAACAGAGATTGCTGACGAAGTTTTAATGATACCAGCAACAGAGCTTGCTGATGAAATGGTAAATCCAATGCTTGATATGGCTGATGTAAACTTTGATAATGAAATTTTTGCTAATGATGATTGGTTGCAGATGATGCAACAAAAGTATGATATCGACATGATGTTATTTGGTGAGATTACCCCACTTCAGTTAGTGGAAGACAACTTGTTTGCAGCAGCACAGGTCAGTGAAGAAGAGGCAGAGAAAAAGACAGAGACAGAGACAGAGGAATATGCAGCAAAGGAAGCGCAACAGCAAAAAGCTCTCATTGCAGAGCAGAAGGAAGAAACAGAGAAAGAAAAAGAGACAGAAGCAAAGAAAGATGTCTGCAAAGGGAATGCAGAAACAGAGATTGAGGCAGAGGCAGAAAAGGAAAAACAACAGAAGAAAGCTCTCACTGCAGAGCAAAAAGACCAGAACCAATGTTGTTCTGAAAATAATTTTTATTCTAACATTGATTTTCAGTGTGCAGGTACACAGATTAATTATGAAGAAGAGCTAAAGTTTATTGAAACATGGCTTGCAACACCATGTCTAGTTGAGATCTACACAGAAGCTGTAGATATGAATGTTGAAGACGACATGCATGACGAACATGTCAATGAAATTTCCATGCGTTGGAGTTTTGAAGAGATAAGATATTGTTCTAATCTTATGTTGCAGCAGATTGATGATGAAAAGCACACTACAGAGGACAATATGTGGCAACAGCCCACATACAAGTCAATTTTTGAAGAAGTCCAGGACATGTTTACACAACCTGGAACAATAGAAGACCTGCACCAGCAAATGAAGAAACAGAGTTCTCAAGGATACAACAAAGCGAAAAATCTAAAACAATTTAGAGGCTACAGAATATGGAAGAAAAGAAGAAGAAAACTAAATCTAGTTGAAGTCAATTTTTTTTTAAATTGTAAGCCTCGCTGAGACATAGACCAGCAGGTATCTTAATTAATTTTTTTTTTTGTGGTTGAAATTAAAGGGGAGTGTTAAAGAACGTAATCTCAACCACTTTCTAGGTGTCAGATCCGTCAGTCCAAGTGTCCAAGTTTAGTCCAGTTTAGTCGAGTTTATCTCCAGTTATTAATTGCTGATGTTTCCAATGTAATCTATTTAATCTATTCGTAATATTCAGAAGAATAACTCTCTGCTCCAGTTCGTTTTCATTGTTTCAATTCTTTTCACATTGTTCTGAAGGGTCGTTTTATTTAAATGTTTCCTATGGTTGGCATGGGGGTGGCCTTTGTATGAAGCGTTGGAATGGGTGTGCTCCTTGATGCCTCATGCCTTGTTTAATTGTTTCAATGTTGCTTGCTGGTTGAAGGATTAAGTTTGTGTGTTGACATCGAGGTATGCACATTAAATAGAACTATTCCACTTTGATTGTTTGGTGCACATTATAGAGAATATTGCAATGACATTAAATATTGAGCGAGTGCCTTTTTTTTTTGTCTTCATTGGTTCATAGTTAGTTGTGACAAGAAAATGGCCAAAGTTTATGAAGTATTAGAGTTATTTAAAACCTTGATGCAATCTAATGTTGATGACACAGTGAAAATAAGAAAAGCTTCTCTTTTAAATATTCAAACATCTCTACAAAATGCACAAGAACATATTGAGTTTTTGCATCTTCAATCTCAGCTACAGCAAGAGGAGTTACAGAAGCATAGCCATTATTATGAACTTGTCTTTGTTCAAGACAATCCTCTCTTTGAGACTAAGACAAAATCCCATAAACTGCCAAAAAATAATCAGATCAACAAGGTTAAGGTTGAGTCAATGACTATTTCAAGAGAAGATTTGCATGCAAATGCAGAATTTCAAGTTCTACATCCCAAGCCCATCATCATACCTTGGGACGAGCGTGTCCATAAAAAGCACAAAACAGGTCTTGGATATGACAAGGAGGTGTCCTTTCATATTCCAACCTACTCCAAGCCTATCAAATTTCAGAGTGTCAGATTTCTTCATGATATATCACCTTCAGTTGTTCTAGATTATGCTCCTCTTCTACAACAGCTACAACAGATTTTAAAATGCCAACATTGTGAGTGAATTGTCCATATGAAAGATCATTGTTTTTATCTTCACCCATGAAATCACTGTGCTCAGCACACTCATTCTTCACACAGATGCTTCAGAAAAAGCCTCCTAGAATAAGAAAGATTCATCTTGGATGGATCACTTGTTAGGAATGGGCATCAACAACCAAGAAGATGTTTCAGTGATATGTCAGAACTTGTTCTAGAGTATTGAACAGTATTGCAGTTGATATTTCGCCATCATCTCACCTTGTACAAGAGCAAGGGGGGAAATTATGGTCATCTACAAGATTGAAAGCTACATCAACTGAGCCTGGGCCACAACCTATTATTCTAGATTTGTATCCAGAGACACAACAGTTCAAGTGAGCCTGAGCCACAACCTGTCTTTCGATATTCAGAGTTGTAGCCATAGACACAAATTCCCATGAGCATGCCTTTGGTTATTGGTTAGCCTTAAACCATATATGTGGGGTTGAGCTTCTCCCTCTTCAAAGAATTGGGGACACTTCCTCTACCGGAAGACTTCATCTTCTTGCCAGTTTTGGACAAGTTCCAGGAAATGCATCAAAATTTCATGAATTGGTGGTCATCCTTAAACCATCATAGGTTGTAGACCTCCCTTCTTCCAAGTTGAAGGTATCTCTCTTCAAAATATGAGCATCACTTCCTCCAGCAGAAGACCTAAACTTCTTGCCAGATTTGGGAGAGTCCAGGGAACTGCACCAAGTATTCCAGTGTTGGTGGTCATCTGTAAACCACCTCCTTATGCCAACATTTCAAAGAGCACATTCATCCTATTGTTGCCATTTTGTATTACAACTCTCTTCTTGGACTCACACATACCTCTTTAGATTAAGGGGGGGAATGTTGGACACCTAATCCTCTAAGGGTTGCTGTAGAAGGCGAATGGACATAGGAAATCCAAGAGACCTTGAAATATGGAATTCAAGGGTCACCGCACTATATTATAAATATACATCATGTTAATGGTAGTAACAACTCACGCGCTTATCTTTCCCAATGTTGTCTATTTTTGCCTAGTCTATTGTTGGGTTTAACATATCCAATGTTATTACTTCAAGAAATTTGGGCATTATGAACATAAATGCATAAAGAAGCAGTCAAATCATAAAAGAGGTAGTGTGCATATCTCCAAAAATGGATAATCCTTTGAGACAATGTTTCTTTCCTGTCATCTCTTTGAAGACAGACACAACAAGGAAATTTAGTTGTTGGACAATGGTTGCAGCAATCATATAACAGGTAACAAAAATTTGCTTTCTTATCTTGATGCTTCCAGAACATCATAAATTACTCATGGAGATTGTTCTTGTATTAAAGTTGAAGGGAAAGGTATTGTCCATATTATTATTAAATAGAATCGGTAGAAAAAAATACCTGTTGTTTATTATGTTAAATATATGAAGCATAACCTGATTAGTGTAGATCAATTTATGGAACATGGTTATAATGTAATATTCAAGGGAACACATGTTATATGTATGGAAAATCACCAAATATAAAATTGATAGAAATGGCTGATAAAACCAAGAATAGGATGTTTCCCTTGACTCTTACAAGTCAAGATATCTCACAGTATTTTTCCCACAATGTGTCAAAAATAAATGAGTCTCAACTTTGGCATTCTAGGTATGGGTAAACCCACTCAAGATTTTAAGTCTAATTCAGAAATATTCAATCATCACTGGTCTCCGTGTTATGGATGAAAAATATTATAGCTGTGAAATTTGTGTTCTATCCAAGCATAAAAGAGACAACTTTCCCACATCTTCCTCTATAACAATAGAGTCTTTAAAGCTAGTCCATATAGATATTTGTGGCCCAATGAAGACATAGTCCATTGGTGGTAGTCTTTATTTTCTAGCCTTCATTGATGATTATCGCAGAAAGACATGGGCTTATTCTTTCAAAAATAAATCAGATGCATTCTCAAGATTTAAGTAATTCAAAGTAGAAGCACAAAAAAACAATTAAGAGCCTTTAAAAGTCCTGAACTCATACAAAGGAGGAGATTACTACTCCAATAAGTTAAAATAATTTTGTCAACAAGAAGGAATCATAATGCAGAACACAACAAGAGATGCTCCATAGCATAATGGAGTAGCATAAAGGAAAAATCAGTCGATCATGAACATGGCCAGATGTATTCTTCTTGAGAAGAAGTTACGAAATGACTATTGGGCTAAATCAGTTTCGACAATAGTGTATGTTCTCAATATATCTCCACCAACCAGTGTCCAAGATGACGTACCTCAATAAGCATTGGACGGTAACAAGGTAAATGTATCTCACCTTATAATTTTGGATTAATAGCATTTTCAAATTTTCCTGATGATAGGTTCTATTTTTTTAGGCAATAGTGACCAGTCAAAGGTCTACAAACTTTACAATCCAGTTACTAAGAACTTTATTTTAAGAAGAGATGTTAAATGTTTATTTTACGCAGAGATCTAAAATTTTTTGAAAATAATTCTTGGTCTAGTCATAGAGTTGAAGCTTCAAATCAATGTTTTTATCCACCACAACTACCAATATTGCTGGATCAAGATGAGCCATACCATTCTGAAAATGGTACATATTCAAGCAGTGAATCCACCAACGATTCAACATCTTAAGAAGATAGCTAGAAAATAAGAAGCATCAGAGTGATATATGAGCAGGAGTGTGAGTTTGACCAATAGAATATTTTTGCATTTATTTCAACTCAACCAACCCATTTTCAAAAATCAATTAAACAAAAACATTGGGTTGATGCAATGAACCAAGAAATTTCTTCCATTGAGAAGAACCAAACTTGGGAATTATTTTATATCCCAAGAGACAAAGCCAAGATTGGTCTAAAATGGGTATATACGACCAAGTTGAATGAAAAGGGATAAATTTAGAAACAGAAGGCAAGGTTGGTTTCTAAAGGATTCTCACAAAATTCTAGTGTGAACTATGGTGAAACCTTTGCTCCAGTAGCAAGGTTAGACACTATCAAAACCATTTTATTCAAAACAACTCAACACAAATGGAAAGTCTAACATATTGATGTAAAATTTCCCTTCCTAAATGGTATATTGTAGTGCAATAATTTTATGTAGAGTAGCCTCCTAGTTTTGAAGTTCTAGGGTAGGAGCATAAGGTATGTAGATTGAATAAATATTTTCATGGTTTGAAACAAGCTCCAACAACTTGGTACAGTTGCAACGACACCTATCTCATCAAAAGTGGTTTTTTGAGAAGCAACCATGAGCCAAATTTGTAAACCAAAACTCATGAAGGTAAAATCCTTATTGTATACCTTTACATTGATGATATTCTTTATACATAAAATATCATGTTAGAAGACTTCAAAGACGCAATGAAAACAATTTTTCATATGACTGGTCTAGCGGTAATGAAATACTTATTAGGAATTGAAATTCAACAATCTACTAATGGAATTTTTGTTGGTCAACAAAAAAATGCCACATCATCCAAAAGTTGAGAATGACCAACTAAAAACTAGTTGATACACCAATTTATCAAGGCACTAGGCTAAGAAAAGAATAAGTAGCTCTGCCAACTCATTCCACATTTTTTAAAAGTATATTTGTTAGTTTGTTGTATCTCATTGAAACTAGACCTAATATCATGTTTGCAGCAAGTTTTCCCTTGAGGTTAATGCAATCACCAAATATTTTTCATTGGACAATTGAAAAAATGATCTTAAGGTATAATGCAGAAAACATAGAATATGGTTTTTTCTACATATATTCTAGATATTGTTCACTTTCAGGTTATGCAAACAACGATTATGCAGGGATACTAGATGATCACAAAAGAAACTCAGGGTATTCTTTTTATCTTTTAACCAATATGATTTCATGGGAATCTAAGAAATATTCAATTATTTCAATATATTCTATAGAGGAAAAATATGTAGCATCAAATTCAACATCTTGTTAAGTAGTGTGATTGAGAAGATTGATGAAAGATATTTCAAATGTTTAGAAGGAGCCAACTTCTATATACTGTGATAGCAATTCATAAATTTCCTTATAAAAAATCATGTCTTTTTGTTGAGGCCTCAGAATTCTATTACAACAACATGGGAGAAAACCACCCAGTCCGGACCTTAGAGAAAGTCCTTTTACATTTAGTGTGGTGGCTCTGACTGGCGATAAAGGGACCAATTTCCCAATAAGGATGATTTTGGGGTGTGTTTTTCTTTTATAACATGCAATGGGAATTATTTTAATCTATCACATGCATTTAGCTAAAACTATCTATTCTACTATATGCCCAAGGTGTTTCTTCCTTTATGCGATCTAAAAAGGTATCTTCCAACTATTAGTAATCAATATTATTTAACAGTTGAAAGAGATGAAAATTATGTAAAGATTATTCTTTTAACAAAATAGTTTGATTAAAATAATTTTGAAGTGTATATCACATTTATATGTGTGATTATATATAATATAAGATATCATAAACAAATATCCATACATAAGTGCATTTAACATTCATTTATGATAATAGTTCAAATATATAATGCAGATAAAAAGATAATTGTCAATATAGAAAGAAAAACTTAATATAAGGAATAGAAATACCATATATATGAAGTCCTACTCATATAAACTGACAGTAGTTTTCTGCTCCTTTTCACTTTCAAGAAATTTAAAGAGTACAATAGTGCAGCATCAATTAAATAGCTTCAAATGTCAAAATATAACATATTTTGTTCCATTAATCCATCAAATCATTTACAAATTTACAGAAGCGCATTATTTGCAAATGTTTTTGACAAATTTATGGACCCTTCTCTAAATGCATGAGAAGGGTTTAAATACTAAACTACAATATGTTTAAAAATATATTACTACATAAAAATAAAGGAGGCTTCAAACAACCATCCTTGTAAAGAGAACTTAAACTACAATCTAGGAAAATAAAGTAACAATATAACTATGAGTGTTGATACTCCTTGTGCATTTGACCTCAAAGCTGAAGAATATCTACCATAGGTTTAAGTTGAGCTGGTTGCGAAATCCCTGATCTGATCGGGCCCTTGAATATTGCATTTGAAAGTGTCGGCTGCGACCTTTTTGTTGAAATAGTTAATGACCGCAGCTTAGGCACTGAGGATAAGGTTCGATCGGAAAATTCCAGTAATTTTCTTGATCAAATTTATTTACTTTTTTAATCATTTCTTCCTACTTCTCTGTCCTTTGCTTCCACTTTTCTTCTAATGATTTGAGTCATGAGATCAGTTCAGTTGTGGATTCTTTAATAAGCTCATTAACATATTCAGTAATTTCATTTGTTAACCTTGATGCCTTTACTGTTGCCTTTTCTGCTTGTGTCAAATGTACTTCCCAATCCTTAAAAAAAATTTCCTTGTGAAATTTATCTATGTGAGGTAGATAAGCTTTCTTTCCTGAGTCAGATGGTTTCCACTGAATGAATTCTGTTAGGTCCCTATATCACTATTATAGTCCCTTATTATTGTTAGTGTAACCCCCTTATTGTTATTATTCAACACTTGTAACCCCCATTTTGTTATTATTGTGCCCTTAAATTATTATTGTTAGGTCGGCTAGGATTACATTGTGGCCCACTAGGATTACATCATGGCCCCATGGACTCCTATTTATAGAAAGGAGGTTTTGTAAATTGTATCATCCAAGAATTTTTCATTTATGTAATGTATTGGAGGTTTCCCCCTCGAATTGGCTCATTTCTAAGGCGTTGATATCGCTTTTCTTCTCTTTTTGGAGCTGGTTACACAACATTTGGTATCAGAGACTTTGGATTCTAGGGTTTCACTTCTCCAAACAGGTCATCATGGAATTTTCGCTATAACTTTTTTTCTATGAAGTTTCAGAAGCTGATATTTTTAGGGTGCGAAGCCAAAATCCTGAGGATGATTGTCTAAAAATTTTAGAGTCTGGTTTGCAATATTTTCGGAGATATGATCTGTGGAAGTTAGGTCCTTTTTCAGGGTACTAAGCAGGTCATCATGGAATTTTCGCTATAATTTCTTTTCTACGAAGGTTCAAAATCTGAAATTCATATGGTACGAAGCTGAAATCCTGAGAAAATTTTTCAAAAAATTTCAGAGCTTGGTTCACAATATTTTTGGAGAGATGATCTGTGGAAGGTAGTGCTTTTTCAGGCTCCTGAATTGCATCTGAAAGAGGTGATCGTGGGAAAAGTTCAATAACTCTCTCTCTGGGCATCAGATTGGAGTGCCGTAAAAAGTGGTCACAAGTACAAAGACTTTAGTTTCTTGGCTATCAATTTCAGAGACAAAGGACGAAACAGTGACACGTGGCAAGTCGTACAAGTTCGCTCTACTGAACTAGTCCATAATTAGGTCATTGTGGGAGATTGGACACAACTTTGTCTTGGAGAATCCAAATTAGGTCAGACCTGTGAAATTCAAAGGAGAATTCAGAGGGCTACTTCAGTACTGAATTTAAAATATTTAAGAGCTGCAATCACAAAGATAATTCAATTTCAATATCGAGCTCCTCAAAAGCAAGTAAAAGGTGTGTACTTTTTTTCCGAATTGCATAAGTCTTGTTTGAAGAATCAAGTTGAATTGATTGCAAGGGCATATTGTAGAATAGATATCATTATTGGATTATAAAATGGCCCCTAAAAATAATTCAACACCCATTAAGCCTTTGGAAAGCTCTATTATGACTCATGAAGACGAAGAATGGCAACATGACATATCAAAATTACAAGAGCAAGTGCAACAAATTTCGCTCTCGCAAAGAGCAACAAAAAATGACATGGAAGTTTTGAAGAAAGGCGTGGAAACTAAGATGGATGGTTTGAAGAAAGGTGTGGAATCTAAGATAGATGGCATGGAAGCTGGCATGGAAGCTAAGATGGATGACATGAAAGACAACATGGAAAACAACATGAAAAACATGAAGAATGATCTAAAAGCAGACATCGGAGGTTTGACCAAGTTGATACAAGAAATGTTTCCTAATGGTGAAAAGATAGTAGAAGAACCTCATGATGAGAACAAAATAAATGTTAATCGCGATTTCATAAACTCTAATGTTGGCGGGAAGAACCACCATATTCCAAAAATGGATATGAGGAAGTTTGATGGAAAGGATCCTGTAACATGGATACTACAGATGGAGCAATATTTCGATCTCCATAATGTGCAAAACACACAAAAGGTACGCATTGCAACTTTGCATTTAGAACAAAATACATTTGTATGGTATCGATGGCTTTGCTCCCGTAAAAAAATTGTCACTTGGTCAATTTTTACGGAGGAAATGATAGCACATTATGAGGATACAAAGAGCAACACCTTCTTCAGCCAATTGATAAATCTCAAACAAAAGGGTTTAGTGGGGCAGCACATTGAGGACTTCCAAAAATTGAATATAAGGGTAACTGATATTCCAGAGGAACACAGGATTGATCTCTTCATAGGCACTCTAAAGGATAACATCCAACATGAAGTTCGTGTTTTGGAACCTGATTCATTGGAGAAGGCATTCAGGTTGGCAAGAAAGTTGAATGTAAAATTATGGCGACAAGGAAGCCTACCACTCAATTCTATAAAGAAGGAAGTGTTGCTACGCCTAGATTTCCACAACCTACAAGGCTGACACCACAACAATTGGAAGAAAAAAGAGCAAAAGGGCTTTGCTACAGTTGTGATAGCAAATACACTAAAGGTCATAAGTGTGCTGAGAAGAAATTATTTTACATAGATTGTGAAGAGGAAGAAGAAAATGAACAAGAAAAGGATATACACCAGGAACCAACCCTAGAAGAGGAAGAAATGAATCCGACCATATGATGTAATGCACTGGCAGGAATTACCACTCCCCAAACTCTCAAGATACAAGGACAAATCAAGAAGAAAAATGTAATAGTGTTGATTGATTCAGGTAGCACCCATCATTTTATTCATTGTAAGGTAGCCAAGGAATTAAATTGTTTCCTATACCCAGCACCAGAATGTCAAGTGATGGTTGCAAATGGAGGAACTATAAATTGCTCTGGAAAATGCCATAATATCAAGCTAACCATGGGGGAATATGTATTGACTAGTCCAATGCTTGCCATTCCTATGGGAGGTGCCGATGTTGTACTAGGAGTACAATGGTTACAATCTTTGGGGACGGTAGCTTTTAATTTTCAAGAACTTTTCTTGAAATTTTTTTCAGAAGGAAAGGAAGTCGAATTACGGGGTATTGAAGGGAAGCCAGGAAGGATAATAAGATCTAATGTCATGACAAAGCTTCTAAAGAAAGAACAACGAGGCGTAATTGCACAATTATGCTCACTAGAAGTTCCAACATCAAAATCATCTATTTCTGCTGATCTCCAACAAGTCTTGGACAATCATTCCAAGGTGTTTGAAACTCCCAAAGGACTCCCACCTATTCATGATCATGATCATGCTATTCATTTGATTCCAGGAAGTGTTCCTCCAAACATCAGGCCTTATAGATATCCTTACTTCCAAAAGAGCCAAATTGAACGTATGATTGCAGAAATGTTAGAGGCGGGTATAATTCAACCTAGTCAAAGTTCTTTCTCTGCTCCTGTAGTATTGGTACACAAGAAGGATGGATCATGGCGAATGTGTCCGATTATAGGGAGTTCAATAAGCTCACCATTAAAGACAAATTTCCCATTCCTGTGATTGATGAATTATTGGATGAATTACATGGAGCAATTTATTTTACCAAGTTGGATCTTCGTTCAGGATATCATCAAATTAGAATGAAGACTGAAGATATTCCAAAATAGCATTTCGAACTCATGAGGGTCATTATGAATTTTTGGTCATGCCTTTTGGCCTTACCAATGCACCTTCTACATTTCAAGGGTTGATGAATTCCATTTTCAAACCCTTCCTTAGAAAATTGTGCTAGTATTTTTTGATGATATACTAATCTACAGCAGGTCTTGGAAGGATCATGTTGAACATGTTGACAGGGTGCTCAAACTATTGCAGGAGAAACAATTATATGCAAAAACATCCAAATGTTTCTTTGGAGTACAAGAGGTGAAATATCTGGGTCATATTGTATCTCACGAGGGTGTTAAAGTAGACCCTAACAAAATTAAAGCCATTAAGGAATGGAAAGTCCCCACAACCATAAAGCAGTTGCGAGGATTTCTTGGTTTAACAGGGTATTATCGCAAGTTTGTTAAGAATTATGGGAGAATAGCAGCACCTCTAACAACATTATTGAAGAAAGATGCATTTTCATGGACTCCTGAAGCAACTAAGGCCTTTGAACGTCTTAAGGAGGCAATGTGCCTAGCACCGGTCTTAGCTACGCCAGACTTCACAAAAAATTTTATTGTGGAATGTGATGACTCAGGAAATGGAATTGGT